>CM066043.1:224738039-225338039 GCA_033557465.1 Ichthyophis bannanicus | reverse complement strand
AACTTCTCCAACTGGAAGTGGTCAACCTTTTGGAAGCCAGGGCGGTAGAACTGGTTCCACCATCTCAGACAGGAAGGCGGTTCTACTCCCAATACTTCCTGGTCCCCAAAAAGACTGGCGGCTTTCAACCCATTCTGGAGCTTCACAATCTCAATCACTTCCTAGTCAGAGAGAAGTTCAAGTCGGTGTCCCTTGGAACGTTGCTGCTCTACCTCCAGCGGGGAGATTGGCTGTGCTCTTTGGATCTGAAAGATGCCTACACCCACATCCTCATTCACCCCTGCACCAGCAATACCTCCACTTCATCCTCAGTGGCAGGCATTATCAATACAGGGTTCTTCCCTTTGGACTTGTGTCTACTCCCAGGGTTTTCACAAAGTGCCTAGCGGTCATGGCCACTTTTCTCTGCATGCAGCTTATTTTCATCTTCCCTTACCTGGATGACTGGTTGGTAAGAGGTGGCTCTCCGGACGAGTTTTGTCAGGCCTTGCAGCATACCATCAAGGTCTTGGAGCAGCTGGGCTTTGTGATCAACTACCCAAAGTCCGATCTGCAACCCGCTCAACGCCTCAAGTTCATTGGGGCTCTCCTCGATACTTTGGTGGCCAGAGAAGATCTCCCGACAGACCAGGGCCACCAACTCATCTCTCTGGTGCACCAGGGTCAGTGCTGCTCAATGGTGTCTGCTTGCCAGATGCTTCACCTCCTGGGCTACATGGCTTCCATAGTCCATGTCACTCCATTTGCTTGCCTACATATGCAGCAGGTGCAGCAGACTCTCTGCACTCAGTGGTGTCAGGCATTAGGCGGTCTGTCCGACAGAATGCACGTAACTCCACCACTGCTCGCTTCCCTCCCATGGTGCCCGCAGTCGGTGCATCTTCTGGCAGGCCTGCCCTTTCAAGTGCCTCGCATCAACAGGTGCTGATGATGGATGCCTCCAAGCTCAGCTAGGGTGCTCATCTCGGTGGCCTCTGCACCAAGGCCTCTGGTCGAAGAGTGAGAACCTCCACCTGATCGACTTCATTGAAATCCAAGCCAATGCGCTGCGGGCCTTCCGGGCGCAGCTGGCCAGCCAGATTGTTCTCATTCAGATCGACAACCAGGTAACGATGTTCTATATCAACAAACAAGGGGGCATGGGCTTGTATTTCCTTTGCTGGGAGACAGTCCGGCTCTGGAAGTTCACTGTGAAGCACCAGATGCCCCTCTGGGCAGTGTTTCTCCCGGCAGAGGACAATGCATTGGCGGACAAATTCAGCAGAGTCCTGCAACCACACGGGTGGTCTTTCAGATGGGGGGCACCCCCACCATGGATCTCTTCACATCTCCTCTCAATGCTCAGCTATGCTGTTTTGCTCCTGGATGCCCTGTCCCAGTCGGGGAATCCCGAAATGTGCACGTCGTGGTCTACATTTTGATGCCGCAACATGAATTGTTTAATCCAGCTTCTCGGGGGACATTGAAAGGTAAGTGGTTGCATTGTTTTGCACAAGTGTTCACGAAAAATTTGTTTGAAAGAAAGAAATATGTGTTTGATTAAAAGGGACTGCATTGTCTGGCTTTCAATGCCTAGCCTCCCTCGATGCACTCTGACAAAAAGTAATATAAATTGGTTCTTAGGGACAGTTTGGTGATTTTTTAGGTCTGTCTGTCTGTCCCAGTCGGGTGGCATCTGTTGTCTTTCTCCTGGAATGGAGCGAGGGCCTCCTCAATGTTTACCCACAGACTCCCCTGGTGGCCTAGTCCAAGTGGACAGTGCCTCCTTAATACTCATGACCCCAGAGTGGCCCCGGCAACCATAGTACCCCCTCATACTACATCAGTCTCGGGCACCGCCCCTTCTCCTGGGCTGTGCACCAGATCTACTCTCACAGGAGTAGGGCACCCTCCTCCACTGCAGCCTCTGCTCCCTCTTGCTCACAGCTTGGCTGCTGAGTGGGTAAGCACTGGCAAAGTTCCATCTGCCTATGGATGTTGAGAACATTCTCCTGGCATCTCCTAAGGATTTTACCAGGAAGGCATATCCTCTCACCGTCCTAAGGATTTCACCAGGACAGAGTGGAGGAGTAGCCTAGTGGTTAGAGCTCTGGCTTGGGAACCAAGAGACCAGGGTTCAATCCCCACTAGCACTCCTTGTGGCTTTGGGCAAGTCACTTAACCCTTCATTGCTCAGAAAAATCCAAGTTATCAATGTCCCTGTTTAATGTATGTTTACCAAGTTTAAGTTATAATGTAAACTGCTTTGATTGAAATGATAAAGTGGTATAAAGAAACCTGTTAAATAAATAAATAAAATATGCCTTCAAGTGGCACAGATTTTTGGTCTGGTGTGTGGACCGATCCCTCCGTCCCTTTACTTGCTTGGTGGAGATGATGCTGGCTTATTTGTTCACCTCTCCAACTCAGGACTGAAATCTAACTGTCTACCTGAGTGCCCTTGCAGCATATCACTGCAACGTTGTGGACCAGCCTCTTTCTGCTCATCCAGGTGTGATCTAAATACATAAAAATAAAATATACTTATAGGATACTTTATATGGGGCCTTCTGTTTTCTCGTCCCCTTGTTCAACCACCTCTGGTGGCATGGGATCTCATTGTCGTCCTCGAACAGCTGCTCTCGGCACTCTTTGAGCTGCTGGCCACTTGTCCACTTATCACCTGGAAGGTCATCTTTTTGGTGTTGCTTACTTCAGTGCGCACAATCAGTGAGCTGCAGGTGTTTGTAGCACACCCGTCTTCTACCAGGTTCTACAAGAATATAGTGGTCCTGCACACTTATCCGAAGTTTCTCCCTAAGGTGGTTTCTGCATTCCACCTGTACCAGTTCGTGGTACTACCCACCTTTTTCCGAAGGCTTCTTGCCTCCAGGGTGAAGGCCTCTCTCTACACTTTGAACTGTAAGAGAGCACTGGCTCTCTTGAACAGACAAAGCCCCATCACCGATCCACTCAGCTCTTTGTTTCTTATGACCCCAACAGATCAGGGGTAGCCGTCTAAGTGCACCCTCTCCATCTGAGTGGCTAACTGCATTTCTTTTGCTTATGCTCAGGCTGGGCTTACCATAGAGCACCATGTAATGGCGCATAATGTTCGTGCTATGGTAGCCTCAGTGGCTCACTTGCGCTGTCTCCACAGTGGAAATTTGTAGGGCTCCTATGTGGTCTTCTGTCCACACCATTACAGCCCACTACTGCCTGGATCAGGATTTCCAATGTGACAGCAAGCCGTACTCTGGCACCTCTTTGGGAATTAATGCAACTCCTCCCTCTGGCCCTTCTATCTGTCCAGGCTACCAGAGATTCTATCATTGGTTGATGCCTGAGGCTAGTGTTGACTCTCGGAACCTCAGCGTTTCACTCTGTTTTATTTATTTATTTTATTTATTTACATTCTCTTATATACCGCGCTATTCTGCATCAGTGCGGTTTACATTGAACAAACTGAAATTACATTGAACAGGGCATTATAACTTGGAGATAACTATTTTACAGGGAACTGTTTTCTCGGTTCCCTGTTTGGGCTGCCCTGTTGGGCTGTCTACAGGGCTTTTTGGTAGCCTGTAGCTAGGGACTCCCATATGTGAGGACTGACTTCCTGCTTGTTCCTGGAGAAAGCATAGTTACTCACCTGTAGCAGGTGTCCTTCTGGAACAGCAGGAATTGGTCCTCACTACCCTTCCTCCTCCCCGTGGAGTTGTTCTTTCTGTTTTTGGGCTTTATTAAACTATGTCATCCTACTGAGGTAAGATGGCTCTTTTGGGCAGGAAAACCGGCATGCATTTGTGGAGGACACTCCAAAAGCTTCCTTTGGAAGATGGGAAGTGTTTCCACATGGGCTCCGTTGGTGACATCACCCATATGTGAGGACTGATTCCTGCTGTTCTCAGAGAACACCTGCTATAGGTAACTACGCTTTCTCCAGGACCAAGCAGGAAGTCAGTCCTCACTTATGGGTGACGTCGGCGCCGACGGAGCCCTCGCGGAGCAATTTTCCCCAGCTTTCAAAGAAAGCCTTTGGGAATTGCAGCGCGCATGCGCGGTCGTCTTCCCGCCCGAAGGTGCCATCTTAGCCAGTCTTCTTTTTTCCGCGGAGCCCTACAGACGTCCCCGTCTTGTCCCCGCGAAAAAGTTGATTTTCTTCTTTATTTTATCCTTTTTTCTTTCGGTTCGACGCCGATCGTTTTCCCGCCCGGACTCGCGACGCCGGTCTCGAGTCCTCTTACTTTTTTTCGGTTTTTCTGACTTAGTCAGCTTTCGTTTTCGTTTTCCCTGGCAGCCCGGTCCTTTGACCTCGCAGGGGCCCTTTTTCCCCCGATGGCTGCCAGTGGGTTTAAGCGGTGTGGTCGGTGTGACCGAAATATGTCACTAACCGACACACACGACTTTTGCCTCCGCTGCCTGGGCCCGGATCATGAGGAACTGATCTGTGGGCCCTGCAGCAAACTGTCCTCAAAGGCGTTGAGAAGTCGGCGGCATCAGCGTGAGAGAATCTTCGCTGACCCCAGCCGTACCCGGACCTCGTCGGAGGCCTCCGTGTCGAAAGGCTCCAGCTCGGACCGTCGCCGGAGCTCCTCCGACCGGGGTTCTCCCTCCGGGGACCATCGTCGGAAGGAAAAACCCGCGAGGGCGGCGTCGGTGGACACTCCTGGCTCCGCGAGGGCCAGGTCGCATAGCCCCGACAGCCGCCCCGGGTCCTTGGAGAAGGAACACATCCCGAAGCGACCTCGCCTGGAGTCGGAGATGCCTGCCCGGGTAAGTCCTGTGGTCCTTCTGGACTCGCCTCCGCGACAGCCGACGTCGGGCCCGACGCCGTCGGGGCCCGAGTCGGGGGCTGCTGGGTCACCTGAGCTCGGACTCAGGTTGACGGCCTTGGAGAGCAGACTGTCTGCCTTCATGGACCAGCAGAGGGCACTGCTCGCTGGCTTCGCTGGCGTCGCTGCCCCGACCGCCGGGACGTCGACGTCCAAGTCGACCCCGGAGACCGAGCCGATCCTCGAGTCGATGAGAACTCGAGTCGATCCTCGGTCGAGGTCGCCCTCGGCCTCCCGTTCGGGACCGAGGTCGCCGACGCCGACTCCCTCGGCGTCGGGGCGGCTGGCGCCGCACCCTGCCCGGGCCGACCCCACCGAGTCCTCGTCGGAGTCGGTCTGGGAGTCTGAGGAGGAAGAGTCACCTGATTCTTTCCGGACTCGGTGTGTCCCCTCGGACTCACCGGAGTCCGAGCCTCGGAAGCAGTCCCCCCCGGAGGATGCCCGGTTCTCGGACTTCGTTAGGGATATGGCCAAGGCTTTGGCCTTCCCTGCGGATCCCGAGGAGGAGCCTCGAGCCGAAGAGCTCGACGCCCTCCAGTATGACTCTCCCGCGAGGGAACACTTTACTGTGCCGGTTCCTCCTATGCTGGAACGACTACTCTTCCGCATGTGGGAGAGTCCGGCCTCCTCGCCGGTCCTGAGCAAGCGGGTCGATTCTATCTATCGGGTCCGCAAGAGCCCTGGCTTTCAAAAGGCGCAGCTGCCACACCATTCCATGGTAGTGGAATCGGCCATGCATCGTCTTAAGAGCTAGAAGATGCACTCCTCGGTGCCTCCTGGCAGGGAGGCCCGTAACCTGGATGGCCTTGGCAAGAAGTGCTTCCAGGGCTCTATGCTCGCATGTCGTGTCCAGACTTACCAGCTATACATGGGCATGTATCTCCGGGATCTGGCTAAAGAGCTAGCCGGATTCTCCGCTGGTCTCTCCGAGGAGCCCTTGCGGAGGTTCCTAGCCTTGTCCACCGGCATTCGGGAATGCTCTAAGTTCATGTCCCGAGCAGCCTATGATGGCTTTGAAGCCTCGGCTCGAGTGGCCGCAGCCGGCATCGGTGCCCGCCGACAGGCTTGGCTTCAGTCGTCAGACCTTGAGCCCTGGGTACAGGACAAGTTGGTCGATGTCCCCTGCCGAGGCGAAAACCTCTTTGGCAAGCCCATGGCGGAAAAGGCTGCACAAATTGAGACTGAGACTCTCACCAGGACCAGGCTTTCTAGGAAGACCTCCGCCCCTTCCCAGAAAAAGAAGGGCTCGGGGAAAAAGTCCTTTTACCCGAGGAAGGCGGCTGCCTACAAACAATACCCCCATTATCAGGCCCCTGCAGCTCCCCAACAGGGCCAGCAGGCCAAGGGACGGGGTAACGGGTCCCATAGGCAGCAGGCCCCCAAGCCTGCACCACCAGCCCCTGCTCAGCAGGGTGGGGGTTTTTGACTCGCTCAGCATAGCCTCTCCCCCCCCGCTGGTCCCCCCCAGCACCGGAGGCCGGCTGGTTCACTTCGCCCACAGGTGGTCCAGCATCACCGCAGATGCCTGGGTGCTTCAGGTCGTGCGAGAAGGCTACCTTCTCCACTTCCATCAGGTCCCTCCCTCCTATTTTCCGGGGGAGCCTCCGCGCCCCCCTCTGCACAGGGAGTTGCTCCTTCAGGAGTTAGCAGGTCTTCTGCAGGATCAGGCGGTGGAACCGGTGCCACACCACCTGAGAGGTCAAGGCTTCTATTCAAGGTATTTTCTGATACCAAAGAGAACAGGGGGCCTCAGACCCATCCTGGACTTGCGCAACCTCAACAAGTTCCTTGTGCGGGAGAAGTTCAAAATGCTTACCCTTGGAATCCTTCTGCCCTACCTCCAGCAGGGAGATTGGCTATGCTCCTTGGATCTAAAGGATGCCTACACGCACATCCTCATCCACCCAAGCCACCGCCAATACCTAAGGTTTGTGGTGGCGGGAAATCATTACCAGTACAGAGTACTGCCCTTTGGCCTGTCCTCCGCACCGCGAGTCTTCACAAAATGTCTCGCGGTCGTGGCGGCCCATCTCCGGCTTCACGGCCTCTATGTCTTTCCGTACCTCGACGACTGGCTCATCAGAGCAGCGTCCGCTCAGGAGGTCACCAACGCCACGTGTCGCACGGTGGCTCTGCTGCAGCACTTGGGCTTTGTCATAAACTTCGCAAAGTCCACTTTGCTCCCCTCACAGGATCTCGAGTTCATCGGCGCAAGGCTGCACACTCCTCAGGCGCGAGCGTATCTACCGCTCGACAGGGCTCAGCGGCTCATGGACCTAGCCGACCACTTTCGCAGCCAGCCCCTGGTCTCCGCCAGGCGCTTCCTGAGACTGCTCGGCCATATGGCTTCCACTGTCCATGTGACCCCCAATGCCCGCCTGAATATGCGGTCTGCTCAATGGTGTCTCCGCCGGCAGTGGCGACAGGCCACGGGCGGCCTCGCAGACCTAGTGCGCGTTTCCGAGCCGCTGATCTCGTCTCTCCGGTGGTGGCTCCGGCAGCCGAACCTGACATTCGGTATGCCCTTCCAGTCACCTCAGCCGACCCGGGTGCTGACCACCGATGCATCCCTCCTGGGCTGGGGAGCGCATTGCCAAGAGGCGCGTACTCAGGGCCTCTGGACCACGTGGGAGTCTGCTCAGCAGATCAACTTCCTGGAGCTCCGGGCGATCCGCCTAGCTCTCAGGGCCTTCTCCCACCTGACTTCCCAACAGTCCATCCTTGTCCAGACGGACAATCAAGTTGCCATGTTCTACGTGAACAAACAGGGGGGCACGGGCTCCTTTCTCCTCTGCCGGGAGGCTCAGAAGCTCTGCTCTTGGGCCGTCAGTCACGGCATTCTCCTCAAGGCAGTTTATCTCCCGGGCCGAGACAATTGCCTTGCGGACAAACTCAGCAGGGTCCTCCAGCCGCACGAGTGGCGTCTGGATCCCTTGGTAGTTCAGAAGCTCTTCCTCAAGTGGGGCCTCCCCACGATGGATCTCTTTGCCAGTCCTCGCAACCGGCAGCTTCCTCGCTTCTGCTCTCGTCTGCCACACCCCCTTCGGGTTGCGGCGGACGCCTTTCTGATCTCATGGTCGGGGAGCCTTCTGTATGCGTTCCCTCCCATCCCGCTAGTCTCTCGGACTCTTTTCAAGGTTCTCCGAGACAAAGCCTTCATGATCCTGGTGGCCCCTCGCTGGCCCAGGCAGCCGTGGTTTCCGCTCCTGCTGCAACTGGCGGTGGAGGATCCAATCCCTCTGGGGGTACAACCGGATCTCCTCACTCAGGATCAGGGGTCCCTCCTGCACCCCAACCTCAGGTCTCTCAACCTCATGGCCTGGCTGCTGAGAGGGTAGTCCTTGCTCCCCTTCTCCTGCCGGCGGAGGTGGAGGAGGTCATCTTGGCTTCGCGTCGGCCTTCTACCCGCAAATGCTACGCCCTTAAATGGCGTCGCTTTGCAGTCTGGTGTACCCAACAGTCTCAGGATCCCTTCTCCTGCCCGGTGTCGGTGATCTTGCAGTACTTGCTGCACCTCTCTAATCTGGGACTTAAGTCCAACTCCGTCAAAGTTCACCTCAGTGCTCTTTCAGCACATCATGTGCCGGTGGACGGCAGACCTCTCTCCAATGACCCTCTCGTAGCGAGGTTTCTCCGAGGTCTCCTTCTACTTAAACCACCTCTGCGCCCGCCAGCGCCTGACTGGGACCTGAATGTGGTGTTGCAGCGGATCACCTGTCCGCCTTTTGAACCTATGGCTACCTGTTCTCTCCGTTTTCTGTCTTGGAAAACACTGTTCTTGATAGCCCTCACTTCCGCTAGACGCGTAAGTGAATTGCAGGCCCTCGTGTCTGATCCCCCTTACACTCGGTTCTACAAAAATAGGGTAGTCCTACGGACTCACCCTAAATTTCTTCCGAAAGTGGTCTCCCCTTTTCACATCAATCAGGAGGTGGTACTTCCAACCTTCTTTCCCAGACCACACTCCAGCCGAGCTGAAACGGTCCTCCATACCCTGGACTGTAGAAGGGCTCTGAACTTCTACCTTGACCGTACGCGGGAGCACCGTAAAGCTGCTCAGCTTTTTGTGTCTTTTGACCCCAATAAATTGGGGCTCCCGGTCTCCAAGCGTACTCTGTCCATCTGGGTTGCGGACTGTATCTCTTGGGCTTATGGGGCAGCCGGACTCTCCTTAGAAAGTCGAGTCACGGCTCATTGCGTTCGGGCAAAGGCTACGTCAGTGGCTTACCTCCGCTCTGTTCCGCTGGCAGACATCTGCCGGGCCGCTACTTGGTCTTCGAGCCAGACTTTTGCGGTCCATTACTGTCTCGAGAGGGAGTCCCGCAGGGACAGTGCTTTCGGACAGGCAGTCCTCCGTAATCTCTTTGAGGTCTGAGCAACTCCTACCCTCCATCCCGGATGTGGGCTACCGGTGGGTGTTAATTCAGCGAAGATTCTTTCCTTCTGTGCTGCTGAGCTAGAGGGAGCTCATTTTTGTGCTTAGGGTCTCCGGTAGCCTTGAGCTTGGGAGTCCCATAAGTGAGGACTGACTTCCTGCTTGGTCCTGGAGAAAGCGTAGTTACTCACCTGTAACAGGTGTTCTCCAGGAGCAGCAGGAATCAGTCCTCACTACCCTCCCTCCTCCCCTTGGAGTTGCAATCGTCTGCTTATGTTCTTTTTGCAAATTTTTATGCTGTCTTTTTTAGCTATGTCATCTGACTGGCTAAGATGGCACCTTCGGGCGGGAAGACGACCGCGCATGCGCGCTGCAATTCCCAAAGGCTTTCTTTGAAAGCTGGGGAAAATTGCTCCGCGAGGGCTCCGTCGGCGCCGACGTCACCCATAAGTGAGGACTGATTCCTGCTGCTCCTGGAGAACACCTGTTACAGGTGAGTAACTACGCTATATCTGCAAAGAACAGACCTTAAATAAACTTGCCCTAATCCATATAATCCTTAATTCAATGGTTGATATCTTTAAAACATATCCTGTACTCAAGACGAAGCCAGTGCAGTTTTATTAAAAGAAAGGTGAAATATGCTGTGATCTGCACAGACCAAAAATCAACCTTCTGCTGCATTCGGTGTCAGCTGAAAAGCCCTCAAATATTTCTTTGGAAAACCTGAAAATGGTGAATTACAATAATCAGTTGTTGGTAAAATTAAAGACTGCAAAACAAGGCTAAATTCAGCCTGTGTATCAAAAGCTTCAATCATCTTAAAAAAAACATTTTATAAAATGCTGATTTTAACACAGTTTTTAAATTAAATCTTGGAGTCAGATGTGAGTCCAATATATTTATTTAGTAGTATTTAGTTCACGCCTTTCCAGTGGTAATTCAAGGTGAGTTCCCTTTAGATACCTAGGTATTTCCCTGTCCTCAGAAAGCTTTAGGTTTGTACCCAAGGCAATGGAGTGGCTTGCTGAAGGCCACAAGCAGTGTCAGTGGGGATTCAAACCCTGGTCTTTCTAGTTCCAGGCTGTTGCTCTAAACACTAGGCTACTCCTCTTTCTAACACGACGATACTGAATTTCAGGCTAATGGAGCTGAGTATTCCCAATATCTATATCTATCTTAGGGGGAGATTGTTTTCCATACACCATGAAGTGTCTCAGTTTAGCAAGATGAAGAGCTAACTTACTACAACACAGCCTAGCTTTAGTTATTAACAGTTGATCTCTCATCACAGATATGGCCAATGACCAATCTCTAACTTGAAGAAATATTTAAATATCATCTGCATGTATCCTGTAGTTGAGCTTCAAATAGACTAGCACTTTAGTAGTTTGTGTTTGGAGTGGAGGAGTGTGTAGTTTGTGTTTGGAGTGGAGGAGTAGCCTAGTGTTTGGAGTGTTTGGAGTGGAGTTTGTGTAGTTTGTGTTTGGAGTGGAGGAGTAGCCTAGTGGTTGGGGCAATGTACTTCAGGCCGGAAGGTCGGGGGTTCAAATCCCACTAGAGGGCAGCAACCTTGGGCTGGAAGGACTGGGGTTTCTAGTCCCACAGGTGCTCCTTGTGGTCTTGGGCAAGCCACTTAACTCTCCATAGCCCATGTTTCCTGTAAAATAGTTTTCTCCAAGTTATAATACCCTGTTCAATGTAATTTCAGTTTGTTCAATGTAAACCACGCTGATGCAGAATAGCGCGGTATATAAGAAAATGTAAATAAAATAAATAAATAAATAACTTTACACAAAGATAAAATATAGATAGTAAACAGCATTGCTGAAAGGGATGACTCTTTTTCTAGGGGAACCCATCCTGATAGCTCGGGATTTAAAGAAACACATTGTGACTGCCCAGTCAAAATAAAGAAACACATTGTGACTGCCCAATTCAAAATAGCAGCATCTATTGTAAGTATGCACAAAGAGGGTCATCCAGAACTGTGAATAGTGGGGATGGATGTCCAGTTTTGACATCCAACCCCCGCTATTTGCAGCGACTCGATTCTGGATCTAGAGCTCCCCGCATGTACAAGACCTCTGTGCGGGGAGCTCTGGATGGGGGCAGGAGGGGGGTGGCATCAGAGTAGAGAGTGTGCGGAGTGGGGGCAGGGCGCACATCCCAGACTTACAGGGCCGATTCATGTCACAGTCCTGTACGTCCTGCATTGTCAGAATGGACGTGGGACTTCTTCCACCTCGGAGGTGGAATAAGTCACATGCAGGGTCGCCAAAGACACAAGGCTGCTAAAGGTAAGTCACCACCGCCCAGTCTTGGTCCTGGCTGCCCCTGCCAAGGGATGAGCGGCAGGGAAAGAAGAGCGGGGGGTGTTGGGCTGCTCGGTGCTCCTGCATGATGTCCCAGTGCCATGGCAACGAGACGCCATGGCAGCAGGGCTCCATGCAGGAGCAGAGGGAGGGTTAGCTAGGGAGAGCACTGCACATCTTGCCTGTCAGAATCAAGGCCCGTTCAAGTGCTCCGATTCTGCTCCCATGGGAACATCTAGCTTCCATAGGTGCAGAATCAGATATGTCCATATTTGGGACATCCGGACGGGCTGGATGTGCCCCGATCGGAATCGGCCTCAAAGGACTGATTTGTGTTTAATAGAAAGTCATGTGCTATGCTGTAAAATGCAGCTGCAATATCCAGAAAAACCCAATAAATACAAATATGTTGGAATCTAACCCCCTCAATATATCAAATAGGGACAACAAAAGAGTTTGGGTTCCATGTACCTTATGAAAGCCATATTAATGCGTATCAAGAATATTATTATTAAGTACAGATTCTTGGAGCTGCTGTATTGCAACCTGCTCAATAATCTTACCTACTACAGGTCTTGACAAATTTTGTGCGCATTTAGGAGCCAGGTCAAAATCTTAGGAGCCAGTGCTTGTGACCTCCTCATACTCACTCCCTCCCTCCAGTTCTCTTGCGCTGGTCTCATCCTCTCGTGAGACCAGAGCAGGGTTCCTACACCATGCGTCATCTTTAGATAACACAAGTGTCTCTGTGGGTTTGTGGTGCAACAGTGGTGTGTGCCTGTCTGTGTGGGATGTGGCGGTGGGTGCCTTTGTGTGGGTGGGGTGCAGGGCTGTGGTGTATGTGTTCATGTGCTGCAGAGCTGGGAGCCTCTGTGTGTATGTGTGTGATGTGTGGTGCGGAGGTGAGTTAATTATGTGTGTGTGTATGTGTGTGGTGTCTCTGTATGTTTGTCATGTGACGGTGGGGTGTGCGTGTGTGTGTATAGTGTGGGGGTGGGGTGTTTGCTTGTATGTTGGGGGGAAGATGCACCCTTTGGCATGTACTTTGTCATTTATCTCTTCTACCTTGCACCCTTCCCTCCCTTCTTCAACCCCTCCCCATTCTGTTCCCTTTCCGGACTCTCTCCCCTTCTCCCTTCCTCCAGCACTCACTCCCTGCTCTCCCTCCACCATCATCCTTTTTTCTTTTTTTTAAAGATACTGCCTCTTTAAAGTTTTGCTGCCTCATTCCCCCTCTTACTTTTTTTTTCCTCAAAGCTCCCATCCCCGTGGGCTCTTTGCTGCTTTTGGCTTCCCCTTGTGTTCTACCTGTGGGGATCTGATCTCCTGTGGGTGGGAGGAAACGTTTCTACTATCAGGGTTTAGATGCAGCAGAGGCCGCAGGGATCTGATCCCCATGGGCTGTCTGCTGCATCTAAGCCTTGATCGTGGCAAAGATCCCTCCTGTTCTGCCCGCGGAAGATTGGATCAGATCCCTGCAGGCAGACAGAAGGGGTCTTCTGCCCATGATCGTATTTTAAAAAAAATGGGGGGGGGGGGAGGAGTGGAGCAAATCCCAAGGGCTAGGTGTAAATTTCTGGTTGCCATGATGACCTGGTGCCTGGGCTTTGTCGAGCCCTGTTCTACAGGAATGTTTGCAATTGGCCTGTAATTAGATAACTTACCAATCATCCCTGCTTTTTCAAGATTGAGTGCACCTGTGCTCATTTAAGCTTAGCTGGCATCACCCCTGCAGACTAGGAAATATTTACAATCTGTGTCAAATTTGAAACCATTTTAGATCTTGCCCTCCTTAAGAACCCAGGTCAGACAACAATCAATATCTCGGATAGCTTTAGAAAGTCCTTTGATAATACTGAGGACCTGCTCCTCAGAGACATTTTCAAACTGAGACCAAGCCAGGAAAAAATTAGAACGTTCTACTGATGTGAGCTATCTTGCATCAGCATTTGCAAGAACAACTTAAGTGAGAGCAAGCCATCACATGCAAACTGCCATTTCTGCTTAAAATAGCTAACCCCTGAGCACTCAGCATTGAGTTTGATCCTTTTGCATTGGCTTCCAAGTCAATCTTCTTGACTGTTGAAACCAACCTTAAAGGAGATGCAAAGTTAAACACATCATGAATTTGATGAGTATAGTATTTATTCTCCAGGAAAAAGCGGGAAGTCAGTCCTCACTTATGTGTGACGTCGGCACCGACGGAGCCCATGCAAAACAATTCCCCAGCTTTCAAAGAAAGCCTTTGGGATTGCTGCCACGCATGCGTGGTCCTCTTCCCACCCAAGGGCGCCATCTTGCTCAGTCTCCCTTTTTCCGTGGAGCCCTTCGGACGCACGTCCTTGTCCCTCGGGAAAAGTGTTTCATTTTTTGGCTTCAGGCCTATTACTCTTCCGGTTGCACTGGTCCTCTACCTGTCCTTCCCCTGCTCTATCCTTTTTGAGCAATTATGGGATGTTTTTCCTAGCATTTTTGCTGTTAACGGGCTTCATGCCCTTTTTTCTCCCAACCGCTGGCCGCGTGGGTCTTCAACCTCACGGGAGCCATTTTTGCCCCTATGGCCACCGAATTCAAAAAATGCGATAGATGCTCCAAGAACATGTTGCTTATGGACACTCATAACTGCTGTCTGTGGTGTCTCGGGCTGAGCATGATCTGGAGCTCTGCTTGCTTTGTAAGAAAATGTCCTCCAAAGCCCTGCTCAGTCGTAAGCAGAAGTCCAAAGACATTTTCAGGAAGGCCGCCTTGGAATCCCTGGTGGCACCCTCGGTCGTCTCTCCTCTGGTGGGATCCCCCACCGCAGCCCCGCGTTCAAGGTGGCACTCTGACCAGGGGTCCCCTGAAGTAGAGTGGCGTAAAAAGAAGAAGGCCTCGAAGTCGCTGTTGGGGGCCCCCGAAAAGCATGAGCACTCTTGTGCTCGGTCGCTTAGCCCCCTTCGTCGTTCCCGATAGTCGGACAAGGAGCAGCCCCGCAAGGTACCTCATACAGATACGGAGGCTTCCAGCGATGGCACCCAGTCTCATGAGGGCGGTCCTGGTGAGGACCCCCTCTCCTCCTCGACGCCCGACCCGGTGACCCCGGTGTCGGCGTTGCAGTGCCCCACACCCACGTGGGAATCCCACATGCTGGCGCTAGAATGCAGCATTTCTGCATTCATCGCTTCCCAGTAGGCACTCACAGCCAGCTTTGCTGGCTCGCGCCTGGAGACTGAGGTTCCCTCGCATGGGACACCGAAATTCACCCAGGAAACCCCCGAGACCCATGGGCCTCGTGAGGGTCCTCTGCATCGGTCTTGCTTGCCTTCCCGTTCCTCGGGGGTGAGATCCTCCAGGGCCTCTGGCTCCGAGAAGGCCTTGGCTGCAGGATGGGGTGACCAGCCCGGATTGGATTCCTCATCCGACATTTCAAACTGGGAGTCCGATGGCGATACCTCTCCAGAAACCTGTGCCCACTGGGACCTTCCGTCAGACCCCTTCCCACCCGCATCTCAGCAACGCTCACCACCCGAGGACACCTCCTTCCTGGTGTTTGTCCAGGATATGGCATGGGCTCTCAACCTGGTCACCCAGGCTGAGAAGGACCCTCGAGCTGAAGAGCTCGACATTCTTCAGTATGAGTCCCCACCTCACGAATCTCTTATTGTCCCGGTTCCTCCCATCCTGTTCAGGCTGCTACTCCGCATGTGGGAGGCACCTGCCTTGGTTCCCATCGTGAGCAAGTGCCTCAACGCCATGTACTAGGTCCAGTGTGGCCCCGGGTTTAGAACAACCCAGCTTCTTCACACATCCATGGTGGTGGAATCAGCCATGAGGAAACAAAAGAGCCCAAAGTCACTTTCTTTGGTTCCTCCGGGCAGGGCGTCGAGAGCCCTCGATGCCTTAGGCCGCAAAATCTACCAGGGGTCCATTCTCTCCTGCCATATTCAGGCATACCAGCTATATACGGGCATGTTCTTGCGCGACTTGGCCAAGGAAATTGGGGGCTTCTCCGCAGGCCTTCAGGGCGAACTCCTCAATAGGTTCCAGACCCTATTAAAGTCCATCGCAGAGTGCTCAAAGTACATCTCCTGTGCTGCCTACGATGGATTTGAGTCTTCAGCTCGAGTGGCGGCTGCTGGAATCGGGGCCCATTGCCAGGCATGGCTCCAATCCTCTGATTTGGAGCAGTGGGTACAGGAGAAACTCCTTGATGTACCCTACCTTGGTGAGCAGCTCTTTGGCAATGATGCAGGACAAGGCCGCTGATATAGAGACGGAGTTTGTCACCCGGACCCATCTCTCACGCAAGACCTCCACCCTCCCTCGAAAGAAACAGCAAACTAAAAAGCCTTTCTTTCCAAGGAAGGGCCTGCCCTATCGGGGCTACCTACTGTACCCGCCCACTCCCACACCAGCAACTGTGGCACAAGGGAAGCCCAGGCCCCAGGTCATCGCAAGCCAAAAGGGCCCAAACCCCGCCACCACCTCAACCCACACGGGTTTTGACGCCACCTGCATAGCCTTTCACCGCCTGGCAACACAGCAGCCGGTGGGGGGATGCCTGTCCTCCTTTGCCCCTCTCTGGGCTTCCATCACCCTAGACACCTGGGACCTCTGGGTAATCTGAGACTGCTGTCGCCTCCACTTGGACAGGCTTCCCCCTCCCTTCTCCCCGACGGAGCCTCCTCGACTCCCCGTGCATTAGGTCTTCCTGCAGCGGGAACTAGTCAACCTCCTCACCCAATAGGAGGTCGAGAGGGTGCCAGCACACCTCCGAGGTCGTGGCTTTTATTCCCGGTACTTCCTTGTCCCGAAAAAGATGGGGTGTCTACGGCCCATCCTCGACCTCCGAAAACTAAACAAGTTCTTGGTGCGGGAAAAGTTCAAGATGTTATCCCTTGGCGTTCTGCTATCCTTCCTCCGGCAAGGCGACTGGCTATGCTCCTTTGATTTAAAAGATGCGTACACCCACATTTTGATCCACCCCCAGCACAGGCAGTACGTGCGCTTCAAGGTGCAGGGTGAGCACTTCCAGTACAGGGTGCTCTCCTTTGGACTCGCGTTCACCCTGCAGGTCTTCATGAAGTGCCTCTCTGTGGTCACCACCTCCCTCAGGTGACAGGGCATACCGATCTTTCCTTACCTCGATGACTGGCTCGTCACGGGATCCTAAGTCGAGGAAACCCGCCTGGCGGTGTCGCGCACAGTCGTCCTGCTCGAGCACCTGGGCTTCTTGGTCAACTATCCCAAGTCCCACCTCGAACCAGTGCAGGCCTTTGAATTCATTGGCACATGCCTCGATACTCAGCAGATGATCGCTTTTCTGCCAGTGGACCACGACAGCCGCCTCCGAGCCCTGGCAGCCCAGGTCCAGAGCACCCCTCAGGTGATGGCCCGGACTGTGCTGCATCTCCTTGGGCACATGACCTCCACCATCCATGTGGTTCCCCACGCCCACCTGCACATGCGGATGACCCAGTGGTGTCTCAGTGTCCAGTGGAGCCCATCCATCGGCAACCTCAGGGACTCCATCCGGGTCTCTCACAACCTTTGCCTGTCCCTGGACTAGTGGCAGAACCCATGCAACCTTCTCTGAGGGTTGCCCTTCCAGGCACCGCAGCACGAGCTAGTGCTGACAACAGATGCCTCCCTGCAGGGCACGCAGGGACAATGGTCGCCTGAGGAGTCTCAACAGCAAATAAATTTGCTCGAGCTCTGGGCGGTTCAGTGAGCCCTAAGGGTGTTCGAGGATCACCTCAGGCGGAAGTCGGTGCTCCTGCAGACCGACAACCGAGTGGCGATGTTCTACATCAACAAGGAGGGGGGCACAGGATCATGCCCCCTCTACCGGGAAGTGGTTCTCCTCTGCTTCTTCACCTTCCATTGGGGGATGACCCTCAGAGTGGTCTACCTTTTGGGCCAGGAGAATGTCCTCACGGACAAGCTCAGCAGGATCCTCTGCCCTCACGAATGGCGGCTGGACCCGGGGGTGGCAGGCTGGCTGTTTCATCAGTGGGGAACTCCGACCATTGACCTATTTGCCAGCCCATCAAACACACAGCTTCCCCGCTTCTGCGTCCCAGTACCGCACCTGAGCAGGGAGGGCCTGAATACGTTCCTTTGGAGCTGGTCTTCCGACCTGCTTTATGCATTCCCTCCCACTCCTCTCATCGCGAGGACCCTCCACAAAGCTCAGCGGGAACAGGCGTTGATAATCCTCGTAGTCCCCTTGTGGCCTCGACAGCCATGGTTCTTGCTCCTGCTCCGGCTATTGTCGGAGCTTCCAGTTGCCCTGGGCTGTGCCCCGGGCCTGCTAACACAGGAGGAAGGGCAGGCACTACACCCGAGCCTGGCTCGTTATTCCTCACAGTCTGGCAGCTGAACGGGTCTCCATTGGACCTCCCGGAGGAGGTCCTCCTCGCGTCGAGGAAAACCTTGACTAGACGAGCTTACGCTTTGAAGTGGCGACGCTTCTCATTCTGGTGCTCCAAGCTCCAGATCGACCCAGTCTTCTGCTCCACTCAGTGGGTCCTTCAGTACTTCCTCCATTTCTCGAAGGAAGGCCTGAAGTCGAACTCTGTCAGCATGCATCTGAGCACCATCTTGGCGAATCACCTCCCCATCGAGGGGAAAACCCTTCTCGGGGCAGCCCTTGGTCTCCCACTTTATGCAGGGTCTCTTGCTTTCCAAGCCTCCCATGCGGCCTCCTCCGGCAGAATGGGACCTGAACGTAGTGCTCATACAGCTTACGTGTTCGCCCTTCGAGCCGATGGCGACATGCTCGCTTTGGCACCAATCCTGGAAGGTGGTCTTCCTGGTGGCTTTGACCTCGGCCTGCTGAGTCATTGAGCTCCAGGCTCTCATGGTGGAAGCCCTTTATACTAGATTCTATAGGAATAGGGTGGTCCTCTGTACCCACCCCAAGTTCCTGCCGAAAGCTGTATCGGATTTCCATCTCAATCAGGAGATAGTCTTACCGACTTTCTTCCCGAGACCCCTTGCCAACCAGGCGTCGGCGGCTTTGCATACACTCGACTGCAAGAGGATTCATGCCTTCTATTTGCAGTGCACCCAGACTCATCGCAAATCTGGCCGACTCTTTGTGACTTATGATCCCAATTACTGGGGCAGGCAGTCACTAAACGCACCTTCTCCATTTGAGTGGTGGACTGCATCGCCTTCGCCCATGTGAAGGCGGGTGCCCCGTTAGATTAATGAGTCACTGCACATGGTGTCCGAGCCAAGGCGTGTTCAGTGCCCTCGCTGTGTTCAGTGCCCCTGTGGGACATCTGCCGGGCAGCGACCTGGTCTTCAGCGAACACCTTCACCGCACACTACTTCCTGGAGAGGGAGTCCTGTCTTGACAGCGCCTTTGGCCAGGCCGTACTCCGTAATCTGTTTGGGGTATAAGCAACTCCTGCCTTCTGACCCTTCTTCATGGCTACCGAGGGCTTCGCCCCGAGTGCCTGAGGAATCATGCTCCTTCGGGCATCGGCTTCTGCTCATGACCTCGTGGAGGCATTTTTTGGTTACAGGTTTGGTAGCCTGTAGCTGGGGAGTCCCATAAGTGAGGACTGACTTCCTGCTTGTTCCTGGAGAAAGTGTAGTTACTCATCTGTAACAGGTGTTCTCCAGGGACAGCAGGAATCAGTTCTCACTACCCTCCCACCTTTCCTGATGAGTTGCTGGATTTTTATCCTTCCCTTGCCATCTGTTTGGTAGGGCTCAAGCTAAGGGACCTGAGTGAGCAAGATGGCACCCTTGGGTGGGAAGAGGATCACGCATGCATGGAAGCAATCCCAAAGGCTTTCTTTGAAAGCTGGGGAATTGCTCCGCGCAGGCTCCATTGGTGCCGAAGTCACCCATATGTAAGGACTTATTCCTGCTCTCCCTGGAGAACACCTGTTACATGTGAGTAACTACGCTTTCTCGGCATCTCTTTTGAATATTGGGCCTTAAGTGTTTATATGTAACCTGAATTTCTTCCAGCTTCCACTTGCCATATGTGTTGCCTACAATAGTTATATTACAGCCTTTGGAGGATAAATATCTGAAATATATCGCTTTTCTTTTTAATTTATCATTATTTGAAGATTGTATGTCTTTTATCATTCTCACTGAGAATTTCTTTAATTTATAGCTTTTTTTATTGACTTCAAAATCTTGAAACTGTTAGACTATCTTTTGTTTTTTTTATGCCTGACTGTCCCAGGGATGTGAGACAGCCTTCGGTTTGAGGGGGGGGGGGGGGGGGGAGGGTGGATGTGCAGCGAGATTTGGATATTCTTTGGAATTATATGGAAATCCACATGGTTATGTCTTCCCAGACTGTCATGGTCATATGTAGATTTAGTGATCCAATGACAGTGAATGGAACTCAGAAAGGTCGACTGGGTGACAGTTGTACTACAAATATATCTTGAGTAGATAGGACAACATTTATTTTTCTTTTGTCCTGAACCTGGACCTATGTATCCTTTAGTATGGTTGTATTATTTTCTTTTTTACTTTCGGAAATAATAAAATGATTGAACTAAAAAACAAAAAGAAAAAACTGGTTTCAGTTAACAAAGATATAGTCAGGGCTTGCACAACCATTAGCCAAACTAGGCAGTTACCTAGAGCACCAGTGGTCCAGGGGTGGCCCATTGCTGCTGCTGTTGCACCTCTCCAGCCTGCAGACTGCAGCCTGCAGTAGTGGCAATGGCTTTAAACAGCTTTGCAGTGTTTACCTCAACCTCCTTCACTGTGGGGCTGTTTGCGCTTCCATCCCCTCTATGCCTGATGCCAACTTCCCTTGCAAAAGAAAGTTGGCATCGGGCATAGGAGGGAGCAGATGTCAAACAGCCTTAAACACGGGAGGTTGAGATAAGCACTGCAGGGCTGTTTGAAGCCATTGCCACTGCTGTAGGATACAGAAAGGAGTGTCAGTGGCTGCAATGGGAGCTGGGGAGGGGGGGCAGGAATAGGGGGGCACAAGGGATGCGGTTCACCTAGGGCACCTCATATCCTTGCAACGGCCCTGGATATAGTGATAAGAACTGGTAAGAGCAGGAATAGGGGGGCACAAGGGATGCGGTTCACCTAGGGCACCTCATATCCTTGCAATGGCCCTGGATATAGTGATAAGAACTGGGCCGTTGCAAGGATATGAGGTGCCCTAGGTGAACTGTATCCCTTGTGCCCCCCTATTACTGCTCCCTCCCCCTCCCCAGCTCCCATTGCTGCCACTGCCACTGCCATTCATGAACTTTCTCTCAGCTGTGTAAATGGATCTCTACATAATTGAATAGAGACTTCTTTGGAAATACATGGTATGTCCATATGGGGGTTGGAAGCGATCTAAAGATATGAATACATTGGAGAGAGGCTCCCTCCAATGTATCATTTTGAATGCAAGATAACTTTTGGTTGTTAGAGACATATTGGAATTGGGACCCACTTTAATTATATATTTAGATGTGATGTAGGATTTAGATTTTTAAAAATGTTTACCTTCTGCAGTATTATCAGGAGAAACAATACTATAAACATAGAAACATAGAAACATGATGACAGAAAAAGACCACAAGGCCCATCTAGTCTGTCCTTCCATAACAACAACTACAACAGTCCACTTTTTACCTTTAGAGATCCTCTGTGTTGGTCCCATGCTTTTTTGAATTCAGTTACTGTCATCATCTCTACCACCTCCACTGGGAGACTATTCCACGGATCCACTACTCTTTCCGTAAAGAAATATTTCCGCATATCACTCCTGAATCTATCTCCCTTCACCCTCATCCCATGTCCCCTCGTTGCAGAACTTGCTTTCAATTGAAAGAGGCTCTCTCCCTGAACATTTATGCCACGGAGGTATTTAAACATCTCAATCATATCACCTCTATCCCGCCTTTCCTCTAAGGTGTACATATTAAGATCCTTAAGTCTGTCCTCATATGCTTTATAATGAAGCCCATTAATCATTTTAGTAGCAACCCTCTGCACCGACTCCATCCTGTTCACATCCTTTTGAAGGTGCGGTCTCCAGAATTGCACACCATACTCCAAATGAGGTCGCACCAAAGACTTATACAGAGGCATTATCACCTCCTTTTTTCTGCTAGCCATTCCTCTCCGTATGCACCCAAGCATCCTTCTAGCTTTTGCCGTCGCCTTTTCTACCTGTTTAGCTACTTTAAGATCATCAGACACAACCACGCCTAGGTCCCGCTCTTCTTTAGTGGACAAAAGTACTTCACCTCCTATACTGTATTGCTCCCTTGGATTGCTGCAGCCCAAATGCATGACCTTACATTTTTTAACATTAAATCCCAGCTGCCAAATTCTAGACCATTCTTCAAGCTTAGCTAGATCCCTCCTCATGTTATCTACACCTTCCTGGGTGTCTACTCTATTGCAGATTTTGGTATCATCCGCAAAGAGGCAAACCTTACCCGACAGCCCTTCCGCTATATTACTAACAAAGATGTTAAAAAGAATCGGACCAAGGACAGATCCCTGGGGCACACCACTGGTAACATCCTTCTCCTCAGAGTGAGCTCCATTTACTTGTACTCTTTGTCGCCTCCCACCCAACCAATTTCTAACCCAAGCAGTAACTTTAGGGTCCATCCCTAGGGTGCTCAGTTTGTTTATAAGTCGCCTGTGAGGAACAGTGTCAAAAGCTTTACTGAAATCTAAATACACTACATCTAGAGCTCTCCCTCGGTCCAACTCCCTGGTCACCCAGTCAAAGAAATCAATCAGATTTGTCTGACAAGACCTGCCTCTGGTGAATCCATGCTGCCTTGGATCCTGTAATCCGCCGGACTCCAGAAACCTCACTATTTTCTCTTTCAGCAGCGTTTCCAATAATTTACTCACCACCGAAGTTAAACTAACCGGCCTGTAGTTTTCAACCACAGCCTTACTTCCGCTTTTGTGTAAAGGCACCACATGAGCCTCTCTCCAGTCCTTTGGCACCACTCCCGACTCCAACGAGGCATTGAAAAGGTCAGTCAGTGGAGTTGCTAGAACGTCCCCAAGTTCCCTCAGTATTCTAGGGTGTATCCCATCTGGTCCCATCGCTTTGTCTACTTTAAGTTGAGCTAGTTTCTCACAAACACAGTCTTCTGAAAATTGTTCAAGATGTCCCTCGCTTCTGTTCTTATTTGTGGGTGTTTTCTGAGGTCCTGCTCCTGGTTCTTCATCTGTGAACACAGAACAAAAATATTTGTTAAGCAATTCCGCTTTATCCTTATCAGCTTTTACATATTCCCCCCCTGCACCCTTGAGTCTGACAATACCACTTTTGCCCTTCCTCTTCTCATTAATATATCTGAAAAATGTCTTATCCCCCCATTTTATTGCATTGGCTATTTCCTCTTCCTTTTGAATCTTTGCCTTCTTGACTACTTTGCTAGCTTATCTAAGTTTTTCCAAATACAGATGCCTGTCTTCCTCTCTCTGTGATCTCTTGTATTTCATGAAGGCCTCCCTCTTTTTCTTCACTTTTTCAGCTACTTCCTTCGAAAACCATAGCGGTCTCCTGTTCCTTTTGCCTTTATTTATCATTTTAACAAAAAGGTTGGTTGCCTTTAAAATACCCCCTTTCAGTTTTGCCCACTGTTTTTCTACATTCCCCAGCTGTTCCCATCCCACTAACGACTCCCTGAGGTATTGGCCCATCTTCGCAAAGTTAGTCTTCCTAAAGTCTAAGATCTTCACCTTGGAATGGATTCTAACAGCCCTAGTCCTAATACTGAACCACACCATCTGGTGATCACTAGATGCAAAATGATCTCCCACTACAACATCAGAAACACTTTCACCATTGGTAAGCACCAAGTCCAGTATGGCCCCTTCACGTGTGGGGTCTGTTACCAATTTCCTGAATAGTTCTCCCTGTAGAGAATCCAGGATCTCCTTACTTCTAGATGATACTGCAGCAGGAATGTGCCAATCAACATCTGGCATATTGAAATCTCCTAGCAGTAGCACTTCTCCTTTCCTAGCAATGCTGCGTATGTCTTCAATTAACTCTCTGTCCACCTCTTCTTGTGAGGGAGGTCTGTATATCACACCAATGCAAATAGATTTCTCTTTCCCTCTTTCTAGTTTAACCCACAATGCCTCCTCTCTCCCTTTTAAGCTCTGTAATTCCAAAGCTTTAATAGTAGTTTTTACATATAGTGCCACTCCTCCTCCCCTTCTTCCTACCCTGTCCTTTCTGAATAAAGTATAGCCAGGTATAGTTACATCCCAATCATGGTTTTCTGTGAACCATGTTTCTGTAACTGCCACTAAATCCAAGTCAGCCACTCCCACCAAAGCTTCAACTTCAGGGATCTTATTTCCCATGCTACGGGCATTAATACACACTGCTTTCCATATGTTACCCCTGTTACCCATTTCCATAAAGGTATTTAATGTATCACCTACCTGGGGGCTTTCACTTACCTGGGGGCTTTCTTCACCCATCCCCAACGAATCTAGTTTAAAGCCAATATTTCTATATGTACATATAGAAATAAAGAGAAGGATGTGGAAGTCTTGGGCAAGTTATGTTTGCTAGTCATGTCTAATATAAGCATGCTTATTTCTCAGTATAGATCTTTTAAAAATTTTTTTGTGGTATTTTCATTACTGATGTCATCAGGCAGATGCAAAACTTTTATAGACACTTTACTGCCATTTAATATTCCGTAGAAAATAAATTACTTAACAAGATGGACTACCACTTTTAATTGCATACTTTCAGTGGTGCTATGATACTTTAAATCCCTTGAAAGTTTGGCCTAATGTAATAGCCATTCAGGAATCAGTATGTACCCACTGTCTGTTTATCACATTTCGAAGGATAGATTCATGGTCTGATAATTGTTCAGTGTGGCTTGGAGTTTTAATTGGCTGAGATCTATTCCTCTGTACATGAATAACCCTAGGAAACATCCACTGATGTTGTCAAATGACATTCATTTAGTTCATCTCTGCTATTTAAATTTTCCACAGTGTTGACTTTGACAATGTTTTCCTACTTAATAGCATAAATGGAAGAAGGGTTTTGCTTTCTGACTTTAATTCAAGAGCGCTGTAAGCTTGAGCAGGTTACAAAAACTTTCTTGAGATTAGAAACAGCTTTCTATAACAAGTGTCTCAATGTTTTTTTATGACGTCTCATTGAAAAACAGCTGAAGGGAATCATCAGAGAAAGAGCTGTGCCGGTTTGAACTGCAGTGAGTCAAGCTTAATGTAAAATTCATGAAGAGAAGCACAATGGATTTAATTTATTCAGCTTTTCTGCAGGTGTTAGAAAATCATGGTGATGAGAAGTTTATTGTGTTCTAGCATTTCCCCACCGATAGTAACATGGTAGCATAGTAAATAATAGGCCTGTGCATTTTGGACTTGTTTGGGCACCGAAAAGTATGTATAAATTGCTTGTGTGTACAATTAATTTGTGCATGCAAAAAAAGCTGTAGAATGCATAGAAGACATGCAATTGCGATGAAAATAAAAAAAGCTTTGGTTCATCTTTGTTTAAAACAAAAGGGTTTTTTTTGTCCCTGCACATGCCTAGTAAATGATAGCAGGTAAAGAACTGCTGGTTCATCCAGTCTATGCAATCTAGTACTGTAGACTTCTCCTCTGTGGTTCCTACTACTTTGGAGAGATTATCATAAAGGGGATGTTTTTTTAGAGAAAAACTTTTAAATTTCCCTCTCCTCTATGGAGGTAAGTTTTAGAAAGGATTTTTCATGAATCAAGGCCATTTTATGCATATAAAAGGTCTTATAGAATTACCTAGGGGTTACACATGTAAAAGTACAAATGGTGCCAAAAGGGTGTGTAGTTTTATATGACTGATGTATAGACATGCTCAAGGAGTTAGGATGGAGTACAGGCAGAATCATGATTTTACATGTTATTTATAAAATATGCACAGACATTTATGCAATCTCCTGAGAAGATGTAAATGTCCATGGCTTCAATCTAGGCACAATTTCTTCCAAGTTGCCCCTACTATTTTACAGACATGTGGAGCCCATTTCCATCAGGGGCACTTCCAGGCCGTCTGGACGGCCCTGAGCAGGATGGGCCCATTAGGACCCAATTTTGTACTGCGGGAACAAAACATTCCCGTGGCATACAGAATCGGGGCCGAGGACAGCCCAGTATGCCCCTGCATGCCTTTGGGATTGTCCTCCCTGCAGGCTCCCCTGGCATTGACCCTCCTCTTCCCCGCCGCCTGATCCATGGCTGCCAGCCGGGGCCTGGATTGGATGGCGGGGACCACCCTGCATCCTGTTCTGGCCCCAGGGTGGGGATGTCCGACCCTGATCACACGTTCCCCCTGACCCCGCAGGACGTACAGGGCTGTAACCTGAATTGGCCCTGTACATCCTGCTGCCTAGGCCCACCCCCACTCCACCCAGACTCTGCCCCCCGCCGGTTCTCCCCGTCCTGCTGCTCTAGCTGTGTGGGGAGAGTCGGAGGGGGAATAGGGGCAGGATAGCTTGCAGGGTTGCATGTCCCACCGAGTGCCTCAGAATCGGGTCCATAGGCACTTACATATTTTTATAAAATTGCCGCAAAATAGGCTTTTACCTGGCCTTCAATATAGGCAGCCCAGGGCTGGCCTGTCCACTAGGCGAACTAGATGGTTGCCTATGGTGGTAGGGCCAGGTGGGCAGCATGCTCATCCTTTTGAAGCGGCTTCAGTTCAGCTGCTGCTTCAACACCGCGACAGGCATTAAAACGTGCATGTGCAGTCATGGCCTGCTGCTTGCTGCTCCTACCTTCTCTAACAGGAAGTTATGTCAGAGGGGGCAGGTGTGGCAGGCCATGAGCATATGTGTGGGCATTTTAAAGCCCGCCATGGCTGAACTTCTGATGCTTCAAAGTAAGAATTGGTATGTTGCCCCCTCCCCCTGGTGGGTAAATGGATGCTGGGGAGGGGTTGTGCCTCAAGCACGAGGTGGGGGGGGGGGGGGGTGGCAGTATGGAGGGCCGACCTAGGGTGGCAGAAACCCTTGAGCCGGCCCTGAGGCAACCTGTTATAAAATTACCTTTGGGGCAATCTCTCCAAATGGGTTAAACTGAAATGTAATGTTTGCCTTGAGTCAGTGCTGACTTCTGGCAACCCAGCAGCTCTTGGGTTTTCTTAGCAGTGTGACCAGAAATAGATCACCAAGCCTTTCTTCCAAAGTCACAAGGCGTGCTAATGGGAATCAAACCCTGGTCTCTTATTTAACAAGCCAGTGCTCTAACCACTAGGCTACTCCTCCACTCCTGAAACTAGTTCCAAATTAACACCAGCTTCTCTCCCACCCCTTTTATAATGCTGTTTGAGGGTTCAGCAGTAGGGAAATCACTTGTATACATGCATGTTTGTGCATTCATTAGCATGCGCAAACAAACATGGGTATATTAGCCTAGAAAAACGCCACAGTTGGGAGGTGCTTATGAGTGGCTGAATTGAATGGACACAAATCTGTGGAGCTCCTGTCATTGCTCTCATTTTATTCTTTAATTTACTATTTGTCTCTATTCTACTCTAAAGATGATTAGGTAAGGGGATAAACCCTCTTTACCTGAACTGTGTGTGGACACAGCCATAAAACCAAAATGGAACAGCAAACAAAGGGTGCTACCAAAGAAGGCCGCTCCAGCTGGATACTGTAGAAAAGAGGAGGACTTTTTATCAGAGAGCAACCTTGCCCCCCCCCCCAGTTAATCGGCGCGATTAAGGGCATGAAGGATTGGTTGGCGGCCCGCAACCACATCACACTGGACTCTCAATTGGAGGTGGTGGTGGATAAGGTGGCCCAGCTGATATCCTCAGTTGGAGAGACCATGGACCAATGCGCATACTGAGGAAATGGAGGCCTCCTCAACTGAAGTGCGTAGGAAGATCGACATGGTGGAATGTGGGCAAAAACAGCTGGTCGAAAAGAGTGATGTCCTGGAAAACTGGAGCCTGAGGCACAACATCAGGCTGGTTGGGGTGCCTGAGAAGATCAAGGGATCTGATCTGGTTACTTTTTCCTTGGCATGGATGTCGGGGCTGTTGTACATAGATGTGGCACATGGCACCATCAAATTAGATCAGGTGCTTAGGCCCTAGCACCTGCTTCTGTTGCACAGGGTTGGCCTCGGGCAGTGATTGTCCAGATTTACCACTTTCCTGACAAGCAAAGGATCCTGGAGGTTGCCCTCAGAGCAGCAGGTGTGCGATACCAAACTGGCAGATCTGTTTTTCAAGACTTTTTGGCTGATCTGCGATACAAGCGGCAGGAGCTCCAGGTGGTGAAAAAGAAACCGCAGGAGTGTGGGGACTCCTATGCTATGCTCTACCTGGCCAGGCTCTTGATCCTGCATGATTGCAAGATGCAGATTTTTTTAACTGTATCGGTGAAGGAGCAGTTGGTGAGAAGGCTGCATGGTCTCTCCTCATGACTGCATTCTGTAATTTCTCCGGGAACAAGCAGGAAGTCAGTCCTCACATATGGGTGACATCGCCACCGACGGAGCCCTCGCTGAAGCATCCCCCTAGCTTTTAAAGAAAGCCTTTGGGAGATGCTACCATGCATGCATGGTCCCATCCCGCCCAAGGGTGCCATCTTGCTCCTTTTTTCTGCGGAGCCTTTCAGATGTCTGTTTGGCTTGTCCCTGGAAAAAGTTGATTTTTCAGCCTGACTTTCATACTCGCCTCTGGTTCTGCACCGGTACTCTTCCAACCACCCGATCTCGCTGCCTCGGCATTGAATTTGGGTCCTTTCTGTAGTAATTTTCCCTTTGGCATCTTCAAGCCTTTTTTCCCAACTGGTAGCTCAGCGGGTCTTCGACCTCGCTGGGGTACTTTTTTCCCCGCATGGCTACCAATGGTTTTAAAAAAGTGTGATCGGTGTGCCAAAATTATGTCTTGACTGACACACACAACTGCTGCCTTCGCTGTCTTGGGCTGGACCACGACCCCACAGCATGCGGTCTCTGCAAAAAGATGTCCAGCAAGACCCTCAAGAACCGCCAGCCGCAGCAAAATAAGTTTTTTCCCTGAGTCCCCAGAACCTCCGAAAGCCAGGGCCTCATCTGAAGCCATGGCATCTCAGGGTGACTTTGTGGAACCCAAGCAGTGCCGTGGTTCTTCGGAGAGGGGGGCCTCGCTCTCGGGAACCCAAGAAGAAGAAGAAGACCTCGAAGATAGTGTCCCTGGATGGATCCGACAAGCTGGGTACGTTACGGGCCTGGTCCTTCAGTCCAAGATGCTCGTCCAAGGGATCGGAGAGAGAGCGGCCTGCGAAGGTCTCCCAAAAGAACTCGACCTGAGACCGGCCTTGGTTGCCAGACACCATCTTCATCGAGGATTCCACTTTGGTGCCCGCGCCAATTACTGCAGAACCTTCTGGCCCGGAGTCCAGAATGGTGGCCCTGGAGCGCAGTTTGTCTGCCTTCATGGACCTGTTATCCACAATACAATTTTATGGTTAATTCAATAGAGCAAAATATCTGTTGAGCTATAAATGAAAACTATTGCTCCAATATAATCTCCAGAATTCTAATCCATAATACGTTCCCAGTCGTTAAATAAGTAATTCAAACATTGTTGTTAAAAGCAATGGGTCTCAGACTTCTAAGAGCTGCGGTGCCTTCATGGACCAGCAGTGGGCGCTGTTGTCTGGCATGACTGGTTCCTCCACCCCGATCACCAGGCCCTCGATATCGAAGATGTCCCCGGAGGTCGAACCGAACCTCGGCCAAGGTCTCGATCTGGTTCCCACTCAACGGGACCACTATCATCCCCAGCCAGTGCGCTTAGTGCCAGCTGTGTGACCTTTGAGGGCCACAGCCCAGGGTCAGCCCTGGGGCCTGCAGATCAGCCTTCCATTGAGTCCTTGATGGACTACTCCGAGTGGGAGACAGAGGACGAGAAGTCATCCTACACCCATCACCACTGCGACGTCCTCTTGGACTCCCCCACTTTGGAACCCTGGCGGCGGTCTCTACCGAAGAACATGGCATTCCTTGACTTCACCAGGGCCATGTCTATGGCCCTAGTGTTCCCGATGGAATCGGAGGAGGGCCCTCAGATGGAGGAGCTAGAAATCCTCCAGTATGAGGCTCCTCTGAGGGAATCGCTTACGGTGCCCATCCCTCCCATCCTGGAATGGCTAATGCTCCGTATGTGGGAGACACCGGCATCGGTGCCGGTGGTGAGCAAGCCGCTCGACTTGATGTATTGAGTTCGCCAGAGCCCGGGCTTCCAGAAATCACAGCAGCCACACAATTCCATGGTGGTGGATTCGGCCATGCGTCGACTGTAGAGTCAGAAGATGTACTCCTCAGTGCCTCCCGGCAGGGAAGCACACACCTTGGATGCCCTTGGCAGAAAGTGTTACCAGGGCTCGATTCTCATCGGCCGCATCCAGGCTTACCAGCTATATATGGGCATGTATCTGAGAGACCTTGCAAAGGAAATTGCTGGGTTCTCAGCTGTTCTGTCCAAGGAACCCGTGCAGTGGTTCAAGAACCTGGCCAAGGCCATCCGTGAGTGCTCCAAGTTTATGTCTCGGGCAGCCTATGACGGCTTTGAATCGGCGGTTTGAGTAGCGGTGGCAGGCATCGGTGTCCAACATCAGGCTTGGCTATAGTCGTCCGATCTCGAGTAATGAGTTCAGGACAAATTGGTCGATGTCCCATGCCAAGGAGAGAACCTCTTTGGCAAACCCATGACTGACCAGGCTGCTGAGCTGGAGACTGATTTCATGACGAAGACCAGGCTCTCTAAAAAGACTGCTGCCCCTCCCCGACGGAAGGGCTCGGGTAAAAAGTCCTTCTACCTGAGTAAAGGGGCTGCTTACAGAAACTACTCACCTTTTCAGACCTCCCCAGCTCCCCAGCAGGATCATCAGGCCAAGGGACATGGGTATGGCCCTCGTAAGCAGAAGGCTACCAAGCCCCATATGTTGGCCCCAGCCCAGCTAGGGTGGAGTTTTTGACTCCTTGGGCATAGCCTCTCCACCCCAAGGAAGTCAGCAGCCCACAAGGGGACGTCTGATTCACTGTGCCCAAAGTAATCTAAGAGACTATTTATGCCCTGCAGTGTTACGACGGGATATTTTACCATGTTTGCCTTCAGGTCATGTAGTGTGTCAGTGCTGCTCCTTCTGTGGCATTATGGTCAACGAAATTTGTGTGAAATATAGAAGCAAGGTTCGACGATTGCGAAGTAATACGACTTGTACTACCACACATGTTGTATATGAACTCTGGTGTTCCTGTTCACAATTGTATGTTGGGAAAACTACTCGACCGTTACGGACTCGACATGCTGAACATAAGTATAGTCTTCATAAATCTCGTGTGGATACACCATTGATACAACACTGTATTGACTTTGAGCATCGCTTTGAAGATCTTAGTTGCACTGTGTTGGAACATGTTCCTTACAACATTCGGCGGGGTGATTGTGATAAGCTTTTGCTACAGAAGGAGCAACATTGGATTTACTCATTAAACACAATGTATCCACATGGTCTTAATGATAAAATCGAATGGTCCTTGTTTCTATAGCTGTTTTTTAGTCCTTTTCTGACCTGTATAACTGTGGAGCTCCTCCTTCTCCTTTCCTTTTTTGTAGTTAGTGACGTATTTTGTTGTGATTGGTTGTGGGGTTTTATAACGAGTGCGTCAGACGCTGTGATTTTTAGGAACGGAGAGTTTGAGAGAATTAATGGATTATCAAATTGAAGTTTTCCCCTGATGAAGCCTGGATATGGCGAAACGAGAGCTTTCGTAGGGTTGTTATCGTAGAGAACTTTTGATTCGACTTACTTTGGAAGTCTCTCTGCTTCATTTAATTTTTCGGATTTGAAAATCTGCAGCGTAGCGGTTGAGCATTAATGGGACGAATGACTTGAAAAGATTCTGAAGATAAGTACTATCTCCAGGAACAAGCAGGAATGAGTCTTCACATATGGGTGCATCGGTACCGACGGAGCCTGTGCGGGAACGCTCCCCAGCGTCCAATCAGAAAGCTTTTGGGAGCATCCCTCAGTGCCTGCGTGCTGCCTTCCCGCCTTTCCAACTGTCTCTCCTCAGTTTTCGTTTTTTCGCGGAGCCGGCAGGACGTCCTCCTGTCACCGCAGAAAATTTTTTCTTTAATTCTTGTTTTCTTGTGGTCGCGGCTGTTTCCCCGCCTCCACCGGTACCGCTGGTGGGTTTTTTCTTTTCTTTTTCTCAAACTCAGGGAGAGTTTTTCCCTCAGTTTCTGTCTTAAATTTTTGGGCCTTCTTCTCCTAAGAAGTGCCTTAACTGTGGAAATACAGTTTTCTTTTTAGACTCCAATAACTGGTGTCTAACCTGTTTGGGTCCTGACCCTTTTCCTCCGGAGCCATTAGGCTACAATTTTATGAGAAGAGATTTTCCATTTCGAGTTTCCCTCGATACCGAGTTCCCTTCCAATGTCAGGGTACCGACCATTTCTTCTCTACAGGATCAGGTAACCCACAAACAGTCTGTTAAGACTAGCCAATCCTTGAGTGGTAGGTCTCATGTCAAGCATGATGACGGCTCCGGCCTTGCCCTCAAGACCCTATTGGCTTCAAAACCCCGATGGGAGTCTTCGGTCTCCAAAGCCTTTCAGGGGTTTCAGGTTGTTCCTGGGGCTCACCCCTCACAGAACATACCTGAGCCATGCTCGGTGGTGGCATCCGCTTCGAGCGGTACCGATACCCCGGCATCGGCACTGGTGTTGAGTGATCCACTCTTCACCAGGGATCGTCATCTGGCATTCTCGGTACCTTTGGGACCGATCAATACATCCCAGATTGACTTTCCAGTATCGGCAGCATCGCCGATACGACCACCGATGCCGGTACCCTCCAGACATGCATCGATAGACTCGCTTCCTTTGATGCCGAGTCTGGAATCGATATCTAGTCTGGAAGACTGGGTACCAACGCGTCTCGGAACCGACACTTACCGATTCCGGATGCGCGGTATCGAGGATACTCACCAAGGGTTTTTGGTTGCCTCGGTACCGCTTGAGCAGCCTCCGATGACTGCTTCGATGTCGGTATCGCCTCCGATTCCGGCACAGCCACCGGTATCGGTACCGATGCTGGTTCCTGCAGTAACATCGGGACCAACTACTTCCATGCCCTTTTCAACGGGATTGCTCCTTTCTATGCCTAGTTTGGAGTCGATACCTGGCATGGACGATGCAGTACTGACTGTCTCAAGTCATACCCGCCAGTACCAGTATCCATCCATTAGGACTCCTTTTCTGCACCGGACCAGTACATCCTCCGGTGCCCAGGCTAGTTCTTCTACTTTAGCCTGTCCAGGGATGGTTCCCATTGGAGATCCTTCTTTTCAGAAATTTCTCCTTGACATGGCTACATTCCTTGCTATTCCTATCCCTGGCTATGATCCTACACAAGGCTCTTCTGGGGAAAAGGAAAATATAATGCATCCTTTACATCATTCTTTGCAGGATCTTCTTCTGAGAATATGGGAAACACCTTTAAGGGTTTCCTCACCTTCTACAGCAACTGATCTTCTGTATCAGGTGCCCCCCTCTCCAGGGTTTCAAAAGACTCAACTTCCCCATCATTCCATTGTAGTGGAATCAGCAATGAGGAAGGTAAAAAGCAAGAAGAAGCATTCTTCTTATCCGCCAGGTCGTGCTTCTAGAACACTGGATGCTTTTGGATGTCAAACCTTCCAAACATCTATGCTGGCAACAAGGATTCTCTCATATATTTTTTATATGAGTCTATCCCTTCAGGAGGTCACAAAGAAATTATCTCTTTTGACTCCTTTTCTATCAGAGCCCAAGGCTGCAGACTATTCCTTACTTCTTAGTCATAGCCAAAATATATCTTGGTTTCTTTCTCGTGCTTCCCTTGACTCTTTTGAGTCTGTTAGCAGAACCTCTGCTATAGCTATAGGGGCACGACGTAAAGCCTGGCTCCAAGCTTCAGACTTGAACAGATGGGCACAACAAAGACTGGGTAATACTCCTTGTACTGGAGAAAATCTCTTCAACAGGGAGTCTTTACGTTAGGTTGCTCATTGCTCCACTGACTTCCCTGTTTCTGAGGGCTATCCTAAGCCTTCTCCTTCCCCAGTAGGTAGGAAATGCCCTACCAAACCTTCTTTCCCTAAAAGAAGAAGATTTTATTCTTCTCCTGCCCATCACACAGATGTTCCCAAACAAGGGAAACCTCGCCCTGGTCTGAAGAATCCAAACTCAAGCCAGGAAAATTAACCCTCAATGGGGTACCAATTGATCTCTTATAACATACAGTTCACTTCTTCTCAGCAGAAGTTTTTTCACTGTTTTTTCATTTCAAACTCTACGCTTGGATTCCTGTTTCCAGGACATCCATTTGCTCTCAGGTAGGCTGAGCTGTCAGGAGATTCATGTCTTGTGGGTCACAGGGTTTCCTCCTCTTCCTACCATGAAGAGAGGTTTGCCAACTATCTCATGATAGTTTCCCTGTACCACCAGGAATTTTTTCCTTCTACAGACTTACCATATAGCAAGTCTCCCTTCAGCTCCTATTTTTCTTTACCCTCGTTTCCAGGGCTTCCCCTGTACGAGTGGTACTATACGACTGGAAGGCTTTCTTAGCCTTTCTAGTCTTCCTTTCCTTTCCAGTGTAGAGTTTTCTCTGGAGTTACCTCCCTGCTTTCAATGGGCAGCCCATCAGACATGATCAGGATTTTCTCCTCTTGTTCTGTCTGTTCTCTCTGTTACAAACAGAAGGATTCGCTCTGCTGTTCTATTCAGCAGCTGCCCATGCAGGAGTTCCAGTGATTGGACTACTGGTACTTTCTACGAGTTCCAGTCTTGTCTTCCACTACTTTCTCTGGTCTTAGTAGTGCTTCCAAGATAGTACTCGTCTATCTTGGAAAATCCTTATCGCTTCTTTTCTGTCATCTCCAAATCTCTGGAGTTGGCAGCATAACTGAGGTGGCAGCTGGTTTCCTCCAACAGCCACTTTTATTTCCCAATTCTCCTGCATAGTGCTCTCTGCAATCCTACTGAGAAGCTTTCCACTATGGGCCCTTGCTAGAGAGCATGGAGATTTTTTCTCTAATTACTATCCTATATGGTTGAAAAAGGCTTCCTCAGTCATTCCTCATGACTGTAGGGGTTCTTTACACCCTTCTGTTTCCTTTTAATAAAGGACATAAGCCTTCTCTATGTGACAGTCTAAAGAGTTACCCAGTTTCTACAGGAAATATGCTCTTTTTCCTTGCAGCTTGTCCTCATGGTATCCTAATCCTTCATGGACAGCACATATTTAATTAAACAACGCATGATACCCCCCCCCCCCCCTTGTTCCTCAAGTGGGTCAACCTGGTATCTCATCCTATGCGTTTCCTGTCCATTTACCATGCGAGAGTTCTATAGGACTCAGGACTTGCTGTTTACAGACTGATATTATCCTCTGTTTTTCACGCAACCATCCTGGTTATTCCACTGGATGGCATTCCTGCACCATCTTAACCAGGGGGAATAGATTCTCTATATATCTACTCAAGTAGGTTCCACCTTCTTGTTATTAGATGAATCTTTCTCCTTCACATCTCCCATGTGAATGTTCTTATAGGCATATCTCTATCTGCTTAGTTGCAGACATTTATCTTTAGACATCTATATACATGTATGTCTATATTTCTATATACTTCTCTATAGATACATATGTCTGTAAGCTGCGTGTGCATATCTTATGCCCCTCCAGATCTCACTATAGACATATATATATATATATATATATATATACCCCTGTGTATATATATATATATATATATATATATATATATATATATATATATATATATATCTATATATATATACACACACACATATAAATACATATATGTGTATCTGTCGAGATGCTTCCTTATAGGTAGATATGTATCTACATACTTATCTCTCTAACTTTCTATGCTTATAAAAGGTTTTACCTTCCTATAGGTTCCAGACAGTGGGCTTGCATATCTTCATACTGTTCCTCAGTATGTCTGGGATATTATGCACACAACCACTACTGTGGTACTGACAGCTTCTACTTTAATCCTACGTCTAGGTATCCCTGAAGCTCCATGCTTCACTATCTTTCCTATCTCTTAACAGATAGGAAAGACAGGGCGGATCTTCAGTAGATCTGAAGTTTCAGCCCTTCAGACATCTGTCCTCCTTGGGAATATGGGCTTTTTTCCATACCCCTTCTTCCCTCCAGGACTGAGCTAGTTGTCCAAATCAGTCAGTCTTCCTCTTTTGCTCCTAAATGTTATTAACTCTGTATCCAAAAGAGTTCCCAGCTTTTTCCATAAAGCTTCCACTAAAGACCTGACGTTTTTGTACTACCCCAGTTGACACCTGGGTCACCTGTCAATTCCAGATTTGGACCTTCGCCTTCACTTCAGTGAAGTCACCTTGAAGATTCCTCTACTGGATCTCCAGTAGACTCCATCAGCCTCTCTACTTCCTGCAATCCAGTAGGTGAGGACCATATGGTGTTTGTTCATGTCAGTATTTTTCATGGTCATTATCATACATACAAGGACTCCTTGCCTGTAGTCCTTAGCTTAGCTGTTTTTCCTACAGCTCCTCTCTTTTCAACTCCTACCCTCCATCCTCAGAATGCCTGGCCATATGAGGTGTAGCATGTTCCAATCCTCACCATGCTAGGGCTCCAGGCATCTTAGCTTGGGAGTCCCCATATGTGAAGACTCATTCCTGCTTGTTCCTGGAGATAGCACAGTTACTTACCTGTAACAGGTGATCTCTGGGAACAGCAGGAATAAGTCTTCACAACCCACCCACCTCCCCTAGGAGATGTATCTCTCTATCTATATAGAAACATAGAAACATGATGACAGAAAAAGACCACAAGGCCCATCTAGTCTGTCCTTCCATAACAACAACTACAACAGTCCACTTTTTACCTTTAGAGATCCTCTGTGTTGGTCCCATGCTTTTTTGAATTCAGTTACTGTCCTCATCTCTACCACCTCCACTGGGAGACTATTCCACGGATCCACTACTCTTTCCGTAAAGAAATATTTCCGCATATCACTCCTGAATCTATCTCCCTTCACCCTCATCCCATGTCCCCTCGTCGCAGAACTTGCTTTCAATTGAAAGAGGCTCTCTCCCTGAACATTTATGCCACGGAGGTATTTAAACATCTCAATCATATCACCTCTATCCCGCCTTTCCTCTAAGGTGTACATATTAAGATCCTTAAGTCTGTCCTCATATGCTTTATAATGAAGACTACTAATCATCTTAGTAGCAACCCTCTGCACCGACTCCATCCTGTTCACATCCTTTTGAAGGTGCGGTCTCCAGAATTGCACACCATACTCCAAATGAGGTCGCACCAAAGACTTATACAGAGGCATTATCACCTCCTTTTTTCTGCTAGCCATTCCTCTCCGTATGCACCCAAGCATCCTTCTAGCTTTTGCCGTCGCCTTTTCTACCTGTTTAGCTACTTTAAGATCATCGGACACAACTACGCCTAGGTCCCACTCTTCTTTAGTGGACAAAAGTACTTCACCTCCTATGCTGTATTGCTCCCTTGGATTGCTGCAGCCCAAATGCATGACCTTACATTTTTTAACATTAAATCCCAGCTGCCAAATTCTAGACCATTCTTCAAGCTTAGCTAGATCCCTCCTCATGTTATCTACACCTTCCTGGGTGTCTACTTTATTGCAGATTTTGGTATCATCCGCAAAGAGGCAAACCTTACCAGACAGCCCTTCCGCTATATCACTAACAAAGATGTTAAAAAGAATCGGACCAAGGACAGATCCCTGGGGCACACCACTGGTAACATCCTTCTCCTCAGAGTGAGCTCCATTTACTTGTACTCTTTGTCGCCTCCCACCCAACCAATTTCTAACCCAAGCAGTAACTTTAGGGTCCATCCCTAGGGTGCTCAGTTTGTTTATAAGTCGCCTGTGAGGAACAGTGTCAAAAGCTTTACTGAAATCTAAATACACCACATCTAGAGCTCTCCCTCGGTCCAACTCCCTGGTCACCCAGTCAAAGAAATCAATCAGATTTGTCTGACAAGACCTGCCTCTGGTGAATCCATGCTGCCTCGGATCCTGTAATCCGCTGGACTCCAGAAACCTCACTATTTTCTCTTTCAACAGCGTTTCCATTAATTTACTCACCACCGAAGTTAAACTAACCGGCCTATAGTTTTCAACCACATCCTTACTTCCGCTTTTGTGTAAAGGCACCACATGAGCCTCTCTCCAGTCCTTTGGCACCACTCCCGACTCCAACGAGGCATTGAAAAGGTCAGTCAGTGGAGTTGCTAGAATGTCCCCAAGTTCCCTCAGTATTCTAGGGTGTATCCCATACGGTCCCATCGCTTTGTCTACTTTAAGTTGAGCTAGTTTCTCACGAACACAGTCTTCTGAAAATTGTTCAAGATGTCCCTCGCTTCTGTTCTTATTTGTGGGTGTTTTCTGAGGTCCTGCTCCTGGTTCTTCATCTGTGAACACAGAACAAAAATATTTGTTAAGCAATTCCGCTTTATCCTTATCAGCTTCTACATATTCCCCCCCTGTACCCTTGAGTCTGACAATACCACTTTTGCCCTTCCTCTTCTCACTAATATATCTGAAAAATGTCTTATCTCCCCATTTTATTGCATTGGCTATTTCCTCCTCCTTTTGAATCTTTGCCTTCTTGACTACTTTGCTAGCTTCTCTAAGTTGTTCCAAATACAGATGCCTGTCTTCCTTTCTCTGTGATCTCTTGTATTTCATGAAGGCCTCCCTCTTTTTCTTCACTTTTTCAGCTACTTCCTTCGAAAACCATAGCGGTCTCCTGTTTCTTTTGCCTTTATTTACCATTTTAACAAAAAAGTTGGTTGCCTTTAAAATACCCCCTTTCAGTTTTGCCCACTGTTGTTCTACATCCCCCAGCTGTTCCCATCCCACTAACGACTCCCTGAGGTATTGGCCCATCTTCGCAAAGTTAGTCTTCCTAAAGTCTAAGATCTTCACCTTGGAATGGATTCTAACAGCCCTAGTCCTAATACTGAACCACACCATCTGGTGATCACTGGATGCAAAATGATCTCCCACTACAACATCAGAAACACTTTCACCATTGGTAAGCACTATCTTCCTTTCCTCTTTCTCTCTTTTTGTCTCAGCTATAAAACTCAACTGAGGAGAGACAGTTGGAAATTTAATTTAATTTTAATTTTAATTTAATTAACAGTTTCTTATATACCGCACCTTCCAGAGATCAGGTGCGGTTTACATGGAACAACAATGTAACAGGTCAACGTCTGTTAATACAGAGAACAATTTGAAACAACTTATATTACACTACATAGAACAGCCTTAAACCATAACATCTTAAATTACATTACTTGAAACATTATGAACTGTTTACATGGAACAGAGAGAAAACTATATACAGCTGTGAGTGAAACATGGTTGAGTCGTAATATATAAGCATTTGGGTTTCAAATCCTATGTCTAGACCGAATTGACTTAAGAGAACTGGCCTTATATTATCTGTTTTCTAGTTGGGTAGGTGTGTTTGACAGAGGTCCGTAGTGTGAGGTGAACAGGTGTGTTTTGAGTTTTTTGCGGAATTCGATGATCTCTGAGAGAGATCTAATTTCGTCTGGAAGGGCATTCCATAGAATGGGGGCTGCATGTGAGAATGCTTTATTGTTTGTTGTCTTTCTGGCTTTTATAAATTCCTTTGGAGTCTTTAGTTTGTTTGTGTGATCTCTCCTGTGTTGGGATTTGGCAGGTTCTTTAGTGATTAGGTTGAATAGAGTAGGTGGAGCCATGTTGTTTAGAGTTTTGAATGTAGTTATTAGGGATTTATATATTATTCGGCTTTGTATCGGTAGCCAGTGTAAGTACGCCAGAATCGGTGTGATGTGTTGAAATGGGGGGACCTTCATAATGGTTCTAGCCGCAGCATTTTGTGCAATTTGGAGTCTTTTCAAGTTTTGTTTTGTTGTGCCTAGTAGTGTTAGATTTGCAAAGTCAAAATGGGGAGTAATTATGGCTTGTATTATGCGCTGGAAGTCCTGTAGGTGCATTAGTGGGCGAAGTTGCTTTAGGACTTTAAGTTTGAAGTATACTTTTTTCGTTGTGTTTCTTATATGTGTTTCCATGTTAAGGTGTGTGTCAAGTATTACACCTAGATATCGTACCTCATTTTTAAATTTGATTTCTTGGTTTTGTAGAGTAATGTGTGTGGGAGGTGAGTATGAGAGGTTTTTTGTTACAATTAGGACTTCTGTTTTTGCATGATTGATGTAGAGGTTATTTTCATTTAGCCATGTGGAGAGTTCATTAAAACACTTTGTGAGCAATTGAAGTGGTATGTTGGGGATTGTAAATGGGATGTACAACATTATGTCGTCTGCATATAAGCGGTAATAAACCTTGACTTTTTTAAATATATTGCAGACATGCTTTATGTAGATATTAAAAAGGAGTGCTGATAATGCTGATCCCTGAGGGAGACCTAGTTCCTGATTGTATGTCTCAGATGTCAGGTTACCAATTTTTACTGTTTGTGTTCTATTGCTTAGATAAGAAGTAAACCAATTAAGAACTGTTGATTTTATACCTATTTGATTGAGTTTATTGAGCATTGAAGCATGGTTAATGCTGTCAAATGCCGCAGAGATGTCTATGAATAGGAGTAAAAATGCTTGCTTGGGATTGTCTATTCCTCTTACAAGGGTGTCAGTGAGTACTGTTAAGAGTGTCTCAACACCATGGCATGGGCGAAAACCATATTGTTGTTCATCGAGTGGGGCTGAGGTGTCAATGTATTCTTGGGTCTGAATTTGTACAACTTTCTCAATTAGTTTTGCCATGAAAGGAATACTTGATATGGGTCTATATGAGTTAGGTAATGTTTTGTCAAGGGTGGCATTTTTAAGTATTGGGCGGATCTGAGCATGTTTTAGTGTTGAAGGTAGATATCCAGTTTTTAGTGATAAATTGATTATAGGTAGTATGAAGGAGGATAAAATTGGGAGGGAGTTCTTTATCCAGGATACTGGACATGGGTCTAGGTAGGAAGTTGTTGTGTTGATATTTATTATGGTGTTCTTAAGTACGTCCTTAGTTATGGGGTTGAACTCAGACCATTCATCTATATAATGGGTTTGATATGTGTGTATGATGTTAGGTAGAGGAGGATGGAGCTTAGTTTTATTTATGTAGTAATTAGCCAATGTTTGAGGTGAGATTTCTGTGATATCATTATTGGAGTTGTTAGTGTTGCTCGTTAGTTTTTGAACAATTGAGAATAATTCTCTTGGTTTGTTTAATGAGTTTGTAAGGATAGATGCATGGTGATTTTTCTTGGCATTGTCTATTGCTTCCTTATACAATTTAAGTTGATTGTGGAATATCTCACTATTAATGGAGTTTTTATGTTTCCGCCATATAACCTCAGCTTTTCTTAGCCCCTTTTTCAATTGTTTTAATGTGTTGTTAAACCAAGGGGCATTACCGACTCTTGTATGTGTGTTCTTTCTACTGACATGGTTATTAGAGGCTGCATGATTGAGAGTTTTATGCCAGTTTGCTACAGCATCATCCAGATCAAGTGGCGATGGGGATAGATGAGGGATTATTAAATCCAAGAACTCTTCTTCATTAAATTTTCTGAATCTTGAGGTTGGGATATTTGTTGGTCTATTTTTATCTGTTGTGATGTTGATTGTAATGTTGAAGTTAATGAGATGATGGTCCGACCATGGAATTGGGGTGCATTTGAGTGTGGTAGGATTAAATGGTTTGTGGAGTACTTCAGGGAGGAGGACGAGGTCTAGTGTATTTCCTTTGTTATGTGTTTCAGTGTTAATTATTTGGTGATAATCCATATCTGTTATTGTTTCTAAGAAGAGGGTAGAATATGATGCTGGCAGGGAGGGGAGGTTAAAATCACCGAGCAAAATTATTGGATTGTTGTCAGTGGAGGAACTGAGGAGTTTTATTATGGTATCTAAGTTTTCCGATTGTTGGTCAGGCGGTCTGTAAATTAGACAGATTCTAAGATGGCTTACTTTCATAATGATAGCGTCAATGTTTGTAGATAAGTTAGATGGTTGTTTTCTAGCTTTTAGAGCTTTTTTTGTCATCATTAAAACACCACCTCCTTTTTTGTGGTCTCTATGTGTATATGAGATGTCGTAGTCTTTATTATTTAGCTGATTTATAAAGACATTATCTGCATCTGTTAACCATGTCTCTGTGACGCACAGTATGTCTGGTTTTAGGTCAGTTAGAATGTCTGTGAAAATGGGGAGTTTATTTTTCATTGATCTAGCATTTATTAGTATGAACGATAATGGTTTTGTATTTTTAATGACATTTTGGTTATTTGGTTGGGGAGGTATGGTATAGTTGATGTGGATTAGTCTACTGTGGTTCACTTTGGGATGATAGTAGTTCCATGGGGTTGGATTAAATCGAGGTAATCTATGTATGATTGGGATGTTTTTGAAGTTGTTGTTATTTAGGCTGTGGGTCAGAATGATTAATGTTGTTATAGTGATGCTGATGTAAAGTAGCCTTAGTGTGGGGGAGTTTGTGAGAGCCATTTTGGTCTAGAGGCTTTTGGAGAGTTATCTGTGCACAGTGAGAATATCTGTCTAGACGAATAGCGCAGTGGGAGCTAGAGTGGGGTATCGCAGCTTTAGTAAGTAAAGTTAGCACATATTACAAATAGTATGGTACAGTAGCAAAATAGAGGGCTATATTACCTCTAACACTAGCTATTTGTAATTAACAATGTTGCATCAGACAGTTGTTAGAGATAGAAAACAAAGTTACCAACATGAGCAGTATCTGAGGGCTGAAGACACTCTGGCTAAACAGGGAGTCAGCTGGGTAATTAGGTTAGCTAGTAGCTTGGTGCAGTTTAGCTTGTTAATTAGCTGAACTAAGTAGGGTGGAAAGACATGGAGGATGAATAGTACTCTGGCTACTTTAGTTGTTGGAGAGCTCGTTGCAAGATAATATAGTTTGTCAGACGGATGCCTGGGTGAGAATGTTCACAGTCTTGGCAAAGGCATATATCAATATGATTTGCAAGGGATTGTGGGAAATGCAGTCCATTCACACTAGACACAGCCGCTCACAATAATTAGTTGTGCTTGAGTGTAAAGCCAATAAGATATTTATTTATGGGGTTATTTCTCCCAATACAGATATGCTTGGTAGCACATAAAACAGGATACTTGCTTTCAGTGTTAAACTTAGAAAAACAAAATCAGGAAAACAACAGCTGAACTTGTCAGGCAATCAAATGAAAAGAATAAAGACCTGGTTGGTAACAAACTGGTCTTTTCTGTAGGCTCTAGCTAATATTTTCTTAGCAGTGCTTTAATCAACAAACAAAACCCACAAAGAAGGGAAAAACTGTTCTTTTCAGGTTAACCTCTTACATCTTCACACATAGACTCAGAAGTGATTTCCTCAGAGCTCACAAGCAATTAGGTAAGGCTCAATTGCTAGCAGTTACCCAGCTGAAACCCCTTAGCTGGCTTGCTTTCTACTACGTGGCTCAAAATCCTACTCAGGAGCTTTCTGAGTAGATTAAAGAACAAGTTTGTATTTCTTTGTGATGGTTGTTGTACTTTGTAACAGTGAATTACCAAAGGAGTTTAGACAGAGAGCAATCCATGTATTCACAGCCTGTATCTAAGACTTCTCCCCCTTCTTCCACAATCATGGGTTCAATATCATGGATTGGCACAGAGGAATTTCTCAATGGAGCATTCTCAAGAGAATACTTGTTTCCCTGCTGTCTTTCAAGGGTATAGCTAGGGCATAGATCAGTGTTCATACCTGAGCTTCCATTGCTGTTAGAGTTCCTCTCTAAATAGCCTGGCCAGTATGTAGTCCAGTTCTTATGTCCAGCCTTCCAATCCAGATCCCTGGACACTGGATCTCTCTTCACATACCTTCTGGCACGGGTCTTAGGGTCCCTTCCATGTGCAGCCGTCTCCCTCACAGGTACCGTCTGGAGATTCCTAGCTCTGCAGCACCATTCCTCTGGCTTTCCCCAGTCCAATGGTGTATGCTGGCCTTTTGAATGTCTCCCAGTATACGTACTGCTCTGGACTCCTTTAGACCTCCCAAATGCTTTTCTCTTCTTTCTTCCAAAGGGTTTCTTGCCCTCTCTGTCCGTCCGCTCTGGCTTCTGCTTCTGATGATCCTCCAGATGATGAAGCTGTCCAAGATGAGGATCTCCAAGATCAAACTGAGGATCTCCCAGATGAAACTGAGGATGAGTATAATTCTCTGTAGAATAAACTCTACCTTTATTCTGCTTAGATGAGTGCTCCACCCTAGCACAGCGCAGCTGTGCTGAATCAGGCCCTGCCCTTTGAGATGAGTGCTTAGGGATTACCTCATAGCCCTCCTGATTGAACACACGTTTCCCCACTTCAGCTCCTCTAATGGCTGTTGGAAACCTGGTGCATTCTGGGACTGGTAGTCTTTTATGGAAAAATTCTGTTTTCTTATTTCTACCAGAACTGACAGGTTGCTTGTTCAGAGTCACTTCACCTTTACTATAGCTCCTTCCTGAGCTATGATAAGCTTCCTTATCACAAGTTACAATGTTGCTACAATGTTGCAGTCTTGGACCTGTGTAGATATACCAATTGCAAGATAATGTTGATACAATGTTGCAGTCTTGGATTTGAGTAAGTATAACAGCTTTGTAGTTAAGGTTAGAGCTTGCAGATAGAAAGATACAGTTTTGTTATGACAGAGGTAACAGATGATATCACCTTGTTGGAAATGCTGGATCGAGGCGGATGCATCGAGGCTGGTAGCACAGTTGGAGTATGTGGGAGGACGATGGGGCTGGAGAGCATCCGTAGGTGGTGCGGTAGAAGATGGGAATGAAGAGTTAGAGAGCGTTGGTGATAGTGCGTGAGGGTGCTTAGGACGTAGCAAGAGTCTGTTGCTTCCCGTCGCTGCCTGGAACGTCTTGCATCAGCTGTACGGGTTTTACATAGAGGTGAAGGGCGATCCTCTGAGGATATTTTATCTCGTGTGGGGCTTTTTTGAAGGGCTGATGCCTAAGGGCCGAGCCAAAGGGCCCTCTTGCGAGGCCCTCAGGCACGGGCCCGCAAGGCGCGGGCGCGCCAGATGGCGCCTGTTTTTTCAAGATGTTGCTCTGCCCCGATTGGGTAGAGCACGTTGCAGGGAGTCCTTTGTTGGCTTCATCCCTCGCGGGAGAGCTGAGTTGTTGCGCTGGATGGAGGGCAGCGCTAAAAGGACTCTTCTCCCGATAGCGCCTGTTTTTTCAAGATGTTGCTCTGCCCCGATTGGGTAGAGCACGTTGCAGGGAGTCCTTTGTTGGCTCGATCCCTCGCGGGAGAGCTGAGTTGTTGCGCTGGATGGAGGGCAGCGCTAAAAGGACTCTTCTCCCAATGGCGCCTGTTTTTTCAAGATGTTGCTCTGCCCCGATTGGGAAAGGTGGGAAGGCAGCATGCAGGCGCTGAGGGATGCTCCCAAAAGCTTTCTGATTGGACGCTGGGGAGCATTCCCGCGCAGGCTCCGTCGGTACCGACGTACCCATATGTGAAGACTTATTCCTGCTGTTCCCAGAGATCACCTGTTACAGGTAAGTAACTGTGCTTGATGATCTTTTTGGCGTGTTCTGTTTACAAAGGCTTATCTTTCTTTTCTCCTTTCTTTAGGGAGTTACAATCCGTTCCTGTGCTGCTCATTCTAATGTTTGTATTATCATGACGCTTTGGGTATAGTTATGGATGTTGTGAATGGAGTGTGTGTGTGATTAGATGGTATTGTATTCCCAGAAGTAATTTTGGTGGTTTTAAGGTTTACAAGTGGAGAATGAATTTGGCTGAATAAGGTGGCTATATGACCTGTGATGTGAGTGTCAGCTATTCCCTATAGTGATTAATTCACTACATGTAAGGTTCTAGCCATCCTGAGATCATTTTTGCCTTTGTGTAACCGCATTGAGTTAGTTTTTGGAACATTAGCAATAATTATAATTAGGAGTAAGTTTTGTGCAAACCATGACAGTCATGAACCTCACTTCTAAGCCAGGGTATGTGGAGTATGATCTCAGTCTCTCAAATTTACTGCTAATGCTTGGCATAGTACTTGCATCTTGCCAAAGAGAGCCTCCCTCTGGAGTTCATAAGATGCTTCTTGCATGGGTAATTTTTCAAGGTGTGCTTGGAAATTCCTCTTAATTTAGCCTGTGGCACCCAAACTGATGGGAAATAACTTGGTATCTTTCTGCCACATTTTCTTGGTCTCTGACTGCATTTCTTGGTACTGGAAGGTTTTCTCCCTCACAACGTGATTTACCACGTAGTTGCTTGGAACTGATACCTCTATAATCAATGTCATTCTGCTTGGGGTCCAAGGGTCATGATTTGTTTTTCTCCTTTAACACTGTATCCAGCTTCCTCACATCCAGCTTTTTATCGGTCAGAATGGGAGTGTCCCAGGTTATTATAACCTCTTCATTCTCTGTAATTCTTTTAGGGTCATGATCCCAGTGCTTTCCAGGCACAATGATGTTGTAGTGTTTACGGAGTTTCCAATGGATGAGGTGTGCTACTTTATTGTGCCTTTCTGTACAAAACCTTTCTACCATCAGAACTTCACAGCCAGCTATGATGTGAGTCACTGTTTCCAGCTCTTTCCCACAGAATCAATATATGTCTGTTTTGCCAGTTTTTTCAATGCTCATTGTAAACCATCTTGTCTGTAATCTGCTGTTCTGGGCTGCTACTATCAGCCTCTCATCCTTTGGTTTAAGTACACCTCTATCCATTATTTTTTGCATTGGGGGGTGGATATATAGCTGCAGTAATTATACATGCTCTCTATTTCTCATTTGCCTTGTATTATTACTTCCATTATGGATTCTCTGGCCTTATTATTTACCTCGTTCATAATGGCAATGACAGGGCGATGGGGTTAAGGGATTGTATGGATGTTATGTTTGGTACAGTGGTGATGGGGATTGACGGTATACCTGTGGATGGGATTTGAAGTAGTATGGAACCAAGTGTGAAGGGGAGGGAGATGAGTGGAATGCAAGGGTTTGTGAATGGCAGGTGGTTGTTGGCTGCTATGTTGGGGTTGTATGCATGTGGGGGTGATGGAGAGGGATTTGGGGAGGGAGAAATCTGGAGAGGTTAATGGTCAGGGTAAAGGGGGCATGGAGTCATGGTATAGTGATTCTGAGTTGAAGGGTGGAGTGTACTTGTGGTCCAAGGGTCCTGATTTGGTTCCCACCTGAAGACCCGGCATGGTGAGGAGTCTGTTGGTAGGTTTGGGTGTTCCCTGTGTGTATGCAGAGTTGGAGGAAACTGCCTTTGGTTGAGGTGGGTTGGAGATGAGGGGGGGGGGGGATCATTGGCAAGTGTTTGTTGGGTTGGTTAAACTTTTTAAAATGACCAGGGGTATACTCTTTGATGGGTGTAAATTTCTTCATATTTTATCTTTATCTGTCACCTTATCCACAGATTCTATGCTGGATAGGCTTGCTTTCATTATGGGAAGGACTGGAATATATGTATGGATAACAAGTGGGATAGATCTGGTTGTCATACAAGAGGTTGTGAGGAATCTTGGACGCTAGAGGCCATGATGGAGCACCTGGGACTCCAGGATGTTTGGTACTTGGATAATCCCATTGTCAGAATTACATTCTTTTCCTCTGTGCCATCAATCCTATAGTGAACTGGATTTCTTTCTTCGTTCAGGCTCCTCTTGACATTTTCGGTTCCAGAGCGATATCCTGGCCTACCAGCTCTGTGATCATTACTCAGTTTTGCTCTTGCTGTTTGATGGGGGGTGGTCTCCTTCATGCGGTGGCATGTAGCAACTGAACACTTCTCTCTTGGGCCAGACATCCTTAGGGGAGTTGGTAAGGCATGTGTTGGCTGACTTCCAGGCGGTACATGACCCTCAAACTTATCATCTCGTCTTAGGTTGGCGGACATTTAAGGCAGTCCTCTGGGGTCATATCATTGGCTATGCAAGTCATTGGGCTTGTCATGCTCGGGAGGAGTAAGCTCACATAGAGCAGCAAATTGCTTTACTGGAGTAACAACAAAACAAACTGTCAGCTGTGCTATTTCTGGGATCACTTGTGGGCACTCAATGTGGATAAAATTGAATTATCCTTATTGCTTTTCAAAATTATACTACTATGAGCATGGCAACAAAACGGGGGCCCTGCAGGCCAGGGACATTCGGAGTTGGATTGCATCTGCTATGATTAGTTGATTGTGTGACCACGTGGGATGGTTATGGTTTATTGTGCTTGATAAACTGCCCTTCAAGGGGTTTCAGCAGGTACAACAAAATCTAAAATTACAATAAAAACATGATATAGGAAAAGAAATACATTCAAAACAGGAAAGAGTTGTGATATAATTCATACAAGGAACAGAGACGACACAAACAGTAAATTACATAATATTAAATAATCACAAAAACATTTTACACAATATTGACTAGCAAATCATAAATTATAATAAACAAACAAGTAATGAGCTAAATTAAACAGAGAAATCAAACACTATATTAAACAAATGAGTTTTCAACTGTGATTTAAAGGATATGAAGGTTAGAGCTAACCGGATGTCAGGGGAGAGTGAGTTCCAGAGGGCAGGGGCCAGAAAGTAAAAAGCAGAGGAACGGGTAGAGACCAATCTTGCTTGGGAGGGATGGATTTGAATGGCTGCCATGGACATTGCTGATTGCTTCTTGTCCCATTTTCAGACCCTGTATATGGGGGAAGAAGATGTGAAGTATTGTCTCACTTTATTTCAGTGCTAGAGGTATGGCCAGCCATTGGTGGGTTGCAGTCCGGCAGTCAAGCAGGGCTGGATGGCTACCCAATCTAATTTTATAAGGTGTTCCAAGAGGAGTTTGCCTCTTTATTGGGGGAGGCGTTTGCTCACATGGAGGAAGATGCAGGTGGTATCGGTGATTTTTTGAAAGCCACAATTGTCTTGATTCTCTTGAAGGGAAGGGACCATGAAGATATTGTAGTGTAAGGCCTATTTCCTTAATATTGATATGAAGATCTTGGCTAAGATCTTACAGGCATGGCTTGAGCCTTTGATGCTGGCTTTTAGTGCACTCAGACCAGACTGGCTTTGTTGGGGGATATTCCCCTATAGATAATAACCTGCCAGTTGTTTCATTTGCTGCAGAGGGCAGACCGTGGATGTTTATCTTGGGCCATGCTGTCCTTTGATGCCAATAAGGTTTTTGATTGGCTGAAATGGCCTTTCCTGTTTGCAGTGTTGCACAGGTTTGGAGTACCAGAGCCCTTTTTGGACTGTGTGATGGCCCTCTACTTGGAACCTAGAACTCGTCTTTTTCAAGGGAACTTTCATGGCTTCTTTGCTGATCTGGCATGGCACATGACCCTTTGTCTCCAATGCTGCTTGACTGAGCCTTGGAACTCTGTGTGCTTTGTACATATGTTGCCGGAGATTGCTGGGCTGTTGGTGGACAAGACTGAACACAAACTTTCACTATATGCAGATGACATGTTATTGTTCTTGGGAGGACTAGAATCTTCTGGTTTGGCACTGGAACAACTGCTGGCAGATTTTGGGGCAGTGTCAGGCTACTGGGTTAATTGGCTGAAATTGGAACTGTGGACCTTGGGCTCGCAAGGTGTCTTTTGTTGGCATTGCACTGCTTCTGATGGGCTTCTAGCTTAATAAATTCAGACACTGAGATTCCTTCACACAGCTGCAATTTCTATAAAGCTAATTGTGCACCTTTATTGTTGTGAGTGGAGAGGGACTTATGTTCGTGGGTTCTTTTTACCCATTTCATGGGGCAGGCATATCTCTTTGGTGAAGATGAATATTCTGCCATATCTACTGTAGCTTTTTCAGCACTTGCCCTGCATTGTGTTGTGGGGTAGTCTTTTGTAGGTTGACTGTATGGCTTTCCAGTTTTATCTGGTGTAATCGCAGCCCCCGTATTGCTTTTTTTTTATTTTTATTGAAAGGCAGCCATTGATTACAGAAGAACATAAACCATAAGCATATTACATTATCAAAAGATAACAAAGCCAAAGTCACAAACAAGAAACACAAGGCATGCTAATGAAACGCCTTCTTTTGTTTTTGTGTTATGATTGTTTTACTCTTCCCCTCCCCTCTTCTCCAACCCCCCCCCACTCAGCGTCAAACCACAGGAAGTACACCCAAAGTAGGGCATCAACCCCCCCACCCTCCAGCGCCCCCTCCCACCCCCAACCCACCCTAACCTATCTCTTCCTCCCCCCCCCCACGAACCTCTATACCTGTCAATAATAAAGAAAGCAAGCCAGCCAAACAGCGCACCCAAAGCAAAAGGCGGTATGCCAGAAGATCATCTCGCGGCAGAGCATGTGACCCGCAAGTTTCCAGGACGGACAAGTCCTTGAGCAATCAGGAGCCATAACGAAGGACAAAGGGTTCCCACACCTGCTCAAAGCACGTCAATTGCATCCTACCGGCTGCCACCCCGCGCTCCATTGTATACATGTCCCACATCCGTTCCAACCAGACTGAAAAAGATGGTGGGAGAACCTGCTTCCAAGCAAAGGCTACAGACAGCCGAGCCACATTCAGCCCATGTCAAAGCAAAGCCAGCTGGGGGCTACGTGCCCCGGGTACAGCAACCCCGAAAAGAAAAATACCCGGATCCCATGGAATGCTCAACCCAATAAGTTGCTGTAAACGGGCTTGAATCCCCCTCCAAAAGGTGCGGACACGAGGACAAGACCACCAGATATGCGCCAGAACACCTTTCTGCCCACTTCTCCTCCAGCACAGATCCGGAACCCCCAGATAAACGTGAGCAATCTGCGCAGGTGTCATATACCATCTATATAATAATTTATAGTTTGTTTCGCGGACATTAATCGCCACCGAACTCTTCCACAGCCTACCCTCTATCTGTTCCCACTGCTGCTCAGAATAAGGAAGATTCAAATCAGAATTCCAAAGTTCTCTATGTTTGCCGCATCTCGGCTGCTGCACCTGCAGCTGGGCATACAAGGTAGCTATAAGACCTTTTGTGGTAGTGCACCCCTCACAGTAGCGCTCCAGATCCATCAAATCTCGGGCCACATGAGGCCGAACGGATCTAGCCTGAACCCAGTGAGCCACTTGCGTATATTGGAAGATCTGACTATCGGGAAGGTCAAATTCCTCCTGAAGTGCTCTAAACGTTTGCAACTTACCCTCATCAAACAGTTGTCCTGCACGGCTAAGGCCCTTATGTCCCCATATCCGTAAAGCCGGATCAGCCGTCCCTGGGGGAAACGAGGCATTATCCACTATAGGTGCCAAAGGGGTCAGGTCCATCCCGCGAGGCCGAAAGAATTGGTCCCAGCAGCGGAGGGTATGAAGGATATAGGGATTACTTAAACGCATTCCACTTCGTAGTTTGGGACCAAGCCACAGCCGATCCCCCAATCCCGCTCCCCCCGCAATGGTCATTTCCAATTGCACCCATCGCTTGGAGCTATCCGTGATCATCCACTCCACCCCGGCACGACACTGCACCGCCGCATAGTACCAGTGAAGGTTAGGAGCCCCCATGCCCCCAGAACGCGTATGTGTATAGAGAATTCGGCGCGCCAAACGTGGCCGACGGTACTGCCATATAAACTTCATGAACATGGTTTGCCAAGTGGTCAATATTCCCCGAGCCAACGATATATGGAGAACCTGGAAAAGGTACAAAAAACGGGGAACAACCACCATCTTAACCACTGCAATATGCCCAAACCAGGATAGTGTCACGCAAATCCAGGCCTCCAAATCTCGTCGAACCTGCTGAAGTAGTGGTTCAAAGTTGGCCTTAAAAAGCGCCGCCTGCTCCACGGTCAGATTCACACCTAGGTAGCGTAGCGCACCCGACACCCAACGGAAGGGGTAGGCGGCTCTGAGCTCCTCACAGACCTCTTCTGAAACCCCAACATTAAGAACTTCAGATTTAGTGTAATTGATTTTGAATCCAGACACCCGGGAGAAGGTCTCAAAGAGCTGCATAGCAGCAGAGAGGGACGCAGCGGGTTTCACCAGAGATAATATGATATCATCCGCAAATAGCGCAATCCGGTAATCCGCAGAGCCCACGTGAACTCCCCATATGCCCGGATGTTCGCGAAAGCTCTGCGCCAAGGGTTCCATCACCAGTGCAAACAACAGCGGCGACAGAGGACATCCCTGGCGAGTGCCCCTTTCCAGTGAGAAATTTCTCGATTGACCCCCATTAGCCCGGACACATGCCTTAGGGTCTTGATATAAGCTATGAACCCAGCGAATGTAATTAGGACCAAAGCCCATCATATCCAACACGCACCAGAGGTAACCCCAGCTAACACGGTCAAAGGCCTTTTCGGCATCAAGCCCCACCACTAGGGTCGGCTGTAAGTCTTGTTGTGCAGCGTAAATAACCTGCAGCATTCGCCGAATATTATCAGCCGCCTGGCGGCCCGGCACAAACCCAACCTGGTCAGGGTGTACCAAAGTTGGAAGAACCCGGTTCAATCGCGCAGCCAACATGGAGGCGAGTATTTTGACATCCGCGTTTAGTTAGGAAATGGGGCGGTTTGAGGCCGCGTCCTGCAGGGGCTTGCCTGGCTTAGGGAGCATTACTATCAAAGCCTCACGCTGGGATGGAGGAAGGGGCGCCCCCCGCAGAACCTCATTAAAGAGTACTACCAGCGTCGGCGCTAGCTGTGCACGGAATTTTTTATAATACTCCACGGGAAAGCCATCATTACCCGGCGCTCCTCCGGTTTTCAGCCATCGGATTGCAAGTTCCACCTCCTCCACTGTAAGTTCAGTATCTAATTGATCCCGATCTAAGTCAGGCAACCGCGGCAAAGTGATCGTCCGCAAGAAGCCCTGCACACGTGCCAAATCAAAAGGTTCAGCTTTATATAACTGTTCCAGAAACATAGCGAACACGTCGCGGATCTCCCGAGAAATAACCCTCTTCTGCCCCTCAGAATCTCGAAGCTCGCGAACCACCCTCATAGATTGCTGCTGCCGGAGATGCAAGGCAAGGAAGCGGCCTGTCTTATTCCCCCGCTCATAAAAAGTTTGTCACAATTTCCGCTGTTTATTGTCTAATTCTCTTTGTAAACATGCATCCAAGTTAGTCCGGGCAACCCTCCACTGACGCAAGACCCGTTTTGATCCAGTCCGGGCATGCTCTAAGCGCAGCCGGGAAGAATCTCCCACTAGTTGACAGTATTCCCGTCTCCAAGCCCTCCGCGTGTGAGCCGCTTCCGCAATAAGCTGGCCCCGAGCCGTGGCCTTGAAGGCGTCCCAGACCATGGGGAGTGAGACTTCCCCAGAATCGTTTAACTCGAAAAAATCAGCTATGAAACGGCCATGTGCCTGTACAGCACACTTCCGCCGAAGGAATCGTACATCAAGTCGCCAAAGCCATTGGCGCAGACTGCACAGGTCCGCCGGAAGGGTAATCCAGCACGGGGCATGATCCGACCAAGTCAATGCCCCATGGCCAGCCTCCACTCTCTCATCCATCAGGCGCTGGTCCAACAAAAAATAATCTATGCTTCCATGCTACATGGACATGCTTGAGCTGGGGACATCATATACCTGGCTTTCTAAAATGGGTTCAGGGACATCTCTGTGATTTGCACATCTGAATGCCTATTTTCAGACTTCCAAAGCACAAACAGAGCTTCTAAAATGACCCCCCAACCTTCAGAGCTGAACATAATTTTTAAGATGAGGTCTCACAGGAGGTATTGTCTTTAGTTATGAATCCTATACTTTTAATTTTGACTTTGTTCATCCTCTGTATTCTGAGGGATTTTGAGTCAGACTATTGGGATGTTCTCACATTTGTGTAATTGATATTGTACTGTAGATATATTGTGCACAGAGAACTTTCCCAGGCATTCAGACATTTTTAAATACTGTCCACAAGTTCCTAATCAGGCATATTTAATTGAATTAGAAGACACGGGAAAATAGGATGGTAAAAGAGAGAGGATAATTCTGTATAGGTTGTCTTAGTTGGAAAATGGATATTAGGGCCAAGCATTCAAATAAACCCTAGTATTTTAGAAAAGGCTCATTGAAGCTGGATCCTTTTCTAAAATACACATAGGATAGCCAAAAAATATTTGCATTTGATAGGACACACATCAGAAGAAGTCATTTTACAAAAGAAAGCATTAGAGAAAGAATGGAATCTCTTGAAGCCTTATACTGGTAATAATAGTTCTACTTAGATTTATAAACAGCGATTTTGCTACGTATGCATGTAAGTGGTGCCAATTACATGCATAAGTGGCAGCTTTTGAAAACTGCATATCCACTGGGAACATGTAGATTTACTGCTCCAATATTCAACATCTGCCATTTTTGAGGTGGCTTTGAACACCTGAGAGGTAAGCATAATTCCCCAGGAACAAGCAGGAATGCACTCTTCACATATGGGTGACATCAGTGGAGGCTCTACCATTAGGCCACCTGAGGCGGTCTCCTCAGGCGGCAGTTTCAAGGGGGCGGCACTCCAGGAGGCTGTGTTTATTTTTGATTTTGCCACCTCTGTCCTGCCACTGCCTTTCTGCTGCTTTTTTTTCCTGCTCAAGCTCATCCGAGCTAGAAAAAAAGCAACGGGAAGGCAGTGACAGGCCAGAGGTGGGAAAAATAAAAAAATAAACACAGCCCAATGAAGAAAAAGAAAGCGTCAAGTCTCTTCAGGACTCCGGCATGTTCGTAAGTCCCTACTGGTTCCGCCCCTCCCCCCCAATGCGAAAAGCATCATCAGAGGATGCAGGACCCATCAGGGTCTTATAAGCATGCCGGAGTCGCAAGAGCCAGCACTTTTGCTTTCCATTTTTAAAAGTGGATAGCTCACTGTCGCTTATATGTGCAGTGAACTATCAACTTTGAAAAAAAAATCCCCAGAAAACAAAGGCACAGGCTCTCACAACTCCAGCATGCTTGTAAGACCCCGATGGGTCCCACCCCCTCTGATAATGCTTTTGCATCAGAGTGGGGCAGAACTAGCAGGGACTTATGGCCAGGCAGATCAAATGCTGGACAATGGGAGGGCAGGAGGGACAAATGCTGGACAGCGGGGGGGGGGGGGGGGGGGGGTGTAAAAGGACAAATGCTGGACAACGGGGTGGGGGGCAGGAAGACAAATACTGGTCAGGTGGGGGAGAAGCAGGAAGACAAATGCTGGACAGGTGGGGGGGAAGGAGGAAGACAAATTCTGGACAGAGGAGGGGAAGCATAAAGACAAATGCTGGACCAGGGCCGGTGCTACCTGGTAAGCTGGGTAAGCATGACAGGGGGGCACCGACATCAGGAGGGTGCTGTCACGAGCCACCTGCCTCCCACTCCCCATTCAGTATGGCCTACAGAGTGCTGGTGGCCTAGTGGAGAGCATGCCCACAGGACACACTGCTCCTGCGGGCAGAAGACTGTGAGAGGCTGCAATTGCTACTCATAGCTTTCTGCCCACGGGCAGGCTCTCCACTAGGCCACTAGGGCCCGGTAGATCATTCTGAATGGGGAGTGGGGGTAAGCAGCCAGTGACAGCACCTTTCTGACGTCAGCTTCTGAAGGCAGGCTCTGTTTCTCTGGGCCATAGGCTTGCACAGCTCCTGCCTGCAGGCAGAAGGGTGTGGAAGGCAACAATTATGACCCAGAGAAGCAGAGCCTGCCCACGGGAACAGCATGTCCTGGGGGCAGGGGCTGTGCAAGCCAATTGTACCCTGCCTCTCTGGGCTTGCACAGCCCCTGCCTGTGGGATATGCTGCTCCACAGGCAGGCTCTGCCCCTTGTACATACAAGGGGTGGAAATGGGGAAGCATTGGGAAGTGGATATGGATGGGCACAGGGAGTCAGAAGGGAGATGCTGGGTGCAGAGGGGGGAATAGGGAGGCAGTGGGGATAAGATTAAGATTGGGGCTAGGGAGATATTGGACATGGAAAGAGACATAGGGAGAAGCAAGGAGGGGAGATGGAGTAGTGATGTTGGCCAGGGGGTTATAGGGAGGTTTTGGGAAAATGCTGCACATGGGGAGTGGGTGACAGAGGAGAGATGTTGGACACAGGGTAATAAGGGGAGAAGGAAATGCAGGACATGGGGGTAATAGGGAGAAAGAGGGGATAAGATGGACATTGGGTAAATAGGTTGAGAAAGAGACGGAGAGATGATGGACATGGGAGTAATAGGGAGGGGAAGGTATGGTATGGAGATGGGGTAAATGCTGGTTGCAGGGGGATAGGAAGGGAGAGGGCAGACATGGAAGGAAAGAGAGAGCGGAGGTACTGGATGGAGGAAAAGAGAGAGACAGAGAGAGAGAGACACTGGATGGGTGATTATATAAACTACTCACCCTGGTTCACAAGGCCCTACACACCAGTACCCCACAATATTTAGCTGATCTTATTCACTTTCACACCCCTAAACATACCCCCCGCTCATTCCATTTAAACCGTCTCACCCTTCCCCCCCCCCTTCTGCCGCCCATCTTCCATCCACCCGCTCTTCGGCTTTTTTCTTTATAGGTCCTGCACTTTGGAACTCCCTGCCCACTTCTCTCCGCCTAGAACCCTGTCACGCAGCATTCAAACAGCAGCTAAAAACCCACCTTTTTTCCCTAGCCTTTAACCTCCCCACCTCCTCTCCTTCCTTAAAGCTCTACTCTCTTCCCTCTATTGTCCCTCAGTCCACTCTGCTTTTATAAATTGTAATTTCCTCTCCTTTTCTGGCCTTGTGCCTTACTTTTATTGGTTTTTATTTATTGTAAACCGCTCTGATTTTATTTTAAAGGGCGGTCAATCAAGTTTTAATAAACATAAACATAAACATGTTAGACATGGAGAGATTGAGCAAAAGACTGGGGAATAATGGACCAGGGAAGAAGAGCTGGGGAATGGAAGGTCTGGGGTGAAGGTTGAAGGGCGGTAGGTAGATGGCATAAAAATGAGGGAGACTGACAATTGGATAGTAAGGAGTTGTGAAGTCAGGGTGGACAGAGAGAGAGAAATAAATGGAAGAAAGCTGAAAGGGAAAAAATCAATATCCAAGATGGAAAGAAGTGAAGAAAAAAAAGGAGAGACAAGAAATGGCAGATGGACTAGAGACCGTAGAAAGAGAGCTAAGAGAAGACAGAAGAAAGCAGAAGCCTCAGACTGGGACCAGCATGATCAGACAACAAAGGTAGAAAAAATAATTTTATTTTCAATTTAGTGACTGGACTTTGCACTATCTTTGTATTTTACACAGTAGGAGGAACTGCATCTCTTATTTCTCTGTGTAGTCTTATTTTTGCTTGTGTAGTCTTGTTTCTTGGGGCTTCAGTTTAATTTTTGTCTACATATTTTTATTTTTACTTTAGGTTGTGGTCACTTATTCTGTATTTGGTGAGGGTCTGTGTTCTGAGTGTGTGACCGAGGTTAAGCGTTCTGCTAACATTGAGTTTGTATGTAGGGATCTGTACTCTAGTTATTTGACTTGTTCAGCTTTTCAAATAGGTGTATGGATGATCTAGGACCCGCTGCAGTATTTATAGTGCTGCTTTTCTGCTTAGGCTCCTTGTATGAGTTTTGGAAGTTTATGATGGTATGGTAGATTTGGCCTTGTAGATCTTCGGTGACTTTTGTAGGGTTTTATATTAGTTCACAATATGCCTGGTACTGGAGAATGTTTATTGCTGTTAGTGAGATGACTAGAATCAGATTTTTTTAAATATATTGAGTTCTGTCGGTGAATGTCCTACTTCTTCTCTGTACCCATTGTCGAGGTAGAGGTTTCAGTGGATGCAGAATATATATTCAAAAAGAAAAAGCGAGAACTATAATGAAGTTTATAACAAAATAAACTGAGTTATAATTTTATAATTTGGTATTATAAACTGTGCTGTGGTTCTCACTGTATTTTTTTTTTTAATTTAACAAATTTTCCAATAATACAATCAAAACATAAATAACTGGGCTACATACAGCAAAAAAGAAAAAGGGAAAATACCTCCCCACTTATTAGAAGTTAACCCCAGTTCAAAAAATAGCCCCCAATAAGACCACTCCTATGTGGTTCCAAACAAGAAACATCAAAAGGAAAAATAAAGGAGAATCTCCCACTCATTTTATGAGCAACGATAACTCACATGGCAGCCAGTACAGGAATTACCCCTCCCCCCCCCAACTTCTCTCGCCTGAAGAAATTGAATCAGTTGCACAGGTTCAAAAAACAGAAAATGCTTAGTCTGATATAATAGGACACATTTACATGGATACCTCAATTTAAATTGGGCACCCAAGGCAGTAGCTCTCTGGCGTAAAGCCAGAAACTCTTTCCGCCTTTTTTGGGTGTCCCTCGACAGATCAGGAAATATTAAAATTTTTGAACCCATAAACTGAGAAAAAGACATTCTACGAAAATATAACCTAAGGATAGCGTTACGGTCAGATTTGAAGGCGAAACAAACTAACAAAGTTGCTCTACTAGTCACCACTTCCAAGGAGCTCTCTAGAAAATCAGACAATTCAGTATGTTGCTATTTCCTCGGGGACTGGGGCTGAGGTGGGAACAATGGGCACTTTGGGGCCTGACCTGTTGGAATTGTCTGATTTCCTAGAGAGCTCACTGTTTCTTTTAATTCCTTGGTGTGCGAGCATCTTGCATTTCCTTTGTTTTTTACAGAATATTGTGACATAGCGAGTCCTTTTAGTCAGGGAGAAACTCCCAAAGATCAGCAAAAAAAGTGCGGGGCTGCAACATAAACAACAGCACATGGCTGGTTGTCAGGGAAACCAAGCCCCAGAGAGAGAAACAGGCCCCTGCTATCAGTTCAGCAGAGAGTCACGAGGTAATTCTGAACACCTGCTAGGGGGTGGAGTCAGGCTTTACCCGAGGAAGCTGACTCATAAAGAGGGCCCAGTTAATGGAGAGAAGGGCAGAGCTGAGAGCAGAACAGAGAAGGAAGAGAGAGACGGAGACGAGGAAAGGTCAGAAGCTCGTAGTGAGAGATACAGCAGGAGCAGACCTGGTCAATGGAAGTCCTCTCTGGATTCTGAATGTGAGAAAAGGCCAGGAAGGCAATTGAATTACATTCTGCACAAGTCAGGTTGGGAACCGACAACAATTTGTAAACCCCAGAGACAACCTTATACAGCCAGAGTAAAAGGTAAGCCCAAGGGCTTGGAGTACAATAACCACTGTGGGTTTATTGACCAGGAAAGTTGGGGCTACGGTACAGGGGACTATAATGAGAATGGTTATTTAGAGCTGTACCAAATCCCAGAGTTTATCCCAAGGCCTAGCGTGAGAGCGGGCGTGGCTCCAGGGAGAGCGGAGCAAACAATTTCTGCCTCAGAGGAGGAGGGCATGGAAATTGAGCCATCTTTTGTAAATAATTCGTCGGAAGCAATGGACTGTACGATTTCTATGGCAGAGGGAATAATATCTCTGTGTTAATGTTTGATGCTGAAGGAAGCTGCTTTATTTTATCCTTTTGTCTGCCAGAAGTGCAAGAATTTATGTTACCTTTTATCCTGGTGAAATCCACCCCGGGAGGGGAATAAATCCCTTTTTGCTTTACCAACTTGAGTCACACTACTCTTCATTGAGCTATCAAAGGAAATACATTTCCCTACATGCAGTTCTACAGGAAATAGTAAACCTCAGTTCAAGAAGAAAACGTAACCTCCTTAAGCCCTACCTACCTACGGGTACTGGCAAGGGGGTGAACATCACAATATACATTTACATTAACACCATGCTGTCCAGTGAGCAGATTCAGGAGTTATGTTGGGGTTTCTAAGCTCTTCTTGGTGTTTATATTGGAGTGGGAGGGGTTGTGTTGGAGTCACAAGGTCCCCCTTTTTTTCAGAGGGTGGGAAGTGCTGTGTAGGGGCCACTGGGCCTCTGTTGTTTTTCAGAGGATGCAAAGTGCTGTTTTGAGGTGCCAAGTCACTCTTGTTTTTGTGGAAGTGGGAGATGCTGCATTTATTTATTTAGGTTGATATACCGCTTTTCACTGGGTCAAAGCGATGTACATGGAGCAATTCAAACTGGATTTACGTAGAACTTGAACTTTGTACATAAATCTTAGGTTAACATAACGGTGAAGCATTAGTATTAGTTTTAATGGTTAAGTGACATTAGTGAAGTGTTTTGCAAACAGATGGGTTTTTAGCAGTTTTCTGAACTTGGTGAGGTCTCAAGAGTTGCTGAGGTCATCTGCGAGGGAATTCCAGAGAGATGGTGCATAAAGTTTGCATGCTTTCAGGCAGGCTTGCTGGTTGCTTCTTGGTTTTTCAGTTAATATTGTAAGGGTATTTGTGGTGGCTTTTCTCATGGGTCTGGTTGACGAGTGGGCATGAAGTGTTCTGAGGTAGGTGGAAGAGAGATAGTTAATGGTTTTGAAAGTGAGTAGGAGCATTTTGTATTGTATTCTGGCTGGGAGAAGGAGCCAGTGGAGTTGTTTGAGGATGAGTATGATGTGTTTGGTTTTGGTTGCACCTTGAATTGTATGAGCTGTGGTGTGGAGAGCTGTTTCCAGGGGGTGGAGAGTGGATCGAGGGAGTCCATTGTATATGGAGTTGCAGGAGTCAATGTGGGGGATGATGAAAGTTTGAAGGGGAGATCTGAAGTCGGAGGGTTCTAGCAGTGGGCAGAGGCATTGTATGCTGCCGGATCTTGAAGTTAACTGTTCTTCTTGTTTTTACATGAGTGCTGTTGAACTGCTCTTGTTTGGCATATTTAGCAGCATGTTTCCTGGTAACATATGAATGTAAGAGCATAAGAAAGGCTATACTGGGTTAGACCAAAGTCCATCAAGTACAGTATCCTGTTTCCAACAGTGCCAATCCAGGTCATAAGTACCTGGCAAGTTCCCAAAATGGCACACAGGTTCCAGGGGCAAGCAGTGTATTTCTCAGGTCCTCTCTAGTAATAGTTTATGCACCTTTCCTCCAGGAACTTGTCCAAACCTTTTTTTAAAACCAGCTACACTAACAGCTTTTACTATGATCCTCCGGTAATTAATTCCTGAATTTGATTATGTGGACTGTAGGCTAACTGCAGGGAGGCAATTACATCCCCTGCAGCTACTGCATTTCAACATGGCAAAATGGCTGCCAGTGCAACTAAGACCACCCACTGAAGTGGCATTAGTGACACCCACTCTACTTGCGCTGAGCCATTATGTTAGTTTCTGCCAACAATGCAGATGCCTGTATGTGAGAGTTCTTTCTCTTTTCTCACTCTGGAATAAAGTATAATTTTGGGAAAGAAATCCTATAAACCTAAGAGTAATGGAGTAAAAGCATTTTTTGTTTACATATGTCTGTTTTTAGTTTGTATTAATATATTCCCTATTTGGTGAAGATCTCTCTCTGTTCTGCATGTATGACTGAGACTACGCGTTCTGTTAGAATGGAGTTTCTATGTAGGGATCTGTAGTAATCCAGCTTTTTCAGTTTTCTGAATAGGAATATGGATGTTCTAGGGCCCACTGCAATATTTATGGTTCTGCCCTTTTCTGGTTGCTCTCCATGTTGTGTGAGTTTCAGAAGTTAATGCTGTTATGGAATAATAGATTTACTCTAGGAACCCAGTACAGTGGGTTATTGGTGTAGTCAACTGTATGGTATTGGTTGGAGGGGTACTGGAATATGTATTGTCTTTGAGATGTGCAGTTTTGCATTCTTTATGTTACCAGATTGAAATTTAAACTATTTTGTCAGTTCAGATTCAAGGAAATTTCAAATTTTAAGGGAATGTCTCAGTTTAATTTTGATTAGTAGCCTGATAGCTTCACCACTGCTGAGTTCTGGACTTTTCCAGCTCTAGCACAATCCAATCCAGCCTTTGAATTCATGGCTACCAGGATTAGTTTTTCTCATTTTATATCTTCCCTCCTCATCAATAATCTGGTCATAGCAAAATAAATTTAATATGCAGATACTTATAATGGTTTGATTTGGGGGGAGGGCTGTGTAAGTGGCTTTTTATTAATCACGTTTAACGTTTTGTTATGTATATTTTATTGTAACATCTGTTTTACTAAATTGCATGTGTAAGAAAGCAAGAGGTCTCTACAAAAGGTGAAAAAGCAAAAACGGCCAAATGGATGATGGAAGAAACTCTGAAAATTGCCGAGAAACGCAGAGAAGCTAAAGCCAGAGGAGAAAGAAAGACAATCGCAGAACTAAACAGAGATTTCCAACGTGCAGCAAGACAGGACAAGGAAAAGTACTATAATGACACATGCAAGGAAATAGAACAAGATCGGCTTTCCTAAAGCTATGAGAGTTAAAGAAAAAATTCCAACCTCGAATTGGAATGTTACAAGATGCTCAAGGTTCTATGTTGAATAATGCTGAGAAGATCAAGAAAAGATGAAAAGAATATACCGAGTTTTTATTTGATAAAGATCAAGTGGACCAACAGCCATTTCAACCTGTACCTTATGATCCGGAACCATCGGTGATGAAAGAAGAAGTCAAAGCAGCATTGAAAGCCTTATCAAAGAACAAAGCACCAGACATTGATGGCATTCCCATAGAAATATTACAGCAATCTGAAGCAGCTATTACCATACTTACAGGGCTCTGCCAGGAAATTTGGAAGACAACATCATGGCCAACTGACTGGAAAAGATCTATCTTTATACCAATACTAAAGAAAGGTGATCCTAGTGACTGTGGAAATTGTCGCACAATCGCTCTGATCCCACATGCCAGCAAGATTCTACTGAAGATTATTCAACAGAGACTACAACCATACTTGGAACAAGAACTACCTGAAGTGCAAGCAAGATTCAGGAAAGGGCAAGAAATGAGAGGCATCATTGCGGATGTGAGATGGATCCTTGAAAAGACTAAAGAATACCAAAAGGATATCTATTTGTGCTTTATCGACTACAGCAAGGCTTTTGACTGGGTAAACTATGAGAAACTCTGGGCCACATTAAAAAGCATGAGTCTACCAGAACATCTGATTGTTCTCTTACACAATCTGTACATTGATCAAGAAGCAACAGTTCGAATGGAACAAGGAGAAAAAGAATGGTTTAAAATAAGCAAAGGTGTACGACAAGGCTGCATACTTTCCCCCTACCTATTTAATTTATATGCAGAAAAAATCATCAGAGAAACAGGATTGTATGAAGACAATAGAGGTGTAAAGATTAGTGGAAAACTCATCAACAACCTTCGCTATGCTGATAATACCACATTACTGGCTGAAAGGGAAGATGATCTGAAACATTTGCTTCTCACAATCAAAGAACATAGTCTTAAAATGGGCCTGCACCATAATCTAAAGAACAACACAGGAAGGCAATAAACCACGTGGATCACAGAGACACAGTCGAAAACGTGATTATTGTGAAAAAACACACTTTATTTTATTGAATTAATGAACCTATTACCAACCCGACACAGGCCGTGTTTCGCAAACCTTCGTCAGGGGTTGATTAGGTAAAGGTACTAGAACATAAAAAACATAAATAATTATTATTTAAACACATCATTAAAATAATAGCAGACGTGATAAGAACAGATAAATAACGCATGTAATAAAAAGGGTGCATAAAATACCTTAAGACCATAAAAACATGACTACCTTAAAAAATATATATCTTACAAATTATAAATAATTAAAAGAATATTAACAGGAAGAGTAAGATAATGTATGAAACATAAATGACACAAATATAACATTGAACAAACATCAATAAATTATACAGTGTAAACATATGTGTGGAATGATAATAGCTAAAAATAAGGGGGGATGAACAGGATTGTGACAAACATAATATATATATAAAATGTAAATATAAATACCTCTATCTTGAAAAAGAGGACCCATCAACTTGTAGACTTTGTTAAATATAGTATATTTGTAAAACTAAAATGATAACCAATATTGGAGTTAAAAATCATTTAAATCCAATATATAATGTGTATAAGAACTTATAGATCATATATCAAATGTCCACAAATGTATAATCTATATCTCCCTACTAAAAGGGAAAATACCGTAGGAACAGAACTCATGTAAAATGCAGCAGGAGCAAATTGGAGAACACGACCATGAAAAAGCCTATAGTGTTAATAAACTGAGAAAAAAATACGGAAAAACGCCGTATATTAAAAGACGGGAAACAGCAAAGAACCTTTTACTTATCATACAGCTTGAAATGTATCAATCCCTCTTTATGTCAGTTATATATCATCGCTAGCATGGAAATGTGACCAACAAAGTGTTATATCCTTTGTAAGATATATATTTTTTAAGGTAGTCATGTTTTTATGGTCTTTTTAAGGTATTTTATGCTCCCTTTTTATTACATGCATTATTTATCTGTTCTTATCACGTCTGCTATTATTTTAATGATGTGTTTAAATAATAATTATTTATGTTTTTTATGTTCTAGTACCTTTACCTAATCAACCCCTGATGAAGGTTTGCGAAACACGGCCTGTGTCGGGTTGGTAATAGGTTCAATAATTCAATAAAATAAAGTGTGTTTTTCCACAATAATCACATTTTGGACTGTGTCTCCATAATCTAAAGAAGACAAAGATCATGACAACTGGCAAAATCAATAAGTTCATCATTGAAGGAGAAGTAATTGAAATCGTGGACAACTTTAACCTACTTTGATCAACTATCAATAAAAAAGAAACAAGCAGTCAAGAAATCCATCGACGCATTGCTCTTGGCAGAATGGCTATGAAAGACCTAGATAAGATTCTCAAGAGCAGAGATGTCTCTCTCCATGCAAAGATTCGACTCATTCAAGCCATGGTATTTTCAATAACATCATATGGATGCAAAAGCTGGACTGTGAAAAAGATAGACTGGAAGAAAATTGATGCCTTTGAATTATGGTGTTGGCAGCGAATACTGGGTATACCATGGACTGCCCGAAGAACAAACCAGTCAGTACTAGAGGAGATCAAACCTAAGCTTTCTTTAGAAGCTCAGATGACAAGACTTCGACTTTCATACTTTGGACACATCATGCGAAGAGAGAGATCATTAGAGAAAGACATCATATTTGGCAAGATAGAAGGTCAACGCAAAAGAGGAAGGCCAGCAATGAGATGGAGTGATACAATAACAACAGCTACGGGCACCAGTTTGTCAACAATAAACCGCCTGACTGAAACCGAACACAATTTAGGACAACTATCCAGAGGGTTGCCATTAGTCATCACTGACTCGATGGCACTTTACAACAACAATATTAAATTTATGCAAATGGTGCCGCAATGAGTCTCCGTACATAGCCCTGAATCACCTTCATGCCGTCCCTGGGGGGAAGTAGACAGGAGGGGCACTGGGAGGTAGAGAAAAGCAGAAACCTCAGATTGTGACCACTATGATCAGAGAATAAAATGGTCAGACAAAGGTAGAAGAGAATTTTATTTTCAATTTAATGATTCGATTTGGTGCTATCTTTATATTTTATGTGGTACAGGGAAATGCATCTCTTTCTATTTCTCTGCTGTTGCATTGTATGCAGAATCTGACCTCTTGGGGTTGCAGTTTAATTTTTATCTACATATGTTTATTTTTAGATTGTGGTCACTTATTCTGTACTTGGTGAGGGTCTCTGCTCTCAATGTGTGACCAAGGCCAGGTGTTCTGTTAACATGAAGTTTGTACGTAGAGATTTATACTGTAGTATTCTGAATTGTTCAGCTTTTCAAAGAGGTGTTGGATGTTCCAGGACCCCCTGAAGTATTTACAGTGATGGTTTTTTTTGGGTGGGCTCCTTATGTGAGTTTTGGAAGTTAGTACTGATATGGTATGGTGGATTACATCTATAGATCCTTAGTGACTTTGTTGTAGGGTTTTGTGTTAGTTCACAATATGCCCGGTACTGGAGAATGTTTGTTTTTGTTAGTGAGATGACCAGAAGCAGATTTTTTTTATTTTTTTATGTTTTTTAGATATTCAGTTTTTTGGGTAAATGTCCTAGTTCTGCTCTGCACCAATGTTGAGGGAGGGGGTTCTGTGAATGCAAAATACATGTTCAAAAAGAAAAAGCTAATTTATAACAACAAAATAAAAATGAGTTATAATTTGGTGTTATAAACTGTGTGTGGTTCTCGCTCTTTCTTTTAGCTCCTTAGTGTGCGAACATTGTTTAATTAGCTTTTTGGTTTGATTTAGTCCCTGACTGGAGTTTTGAGAAAGCCCCCCATCCCCCACTCTGGGGGGGGGGGGGGTGTACCAGCTCATCCCTCGCCTCAGACTGCAGATTTCCTTGAGCCACCCCTGGGTGACGTTCCCCGATGGAGCCCGTGCGGGAACACTTCCCAGCATCCAATAGGAAGCATTTGGGAGCACACCTCTGTGCATTCGTGCATGCCTTCCCACCTTCTTAGTAAATCTCCTCAGTCTTAGTTTTTCTGCGGAGTCCTACAGACACTTTTCCTGTCACCACGGTTAAAACTTTTTCTACTGTGCCCTTCAGGTGCTTCTTCATTCTTTTTTGTCTTCCCGTCTCTTTGTACTATCGCTTGTTGATGCTGGTGCCATTTTTGGGCACTTCTTTTTTTTATTTTTTATTTTTTCATTGGTCTAGGCAATTGAGTTTTTTGACCTAGCCGAGGCTGTGTTTCCTGACATGGAGAAGCCAGACAGCAGTTTCAAAAAGTGTACTAAATGTAACCGCATTATTTTGGCCACCGACAAGCACAATTGGTGCTTACAGTGCCTGGGGCCTGACCATAACCCTGACTCTTGTAATCTGTGTCAGCAAATGACAAGAAAAGAGTTAAAAAACCGTGAAAAGCTGAATACTGTATTGAACTGGAAGCCAGTGAAGTCAGATTAGTAGAGGGGTAACATGAGTGATATTGCTGAAGGACTGAATGGAAAAGTATGTCTTTTTGCAGATGACACGAAAATTTGCAACAGAGTGGACTCCCGTAAGGGAGTGGATAACATGAGGAAAGATCTACAAAAGCTGGAAGAATGGTCTAATGCTTGGCAGTTAAGATTTAATGCGAAGAAGTGCAGTGTCATGCACTTGGGAAGCAGAAATCCAAGGGAAATGTACGTGATAGGGGGGGAGAGGTTGGTGTGCATGGACCAGGAGAAGGACCTTGGTGTGATTATTTCTGAGGATCTCAAGGTGGCAAAACAGTGCGACAAGGCAGTGGCAAAAGCCAGGAGGATGTTGGGTTGCGTACAAAGAGGAATTACCAGCAGAAAGGAAGAGGTACTAATGCCACTGTATAAGTCACTGGTGAGGCCTCACTTGGAATACTGTGTTCAGTTTTGGAGACCATATCTCACAAAGGATGTAAAAAGACTGAAAACGGTTTAGAGAAAGGCGACCAAAATGATTTGTAGCCTGCGTCAGAAGCCTTATGAGAAGAGACTTGAAGACCTAAATATGTACACTCTGGAGGAGAGGAGGGATAGGGGACATATGACTCAGAGTGGGAAACAGATGATGAGTCCCCCACCACCGAACTCCTTTGGGATGTCCCCTCTGACCTCTCTCTGCTGCATCATTGATGGAGGTCCCCTCCAGAAGACCTGGCCTTCCTGGAATTCATAATGGAGATGTCCCAGGCACTCACCTTCATGGCTGTGCCTGAGAACGAGCTGCATGCTGAGGACCTCGAGATCCTCCATTACGAGGCTTCTTAAGAGGTGCTAACGGTGCCTGTATCCCCCATCCTGGAGTGCCTGCTGTTCAGGATGTGGAAGACCCTGGTGATGGTGCTGACTGTGAACCGTCGATTCACCGATTGTGAACTGTCAACTTGATTCACAGTATCGAGTCGACAAGAGCCCACGATTCCAGAAAGCACAACTTCCATACAATTCCATTGTGTTGGAGTCAGCTATGCATCACATTAAGAGCCAGAAGACACACTCCTCGGTATCCCCTGGCATGGAGGCCCATACCATGGATGCGTTTGGTGCTCACAGTCCAGATCCAGACTTACCAGCTGTACATAGGCATGTACCTAAGAGACCTGGGGAAGGAACTTGCTAGGTTCTCAGCTGGTTTATCAGGTGAGCCCCTTGAGCGCTTTTGGACCCTGGTTTCCTCAGTCAAGGAGTGCTCCAAATTTCAGACTCGAGCGGCCTTCGACGGCTTTGAGTAGGTGGCTCATGTGGCTGTGGTGGGCATTAGTGCCTGCCGCCTTGCCTGGCTGCAGTCCCCCGACTTGGAGTAATGGATGCAGGCCAAACTAACTAATGTCCCATGCTGGGGGGGATAACCTCTTCGGCCAACCCTGACGGAGAAGGCAGATGAGTTGGAGAAGGAATTCATGACCAGGATCAGGCTGTCCAAAAAAGTGTTGGACCCTTCCCGCCGGAAGGTTGCGGGGAAAAAGCTCTTCCATCCAAAGTCCAAAAAGGCTTGCGGAAACTACCTAAGTTCCAGGCCTACTCCGTTCTCTCTTAGGGATAGCAGGCCAAGGGCCAAGGGCATGGCCCCTGTAAGCCTAAAGCTCCCAAACCCCAATTAGTGGCTCAGCCACATCCTGGGGGTGGTTTTGACTCCTTGGGCATAGCCTACCTCCCTCAGGAGCTAACGGGCCCAAGGTTCACAGGGGGGATGGCTCATCCACTTTGCACACAGGTGACCCTCTATCACTGCGGACACCTAGGTGTTACGAGTGGTCAAAGAAGGTTACTTTCTTCACTTTACTCAGCTGCCTCTCCCCTCTTTCACAGGGGAATTACTCACGGACCCCTTGCACAGGGAGCTGCCCCAGCAAGAGCTTGGGTCATTACTCGAGGATCAGGTGGTCAAGCCTGTCCCTCCTTATCTTTAGGGACAGGGGTTCTACTACTGCTACTTCCTTGTCCCCAAGAAGACAGGGGGCTTCAGGCCCATTCTTGATCTTTGGGATCTCAACGGCTTCCTGTTCAAGGAGAAGTTCAAAATGGTATCCCTTGGAACCTTACTGCCTTACTTCCTCCAAGGAGATTTGCTATGCTTCTTGGATCTCAAAGATGCTTATACCGACATTCTGATCGGTCCAAGGCACCGTCAGTACCTCCAGTTCATAGTAGGCGGTCACCACTGTCAGTACAGGGTGCTTCCTTTTGGCTTTGTCTACGCCCCTCAGGTATTCACAAAATGCCTAGGGGTTGTGGCCACTCGCCTCCAGCTCCTCGGAGTGTGCGTGTTCCCCTACCTGGATGACTGGCTCGAGTGGGCTAGTACGCCAGACAAAATGCGCAATGCGACTCTGTACACTCTAGGGCTGCTACAGCACCTAAGATTCCTCTAATCCTCGTCGTCTCTTTAGCACACTCAATTCTCTCCTCAGTGTGCCTCCACTCCTGATTCCTCCCTCCCTTTCTGCCCAAACCTTGGCTAACTACTTCCATGACAAAATCCACACAATCACCCTCCAGTTCCCTTCCTCCCCCTCTTCCCCCCCTATTTCCCATTTCTGCCCTCCCCAAACTTCTGCCACCCTTTCTTCCTTCCCTATGGTCTCTGACGAGGAAACGTCGCTCCTTCTCTCTTCCTCCAAACCTACTACCTGCTCTTCTGACCCCTTCCCAACCCACCTCCTTAGCTCCATCTTTTCATCTCTCGTCCCTTCTATTTATCATATTCTTAACCTCTCTCTCTCCCTGCAACCTTCCCTTCTGTTTTCAAGCATGCTGTGGTTACACCCCTCCTCAAAATCCTTCACTTGATCCCACTTATCCTTCTAACTATCGTCCCATCTCTCTCCTTCCTTTCGTCTCTAAACTACTTGAGCGTGCAGTCTATCTCCGTTGTCTTGATTTCCTCTCCTCTCATACCCTCTTGGATCCTTTACAATCTGGCTTCCGTCCCCTACACTCCACTGAAACTGCTCTTACTAAGGTCTCGAATGATTTGTTCTTGGCAAAGTCCAAAGGCTTTTACTCTGTCCTCATTCTTCTTGATCTCTCTGCCGCCTTCGACACTGTTGACCATAACCTTCTTCTTATCACCTTATCCTCACTTGGATTCAAAGTCTCTGTACTATCTTGGTTCTCTTCCTATCTATCCCATCGCTCTTTCAGTGTGTGCTTCGATGGCTCCTCCTCCTCTTCAACCCCACTACCTGTAGGAGTTCCTCAGGGTTCCGTCTTAGGTCCACTCCTCTTCTCTCTCTATACCCAATCCCTTGGCACCCTTATCTCTTCCCATGGCTTTCACTATCATCTCTATGCCGACGACTCTCAAATCTATCTTTCTGCACCTGTTATCTCTCCTGATATCCAGTCTAAGATCTCACTCTGCCTCTCTGACATTGCTCCAAATCTAAAGAAATAGCCCCGGCAACAAACCTCCATATATAAAAAAATCTTAAATATAACACATAGTAAATTTTTCTTTTCTGTTCTTTTTTGTCGGAGTAACCATGCAAAAGGGGAAGGAACTACAACCCGCCCTCGCCGTGGTCACTCCTTTTTAATCATTTAATGCTTGAAAAACCTTAACTTATCTTAATACAGCCAGCATAGAATTCAGGAAACACAACGTGCCACATTTCGGGCCATCCACCACTTCGCGGCCCTGCATCAGGTGAAAAAATTGAATCCCATTCAGTTGGTCTCTGATATTGCTGCCTGGATGTCCCACCGCCACTTAAAACTGAACATGGCCAAAACTGAGTTTCTTATCTTTCCCCCGAATGCTTCCCCTCCTCTTTCCCCTTTCTCTCTCTCTGTTGATAACTCTGTACTCCTCCCTATTTCTTCAGCACGTAACCTTGGTGTTATCTTCTATTCCTCTCTCTCTTTCTCTTCACATATCCAGCTCATTGCTAAAACTTGTTGTTTCTTTCTATACAATATTTCCAAAATTCTCCCCTTCCTCTCTGACACCACTAAATTGATTGTCCACTCCTTAATCACCTCCCGTCTTGATTATTGTAATGTTTTCCTTACCGGCCTCCCTTCTAACCACCTCTTTCCTCTTCAGTCAATTCAACACTCTACTGCTCGACTCATTTTCCGCCAGTCTCGTTTTTCCCACATCACTCCTCTCCTCATGTCGCTTCATTGGCTTCCCATCCGTCTTCGTATCCAATTTAAACTTCTCCTCCTGACCTATAAATGTATTCACTCTTTTGCCCCCCAGTACCTTTCATCTCTCATCTCTCCTTACACCCCCTCTCGGTTGCCTCGCTCTTGTAACAGTCTTCGTTTATCTGTGCCCTTTACTCGTACTGCCAATTCAAGACTTCGCGCCTTCCAACTGGCAGCACCTTTTGCTTGGAACAGTCTTCCTATCTCTGTGTGCCAGACGTCCTCCCTGGCATTTTCAAGTCCAGACTAAAATCCCACCTCTTCACTATTGCTTTCCATTCCTGTCTTACCCTATCTTGATCTCTCTATCAACATTTGCTTACTTTGTCCTGTAAATTTTTGTTATTTGTATTATGTAACTTATTTTGTTTTCTGTCTTATTAGATTGTGAGCTCTGATGAGCAGGGACTGTCTTCTCTTCTATGTTTGTACAGTGCTTCGTATGTTGCGGCGCTTTATAAGTCTTTAATAATAATAGTGGTGAACTTCCCAAAGTCTCACCTCGCTTCATTGCAGTGCATGGAGTTCATTGGGGCCCTGTTAGACTCCACTCGAGCCAATTTCTTCTTACTCCTGGAGCAGTCTCAGCTCCTCACCACTCTGGCACAAGAGGTGCAGTGTGGCTCTCCAGTGACAGCCCAATGGCTGGTCTGCCTCCTGGGACACATGGCGTCCACTATCCACGTGACCCCTTTTGCCCACCTGCGTATGCGGCAGGCCCAATGGATGCTCAGCACTCAGTGGTTGCAGATGTCAGGCTGCCTGGAGGACCATATCCATGTCATGCCTGCCTTAGCAGCCTCCCTGACCTGGTGGCAGGACCACCGCAACCTAAGGGCTGGCCTGCCATTCCAAGCCCTTGCCGGTGCAGCTTGTCCTTACTACAGAAGCATCCAAGACAGGCTGGGGGGCTCATTGCGATCACCTGAAGTCACAGGCGCCGTGGTCACCATAGAAGAATGCCTTGCATATCAATCTGTTCATGCTCCGGGTGGTCTATTAAGCCCTGCAAGTCTTCCAGGACTATCTGGAAGGACAGGTATTCTAAGTCCAGACAGACAACCAGGTGGCAATGTTCTACATCAACAAACAAGGGGGCATGGGCTCGTACCACCTCTGCTGGGAGGCAGTGCGCCTCTGGAATTTCACGGCAGGGAGGAACATTTCACTCAGGGCAATGTACTTGCTGGGCCAGGACAATGCACTGGCTGACCGCCTGAGCCACATCCTCCAACCCCACAAATGGAGGCTGAATCCAACCGTTCTGGATGAGATCTTCCTGTGGTGGGGCACCCCGGAGATCGATCTCTTCGCCAGTCTGGAGAATGCACAGCTGCCAAGGTTCTGCTCCTGGTAAGTGGCCCAGGGTTGGGAGGTGGTGAATGCCTTCCTCCTCCTGTGGTCCAAGGGCTTCCTGTATGCATTCCCACTGATGCCCCTGGTGCCTCGGGCCCTCCTGAAGATTCAAGTGGAGGCGGCCTCTGTCCTCTTCATTGTGCCCAGGTGGCCAAGGCAGCCCTGGTTGCCCCTGATGCTGCAGCTATCCCGAGGGGACCCTTGGACATGCTCTCACAGGAGAACGGTACACTGTGACACCCCAACCTCCAATCCCTGGCTCTGACAACCTGGCTGCTGAGAGGATAGCCATTCCACACCACCTTCCTCGACCTGTGGAGGATATCATGCTGACCTCATGTAAGGACTCTATGCACTGGGCTTATGCCTTTAAGTGGCACAGGTTCTCCCTCTGGTTTGTGGGACAGGGCCTTAACCCTTTTTCCTACGCAATAGCGGAGGTATTGCAGTATCTCTTGCACCTGTCAGGCGTGAGCCTGAAATCCAACTTGGACAGAGTTCACCTCTGCGCCATCTCGGCTTACCACTATGAAATTTAGGGCCAGGCCATGTACGTCCACCCCATGGTAGGCCGGTTCATGTGGGACCTTCTCCTCTCGCGGTCCCTGGTTTGCCCACTGCCGTGGCATGGGACCTCAATGTGGTCCTAGGGAAGCTCATGGGAGCCCCTTTCAAGCTCCTGGTGACCTGTCCTCTCAAATAACTCTCATGGAAGGTCATCCTTCTTGTGGCGCTCACCTCCACCAGGTGTGTGAGCGAACTACAGGTGCTAGTAGCGCATGAGTCCTACACCAGGTTCCATAGGAACAGGGTTGTCCTTTGGATGCATCTGAAGTTCTTACCAAAGGGGTCTCAGCTTTCCATCTGAACCAGGAGGTGGTGTTACCCACTTTTTTCCCCAGGCCTCATGTCTGCAGAGCGGAGGCCTCCCTGCACAGGTTGGACTGCAAGTGTGCCCTGCCCTTCTACATCCAAAGGACACAGCCTCATCGCCACTCAACGTAGTTTTTTGTGTCTTTCAATCCCAGTCACCTTGGAGTCACAGTCTCCAAGTATACCCTCTCTCAGTGGGTGGCTGACTGCATCACATTTGCCTACTAGCAGGCGGGGCTCTCTCTGGTGCATCATGTGACAGCTCACGATGTATGGGCCATGGCAGCCTCCATGACCAGCCTGCAGTCGGTGCCCTTGCTGGACATCTGCCGGTCCTCTGTGCATACATTCACAGCATACTACTGTTTGGAGGACATCTCCTGGAGGGATAGTGCTTTCAGCCAGGCTGTACTCCATCACCTCTTTGGGGAATAATGCAACTCTTTCCCTCCAGCCCTCTGCGTCCAGGCTACCGGAGTGGGATTGTATTTTTGATACTGCTGCTGCAGTGTCAGACTTCTAGCCAATCAGCACCCCCTGCTGCCTTTGATGGTCTGCTTTTTGGGTCGCCCGTGACTTTTACAGTTTTTTTCGGTAGCCTGTAGCTTGGCAGTCCCATATGTGAGGACTGACTTCCTGCTTGTTCCCAGAGAAAACGTAGTTATTCACCTGTAACAGATGTTCTCCTGGGACAGCAGGAATCAGTCCTCACAACCCTTCCTCCTGCCCTTGGATTTCTTTTTTTGTTTCTTGCCATTTCTGCTATGATATTCTACTGATAATAATGACAAAACTCCCAATGGTGATGTATAAATGATTCAAAAGTGAAAAAATCACCAAATGTGCACCAATCTCAAAATTTATCAATTTATTGTTGGGCATTCCATCAGGAAAATGAGTGGTTTACTTAACCTCGAAAGCTGGACATGCCCATTTTAATCAAATATATGTTTCAAACTCATTTAAATGAAAAGTACTTAGCTTTTGAAGGTCAGCAGTGAAATGAGATGTAAACAATACAAAGGATAAAACAACTGCACGACGTGCATGTTTCGAGTCCACAAGAGACCCTGTTTCAAGTGCAAATAAAGACGTCATCTGAATCCTCAATGTGCTCTCAAAAGATAACTGCCATAAAATGCCAAAAGGAACAAAGACCATTTTGAGAAAAGAGCTGCTGTATAATTGGCCGATGTATCATGCTGTCATGAAAAGAACCTCTAATGATACTTGTGACGTCGCCCTCACCCCAGGCGGTTGTCTTAGGTTAGGGAACGGCCACAGTCAAGTTATTTATTTGTTATAAGTGCCTATTTTCTTGTAGTTGTGAATAAAGTCCAGCCAAAGTGGTAATTTTAGGCACGCACAGGATTTTTATTGTTTCCAGCCACAAGGAACTTTTAAAAGGTTCCAAACATCAGAACGAAAATAAGGATATTTTTCCAGCATCAAACCAAAAGCAAAACACGCTTCTTCTCAGCTTTGGCACTTAAACAAAACAGTATTTCTTCATACTATACAAACATGGCACTGAAACTTTGGTGCAAAAGAATTAGAAAAACATATCTTCTTTCTTGGTTTAAGACAAACAGAAATTGTTACACTTCTTCCAGGCAAACTTCTGTTTCTCATGGGTTTCTTTCTTTTCACCCAGCAATCCCTTCAGCTTACTATGTTTCAGGCTTTCCACTCTTTAGCATGTAAAGTGCTCACACATTCAGCTACAGCTTACTTCAGGAAACCTCATTAACATATTTCTACAGCCGTGCTCTCTCGAGGAAACAGCTGCCAGGTTTAAAACTTTGGAACACTCTAGCCTTTCTCACTATCTAGAGGTAATCAGGCATTCCATTTCTGAATCAGAATCCTCCATTAAACCAGGCATTTCTACCTCCATACTCTCGAGGTCAGATTCTATAGGAGAAGCACAGGATTCAGCCTCCAAACTATCAGGTTTCAATTCCCTCAGGATTTCCAAAACCTTAGACAAGGCAGTCTCCTTCCTCCTCTGAGGAATAGTATAACAAACAGGAAGTCTCTTAGCCTTTATGGAATTAACAGAAGGTTTTAAGCTGCATACCTTATCCTTTGGAACTGAACACTTAGCAGGCTTCACTGCTGACGGCTCATGCTCCATGCATTCTTCGGGGGAAGGGCTTCTGCTGCCAACATGGCTGGCCAACTCCCCTGGATAAGCTTCTCTTCTAGAAGTGTTCCTTCTCTCTCCCTTACAGGGCCCTAGGTTAGCTTCCACTCTCCTGGCTGGCTCTGCCCTTCTCCAAGAGGGTTTCTCTGAAGCTCCCTTAACGCCCCGGGTACCTGTTTCAAGCAGTTCTCCAGAGCCTTTAGAACCACCTCCCTTCCTGGGACATTCTGAGCTGTTCCACACTGCAGTGGAATCAAAACTGGGAATCCTCGTCACACACTTCCTTTCACAGTTCTCAGACTTCCCTCTGAGATCCTGCTCCTCTCTTCTGCTATTCTCTCTTCTCTCTTCCGTCTCTGTATCTGTTTCTGCTTCCGCTTCTCCTGACTCTGTTTCCGTTTCTCCTTCCGTGCCTGCTCTCCTCACTCTCTGGCAGTTTATATGAGTGTTTGCCCTTCTGGCTTCCTGGCCCCACCCCTTGCTCTCTCTCGTGAGCAGGGCTGGTAACCATGGAGCTTGGGTGTGTCTCCTTGCTACCTGCCTTCTGTGGAGAGTTTTTTCTTAGTTCAGCAGTTTTAACCCTTAAACATCTGGTTCCTGCTCTACTGTCTGGGGAAATTGCTTGGTTTTTTCCCCTTTCTCTATGCTCCCCACTGGCTGCGCCATCACATACTATACTGAAGCAAGATGGCACCTTTGAGTGAGAAGGTGACCGCGCATATGCAGTGTAACTCCCATAGGCTTTCTTTGAAAGCTGGGCAGTGGATCTGCATGGGCTCCGTCGGTACCAATGTCACCCATATGTGAGGACTGATTCCTGCTGTCCCCAGAGAACACCTGTTACAGGTGAGTAACTAAGCTTTGCCTGGTAAGCACATGAAACTCTTAGGCTATTAATTGTAGACCCAAGGCTATAAAATTCTTTGCTAGAGAATAGGATTATTAGGTAATTAGGAAGCTACTTATCTGAGCTCGTATTTCAATACGCCTATGGAGAATAAAAAGATCAAGGGTCACTGCAGATTCTGGATAATTGATGATGTATTCTTGGTTTTTGTTTTATTTTTTGATGAATGTTTGCATTGGTTTATACTTAATGATGAGAGTTATTTTAGAAGACTTAATTGTAATTTTCATGTGGAAATACCAGCATTTAAACTTGGAAATAGCATCCATGTGTTAATAAAGATTTTAGAAAGACCTCATTTTAAATGAAGCTATCTGTAGTAAATAGAAATGAGAGGGGAGCATGTTGGGGGCATGCTTTGCATATGGCCTAGGTGGGTCAAAAATCTACATATATATTCCTCATTTCATAAAGGGAATGCATGTGTATGGCCAGAAGTATCCGTATAGGGATTTAATGCTGCTCCCTAGCATATATAGGTTTTTAAAAAGTGCTTATTTTGACCAGCCCTTTAGAGGAAGAATTAAGGAAATTATACTTCTTAATCCACCATTGCTTATTTTCCCCTCCAAATTGAAAATAAAGATTGCAGCCTCTTTATTTAATTAGCAGCATTTATAGGTATAGATTTGCAAAATACCAACTTATACGGGTTAGATGCTGTGTTTCTTCCACAGATTTTCGCCACATGTAGATATGTAAAATGGCTCCTCTGGCTCCATGTGTTGGTAAGTATACATGCACTCTTGCATGTCATTATATGCATTTTCTCCAGGACCAAGCAGGAAGTCTGTCCTCACATATGGGTGACGTCGGCGCCGACGGAGCCCTCACGGAGCAATTTTCCCCAGCTTTCAAAGAAAGCCTTTGGGAATTGCAGCGCGCATGCGCGGTCCTCTTCCCGCCCAAGGGTGCCATCTTGCTCAGTCTTCTTTTTTCCGCGGAGCCCTACAGACGTTGCCTGTGAATCCCCCGCAGAAAAGTTGATTTTTCTCTATTTTCTTTATTTTTCTTCCCGGACTCGCGACGCCGGTTGCGAGTCCGTCCGTTATTTTTCGGTTTTTCTTGTCCTTCGTGACAAACTTCGAGCTTTTTTCTTTTCCCTGGCTGCCCGGTCATTCGACCTCGCAGGGGCCCTTTTTCCCCCTATGGCGGCCAGTGGCTTCAAAAAGTGTGACCTCTGTAAGAAACTTATGTCTCTTACAGACACTCACGACTTCTGCCTCCGCTGCCTAGGCCCGGATCATAACTCCATGATCTGCGGGCCATGCGGCAAGATGTCCTCAAAAGCATTGAGGAGTCGGCAGCACCAGCGGGAGCATATCTTCTCTGACTCCGGCCGGGCTCGGACCTCGTCAGAGGCTTCGACGTCTCGGGACTCTGGTCCTGAGCATCGTCGAAGTTCCTCTGAAAGGGGGTCTCCTACCCGGGATCATCATCGGAAGAAGAAACCCGCAAGGGCGGGTTCGGTGGACGCTCCTGGTCCCTCGAGGGCCAGGTCGCATAGCCCCGATTCCCGTCCCGGGTCCTTGGAGTCGGAGAGGCCGTCGAAACATCCTCGACTCGAGGAGGACTTGCCCGCTCACGTGAGTACTGTTGTCCTCGTAGACTCGCCTCCGAAGGACCCGACGTCGGGCCCGACGCCATCGGGGCCCGAGTCGGGGGCTGCTGGGTCTCCTGAGCTCGGACTCAGGTTGACGGCCTTGGAGGTCAGCTTGGCTGCCTTCATGGACCAGCAGCGGGCATTGATCGCTGGCCTCGCTGGCGCTTCTGCCCTGACCGCCGGGACGTCGACCTCCAAGTCAACCCTGGAGACCGAGCCGATCCTCGAGTCCATGAGGGCTCGAGTCGATCCTCGGTCGCAGTCTCCTTCGGCCTCCCGTTCGGGACCGAGGTCGTCAACGCCGACTCCCTCGGCGTCGGGGCGGATGGCTTCAGTGCCCGCCCGACTGGAGCCGGTCGACTCCTCCTCCGAGGAGTCGGCCTGGGAATCTGAGGACGAAGAGTCACCAGGTTCCTTTCGGACTCGGTGTGTCCCATCAGACTCCCCCGAGTCCAAACCTCGGAGACGGTCCCCCCCGGAAGATACCCGGTTCTCGGACTTCATGAGGGATATGGCCAAAGCCTTGGCCTTCCCTGCGGATCCCGAGGAGGAGCCTCGAGTCGAAGAACTTGATGCCCTCCAATATGACTCTCCCCCGAAGGAGGCCTTTATTGTACCGGTTCCTCCCATGCTGGAACGGCTTCTCTTCCGCATGTGGGAGAGCCCGGCGTCGTCGCCGGTATTGAGCAAGCGGGTCGATTCCATTTATCGAGTCCGCAAGAGCCCCGGGTTCCAAAAGGCACAACTACCGCACCATTCCATGGTGGTGGAATCGGCCATGCATAGACTGAAGAGTCAGAAGATGCACTCCTCGGTGCCCCCTGGTAGGGAAGCCCGAAGCCTGGATGCCCTCGGTAGGAAGTGTTTCCAGGGCTCTATGCTTGCTTGTCGAGTCCAGACGTACCAGCTCTACATGGGCATGTATCTCCGAGACCTGGCTAAAGAAATAGCCGGGTTCTCTGCTGGTCTCTCCGATGAACCTTTGCAGAGGTTCCAATCCTTGTCTACTGGTATTCGGGAGTGCTCCAAGATTATTTCTCGAGCAGCCTATGATGGTTTTGAGGCTTCGGCTTGAGTAGCCGCTGCTGGCATCGGTGGACGCCGCCAGGCTTGGCTCCAGTCGTCCGACCTGGTTATGCTAAGCTGCACCCCACCACTATCTGATATTCTCCTGCAGCAAGCCTTCAGCTGCTGCACCCTGCAAGCCACTCCATCAAGACACATAACAGCTGCAAACAGTCTGCTAGCTAGTCCATAGTGCATGTTCCCAGAGGAAATGCATGCACCCAGAACTGGGATGTCAACATACACAACAAGCAGATAAATCAGTGACTGGGCCCCAAAAGGAAACCCATAAATATCACATGAGAGAAATGCCATGCTGTCGTCACTGCACAGTCAGGGTGAGAGTGATCCCCCAGCAGGACATACTGAGGTCACCCTGTCTGTGTAGGTGGTGGCCGGGCACTAGAATGTCCCAGCCAGTGCCCTATGCCCTGTGCAGATGCATCCTGGCCAGGTCACCCTGTCCGGGCTATACCCATGGTACCTTGCTCCTCATTATGCACATTGTCAGGCCAATACTGGCAACAGTGCTGGCAGTGTGGGCTGTGGAAGGTGTTTGCAGCCACCACACACTGTATAGACAGACACACACTCCCACACCTATGCCAGCATTGTGCTACTATAGAGGAGTTTAGCAGCCCTGCCCACCACACCAGTCCTGGGCACAGTACAGGCATGGATATGCTACGCAATAATGTTGGGGGTCACTCCCCAGGGTGGTAAACACTGTCAGAGACCAGACCTGAAGCACACACCGCAGACATCAGAAAGATTGTTATGATGGAGCTCAATGAGCAAACTGTGCTTAACGTAGGACTTGCTATCTGCCAGTAATCATAGGAAACGTTTGATAGGTGTGTACCGTATACCCAGGTGTAGGGTGGCATTGCTAAGGTATGCAAGTGCTAGTATTGGGAGATGCACGCAGGGCCCAATGTCCTGCCTCTCCAGGAGGCATTGGCCAATGGGGCCTGTGGGTGTGGGTGTGTCTGCCCCTGTTGGCTGCTGCTTTACGGCAGAGGTTTCCAACTCCAGTCCTGGTGTGCCAAACACTGTTCGGGTTTTCATGCTGTCCCTCATGAATATGCATGAGCTACATCTGCATACCATGGGGGTGGTGCATAGATATGCACCACCCCCATGGTGGTGCATATCTATGCATATCTGACAGTATCACATGACCCTACAGTCTCTCAACCCGTGATAGTGATATCAATAGTGATATCAATGGGCAACATTAAAAAACACTCCCAGGAAAGCTCCAAAAAAAAAGGAATGATTTTTGGAAGGCTTTCCTGGGAGTGTTTTTTAATGTTGCCCATTGATATCACTATTGGCCAGCTTGGTTATGTTTTTTCCCAAATTTTTCGAGGTCATTTTTGAGGTTTATTTGCCCTTTTGTACTGTGCACATGTCTCACACTGCTCACATTTTGTAGGTTTCCCCGGTTTTGCTGTACATTGCTGACGGAAATGGCTTCTCTTCCCTTTAAATCGGCTCTAACGCGAGGTTTTCACTCCCGGTATTTTTTAGCTTGAATTTCAGCCCCGCTCCTGTGCGGGGAGCCTCTCCCCTCCCACTCTCCACCCATTGACCCCGTCCCTCCGCCCCTCGGGAGCCTTCCTCCGCCCTCAGAATGCCTTTCCAAGCCTCTATCGCACATCAGCGCGCCGCGCACTTGTGCGGGCCCGTTAGTGCAGCGCGCACGTGTGCGGGGCACAAAAACACACTATTAGCATGCGCTAAGGTACCTTAGTGCACGCTCAAGTGCGCCCCGCACAATTGCGCGGTTTAGTAAACATACCCCCATGTCAGACCTTTCCTCTAGGAACTTGTCCAAACCTTTTTTAAACCCAGCTACACTAACAATTTTTGCTACACCCTCTGGTAACTAATTCCAGAGTTTGATTACACGGGGCCATAGGCTAACTGCAGGGAGGCAGTTACATACCCCTGCAGTTATCACATTTCAGTGTGGCAAAACAGCTGCAGGTGCAACTAAGACCACACATTGCGGTGGCGTTAGTTGTACCCACGCTACTTGCGCTGAGCAATTATGTTAGTTTCTGCCGACAATGCAGGTGCCTGTGTGTGAGATTCTTATTCTTTCTCTCGCCTCACTCTCCAGTAAAGTATAATTTTGGGAGAGAAATCCTGTAAACCTAAAGAGTAAGGGGTAAAAACATTTTTTGACTCCATATGTCTGTTTTTAGTTTGTATTGATATATCCCCTGCTCAGTGAAGATCTATCTCTGTTCTGCATGTGTGACTGAGGCTGGGTGTTCTGTTAGCATGGAGTTTCTATGTAGGGAGCTGTAGGAATCTGCCTTGTTCAGTTTTCTGAATAGGAATATGGATGTTCCAGGGCCCACGGCAGTATTTGTGGTGCTGCCCTTTCTGGGTATGCTCCATGTTGTGTGAGGTTTGGAAGTTAATTCTATTATGGAATAGTAGATTTGCTCTATGGGTCCTGTACTCTGGGTTCTTGGTAAGATCAACTTTAGGGTGTTGGTTGGGGGGGGGGGGGGAGTACTGGAATATGTATTGTCTTTGAGATTTGCAGTTTTGTGTTCCTTATGCTGCCAGACTGAAATTTAAAATATTTTGTCAGGTCAGATTAAAGGAAATTGCAAATTTTAAGGGAATGTCTCTCTTTATTTTTGTTTATTTATTTTATTTATTTATTTTATTTAATACACACTTATATACCGCTACTTCCAGCGATCAGCAGCGGTTCGATTCATCTTTGGGGTTGTCGAATCAAGACTTGGGAGGGGGTGGTATATACATAGATCTGAGGGTAGGTCACAGCACACAAGATTAGTGTCTTAGGGAATGGATTATACATTTTTATATACATATCTACATATTTATACATATAGTGGTTTCAAAAGGATATAAGTATCTGATTGTTTTGCTACGACTCCAACGCACTTGATAGTCATAGCTGATTGTAGTGACATTGGAATAGGTGAGTTTTTAGCTCCTTCCTGAACTTGGTAATGTCCTTGGTTAAACGCAGCTCAAAAGGGAGTTGATTCCAGATAGTTGGTGCCGAGAATGAGAAAGCTCTGCGACTCGTACTTGTTTTCACAGTTCTGATGTTGGTGGGGACTTGCAGGGTACCTGAGTTGGTGGTTCTTCTGTCCCTATTTGTAGGTTGCGTGCTGATAAGTGAGGACAGGAATGAGGGGGATAAGTTATTTAGTAGTTTGAAGGTGGTCACTAACATCTTGTATTGTATCCTAGCTGCAATTGGAAGCCAATGTAGCTCTATTAAAATGGGGGTAATGTGTTCAGCAATGCTTGTTCCCATTATGATCCTGGCTGTCACATTTTGGGCCATCTGAAGGATATTTAGTGATTTTTTAGGTAGACCTTGTAAGATGGCATTACAGTAGTCTAGGTGTGGCATAATGAGTGCTTGTGCCACTGACCGAAAATCACAGGGTTCTATTATTTTTCTTAGTGGTTGTATCACCCTAAGTTTATGGAAGATGGCTTTATTCGTTTTACGTAGGTGTCTCCATTTTTAGGTTGCAGTCGAGTGTTACTCCTAGATATTTGATTTCATTTTTCGTGTTGTATGTGTTGTTGCACAGGGTGATTGTGGAGGGGGGGTTGAAGTTTGGTTTACTGGATATATACATGACTTCCGTTTTCTTATGGTTGATTGTCATGTTGTTTTTCTGTAGCCATTTTAGCATCTCGTCCAGGCATGTTTCGAGCTGTGCATATTTAGGGTCCGCGGTGTCCAATTGTGTGTACAGCATAATATCATCTGCATAGATGTGGTATTTGATGTTATGCCTTTTGAAAATGCCACAGAGGGGCTGCATGTAAATGTTGAACAGTAGTGCCCAGAGGGCCGAACCCTGGGGTATGCCCTGTGTTTGAGAGAGAGGTTCAGCTTTTTCACCATTGAATTGTACTTGTGGCCTTCTGTTCGTTATGTAGGAGGAGAACCATTTGAGGGGGGTTCCCACAATTCCTATAGATTCTAGTTTGTTAAGGAGGATCCCATGATGTACAGTGTCAAAGGCGGCAGAGATGTCAATGAAAATAAGTATAAACATTTTCTTTCTGTCTTCCAGGCCTTTGAGGAGGTTGTTCATTAGCGCTATCAAAAGTGTTTCAACTCCATGGTTTCTTCTGAACCCGTATTGCTGTTCGTCTAGGGTATTACGGTCATCGAGGTGTTCTTGAAGTTGTATGAGCACTGCTTTTTCAATGATTTTTGCCAGGAACGAAATGCTGGATATGGGGCGATATGAGGTCGGATCTTCATTATTGAGTGAGTTGTTCTTTAGGATTGGCCTTATTATAGATTGCTTTAGTTGGTCAGGCATTATTCCTTGACTTAGTGACTGATTTACAATGTGGGATATTTGCTGGTTGATCTCTTTTTTTGCTGCCTTGATCCACGTGGTTGGACAGGGGTCGAGTGGGGAGGTGGTGGTATTTATGGAGGTTAATATGTTGATGGTTTGTTGTTCATCGATGTTGTGAAAGATGCTCCATGTTTGTTCATGCTCCACCTCTATTCCTTGGCATTGTGTGTCTACATAGAGAGTTGGGTTGTTGATAGTCAGCTTGCTTGCGTAGTGATTTGCCAGCGTTTGTGGGTGTATGGGGCTATCTTGATGGTCTGGTGGGGCTGTTTTGGTTAACGATTTTACTAGTGCAAAAAGTTCACGTGGTTTGTTGATGGCTTTGCTTAGAATGTTGGTATGGTGTATCCTCTTTGCTGTGTTTACTTCTTTTTTGTATTTTGAGAGGAGGTTGAGGTACACAGACCTGAGTTCTACGGATTTGGTATGTCTCCACCTTCTTTCGTGTTTTCTAAGGTCTCTCTTCATTCTGGTCAGTGTTATGGTGTACCAAGGTTCTGATTGGTGTTTGGATGTGTTTGGTGTATGGTTCCCTTTAGGGATCGCTATGGTCTGAATTCCGGAATCCCAGCTGCTTGTTAATTCATAGAGGTCTGTTTTTCCCAGGTCTATGTGGGATTTGATGGTATTGATGAGACATTCCATATTTGGTTTGTTAAATCTTCTTTGTTGGAGTGTTACTCTTTTTGCTTTTGTGTCTTTAGACAACGTAGGAAGCTTTATCCGTATATTGATTTGGTGGTGGTCTGACCAGGGTAGTGGGATGATCTCTATCAGGGGCTTCTCAACGTTGGCCTGTTCTCCTGTGGGTGTGAAGACCATGTCCAGTGTGTGCCCTTTTTCATGGGTGGGCTCTGTTATTAGTTGTTGGTATCCTAGCTGGGTCATAGCTTCCAGGAAGGTGTTTGCATGTGTGGCTGTCGTTGATGCTAGATTTAGGTCCCCTAGTACGATCTGGTATTTTTTTGGTTGCGTTGAGGATATGTTTTCTAATGCCGAGGCAAATAGCTCATGATGCGGCGAGGGAGGTCTGTATATCAAGCAGATGGATACCGCTGTGTTTTCTACTTTAGTAGGTCTATGTCTGTGTTTGAGTTCTGATATGTGCTTGAGAGTTGCAGGTTGGCTTTAGCTATTATGAGGACCCCTCCACCCTTCTTGTGGGATCGGGGACAGTTATATAGGTTGTATCCAGGTTTGCTGATCTGGTTCAATATGGCTGCATCAGTGTCGGTGACCCATGTTTCAGTTATACATAGGATGTCAGGTTTCTCGTCTGTGATGTCGTGGATTAAGTGGGTCTTGTTCCTGATTGAGCGAGCATTGATGAGGGTGATATTACAGGTTTCATGCAGTGCCTGTGTAGCCTGGCTGTTAGTGGTTTGTGTCGGTGATTGGTTGTGTGTGTGGGCCAATGATGCTTTAGGCTTGCGGTGCCTCTGATTTTTCGTAGGACTGTTGGTGGAGGCCCTTTGTTGTAGTGTGTGTGTGTTACTATGTTTCTGGTGAAGAAGTATGGTGCGAGTGGGAGTGGTTGTGGCATTTGTATGGTGTAGAGGAGGTAGAGTGGTGTGCATAGGTGTGATTGGTATAGGTTTGGATTGAATGCGTAGGCAGGTATTAGAGTGAAGAGGCATATACCGAGGTAGAAGCTTAGCGTCTTCATTTTTTAGCTGTGTGATGTAACTCTGCAATGCCCTTTTACTCTGACAGCTATATTTGTAACCCTGGTAATTATATTTGCAGTATTACCAAGCGACAGTATCAACAGTATATGTTGCAACAGTTAGTACTAGCAAGTATAAGTGTCAACAGTAACCGGTATACCTGTCAGGGATATGTAGCAGTAGTAGTAACAGTAGGAACATTAGCAATAGTAGCAGCGTAGTAATAGTATCAACATAGCAACATTCATAATTATAAGTAAACAAATCTAATAGCAGTAGCGGTAAGCGCGCCTGTTAGGCTCATTAATTGGTAACACTAGCATGCAACTGTAGCAATAATGGTGGCAGAGTTGGTGGTAGTTAGCAGTAATGGTGTCAGAGGTCAGTATCAAGGTTTTTATATGCTGACCCTTCACTATATCATGGATGGTTTACAAAAAGCACCGCAGTATACTTTCAACATTGTGTGGCTGCATCAACTTAGTCAGTTTCAACAGTCAGATTTAAACAGTTCCAACAGTCAGATTTCAAGTGTCAGTTGGGTCAGATTGTAGGTGTAGGTATTGCTAGCAGGACTATCTCCTTGAGATTGACTTACGTGGCATTGGTCCTCAGTGCGGCGCGTTGGGCAGTGCGATGCCGGAGTTGTTGATATTCCGCGTTTTGCAACTTCAACCCAGCCAGTGGAGCTTAAGGTGTTAAAAATACGGTGTCGGCGAGCTCATACCCGTTTCGGGGAGCTCAAGCCGTGGGTGACTGTGATCCGGTTATAATTACTCTGTGGTCCTCACTCGTTGCAAGTTCTTTCCGTGGGTTGGGTCACGCCAATGTCCACCGCCTAAGGGCCACGCCAAAGGGCCCTCTGGCGAGGCCCTCAGGCGCGGGCCCACCAGGCACGGGCGTGCCCAGTAGGGACGCCGCTATTTATGCCTCTCTGTGAGTGCGGCTCCTCAGCTCCCACTGCCCCGATTGTGCAGGAGCAACTCCCACTGCCCCGATTGGGCAGGAGTGAAGGCAGAGAGCAGCCGGGTGGTCTGGCAGCGATGCGGCTCCCTCGGGGTAGGGACGCCGCTATTTATGCCTCTCTGTGAGCGCGGCTCCTCAGCTCCCACTGCCCCGATTGCCCCTGATAGCTTCTCTGCTGCTGAGTTCTGGACTTTTCCACCTCTAGCGCAATCCAATCCAGTGTTTGAATTCATGGCTACCAGAATTAGTTTCTCATTTTATATCTTCCCTCCTCATCAATAATCTGATCATAGCAAAATAAATCTGATGTGCACATTGGTGATTGTCTGATGTGTTGAGGGGGGGGGGCTGTATAAGTGTCTTTTCATTAATCGAATTTAAAGTTTTATTATGTTTGTTTTATTGTAACATCTGTTTTACTAAATTGCATGTATATGTTTGGAAGCCGCCTAGGATTTTAGATTGGTGGCATATACATTTTAAAATAAAGTATACTAAATTTATGCAAATAACGCTGCAATGAATTTCCGCACATGGCCCTCCATCACTCTCATACCGCCCCTGAGAGGATATAGACAGGGGGGGGCGGGCACTGGGAGGTGGAGGAAAGCAGAAACCTCAGATCGGGACCAGCATGATCAAGAATAAAATGGTCAGACAGGAAAGGTAGAAGAGAATTTTATTTTCAATTTAATGAACAGTCTTGGTGCGTGCTGTCTTTATATTTTATAAAGTACAGGGAAAGGTATCTCTTTCTATTTCTCTGGTGTTGCACTGTATGCAGAATCTGACTTTTTGGGGTTGCAGTTTAGTTTTAAATCTACATATGTTTATTACTAGGTTATGGTTAATTAATCTGTACTACAGTGAGGGTCTGTGTTCTGAGTTTGTGCCCAAGGCCAGGTGTTCTGTTAACATGGAGTTTGTATGTAGGGATCTGTACTGTGGTAATCTGAATTGTTCAGATTTTCAAATAAGTGTTTGGATGTTCCAGGGCCCGCTGCAGTATTTACAGTTATGCTTTTTTTGGGTAGGTTCCTTATGTGAGTTTTGGAAGTTGAGCTGGTATGGTATGGTAGGTTTGCACTAAAGATTCTCAGTGACTTTGTTGTAAGGTTTTGTATTAGTTCACAATATGCCTTGTACTGGAGAATGTTTGTTGTTAGTGAGATGATCGGAATCAGATTTTTTTTTTAAGATATTGAGTTCTGTGGGTGAATGTCCTAGTTCTGCTCTGCACCCATTATTGAGGGAGGGGGTTCTGTGGATGCAAAATATATGTTCAAAAAGAAAAAGCAAGAACCATAACGCAGTTTATAACAACAAAATAAACATGAGTTATAATTTGGTATAATAGTGCTGCGGTTCTCGCTCTTTTTTAGTTTCTTGGTGTGCAAACATCTTGCATTTCCTCCACATTATCTAATCATTTTTTTTGTTTGGTTCAGTCCATGACTGGAGTTTTCGGAAAGCCTCCCCCACCCCCCTGCTCTGAGGGGTGGGGTGGGGGGCATGCCATCTCATCCCTTGCCTCAGGCAGCAGATTGCCTTGAGCCTCTGCTACTTACATATTTCCAGATGGATCATTAGTCTTACCTAATGTGGAATTTCTTCTGTACTTAACCAATCATAATGTAGTCTGTTCTCTACCTTTTGGTTTTGATTAAATTTGTGTGTTTGAGCGTTGAGCTCAAGGCTGTCTTTTTTTGCCTTTTGACTGAGTTGGAGAACCTTTACAATTTAGAAGATGAACATCTTGTCACAGAATTCCATTGGGGATAGGATTACATTATGGTTATTGCCAAAGCAGAAGGATTAAATAGTCTGGTAAGAAAATAATGATGTTACAGAAGATTTTTTTACTTTTCTCTTTTTGGTAACATGATCTATTTTTAACTGTCAATAGGTGTTCGTTTAAAGTGGTGAGGCAAAGTGTCTCTCTTCTTCAGATAAAAATGTACCTGCTTTTAATAGTTTTCTTCAACACTATTTAAAAAAGAAATTCAACTTATTTTAGAAATTCCATGCTGTGTCTGTTTTTTATACCTATTAATCTTAATCAAAGCTGAACTAAATACCTACCTTTGGGAAAACAAATCTTCATCAAAACTGGGGAAAAACATGATTGATATTCTTTTAGATCTACTTTAGAGCAGAGAATATTCTGATCACTTTTCAAAAACAAATGAGGACATCCACTAAATGAAAAATATATCTTTGGAGGAAATCTTATATTCCAGATAAAATATGAAAAATTTGTTACAGGGCACTCATTATTCAAAAGCACATATATGTTGTGTGCCATGTCGTTTATAAAGTAGGTACCCAGAGCCAGCTGCAACAGCATATTTTAATTCTACTACTACTACTACTATTGATCATTTATATAGCGCTACAAGGAGTATGCAGTGCTGCACAAACACATAAAGGAAACAATCTCTGCACAAAGAGCTCACAATCTAGTCAAGACGGACAGTACAAGACAGAAGAAACAAATGGTAAAATGGACGGACACACAAGGAGAAGAAGAGATTCTCATGCAAAATTTACACCTGCTGCAAAGAAGATGTGAATTTGTAAATGTATGCTATGCACCAAGAATAATCAATAATTTACTCGTGAAAGTGATCCCTATAAAAATGCACTCATACAAAATATTAAATAACTGCTGCTTATTTGTATAGCGCTACAAGGCATATGCAGCACTGTACTTACATAAGTAGGAGCCAAACCACACACTGAATTAAAACACCTTTGTCATATACTAATCTTTTGATACGTGGTTTCTTTTTTATATATATGATTGCAATAGAATAAGATAATATTTTAAAAAAACACATTAATTCAATTGGTCTTCCTTGTGATGATATTCACTATGCAAAAGTTATCAAAGGGAAACGGAAACGGAAAACAATATGATGCTACAGATTATTTGCTACAGTGTAGCAATGCTTTTCAATTACACTGAAACAGCACCTACTAAATCATCTCTGTTCCCACTCCTTCAGTGTCCTTAATAACGGACAAACCTCAAAGCTCCCTAGAAGGCTATTCCTAGAAAAAATAAATGGTTCATGAAGAATTTATTTGATTTAAGTGGATTCTGCAGCCAATGTGTTCAATGACTGGTTCTACTTTGCACAAACTAAACGAGAGGACATAGGATGAGGGTGAAAGAGGATAGACTCAGGAGTAATATGCGGAAATATTTCTTTATGGAAAGAGTGGTAGATGCGTGGAATAGGCTCCCAGTGGGGGTAATGAGACCAGGACAGTATCTGAATTCAAAAAAGCATGGGGCAAGCACAGAAGATCTCTAAAGGAAAAAAAAGGGACTATAGTAGTTAGGGAAGGGCAGACTAGATAGGCCTTATGGTCTTTTTCTGCCGTCATGTTTCTATGTTTCTAAACACGACCCGCTGCCAAAGCAATATTGTAATAGTAAGAATAATAATCATCTCTCACTTTCAGCCATGGTTTCACCCACAGATATCTGCTTCAGGAAGGTACCTAATAAGACAGAAAATATAGACTATAAATGGAATGTGTTTGTAAGGTTATTCATGCACAGCAGACTGCTTAAATGCTCATCACTCCATGCGGCACGCCAACGGAGTGCAAAAAATGCTGATTCATGCACTATACTTTAGTGGATTTAAACATTACAACTCTGCCCCAGTTCCATTCAAGCTACACCCCAAAGAATACACACAGATCCCTTAAAAGTAGATGTACTTTTTCCATGTACCTACTTTTTATGTGTGTGTTTATTTATGGAATTTTATAAGAACCCTTTTTGGGTCTAAAACATACTTTATATGTGTAAAATGCTTTGAAAATGTCTCCTCTATTGTGCATAATTGATGTATTATGTTTACCCCATGTATTGTTAAATACAGTGGCTGTGTTTTTTTTATAGGGAATGGGCAATGAGAGGGGGGGTGGGTGTGGCTGTATTTTTCTTAAGGGAAGGGCTGAGCTAAGGAGGAACACTTGTGTGTGTTAGTTATTGAAGCCAAAGACTTTCTACTACTTATCATTTGTATAGCGCTACAAGGCATATGCAGCGCTGTACAGAGACATGTAAGAGACCATCCTTGCTCATAAGAGCTTACAATCTAGTCAATACAGACAATGCAGCTGGGACTATGATGTATCTAGGGGAATGGTAAGGGAACATATAGGAGATGGACAGGAGACTAGGGGGATCAGGATCCAAAATTAGTCTCAAAGAAGTGAGTTTTTAGCCTGGGTTTGAATAGGGTCACAGATGCAGCCTGGAGTACCGACTCAGGTAGTTTGTTCCAGGCATAAGGAGCAGCAAGGTAGAAAGACTGAAGTATGGCGTTGGCAGTGGAAGAGAAGGGCACAGATTGAAGGGATTTGCCAGAAGAGCGGACTTCACGAGGAGGGGTGTAGGATGAGATGAGAGGACAGGTAGTGAGAAGCAGCTGAATGAAGGCACTTATAGGTCAGTAGTAGAAGTTTGAACTAGATGCAGAAACAGATAGGCAGTCAATGAAGTGACATGAGCTTAGCGACACTGGCAGACGATTAGCCATACAGCTGAGTTTTGAATAGATTGAAGTGGGGAGAGATGATTCAGAGGCAGACCAGAGAAGAGGTTGCAATAGTCTAGACGGGAGGTGACTAGAGAATGGATAAGGGTCTTAGTAGTGTGTTGCCAAGAAAGAACAGAACAGGTTTTAGCTATCTGTTGGATGTGTGGAGAAGGAGAGGCAGGAGTCAAAGATGCCCGCAAATTTGTGAGCCGAGGAAACAGGAAGGAGTAGAGTGTTATCCACAGAAACAGAGAAAGGAGGAAGGGGAGGAGGTGGGCTTATGGGAAAGATAAGACAGTTGCATGCACCATGGGTTGATCTTTACTTTCAATGTGCGATACCTGCAAAAACATTAGTACAGCTTAGTAAATATTCCCCAAAGTCTAGAACAACTCCAACTACTACTGAGGTAGGCTATGGCCTAGCATGGCCTGCTACTATGAAAGGCCTGTAAGTTAGGCCTGGATCCTAATTCCCATTATAGCTAGAAAAGAACCAAAAATCTGTAAAAAATAAGAAAGATGTTTTAAAATGCTTAATAAGACGTTTTCATGAATGCATAAGTCTTCTATTATTCTCTTGTATGTGAAAGAACAGAAAAGTAACAGTATATGCATTCCAGAAGCTGAAGTTAACCTTGCAGTAGAAAAGTAACGAGATCTAGAACTGTACCATTGTTCAAGCAATCCTAAAGGAGGGGGCCAGTTGCTAGGTTCCGGAGGGATTTCTAATTGGACAAATGAAGGGAATGTATAACCAATGAGAAGTTTGCATGTATCGAGCTAGAACCAATAGAACGTTTTCATGTATCAAACTGAAAAGGCGGTATAAAAAGTTGTCTCTGTATAAACCTCCGCTCAGTACCTTTTGCTGCTTTGACTGACTGGGCCTTGTGCACAATAAACTGACTTGGACCCTGTCAATCGACTCCTGGACTTATTCATTGACTGCACTTTGCTACAGCACTACCAGCTTCATCCTTATCCCTATTTTGTGACTAGCAAGCTGGGGAAGGGTAGCCCAGCATGCAGAGGTGTAATACTGCCATTTTTTGATCAGGTTAAGGCTGGATATTTACTCAGAGGATATGAATGGTGTGAATACCCTGGAACCAAATTCTCTGTTATATGTTAATGAATCATCTAACAATGTTGTGGCAGGTGCAGGCCTGTGACCCACGGTGTCTGACATAGGCAGGCCAGCATGGCTAGCTTGACCTGTAAATGAGGCCTGTGGAGAGGCATATAGGATTGCACATCCCCCAATATGCTGCTATTGTAAGATAGAACTCAGTAGAAGTATTGAATTAGCTTAGGTAAGCAGTACTGCAGAACTGAGAAATGGAAAAATACAGAAAAGACATGTTTAAAAGTTACTGATAAGAAAAAGTACATCTGCAAAGAAATAATGAGGAGTGCTGACAGATGAGTTACAGAACCTTGCTCTTCTGTATGCACAAATTGGTTCTATAACCTTGAGAGTGTGAAAGTAACAAGTTGATGAACTGACCATTGTAATTGGGACTAGAAGGGGGGCAGGCAGGTGTCATGCCCACAGAAGGGACATAATTGGATAAACTTATCAGTACCGGGACCAATAGAAGAGGTACGGGAGGTTACCGGGACCAATGAAATGTTTTTCTATACCTAGAATGGAACAAAAGTCTATAAAAGTTGTTGTAATGCTTGAAAACTTTGCTCAGCCATTTTGAAATTGACTTGCTTGAGACTTGTGCACAAATAAATGATTTGGACCTTCTGAACAGACTCCTGGTATCATTGGTTTGTCTGCGCTTTGCTGCTACAATGTCACTAGTCTTATATCCATTTGCTTAGGTCACAATATGAGTGAGACCTCTAGGAGAGACTGCATTATTGTTTTTCTAAAGCCAGAAATAGACCAGAAGGGAGAAAAGCAGAACTGAAAATGCATTAGTGAAATACATGAAACACATTAGTTGCCATGGTCACCCCCTCTGTTGACTGTGATGTCAAATTCTGCTTGTGAGACACATTTATAAATGGTGAAGTATGTTTCATGTGTAGCAGAAAATGCTATCTGGTTAGCAAGTAACTCTATTTTGATTTTTAATAAATCCATTGGTGTTGAAGAACAGATAATCTAAAGACAACTAGAGCCATCGACTTCACAATATTTACATCTGACATGTGCTTTGAAGGTCAGCAAATCTTTAACCTATCTCCAGCTTCACATAATTCACTGCTGGAGGGATACAAGCTCTGGAAACTTCTTACTGTCTATTTGATTCTTGGTTATTTTCCCTGACTCATAAGGACTGCTAGTGCCAATTACTGTATGTTCAATTTATGGCAATTGTGCTCTGAAGATCTGCTTTAATAATTCAGTATAATGTGGCAATGTACTGTCCCTGTTTTTTTCCTTTTGTTTCAGGCAGATTAAAGAAGCTCGTCTTTCAAATTTTCTCCTCTTGTTAGAAACATGATGACAGAAAAAGACCACAAGGCCCATCTAGTCTGTCCTTCCATAACAACAACTACAACAGTCCACTTTTTACCTTTAGAGATCCTCTGTGTATAGAAACATAGAAACATGATGACAGAAAAAGACCACATGTCCATGTTGATGTCCATATTTTTGTTAAGATTAGTTAGAATAAAAATTTCCACACAGACTGCCTTTCTCATTAAATTATCTTGATTTCTTACTGAAAATAAATGAAAATATAACATTTTTAAAAAGTATTTGAATAGAAGATATAAATCTAAAAAGAAAAATAAAGTCAGAAAAATTACCCTTAATTTGCAGCTATTTTTCATTTAATAACATAGGGCCAATTAACCCATTTAGAGACCTGTAAAGAAACTGAGGCAAATAGCTATTTGAGAGTCAGGTGAATATAATTTGCACCATGGCCTGCATAGGAAAAATGACTCCTTAGAAACTGTCATAGATTAAAATAGGATAATGACAAATGATTGTATTCAAGCCCTTCTCTGTGGGTCAGAAGGCATTATCTGCCTCATTGAAATATACATGAGCCTCATTATTCTTTTTTTGGCATGGAAAGTTGCAGTGGTATTTCCATCATCTGGAATTGAATGGAAGAAATACACAAAGCATGCTTAAAGAGTAATGTCGGCATGATCTAAAGCAAGGAGCTAAAAAAGGCTCACCCACACTTTAGTCACAATCCTAACCCCTTACATAGTAACATAATAAAACAATAAAATATGATAGTAAAAGATCAGTCAGCTTATCCGGTCTCTCCAGTTATTCCTGTTCACACTGTAAAGATACATCCCATCTGCCAGCACGACTGTTTGTAAGATATTTATCTTTAACCAGGGCAGCTTTTGTCATCTACCTCATTTGTAGTGCATTACTTTAAAGAGATGCACACAATCCAAAAACGTGATTGGAGTGGAAAAACAGTTTTATTTCTCAAAATACTTGTCAACCCGACACAGGCCGTGTTTCGCAAACCTTCGTCAGGGGTTGATTAGGTAGAATCCTATAAACATAAAAATCGTAGACATTTGATATTACAGCATAGTTTAAAATAATGTGAATAGAACAGAACAATAAATATAATCATTAGAATATACATATACATAGATAATAGTTAAAAAATATAATCAATAAATAAATCAATAGAAACACAATAAATATAATGTAAAACCAATAAAAAGAAGGGAAAACGTGGATACGCAATCATAAATAAATTAATAAAATCTTAATATACGCATATAACTAATACAGATAAGTGTGAAGCTGTAAAAAGTAATTCTAAAACAAAACAGAAATGTGACAAACATGGATACCTCCACAGGAAGACCCAGCAAATCGTGGTCTTCAAAGGAAATTGTACTTGTCAAGCTAAAATGAAATAAGGCACAAACAAATAAGCAGTTATAAATAACGATTACTTATAAAACTTCTATATTGGGCAATAAAATCTTGAAAGACAGATAAATATAACTAAGGACAAAGTGAAACAAAAAGGATCAGGAGCAACTAATGAACATGAAATTATACTTAAAAGAATAAATAATAAAAAGTAGCAATGCCTTTAGAAACATACATAATAAATCACATTGTTACAAATGATAAAACTAGGAATGTGGAGGTTGGGAAGAAGGGAAGAACAAAACGCAGCAGGAGCGAAAATGAACAACTGTTGTTGTTCCTCTCGGTGGTATCTTCAAAAAACCGTCACATTATTATTTTGTAAAATGGCCATATCAGCAGTAACAGGCTCTTGGACTAGTACAGCCAGTGATGGAAAACCAACATTATAGTGGTCTAAAATACATTAAAAGGTTTGTACTTGCAGTATCTTATAAAACTAAGCTTCCAAATATAATAAACGAATCATAAAAGACGGAGCACTAAAACATCGTAAAGTCATCTGCTGAGGAAGGGGGATGACCGCATTGGCAATGATAGTCTCAAGATCTTGTGTATCCGGTAATTAGAAGAACAGTGTTGTTGCGATCCAAAATATAATCTAAAATAAATAACTCTATATCAACAAATACTTAAAAAACGGCTTATCATGTGATAATACTAAAACAAGGGGATGGCAATATCTGCATCGGCAGACTCGAAGTTTTATAAAACTGGTGTTGAAAACAATACGTTGCTCTCCTAAAACATAACATAGACTGAATAAATCTGTATCACCAATCTCATATGTAGCCAAGCTGAAAAGAAACCATGAAAACTAAAGCGCTCTGGCATACAGCGCTTATGGCCAAAGCCGGAGGATCGGGAGGCAATAAACAAACTGCAGATAATCAAAGACACTGGGTCGATAGAACTAGTAATAAAAACTATCTGTAGATATCTACTTTGTAATATTAGGTACCTCCTTCACGCACCGTTATAATGGAAACTCAAAATCTTCTTGGCTCTGGGCGCTAGAGCAACACATATCTCACTGGTAAACAATTGTTCTAAAAACGCCGGCTCATGCGCACAAGTATTATAGAACTGCCTTGAGCGGGAAGAGGAGAAGGCGTGACGGTGGGTGGAGCCAAATTAAGCTGAAATTGTATTCGCCATCTATTTTTCGTTGCAAATCGGTAAAACTTCGCAAAAATTGGATAAAGAGTGTCACCATTAATGTTAGTAGTGAAAACTCATCAAAGGAGAAAAAAACCCAAATGTGGCCAGCACTAATGTTTTAGGAAAACGGAGGAATTGGAAGTAAACCACAATGTCTCAACTTGTACAGAGAACCAAAAAAAAAGGAAGTTATAAATATGTTCAACAGATTCTAAGAACAATAATGACAAAAGCATATATCAGAAAAATTCTAAAGAAAAACAGAAAAATCTCTTTCTAAGTTGAGGCCATTTGGAACAAATGAATCCATCAAAAATATATACCTCTGTTCAAGCCTCAGAATGGTTTTATTCAAGTCGCCACCCCTCCAATTAGATCTAACTTTTTTAATAACGAAAAATTTAAGTTTGGTAAGTTTGTGTTGGTATTCTTGCCAATGGGCGACCAGAGGTTTATCTTCTACATTTCTTCTAATGCAGCTTTTGTGTTCTGTAATCCTAGTTTTTATGCTACGTGTGGTCTTACCTACGTACAGTAGATTACAGGGACACTGTATGACATAGATTACATTTGATGTCTCGCAATTGGAAAAATCATTAATGTGAAACTTCTTGTGTGTGGTGGGATGAATAAATACCTCCCTAATAGGTAAAACGTTAGGACAAACGGAACACCTCCCGCATTGATAATGTCCCTTATATTGTGATAGATATCTTTTTTCTGTGAGAGCTGAAGGCACAAGTAAATTCCGCAAATTGACATTACGTTTGTGTGCAACTATGAGATTCTTATCCTGAAATGCCGGTAAGGTCTGGAGAATATGCCACTCTTTTTTAAGTATTTCTGTTATTTGTGATGAAAACTGTGTCCTTGGTGGTAGCGTGATTTTTTGCCTTTTTGTTGGACCATTACTTTAAAGAGATGGACATACATGATCTCCCACTGAGTTCATATCCAGCATAGGCTATCTTCCTAAGTCTTTCCATAAAACTTTGGAATAATCAAAATAGATACTAGCACTAATGTGAGAGTGGACCAGATATCTAGTTTCCTAGATCCCTTGTACAGCCTGCAAGGCAGACCAATTTATGTGAGAATCTTTTGTTTCTTATAGGGCTTCTGGTTATTGATTTACTTAAAGACAGAAATGGCTAGCATGTGGATCACAACTTACTGGACAATGTGATTGCCTCATCAGTGTTTCCCAGCCCTGTCTTGAAGGCACACTTACTGTATCTTGAAGGACTAGAAAGGGGGACTGTTACTTCTGGAGAGAAATCTGCAACTGTGAGTATATACTTCTGGTAATTTTCTAAAAAGAATTCTTTCTATTAAAGCTACTTAATCTGTGAACCCACTGTTTTTTGTTGGATCAGTTAGGGCCTAGTAGCAGCAATTAAAGTTTGAATTTAAAACACAGAGGAGAACTTTCTGGTTACATTTCATACCCAGCAGAGAGCTTGTAGTTTAAATTTAATAGTCACTCAGGGCCAATTAACAGCAAAGTACTTTTAGTTTAAATTTAACACACAGAAGAGAGCTTTCTGGTTAAATTTAGAATCCAGCAGAGAGCTTGTAGTTTAAATTTCATAAGAAGTTAGAGCCTAGCAGCAGCTAAGAGCTATAATTTAAATCAAATCAGAATTTAGCTTACCTCAGCAGCACAAGACAGGGTACTGTGTAGCAGCCCTCTTTTAATAAGTGTTATTTCCCTCCCTACCCTGGGATAATCGTAGCTTTATAGGTACTTACACATCTTAAAAGACAGGAGGTGATTTCAGGTGAAGCTCATTACCCAAATCAGTCATACACTAAGGACCTGAGATTAATTAAGCTTCAGGTGAACAAGGTATATTAAACGTATTAGGTACAGTTTTATTGGTATAAATACCCATAGCAACCCCTAGTAAGTAAGAACTTAAAGATCTAAACACAAACTTAAAACTAAGATGCAGACAGCAGTCCAGCAGCGGGATGGGGGCTTTCCAGTCTTTTGCATTGGGTGTCACATGTATGATTTTCTCCCAGTTGGTGAGAGGTCTTACGTGTGCACTAGGTGCAAGGAGCTCTTTGCTCTTAGGGAACAAGTCCGTTCTCTAGAGGCTAAAGTAGCAGACTTGGAAAACATAAGACAGACAGAGAGGAACATAGACGAGACCAACAGGGATATAGTCCTGAAGTCCCACCTCCAGTCTGGCAGCACCCCTGTTGCCATGGAGGAGAGAGGTCACGTGACAGGAGAGCATCACCCTGGTGTGGCAGGAAGTGATCCTGTAACTAGGACCTGTCCTCCAGGTGATGTAAAACCCTCTCGCACTGAGGAAGTTTCTCCAGGGCCATGTGCCCATGAGGGAAGGGTTAGGACAGCCGTTATAGTTGGTGATTCGATCATTAGGCATGTAGATAGCTGGGTGGCTGGTGGACGTGAGGATCGCCTGGTAACATGCCTGCCTGGTGCGAAGGTAGCGGACCTCACGTGCCACCTAGATAAGGTCTTAGATAGTGCTGGGGAGGAGTCTGCTGTCTTGGTACATGTCGGTACCAATGACATAGGAAAATGTGGTAGGGAGGTTCTGGAGGCAAAATTTAGGCTTTTAGGTAGGAAGTTGAAATTCAGAACTTCCAGGGTAGCATTCTCCGAAATGCTTCCTGTTCCACGCGCAGGACCCAAAAGGCAGGCAGAGCTCCGGAGTCTCAATGCGTGGATGAGACAATGGTACAGAGATGAGAGTTTTGGATTTGTTAGGAACTGGGGAACATTCTAGGGAAAGGCGGGGCTCTTCCAAAGGGATGGGCTTCACCTTAACCGGGATGGAACCAGGCTGCTGGCATTAACCTTTAAAAAGGAGATAGAGCAGCATTTAAACTAGATATTAGGGGAAAGCCGACAGTCGCCCAAGAGCGGATGGTTCGGAAGAATGTATCCTTGAAGGATACTACCAAAAGCAGAGAGGTTCCACAAAAGAGTAAAGTAGCCAAATGCCCTCAAGTATGGAGCAGACAGAGCTTAAAGATCCCAATTTATCCATGTCTAACAATAGCCAAATTAACATGAATAAAATACATTCTCGAAAATGCTTGTATGCAAATGCTAGAAGTCTAAAGAATAAGATGGGAGAGTTAGAATATATAGCACTAAATGAAAGGTTAGATATGATTGGAATATCAGAGACATGGTAGAAGGAGGACAACCAGTGGGACACTGTGATACCTGGGTACAAAATATATATCGTAATGATAGAGCTGATCAAATTGGTGGGGGGTTGTGCACTATGTTAGAGAGGGCATTGACTCAGAAAGGATTAAAGTTTTGCAGGAAACAAAATCTGCTGTAGAATCTATATGGATTGAAATTCCATATAAAAGGGGGAAGGCAATGGCAGTGGGGGTGTACTATCGAGCGCTTGGCCAGAATGACCAAATGGATGATGAAATACTCAAAGAAATCAAGGAAGCTAACAAACGTTACAGCACAGTAATAATAATGGGTGATTTCGGGGGGGCGGAGCCCGATGTCCAGCGGGATGGTCGCATAACGCTGAGGCTCCTGAGAGGCCTACTCAGAATCCTGAATTAACACCGGACAAACTTGAATTTCTGCTCTGATCTTGCCGGGGCATATTGGTGAGATGGCGGGGACCAAACCTACGCGTCTGGAATTTGGATCTCCAGCGGCTTCTCACGGTAAACGCTCCAAAACTGAACCCCCGTCCCCGCAGAAGGGGCCGGCTTTCTGCGAGGGCCCCGAAATGCAGCAGGAAATCCTCGCAGAAATTAGAGGGGTTAAGGACCTCGTGCAGTCAAACGGTGAAGCACTTCGAGCGCTGAGTGAAGATCTTGGTGTATTGCAAGGCAGGCTAGAGGGGCTCTCTTCGCGTCAGGACAAAATGGAGAGTATATTAGACTCCCATGCGGTCCGGCTGTCCAAACTCGACAAAGTTGAACGTCAGGTGCGGGCCTTGCAGAAAGAAGTGGAAGATGGCAATAATAGAGCGCGCCGCAACAACCTACGACTCGTGGGCATACCGGAGGGAGCGGAATTGGGAGACATGAAGGAATTTTTAAGTAAAATCCTCCCTTCCCTGCTCCAAATCACCTTTACCAAAGAATTGGAGATTGATCGCGCTCATCGTGTTCCCACAAACATAACGCTCAACAGGAAGACCCCGCGGCCTATCATCTTTCGACTTTTGAGATATCAACATGTGGAACAAATTCTCAGTGCCTCCCGAGCAAAGGGCCATATGGAGTATGAGAGCCACAAGGTCTCCTTCTATCCTGACTTGGCTAAACCCACGGTCGACCGCCGAAAGCGCTTTCTGGAATTTCGGCCGAGGCTTCAACAACTACAAGCACGCTATGGCCTGATGTACCCGGCCAAGCTCCGAGTCACGCTTCACAATCAGACAAGAATATTTGAGGACCCTGCTCTACTAGCGGAGTTCTTGGACTCTAAAGAAGCCGACTTGATGCGCTGACTTCCAGCATATTTCTGCCAGTACTCTTACATCCGCTGTACCTGCCATATTGGATTTACTGCAGCGCAGTGAAGAGTCTGTCGAGGGCGGTTTGTTGCCTTATTTTGAAGATATATGGGACCCGACTCCATCTACCCATAGCAGCCTCGACGAGTATCAGAGACAGTGTTTCTTATGGACTCTGGTGTTTCTTTTCTTTTATTATGTCAATATCTTCCTCTCTAGGGCCTCCTCCCGCAGACATCTGGTCGCCATATTCATTGGGGGTTTTGCTTCTTCTCTAAGTTACTTTGGTACATACTTTTCAGTATGGGTGTATTGGCTAGCATACTTGGTGTTTATGTCATTATTGTACAGATTCTGATTATGTTGTAAGTTTTCAAGCGCTCTTACCTAAAATGTCTATTATTGATTGATGGCACCATGTCAGATTTTCTCATTGAACGTACAAGGAATCAATAATCCGATAAACGGAGGAAACTCCTAAGCTTTCTAAGTCATGAAGCTGCGGACCTGATTTTCCTCCAAGAAACACATCTTAATTCGAAGGAAACTTTCAACCTCAATATTAACTCTTACATGGTGGCCACCTATTCCCCAGCCGTTTCTAGGAAATGTGGGGTTGCCATATTGGATAGGAAATCTCGGTATGCTACTATTGTTGCGACCTGCTTAGATACAGCGGGTAGATGGCCCAGAGTTTACTTTAAGATAGGTAACTTTTAAGTTACATGTATATGCCTTCATGCTCCTAATGTGGATGACCCTGCCCTTTTGCTATTCTTGCTCAGGTTACGCAGGCCTCTGCTAATACTTCCTTGATATTGGGGGGGATTTCAATTAAGTTCTGGATCCCCTGATAGACAAATAGCCGCCTAGGACAAGTGGTCCCCCCAAGAGTCACATCACGCTTACCTCAGTGATCAAAGATATTGTTCTAGTCGATCCATGGAGGTTACTACACCCCAATGAGCTTGACTTTACCTTCTTCTCTTCCCCTTACAAATCCCAGTTTCGCATAGACTCCTTTCTAATCTCAATACTGTTAGTTCCTCAGGTGGACGCTGTAAAGATTCACTCTCAGCATATTTCAGTTCATGCTGCTGTTTCTTTTCAATATCACACTACTGCACTTCAAGGGAATCCGGGGGCCTGGTTCTCTGATAGAGCCCTATCAATTCAGCCAGAGTTCCGGTTAGAAATTCGAGCAGCCATACATGATTACTTCCAGGCCCTGGTACTCCAGGGGGATCTGGACACCTCAACAGCTCTTCCCTGCAGCTCGTTGGAAAATCTTTCCTGATTTATATAGGGATTTTGCGCTACTAGCGCAACATTACTCTCAATCGATGTAGCTTCCATGCTGCCTCAAAAGTGTTCCAATCATGCCGCCTTCTATCTTTATTAAGGATGGGCTAATAGAACTATTTCACTCTATTAGTTGTACACATGGGATAGCCTCTAACCTTTACAAACTATTATGTCAGGGTACAGATACTGCCACTTGTAGAGTTCAACAAGCCTGGGATCGCTAACTGTAAATCACTTTAATCCCTGTGCGTTGGAGCGTTTCCTGGAGCAAATTAGTGCGGGTCTCCCGCTTTGCCTCAGTTACCCTAACTTAACTCTCGTCTTTTGCACATAGCTGTTCTTATATTCCAGGAAAATAACCAAATAAACACAACTGCTAGGGACCAGTGTAGGTCTTGCCATACTGATGTGGGAACCCTTACTCATGTTCATTATGAATGTTCTTAATTACAGGTTTCTGGGGGCGGGTCTGGGGTCGTATTTCACTTATCTTACACCTTCACGAGCCTCTTTCTTGGAAGACTGTGGGACTCCGCTTAGTGGCGGAGGTCCCCTCTCTTCCTAAGAAGGGTTGCTCTTTCCTGATGTCATGCCGGGTATAGCCATATGTTTAATCCCGAGGACTTGGAAGGATAGCTCTCGATTTACCGTCAATGAATAGTGAACCTTGTCTGCTTATAAAGCATATATGAGCAGATATTTCGGAGAGCTATTTTCCATGCCCAATTCATTATCGCTTGTCTAAATGGCAGATACTCAATGATCATGTATAATCTGTTTATTGCTTGACATGTCTGTTTAATGTACATTCATCATGTTTCAGATTGCCGTTAGGTTTTGTAACTCAATAATGTCAGTATACGCCCGCTTTGAGAATGATTCAGTTTTCTAGAGAAGAAGCAGGGGGGAGGGGGGTGGCAGGGGTTTACTTTGGTGTATGTATCACATTCCATGTATGTATTGTCTTTTAGTTGTATGTCTTCCTTCCTTTGTTGTTGTAAAACGAAAATAAAGCATTTAAAAAAAAAAAAAATAATGGGTGATTTCAATTACCCCGGTATCGACTGGGTCAGTGTCACGTCAGGACATGCTAGGGAGATAAAGTTCCTAGATGAAATAAATGACTGCTTCTTGGAGCAGCTTGTTCATGAACCGACCAGAGGGGAAGCCATATTAGACCTAGTCCTTAGTGGAACACCAGATCTAGTGCAAGAGATAAGGGTGTTGGGGCCACTTGGCAATAGTGATCATAGCATGATCGCCTTTGATTTAATTAGTGGAGGAGGGATAGTAAGGAAATCCACAGTACTACCTTTTAACTTTCGAAAGGGAGACTATGATAAAATGAGGAAAACAGTTAAGAAAAAACTAAAAGGAGCAGTTGCAAAGGTTAAAGACGTACATCAAGCTTGGGTGTTGTTGAAAAATACTATCTTGGAAGCCCAGACCAGCTGTATTCCACGCTTTAAGAAAAGTGGAAGGAAGTCCAAAAAACTGCCAGCATGGTTTAAAGGTGAGGTCAGAGAGGCTGTTGCCAAAAAAGCATCTTTCAGGAAATGGAAAAAAGAGCCAAACGACGAAACCTGGCAGCAGCACAAGCACTGGCAAGTCAAATGCCAGGCATTGATAAAGCAGGCAAAGAGAGAATTTGAGAAGAAGCTTGCTGCGGAAGCAAAAACGCGAAATAAAGAACTTTTCAAGTACATTCGTTGCAAAAAACCTGTGAGAGAGTCAGTTGGTCCATTGGATGATAAAGGGGTTAAAGGAGCACTAAGAGGCGACAAGGCGATAGCGGAGAGACTGAATGAATTCTTTGCTTCGGTCTTTACTGAGGAAGATGTAGGGATGTTACCAATGACTGAAGTGGTATTTAAAGGTGCGGAAGAATTGAAGGAAATATCGATACATCGGGAAGATGTCTTACAACTATTAGATAAACTGAAGAGTAGCAAATCACCTGGGCCGGATGGTATACATCCAAGGGTGTTGAAAGAACTGAAATATGAGATTGCAGACCTGCTATCAGTAATCTGTGAACTATCATTAAAATCATCTCTAATACCTGAAGATTGGAGGATCGCCAATGTAACACCAATTTTTAAAAAGGGTTCCAGGGGTGATCCGGGAAACTACAGACCAGTGAGCCTGACGTCAGTACCGGGAAAAATGGTAGAAACCATCATAAAGAATAAAATTACTCAGCATGTAGATAGTCACGACCTTATGGGAGACAGCCAACATGGCTTTAGACAAGGAAGATCTTGTCTTACTAATCTGTTATGTTTTTTGAAGGAGTGAATAAACAGGTGGACAAAGGTGAGTCAGTTGATATTGTGTATCTGGACTTTCAGAAAGCCTTTGACAAGGTCCCTCATGAGAGACTTTTGGCAAAACTAAAGAGTCATGGGATAGGAGGCAGTGTACTATTGTGGATCAGGAACTGGTTAAAAGATAGAAAGCAGAGGGTAGGGCTAAATGGCCAATTTTCCCAATGGAGAAAAGTGAATAGTGGTGTACCCCAGGGATCTGTGCTGGGTCCGCTGCTTTTTGACATATTCATAAATGACCTGGAAAGTGGAATAACGAGTGAGGTTATCAAATTTGCAGATGACAGAAAACTATTTAAAGTTATTAAAACCCAAGAGGATTGTGAAAAATTGCAAGAGGATCTTGATAAATTGGAAGACTGGGCATCAAAATGGCAGATGAAATTTAATGTGGACAAGTGCAAGGTTATGCACCTAGGGAAGAACAACCCAAACTATGGTTACATGATGCAAGGTTCCACATTAGGAACCACCACCCAGGAAAAAGATTAAGGCGTCATTGTGGATACCATGTTAAAACCTCGGCCCAGTGTGCAGCGGCGGCCAAGAGAGCAAATAGAATGCTAGGTATGATAAGGAAAGGAATGGAAAATAAAGCAAAAGATATTATAATGCCTCTGTGTCGTTCCATGGTGAGACCGCACCTTGAATATTGTGTGCAATTCTGTTCGCCGTATCTTAAAAAGGATATAGCGATTTTAGAAAAGGTTCAGAGAAGAGCCACCAAAATGGTAAAGGGGATGGAAGGATACTCCTATGAAGAAAGGCTAAAAAGGTTAGGGCTCTTTAACCTGGAAAAGAGACGGCTGAGGGGAGATATGATAGAAGTCTATAAATTAATGAACGGAGTGGAACGGATAAACGTAGATCAATTGTTTACGTTATCAGAATATAGAAAGACTAGGGGACATGCAGTGAAGCTACAGGGTAAACTATTTAAGACTAATAAAAGAAAATATTTTTTCACTCAACGTGTAATCAAACTCTGGAATTTGTTACCGGAGGATGTAGTAAAGGCTGTTAGTGTAGCTGGGTTTAAAAAAGGTTTGGACAAGTTCCTGGAGGAAAGGTCCATAAACCATTATTAAGAAGTGACCGAAGATATCAATGCTTGACCCAGTACAAGCATTGGGGAACTTGTGTCTCTTGGGGAAACTGCTAGGTACATATGACCTAGATTGGCCACTGTTGGAAACAGAATACTGGGCTTGATGGACCTTGGTCTGACCCAGTATGGCATATCTTATGTTCTTATGTTCTTATCTACCTGGGTTTTCAAGATTGCGGCAAGGAATATGCATAAGATAGTAACATAGTAAATGACGGCAAATAAAGACCAGAATGGTCCATCTAGTGTGCCCCGTAAGATGGCAAGAGTAGTACACCTGCTGCTCCATGCAGGCCACACCTCCCCATTTCTTTGTTTGCAGGCCACCGCTCTGTGTAGGACACCCTTGTAGGTTGAGAAATTAGATAGTTAAGTTTATTTTGATTTTATCCTGTTGGTGTAAGGGGATCCACTGTGTCTGTCCCATGCCTTTTTGAATTCCGTCACTGTATTTGCCCCCACCACTTCCATCGGGAGGGCATTCCAAGCATCCACCACCCTTTCAGTGAAAAAGTATTTCCTGACATTGCCTTTCAATTTACCCCCTTGCAGCTTGTTATGCCCTCTAGATTTACAGCTTCCCCGTCTTTGGAAGAGGTTTGTTTGTTCATTATTTCTCTTTAAGTATTTAAAGGTCTGAATCATATCTCCCCTGTCCCTCCTCTCCTCCAGAGTGTACATATTTAAGTCTTCAAGTCTCTTCTCATCAGTCTTCTGACGCAGCCTTCAAATCATTTTGGTTGCCTTCCTCTGAACAGTTTCCAGTCTTTTTATATCCTTTGCAAGATATGGCCTCCAAAACTGAACTCATTATTCCAAGTGAGGCCTCACCAGTGACTTATACAGTGGCATTAGTACTTCTTCCTTTCTGCTGGTAATTCCTCTTTGTATGCAACCCAACATCCTCCTGGCTTTTGCCACCGCCTTGTCGCACTGTTTTGCTACCTTGAGATCCTCAGAAATAATCACACCAAGGTCCTTCTCCTGGTCCGTGCACACCAACCTCTCGCCCCCTATCATGTACATTTTCCCCTGGATTTCTGCTTCCCAAGTGCATGACACTGGACTTCTTTGCATTAAATCTTAACTACCAAGCATTAGACCATTCTTCCAGCTTTTGTAGATCTTTCCTCATATTATTCACTCCCTCAGGGGAGTCCACTCTGTTGCAAATTTTCATGTCATCTGCAAAAAGACACACTTTTCCATGCAGTCCTTAAGCAATATCACTCACAAATACATTGAACAGTGTCGGGGCCAGGACCAAACCCTGTGGCACCCCGCTAATCACCCTCCTTTCATCCAAGTGAGCTCCATTTACCATCACCTTCTGTCACCTGTCAGGCAACCAATTTCTGATCCAGTTCACCACCTTGGGACCCATCCCTAAACTACTGAGTTTATTGATAAGCCTCCTATGAGGAACAGTATAGAAGGCTTTGCTGAAATCCAGGTAGATAACATCCATTGCATGCCCCTGATCTAGTTCTCTGGTCACCCAGTCAAAGAACTCAATCAGATTTCTTTGGCAAGATCGTCCTTTGGTAAAACCATGTTGTCTCGGATCATGCAACCTGTTGGTTTTGAAAAAGTCCACTACTCACTCTTTCAGAAGCGCCTCCATTACTTTTCCTGCCACCGCAGTAAGGCTCATGGGCCTGTAGTTTGTCACTTCTTCCTGTCACTACTTTTGTGAAGAGGTACCACATCCGCCCTTTTCCAGTCCTGAGGAACTTCTCCTGTTTCCAAGGATCTGTTGAAAACATCCTTTAACGGTCCTGCAAGAACCTCTCTGAGCTCTTTCAGTATCCTGAGACGTATCCCATCCGGTCCCATGGCCTTGTCCACTTTCAGTTTTGAAAGTTGTTCTAACACATCATCTTTTGTGAATTGTGTGGTATCTACTTCATTCCCATGTTTATATTTGGGATTCACAGATGGTCCTTCTCCAGGATTTTCAGTAATAAAAACAGAGCAGAAGTATTTGTTTAGCAATTTCGCTTTTTCAATGTCACTTTTCATGAATCCGTTCCCAGCACTTCTGAGTCCTGCAAGTAAATCTCTGATTTTCCTCCTCTCCTGAATATACCTGAAGAAAGTTTTGTCGCCACACTTCACATCTTTATCCAGCTTTTCCTCTGCCTTTGATTTTGCTTTCCTTATTTCTCTTTTTGTCTCTTTTAGTTTGATCCTGTATTCCTTTCTGTGTTCCTCTGTTTGCAGGCTTTTGAATTTGTGAAAGCTGTGTTTTTTGCCTTTATTTGAGCAGTCGCTTCTTTGGAGAACCAAATAGGTTTCCTTCTCCTCATGTTGTTGTTTACTTTCCTTACATATTTTTCTGTTGCCCCTTTTATTGCCACCTTTAGTTTAGCCCATTGCAATTCCACTTCCTTTATCTCCCCCCACCCTGCCAACTCCTCCTTCAGGTACTTTGCCATTTTACAGAAGTCAGGACTTTGAGCTTGCTATGATTGGACTGCACCTTGGCTTTTATCTCAAACCACACCGTGTGATGATCGCTGCTGCTCACAGGGGCACCCACCCGGACATTCGACACGCTATCACCATTGGTGAGCACTAAATCCAGCATTGAGCTTTCCCTGATTGGTTCCATCACCATTTGTCTAAGTAACGCATTTGGAAAGCATCCACAATTTTTTTGCTTCTTTCTAGATTCACATCGGGTAATCCAATCCACATTGGGTAGATTAAAGTCACCTAATATGATCACTACCCCCTCTGTGGCTATCTTGGCAATATCTATAATCAATTCCTTATCTATTTCTTCGATTTGAGTCCGAGGTCTGTAGACTACAGCAGTATGGATGACAGTGCCATCTCCTCTTTCCAACACAATCCAGAGCGCTTCTTCTTTTCCCCATGCCCCCCTGCATTTCATTAGCTTTAATATTGCTTTTGACATACAAGGCTACTCCTCCTCCTTTTCCACTTTCTCTGTCTCTTCTGAATAGATTATAGCCAACTATGGCTATATCCCATTCATGCGATTCATTAAACCGTGTTTCTGTAATGGCCACAATGTCTAAGTCCATTTCCACCATTAGGGCTTCCAGGTCTGGAACTTTGTTGGCTAAGCTTCGAGCATTTGTGCTCATTGCTTTCCAGCATTTAACTGGCTTGCATGTATTTTGCATTGATTTTGTTCTGCCCACTTCTTCCCACTTGTCGTTGATGTGTGGTTTAAAAGTGTGGCTGTTTCTGATGATGTTCTGCTTTTGCCGGGAGTGACATCCTGAACTTGTCCTTCCCCATCCGTCACTCCCTTTTTCTAGTTTAAATGCGTATCCACATGCTGCCTGAATTTTTAACTTAGGATTCTTTTCCCTGCGACCGAGAGATGTAGTCCATCAGCACAGTATAGGCTCTTGTTGGTCCATTTGTTTCCCCAGTCGCCAGTAAATCTGAATCCTTCTCATTTGCACCAGGTCTGGAGCCATGTATTAAAGTTGTTTATGTGTACACCGAGAATTGCATACACCGAGTCTGCAATATATATAAATCCATTTTATAAAAACATAGATAGGCCATATGGTCTTTATCTAATGACATTATCTAGTCTGTCCATTCATAAGAACTATTAAGCTCTACAATCCCTTCATCTCCCTCAGAGTTCTTCTGTACTTGTCCCATGTTTTCTTGAATTCAGATACAGTTGTCATCTCCACAGCCTCCATTGGAAGGCTGTTTGATACATCCACAACATTTTCTGTAAATAAATAATTCCTTAGGTTACTCCTGAGTCTCCTTCACCTGTGACCCTCGGGGATTGCCTGTATGTTGTTTTTATTGAAAGGCTATACGAATAGAGGCCCCCTTGACTATGCTTCAGAGGTCTCTGTTGTTTAGATGGTTTCCAAGGTTACCCCTCAATTTAGTTTCACACCTTTTTTAGACTTTAGATGAAGCTTCAGCTGTACACGGTACACTCCAGTTTCATTTTCATTTGGATCGAGTTCTTGATCGCTGCGGTAATGGGCTTGTTAATATGGATACACACCCTGGGTTTTTACATATTTTTAGTTTCATTTGTCTGTTTGATTTTTCTTCCTCAAAAATACAACAAAAGGTAGCCTAGGACAGACTGAGCTCATAGCGTCTTTAGACCTTTTCTGATTCAATGAGGATGGTTGACATTGGGTGGTTCAATTCCCCCCATCCCCCTTTTTTTTACTTTTGTTTCAGATATAAGCTTGTGCTGGCAGTCCAAGATTGCTTACAATTTGTTGGTATAAATACATTAGATTGGTACAAGAGCATGGTCTTTAGGGGTACGCACGTTAGAGGGATGTACATTCATAGTTTTAACTATTCATTACTTTATTATTTATTTGTTATTTTATATTCTAGATTTTTAAAGACCCATATGGCAGCTAAGTATGTTGCTTTTCATTCCTGCTATAGTCCTCTTCACTTTACCACAGCATTCTTAACACAATTGGTGTCCTCAACATTGTTCTTCTTGTTTCTATTTATTTATTTAACATTTTTTATATACTGACTTTCAAATTCTCAATGCAGTTTACAGAGAACATAACTTTGTATACATGGAACATTTCAGAACTATTTGCAATAGCAGTTAACAACAGTGCTTACATTCACATTTTAACTATTTACATAGTGTTTGCACACTTACAGGTGTTTGGAGATTTAGCAATTGCCTGAAAGTTGTCTCTAAGGTGCTTTTAGTATACTATAACTGTACATGACCCTTTGTGATTAATGCTTATAACTCATTTTATTTTGCTGTCTTTATTTATGCTTTTACAATTAGTATTTATTGATATTTTATCTCTTTTTAATTTCTATATCTCCAGGAACAAGCAGGAATGTAGTCCTCACATATGGGTATAGTCGGTACCGACGGAGCCTGTGCGGGAACGCTCCCCAGCGTCCAATAGGAACGCTTTTGGGAGCATCCCTCAGCACATGCGCGCTGCCTTCCCGCCTTTCCAACTGTCCCTCTTCAGTTCTTCGTTTTCCGCGGAGCCAACAGGATCTATCCCTGTCACCGCAGAAAATTCCATCTTTAAAATTCTTTTTTGTGGTTGCGTTTGCCTACCGCTCGACACCTATCAGTACCGCCGGTTCTTTTCTTTTCTTTTCCTAAAAAAACAAACAAACAAACCCTAGACTTAGACTGTTTTCTTTCAGAAACTTTCCTGTTTTGGTGCTAGGCGCCATTTTGGGCACTAGGCCCCATTTTTCCAAAATCATGGAAAAGCCAACTAGTGGTTTTAAAAAATGTACTAAGTGTGGCGGTACCATTTCCATCACTGACACCCATGATTGCTTTCTAAAATGTTTAGGACCTGATCATTCTCCAACTGAATGTCTCTCCTACATGGGGATGACCAAAAGAGGAAGACAGAACCGGGTCGCAAAGCTCAGTACCCTCTTTTCTTCAGATGCCAGATCCATTGCATCGACATCGTCAAGGGCCTTGTCTTCCTCCCATGGATCTCAGGTAACTAAACACAAAAGCCGGTCCTCAATGGGTAGCTCTCCTGCTAAGCATCAAGAGGCCATTGGCATTGCCCTTGAGGGAACCACACCGGCAAAACAGCCCTGGCGGGAGGCTTCGGCTTCCAAAGCATCGATGGGGCTTCAGGATGTTCTCAAGGCCTCAACCTCGCAAGAACTAGCTGTGCCATGCTCAGGGGTTCCGGCCATTCTCACCGGTACCGACACCCAGGCATCGGCAGCGTCGATAGACCAGAGATTTCTTGCTATCGAACGCAGTATCGCAGCTCTTCTCTCAGCTGCGATACCGGTGGTCCCAAGGGCACCGGTACCAACATTGACACCGGTACAGATGCCAGTACCGACACCGACAATGCCGGTACTGACGGTACTGGCCCCGATGTTAACTCTTCCCATTCCACCTCCGGCTGGAGTGGATAAAGTGGTACCGGGTCACCTCGGTACCGACTTCGATCGGTACCGGGATCGTGCTTTGCAGGAGCATCGGGGTCAGGAATACTTCGATTCCTCCGATTCCGAAGACTCTGACAATTCTGCTGGCACTAGAGGGTTTCTCCTAGAAGATCCCTCTTCTCCCCAATGCAGAATGTCACCTCCAGAGGACATGTCATTTCAGGATTCCATCCGTGATATGGCCAAAGGTCTTTCAATCACAGTAGCTCCTGAAGAGGAACCCAGAGCAAAGGAATTGGAAATCCTCCAATATCCTAAAGCTCCTAAGGAGGCAGCTACTCTACCTATACATGGAATTCTGCATAGCTTGATGCTCAGAATGTGGGAAACACCTCTGACTACTTCTCCTCACTCTAGGAGACTTGATACTAGGTATCGAGTCCCACCATGTCCTGGATTTCAGAAAACTGAGCTACCACACCATTCAATGGTAGTGGAGTCAGCCATGCGTAGGATGAAAAGTGCAAAAAGACATGCATCCTATCCTCCAGGTCATGAATGCAGGACTCTGGATGCTTTTGGACGCAGAACTTTTCAAGCTTCCATGCTTTCAGCTAGGATCAGCTCATATATCCTATATATGGGAATGTTCCTCAAAGAAATCACAGGAGACTTGGAACTTATGAGCCCATTTCTACCAGATGATAAGAGACAGGACTTTCTTACTCTGGTTAAGCATGCTCAAGATGTCTCCAAGTTTGTCAATCGTGCAGCCTTTGACTGCTTCGAATGCATCAGCAGAAATTCTGCTATTGCCATTGACACATGACGGATTGCCTGGCTACAGGCATCAGACTTGGAGACTTGGGTACAGGACAAGTTAGGCAACATTCCTTGCATGGGAGAGAATCTCTTTGGCAAGAACTGGCAGGAGAAGGCTAACGAGTTAGATGCTGACAATTCTACCTTAGATAGGTTGTCAAAATCTACAGACACTCCAGCCAAAAGGAAGCCTTATAAAAAACCCTCTTTTAGCAAAAAGAGGAAGTTTTATCCTTCCTATACCCACCAGACTCAGGCTCCAGGTCAGGTTGCCCAAAAGGGACAAACTAGACAACAAAAGAAACCAAAAGGCCTGAGAGCCCAACCAGCTCTCCAGGTTCAGCCCCCTCAAGGGCTTTGACTCCTTTTTAGAGAGCTTTGCCTTCCTGCCTCTGAGGGGTCCTCAACCTCCCAATATTCCCGGCAGGTTATGCCACTTTGTCAACAGATGGCATCAAATAACAGCAGAAGATTGGACTTTATCCATTGTAGGGGAGGGGTACAAACTTCATTTTCACAGCTTACCCCCTCCTACAATTCTAAAGCAGACCCATTCTAGACCTCAGAGAACTGAACAAATATCTGTTTCGAGAGAAATTCAAAATGATTTCTCTGAGAACTCTTCTGCCATACCTTCAAAGCCAGGACTGGCTTTGGTCTCTAGACTTAAAGGATGCATACACTCACATTCTTATCCATCCAGATCACAGGAAACTTTTATGTTTCCTTTTCAGGGGAAGACACTTCCAGTACAGAGTTCTTCCCTTTGGTCTGGCTTCTGCACCAAGGGTATTCACGAAATGCATGGCAGTAGTAACTGCATTTATACGAACCCTGGGGATTTTTGTCTTACCTTACTTAGACGACTGGCTCATCCGAGCCTCCACAATGACAGAGGCCAGCACTGCACTGTCTTGTACAATGCGAATTCTCCAATACTTGGGATTGGTAATAAACTTCCCAAAATCTCAACTAGTTCCTTCCCAATGCCTAGAATTCATAGGAGCCTGTTAGCAGTTAGCTTCCCAAGCAGCAGGCAAATCCTCCCTCACTGCTCGGGAGCTACTGCAGTTACTGGGACTCATGGCATCCACAGTTCATGTAGTCCCATATGCTTGCCTCCATATGCGAGCGGCTCAGTGGACCCTCTCCACACAATGGACACAGGCCACGGGTCATTTGTCGGGCAAAATAACAATCTCTCAACAACTAATTTTGTCCCTCCTATGGTGGCAATCATTAGAAAACCTGACAGTAGGGTCTCCTTTCAATCAACCCCTCTTTCAGGCCACCCTAACAATGGATGCATCACAGGTTGTTTGGGGAGCACACCTGAATCATCTCTCTACCCAGGGCACCTGGACTCAACAGGAGGTTGGTTTATACATAAACCACCTGGAGTTAAGAGCAATTTATTTAGCTCTTCGAGTGTTCCATGCCCAGCTCAGCTACAAGACAGTCCTAGTCCAGACAGACAATCAGGTAGCCATGTTCTGTGTGAACAAGCAGGGCAGGACAGGCTCTCTGTCGTTATGCAACGAAGCTTTACGACTATGGGCCCTCGCCAGAGAACATCAAATTCACCTTCCTAGTGGTATATCTTCCAGGCATTCAAAACCTTTGGGCAGACAAACTCAGTCGAGTCCTGCTACCTCACGAGTGGTCACTCCACCTAGACCAGGTGGCAAAGATATTTCATCTCTGGGACACTCCAGACATAGACCTCTTTGCAAGTCCACTGAATGCCACACTTCCCCGGTTCTGTTCCAGGATTCCGGCACACAACTCTCAGGCAAGGGATGCCTTCCTTCTTCACTGGGGTCAGGACTTCCTTTATGCCTTCCCACCCATTCCCCTCATCCTGAAAACACTCTTCAAGCTTCAGAGAGACAGGGGTCGCATGATTCTAATAGCACCACGATGGCCACGCCAAATGTGGTATTCCCTGCTTCTGCATCTCTCTCAAGCAGCACCTCTGGAGTTAGGGCATGCTCCAGATCTCCTTTCCCAGGAGAATGTGATGCTATGGCACCCGAATCCCCAGTCCCTGCACCTGACAGCCTTGTTGTTGAAGGCTTAGACCTCCAGGATTTCAACCTGTCCCAGCAGGTAAAAGATATCCTTCAGGCTTCTAGGAAACTTTTCACAAGAAGATCTTATGCCTTCAAGTGGAAACGTTTTACTATATGGTGCTCCAAGAAGGGATTAAACCCCCTGGTCATACCCTTAGAATCGATACTAGAGTATCTCCTTCACTTATCGAATTCTGGGTTAAAGACCAATTTGGTAAAAGTCTGTCTTAGTGCAATTGCAGCTTCTTATAAGCCTCTAAATGGACAACCAATTTCCTCTCATCCACTCCTATCAAGTTTTATGAGAGGCCTTTTATCAACAAAACCTCCCATCAAGCCACCACCGGTAGCATGGGATCTAAATGTAGTTCTGGGGCAGCTCATGAAGCCGCCTTTTGAACCTTTAGCCACTACAGCCCTTAGGTTTTTGACTTGGAAGGTCATCTTCCTGATTGCAATCACCTCTGCCTGTCACATTAGTGAATTGTAAGCTTTAGTGGCTGATCCTCCTTATACTAGATTTCATCATAAGGTTGTTCTTCGAACTCACCCATACTTTATGCCAAAGGTGGTTTCGCCTTTTCATTTAAACCAATCAATTTATCTTCCTGTATTTTTTCCGAGGCCTCACGCCTCTAATGCAGAAAGAAACCTTCATACTTTGGATTGTAAAAGGGCCTTAGCCTTTTACATTCAAAGAACACAGCAACATAGAAAGTCCTCGCAACATTTTGTAGCTTTTGACCCTAGTCATTTGGGACTTCCAGTCTCCAAAAGGACTTTATCTAAATGGATTGCCCAATGCATATCCTTTACTCATGAGAGTAAGGGTCTTCCTCTTCAGGACCATGTCACAGCTCACAATGTGAGAGCCATGGCAACTTCTATGGCTAATCTTCACTCTGTGTCTATCGATGACATTTGTCGAGCAGCCACCTGGGCTTCGGTACACACCTTTACAGCCCACTACTGCCTAGATAAAGCCTCCCATTGGGATGCCTTCTTTGGCCAAGCTGTTCTTCAAAATCTCTTTCAAACCTAAACCAACTCATACCCACCAACCCTGGTGGGATGCCAGAGATCCATGGGAGGAAGGATTCTCACCTTCGGTGTCACCTTCCTGGGGCTATCTCCCTGGCATCTTCAGCTAGGGAGTCCCCATTTGTGAGGACTACATTCCTGCTTGTTCCTGGAGATAGCGTAGTTACTCACCTGTAACAGGTGATCTCGGGAACAGCAGGAATTTAGTCCTCACAACCCACCCACCCCCCCTAGGAGTTGTCTCTCTCTCTATTTGTCTCTTTCCTCTCTCCCTTTATCCTTTCACTCAGCTACAATCTTAACTGAAGAGGGACAGTTGGAAAGGCGGGAAGGCAGCACGCATGTGCTGACGGTTGCTCCCAAAAGTGTTCCTATTGGACGCTGGGGAGCGTTCCTGCGCAGGCTCCGTCGGTACCGACGATGCCCATATGTGAGGACTAAATTCCTGCTGTTCCCGGAGATCACCTGTGTAACACGGAAGATCTGCCCTCTGCCTCAGAAACACAGAAATCTGCTGTGTATAGCTTGGATTCTGACAGGCAGGCACGTCAGAAGGTTCCTAGTTACCATAGGCAACATAAACAAACTCAGACACGAGGTCTGCAGTCACGCCTAGTTAGCAAGCATTCCCCAACTGATGAGGAAAACAGCTTTCACCTGGGCAAGGGAACGCCCATGAAGCTGTATAAAAAATGCTCAAGGCAAACAGAGTTAGATTCAAGAGATCCAGGAGCTTCAGGAGACGTAGGAGCTTGGCAAGACAAGGGAAACTTGCAGGACTCGGAAGGAAGCTCAGAATACTCAGAATACTCAGATACAGAGTTTGAACTGCCTGAAACTTTGAGCAGGAAGCCACAGAGGAATTATCAGAAGGAAACAAAAAGTTTCACCCAGAGAGGTCAGCTATAGGAAACACTTACCTCTGACGCAGTGTGAATTTCCCAGGCACCTGGCAGAGTTGAAGGAACGTGAGGCAGCTAGAAACAAACCGTATGTATTTGAGAAGCAGAGCTGTTTAAAACAGTTACAAGTGAGAGGGAAAGCAGTCCTGTTGAGGATGTGTGTATGTTTGATCCTGATGAATGTATGCCAGTAAAAACCTGCAAAAGACTTCCACGGGAAAAGTCTTTAACAGAAGAGAGCAGTGCTATGAGTTGCAGCCGATTACAAAAGGCAGGAGGTTCAAAAGTTTTAAAGAGAAAGCTTGCTTAGATAGAGGTGTCTCTCCTTCCTGCTACTAAAAGCTATATGACAATTATCTGCCTTGTTGTGAAGAGGGCTGTACAGAGAGCTCTGAGAGAGAGACGGAGTTAAGAAAGCTACAGACTTTCTATCCTAGGGAAAAGACTGTAATTGATGAGCCTATGATTACAGAGGCTAGTATTATAAGTCCATGTGTTGAGGAAATGGATTGCTTTTTATTGATGTCTGATATGAGTTCTTCTTTGCGCTGAAGCTAAAGACAAGAGTGCCTTGTAACAGCTGAAAAAGCCAAGAAGAGACTGCCAGCATATTAGATAAAACTGCTCACTGTGATTTATGACTTTTTGTTGAAGCAAGACGCTGTATTTAAGTTTTTCTTCAGTTGTGCCAAAATAATGGTTGTATCCTGAGTTCTTTTGTAATATACTATTTTTGAAAATCCAACCCCGGGAGGGGAATAAAATCCTTTTTGAAAAACCTGACCACTCTGACTCACAACTACTACTTTTCATTAAGAAAGGTCAGGCCCAGCAGTCTGGCTGGCTGCTTACGCCACAGTTCGGCCCCTGATGGTGACACCTGTTACAGGTGAGTAACTACGCTTTATGTACCAAATGTGATTGCTTTTATGCTAAGGTATTAGTCTTTTAATTTTATTGTGATATGTGTTTTTGCATTTGTTTTCATTTTCTGTTGGAGGTTATCCTATCACCTGAGGAAGGCATATGTGCCAAACACTGCAAGTGTAGGGGTCAGTAAAGATAGAAAGCAGAGGGTAGGGCTAAATGGCCAATTTTCCCAGTGGAAAAAGGTGAATAGTGGAGTACCCCAGGGATCTGTGCTGGGTCCGCTGCTTTTTGACATATTCATAAATGACCTGGAAAAGGGAATAACGAGTGAGGTTATCAAATTTGCAGATGACACAAAACTATTCAAAGTCGTTAAAACCCAAGAGGATTGTGGACAATTGCAAGAGGATCTTGATAAATTGGAAGACTGGGCATCTAGTTGGCAGATGAAATTTAATATAGAGAAGTGCAAAGTTATGCACCTAGGAAAGAACAACCAAAACTATGGTTACATGATGCAAGGTTCCACATTGTGAACCACTACCTATGAAAAAGATTTAGGCGTCATCGTGGATAACATGTTAAAACCCAGTGTGCAGCGGCAGCCAAGAGAGCAATTAGAAAGGAAAGAAATGGAAAATAAAACAAAGTATATTATAATGCCTCTGTATCGTTCCATGGTGCAACCACTCCTTGAATATTGTGTGCAATTCTGGTCGCCATATCTTAAAAAGGATATAGCGTTATTAGAAAAGGTACAGAGAATAGCCACCAAAATGGTAAAGGGGATGGAAGGATTCTCCTATGAAGAGAGGCTAAAAAGATTAGGGCTCTTCAACCTGGAAAAGAGATGGCTGAGGGGAGATATGATAGAGGTCTATAAATTAATGAATGGAGTGGAACGGGTAAACGTAGATCGATTGTTTACATCATCAGAATATAAAAAGACTACGGGACATGCAATGAAGCTACAGGGTAACCTATTTAAGACTAATAAGAAAAAATATTTTTTTACTCAACGTGTAATCAAACTCTGGAATTTGTTACCGGAGGATGTAGTAAAAGCTATTAGTGTAGCTGGGTTTAAAAAAGGTTTGGACAAGTTCCTGGAGGAAAGGTCCATAAATCATTATTAAAAGGGACCCAGAATATCACTGCTTGACTCGATACAAGCATTGTGGAACCTGTGTCTTTTGGAGAGACTGCTAGGTTCTTATGACCTAGATTGGAAACAGGATACCGGACTTGATGGACCTTGGTCTGACCCAGTATGGCATATCTTATGTTCTTAAGCTGTTTTTGGACTTTTTGAAGTGTTGGACTCTGTTGTACTCTGTTTCGTTCCTTTTTGTTGCATTTGGAAGGAAGGCATTCCAAGCTACCATGCTAGCCTCTAGAATAGACTTCTATATGCTATATATGGGCATGTTTCTCAAGGATGTGTCGAGAGATTTGTCAGAGTTTACCACCCTCTTGCCCTCTGACAAGCACGTGGCTCATCAAGCTTTAGTAACACATGCCAGAATACATCAAAGTTCTTAACAAGAGTAGCATTCGATGCATTTGAAGCCAGTAGCAGATCTGCTGCAGCCTGCATAGGGGCTAGGAGAACAGCATGGCTCCTGGAACAATATGTCCAAGACAAATCAACATAGCCTGTAATGGTGAGAACCTTTTTGGTCAGAGGAGGAGGGAAAAGGCCGGTGAGATAAAAGCTGACAACCTCACCATGAAGAGGCTTTCAAGGAAGACAGCAGACTCTTCTAAGAAGACTACCACTAAGAAACCTTTCTTCCCTAAGGTTTTATCCTCCATATCATTCCTTTTCTGGCTACTCTTCCCCACAACAGCAACAGAGATAGCAGGGCCAGAAACAGGTCAGGAAACCCAAGGTTATCAAACCACAGCTTGCAGCTACTACTCAACCTCCTCAGAGTTTTTGACTGCTTCAAAAAGAGCATGGCCAATTCTCCTATAACCTTCCCTCTTCCTCCTATGATCCCAGGAAGACTACTGCATTTTGCACACCTTTGGATCAACATCACGTCTGAGCCCTCACATCTAGTCAGTCAGGGCCTACAGCTGAAATTCCAGGATCTTCCTCCCACTCACTTTGTGGGACAACCCTCCTTGGATCTCCTTCACTCCTCCTTGCTTCAGCAGGAAATTCTATCACTGCTGAGACAAGGGGCTATAGAGGAGGTTCTCCCATCTCAGCAGGGCCTGGGATTCTACTCCTGATACTTCCTAATTCCAAAAAAGATGGGAGGTCACAGGCCTATATTAGATCTCCAAAATCTCAACAAATTTCTCATCAAGGAGAAATTCAAGATGATTTCTCTAGGCACTCTTTTGCCATACCTCCAACAAAACGATTGGTTATACACACGTCCTGATCAACCCATACTGCAGAAGGTTTCTCAGGTTCATTTTTCAGAACAACCAGTACCGAGTCGTCCCATTCGGACTGGCCTCAGCACCCATAGTATTCACAAAGTGTTTGGCTGTTCAGCCTATCTTCGAACTTTGGGGATATTTCTGTTCCCCTACTTAGATGACTGGCTGCTAAGGGCAGATTCCTCTTCAGCAGTCACCTCTGCCCTAAATCAAACCATTCATATCCGCCAGGAGTTAGGTTTCATGATAAATTATCCAAAATCACATCTCAGGACCTCGAGTTCATAGGAGCTCGATTAGACACGGTAAGAAATAGGGAGTTTCTGCCAGAGGACAGATGCCTCCGTCTCATTGCCTTAGCCACACAGGTTCAGCAACAATCATCAGTTATGGCCAGAACATTTCTACACCTCTTAGGCCATGTGGAGGCACATTCCGTACTATGCGTCCCGGCCTCTTTGCGTCCAGTCGGAACCAGATGCACAGAGGTAGATGTGATTCTAATCCCGCGGGGCACGTCTAGCCCCCGCGGGATCAGAATCGTGTCTAGGCCTTTACGTGCAGGCCAGGATCCGATTCCCATCAACCTGCACATACAGGCTCCTGTCCGGCTAACTCAGTCAGGCTCCTGAATGGAGCTGTGGTGTCATGGCGTCTGGTTGCCATTGCGCCGCACTCCACTCAGGAGTCGCGATCCCCGGCTGCCAAGAATTTTCCCCTTTCCTCAGAGCCCCACCCCCGATCTGGCCTCCCATGACCAGGGATGGGCTGTGGGGAATCTCCTGCACCCCTCACCATTTTGATCCTGGCTGGGCCTCCCGTCCACCGACATCTAGGAGTACTTATTCCACCTCTGAGGTGGAATAAGTCCCCTGTCCAGTCTGCCAGCCCTAGACGTACAGGGCCAACCAGAATCAGTCCTGAACATCCAGGGCAGCGGACTGCCCACTGCCCGCCCTAACTCCGCCTCCACACTGCCCCTGCCTGTCCCCGTTTAAGCCTTCTCATACAAACGCCTTGTTCATACAGAGAGGCTTAGTCGGGGACGACAAGGGGGGCAAATAGTGGGGATGGATTTCTCAACAGGACATCCATCCCCACTATTCGTGGGACAGATTAGACCCCATGGCTTTCACAGTAAATATCGTGCCCCATACATGTCTCAATACGAAGATCAGGCAATGAATTCTTTCACAGCAATGGAAGCAGTCCACAGGTCGCCTATCCAGCCTCATCAACATCACTCCGAAAATGAGAACAAGCATTCAGTGGTAGTGCACACCACAGAACCTGGTTGTAGGATCACCTTTTCAGAAGTCTGCACCGCAGTATACCCTAACAACCGATGCATCAAAACTAGGTTGGGGAGCCCATCTCAACGGCCTGACAACACAGGGCCTTTGGTCCACTGAAGAAGCGCTTCTCCAGATCAATCTTCTAGTGCTCAGGGCGGTCTTCAATGCCGTCAGAGTCTTCTCTCCCCAACTCAGTGGAAACTCGCTTTGCATACAGATGGACAACCAGGTGGCTATGTTTTATATAAACAAGCAATGGGGAATAGGTTCTCAGGCCCTATGTATGGAAACCATTCGCCTTTGGAACTGGGCAGTTCCTCAAGGAATTCACCTTCATGCAGTATACCTACCAGGAGCAGAGAATCACTCAGTTGGCAAACTAAGCTGGATCCTTCATCCACACACATGGATGCTGGAACCTCAAGTAATGCAACACTTGTTCCACCTCTGGAGGACGCCACTAATTGACATCTTTCCTTCTCCCTTCAATGCCCAACTACCTCGCTTCTGCTCGAGGATTCCTTCCCCTCACAGCAAGATGTTGGATACATTCTATTGGGCTCAGGATCTCCTTTATGCTTTCCCTCCCCTTCCACTCATAGCAAAAACACTTCAAACTCTAGGCCGGCTGGGGACAAATGATTTTCATTGCCCCTTACTGGTCCAGGCAACCGTAGTTTTGTCTACTTCACCAACTTGCTGAAGCACCTCCCCTCAGGCTCGGTTATTCACCAACCCTACTCTCTTAAGAATAGGGAACCCTTCTGTACCCTAGCCTCAAGAAGCTCCTCTTGATGGCTTGAAGGATGAGCGCTTTGTCCTCTCACACTTAGGAGCACCTGCAACCTGTCCTCTTGGAGATCTATCTTCAAGAAAAGATTCAACCAGACGTTATTACACTTTTAAATGGCGCAGGTTTTCCATCTGGTGTTCTCAAAACATTAGGTCCTTTCACATGTCTCATTCTGGACTTACTCCAATACCTGCTCCATTTGTCCTCCTCTGGTCTTAAGACCAACTCAGTGCGAGCACATTTATCCACCATTGTGGCCTCCCACCATACTTTAGAGAACTGCCCTATCTTGGTGCACCCCTTAGTAGCCAGATTTATGCATGGTCTCCTCCTGACCAAGCTGCCTTTCCATCCACCATGGGATCTAAATGTTGTTCTTGAACAACTCATGTGCAGTTCTTTTGAACCAATGGTTTCAGCTCCTTTAAAGTTTATAACATGGAAGCTTCTTTTCCTCATCGCAGTCACTTCAGTTCAAAGAGTCAGTGAACTGCAAGCTTGGATGAGCTGTGCTCCCTATGCCACTTTTCACGATGACAAAGTGGTCCTTCGCACACATCCTAAGTTCTTGCCGAAGGTCGTCACCTCCTTCCACCTGAACTAATCTGCCTTGCTACCAAAATTCTTTCCAAGGCTGAGGCCAGACCTCATACCCTAGATTGCAAGAGTGTTACTGTTCTATCTAGACAGTACTGAGGACTATCGCCAGTCCTCTCAGTTGTTTGTCTCTTTTGACCAAAGTCATCTGGGGACACCAATATCCAAAAGAACACTTTCAAACTGGCTAGCATATTGCATATCCTTCGCTTATTCGCAGGCTAGGCTGTCTCTTGTACATCGTGTGACAGCTCACAATGTCAGAGCCATGGCTACTACTGTAGCTAATCTCCATTCTGTCCCTATCTCAGAGATCTGCCAAGTGGCGACATGGTCTTCCCTGCATACCTTCACAGTGCATTATTACCTGGACAAAGACTCAAGAGCTGATGTTCAATTTAGACAAGCTGTTCTGTGTAACCTTTTTCAAATTTATATAACTCGCCCACCGCCCATCTGACTATCTCGCGAGGAGTGCTCTGAACGAGCTGAATCTGTCCCGCTGCAACCTCTAGCTGCGCCGGGATTCTTCTCTTGCTCTGTTTTCCTGGGCTAGGGAGTCCCATATGTGAAGACTGACTTCCTGCTTGTTCCTGGAGATAGCATAGTTACTCACCTGTAACTAGTGATCTCTGGGAACAGCAGGAATTAGTCTTCGCAAACCACCCACCTCCCCATCAAGTTGTCCCATTTTTTTCTCATTCCTGGTATAAAAAGATTTATTTCTCCGCTATTCACCTGACTGAGAAGACCAGGAGGGAAGGTGAGAAGGCAGCCACGCATGTGTGGAGGAATCCTTCTAAAAGCATTCCTATTGGATGCTGGGGAGTGTTCCCGCGCCGGGCTCCGTCGGCGCCGATGTCACCCATATGTGAAGACTGATTCCTGCTGTTCCCAGAGATCACTTGTTACAGATGAGTAACTACGCTTTATCTGCGCCTACAGAAGAACTGTATCTCTGCTCAATCTGTTTGCTGAAAGTAGTGAACATGTTGCCTAGCCATAGCACAGGGTTCCTCGTATCTAGTCCTTAGTCCCTGTTTAATGTATGTTTACCAAGTTTAAGTTACAATGTAAACCGCTTTGATTGAAATGATAAAGTGGTATAAAAAAAACCTGTTAAATAAATAAACCAGTCTGATTTTTAAGATGTTCACAATGAATATGCATGAAGACTGCATGTTTTGCTTCCTTTGTTTACAAATAGACCTCCTGCATATTTATTGTGGAAATCCTGAAACCCAGACCATTTTGTAGCCCTTGAAGACCAGATTTGGGAATCTTTGCTGTAGCATAAAGTACAGGCTGCTAAATCTAGGAAGAGTACAATCAAAATAATGGCACAAAAAGTAGTATTAAAAGACAAAACAGGCAAGTTGATATTCTTTGCTATGGGAATATATGCATGTAACTCTGGAGGAGTGAGAGGGTTAAATTCTAACTGGAAAATAACTGAAAAGGCAAGGGAGGAATAGCCTGAACAAACTGTGCTGAAGGCTAAAAGTATAAACAATTATTTTGACTCCATAGTGTCTTCAGGTCACAGTGACATCTTATCGTGTCCCTGAGAATGTTCTAAGCTTTAGATTATGTTTCTGATCAGTATTTATAATATAATTGCCATAGTTGTCATTTTGCACAATAATCATCTGAAAAATTGTATACGAGCAAGTCAATGGCAGAGAGAAGGTGGAACAGCGAGGCCTACTGTGAAATGTAGGAAGAGAAAGTAAAGTGGAAGAACTGAGCTGGAGGAGAAAGAAAATAAAGACTCTAGCACTAGTCATAAAGGAACAATCTGTGGGGCACCCCCTATAGCAATGCCTTCATAAAGAGGGCTATTCCTACATTTATTTTATTTTTTTTATTTCCCTATTCTTGATGGACCACTTTCCATTAGTATCAAAGTTATCTACAAAGTAAAATAAGAGTTTAATAATGGCTAGGGAAAAGAAAAATTAGCTGAACACAACCCAAGTACTGTGGCAAGAAGGCCTATCCGGAGTCTGGGGAGGACAAGGAGACAGGGAATTCACCCTAGTAAAGGGCCCTCTCTCACCAAATCAGGGTAGGAAAGCCATAAACACCTCAAGGAATCAGAAAACTTCCACGTGGCCCACATTTCATGCTCCCCCTAGTGGAATGAAGGGGAGAGGATACAGAGCCCAGAACCCCTTAGGCAGTGAATGCTCCAAGCACTCAGGTGCCCGAAGTCAGGCTGATTGCCATCACCTGGGTAGGGAGGAGTTGGAGCTAGAGCCCTGGAAGTATAAACCTAGGCCAGAGTATGAGAGAAGGGGAGGAGAAGCAGGAAGCCAGGCTGACATGAGCAGAAGCACAGATGCAAGCAAGGGAAGCTTGACTGGTGCTGAGCAGAGCAGAGGAACTGAGCTTCCAGGAGAAGAAAGTACTAACTGGCATATAGCACATCTGCAGGAGAGTTTGGAGCCAGGAACAAAAGAGACTCCAAGATCCCCCGGGAGGCTGTTAGCTGAGCACTGTGAGCGAGATGAGGAGTCAGAACCCATCCAGCTGGGAGAGCCCGAGGTGAAGCTGAAGGATGAGGACACTCCCATGGACTGTTCCTTTTGCCAAGCTTTAAACCTGGGAACGTAGAGAAAGCAAGCCAGTCCTGAAAGAAAGTCTTCCAGGAAAAAGGTACCCATATTCCACAAGCAGGGTGGCCGTGATTCCCATGTGTTTGTAAAGGGGACGTTTACGGGGACTAAGGAGCAAGCCTGGAACTGTGATAAGCTTGTTAATCACCTGCTGCTGGAATGCTGGCACTGGGGTAAGCTAAAGTAGCTATTGGAACAAAGCTTTCTGTTGCCCCTGAATTATATTTGTTACATGGAAGGTAACCAAGAAAGGTTTGAAGCTGAATAGAAGCTAAACTACCACAGACTTTAAATGTGATTTTGTTTTTGTGCTTTAGCCAGCAAGGCTATAAAGGAATGCAATATCCTTGCTGTTAAAGACGGTGTATCCTGAACTATAGAGCACCTTTAAACAGCCATTTTTGTGTTTGGGTTTGTTTTTGGACAATGCTCTATTTCAAAGAGTCCTGAACAAATAATCCTGTATGTGGTATGATCGAACCATTGTGTACAAAATAAATTTCTGTCATTTGCCTTGCCTCCTTGAGCCTAACTACAACTTTCTGCCTGATGCACCCATACAGCTAAACAAAGACTACATTTCCCAGAGGGCACTGCAGGGAAATAGTTTGAAAAAGCTGAAAAAGCGGATAATGGAAAGTTCATCTAATAACCACGCCCCTCTAAGCTAGAGGCGAGTGTTGGTGGTGTGACAGTACATCTCACTCAGTGCCTCTTCATTCTCCTCACTTCCACCCCTTCTCCCTATCCAATCTTCCACCGATTAAAGGACACGCATGCATTACCAAACAGAAAGGTAGTTTATGTAGATAAGCATAGCTGCAGCAGAAACTGTTAACAACAAAAACATGATACACAGCAATGCACTGAGAACAAAGAAGTTAAGCATTCAGTATACTACCTTAATCACAGTTCATAAACTCAGTAATACCCAACCAGGCAAGCAATTAGCTTATCTAAGGGCACCCAGTTTAGGTGACAGGCTTGAGTCATATTGTTCAGTCCTCAGCTGTCCAAGTTGGGATCCTTCCAATCATACTTCACTCAGATCTGTGGAAGATCAAGATCTCCAGGAACAAGCAGGAATGTAGTCTTCACATATGGGTATCGTCGGTACCGACAGAGCCTGCGCGAGAACGCTCCCCAGCATCCAATAGGAATGCTTTTGGGAGCATCCCTCAGCACATGTGCGCTGCCTCCCCACCTTTCCAACTGTCCCTCTTCATTTCTTCGTTTTCCGTGGAGCCGACAGGGCCCATACCCTGTCACCGCAGAAAATTCCGTCTTTAAAATTGTTTTCTTGTTGTCGCTTTGCCTCCGCACGGCACCTGTCGGTACTGCCGGTTCTTTTCTTTTCTTTTCTCAAAAATGTTATACTTTGAACTGTTTCTCTTCAGAAACTTTTCCTTTTCGGTGCTAGGTGCCATTTTGGGCATTAGGCCTCATATTCCTGAAACATGGAAAAACCAACTAGTGGTTTTAAAACATGTACTAAGTGTGGCGGTACCATTTCCGTCACTGACACCCATGATTGGTGTCTTAAATGTTTAGGGCCTGAACATTCTCCATCTGAATGTCTCTCCTGTATGGGGATGACTAAGAGAGGAAGACAGAACTGGGCTGTAAAGCTCGGTACTCTCTTTTCTTCGGATGCCAGATCCATTGCATCGACATCTTCGAGCCTCCTCTTCCTCCCATGGATCTCAGGTAACTAAACAAAAAAGCCGGTCCTCAAAGGGTAGCTCTCCTGATAAGCATTGAGAGGCCATTGGCATTGCCCTTGAGGGAACCACACTGGCAAAACAGCCCTGGCGGGAGGCTTCGGCTTCCAAAGCATCAAAGGGGCTCCAGGATGTTCTCGAGGCCTTGACCTCGCAAGAACTACTGGTGCCATGCTCAGGGGTCCCGGCCGTTTTCACCGGTACCGACACCCAGGCATCGGCAGTGTCGATAGACCAGAGGTTCCTCGCTATTGAACGCAGCATTGCAGCTCTCTCACAGCTACGGTACCGTTGACACCTATGGTTCAATGGGCACCGGTACCGACATCGATACCGACGCCGGTACCTACACCGATACAGACACCGGTACCAGTACCGGCCCCGGTGGGATTTCTTCCTATGCCATCTTTGGCTGGAATCGACAGATCGGTACCGGATCAACTCGGTACCGACTTCGATCGATACCGGGACCGTGCTTTGCATGAGCATTGTGGTCAGGAATACTTTGAATCCTCTGATTCCGAAGACTCTGACAATTCTGCTGGTACCAGAGGGTTTCTCCTGGAAGATTCCTCTTCTCCCCAACGCAGAATGTCACCGCCAGAGAACATGTCTTTTCAGGATTTTATTTGTGATGTGGCCAAGGGCCTTTCAATCATGGTAGCTCCTGAACAGGAACCCAGAGCAAAGGAATTGGAAATTCTCCAGTATCCTAAAGCTCCAAAGGAGGCAGCCACTCTGCCCATCCATGAAATTCTGCATAACATGATGCTCAGAATGTGGGAGACACCTCTGACTACTTCTCCTCACTCTAGGAGACTTGATACTATGTATCGAGTCCCGCCATGTCCTGGATTTCAAAAGACTCAGCTGCCACACCATTCATTGGTGGTGGAGTCAGCCATGCGTAGGATGAAAAGTGCAAAGAGGCATGCATCCAATCCCCCAGGTCGTGAATACTGGACTCTGGACGCTTTTGGGCGCCGAACTTTTCAGGCTTCCATGCTTTCAGTTAGGATCAGTTCATATATACTATATATGGGAATGTTTCTCAAAGAAGTTACAGAAGACTTGGAGCTTATGAGCCCACTTCTCCCAGATGACAAGAGACAAGACTTTCTTGCTTCTAGTTAAGCATGCTCAAGATGTCTCCAAGTTTGTGCACCTTTGACTGCTTCGAATGCATCAGCAGAACCTCTGCTATTGCCATTGGGGCACGACGGATTGCCTGGCTTCAGGCATCAGACTTGGAGACTTGGGTACAGGACAAGTTAGGCAACATTCCTTGCACGGGAGAGAATCTCTTTGGGAAGAACTGGCAGGAAAAGGCTAACGAGTTAGATGCTGACAATACCCCTCTAGATAGATTGTCAAAATCTACAGCCACTCCAGCCAAAAAGAAGCCTTATAAAAAACCCTCTTTCAGCAAAAAGGAGGAAATTGTATCCTTCCTATACCCAGCAGAGTCGAACTCAGGCTCAGGTTGCCCAAAAGGGACAAACTAGACTGCAAAAGAAACCAAAAGGCCTGAGACCCAACCAGCTCTGCAGGTTCAGCCCCCTCAAGGGCTTTGACTCCTTCCTAGAGAGCCTAGCCTTCCTGCTTCTGAGGGGTCCCCAACCCTCCAATATCACAGGCAGGTTATGCCACTTTGTCAACAGATGGCTTCAAATAACAGCAGAAGATTGGACTCTGTCCATTGTAGGAGAGGGGTACAAGCTCCATTTTCACAGCATGCCCCCTCCTACAATTCTAAGGCAATTCAATTCTCAAACCTCCGCAGAGAATCTGCTAGATCACGAGGTCTCAACACTTCTTGCCCAAGGGGCAATAGAAGAGGTACCCATTCTTCAACGGGGTGCAGGGTTCTACTCCCCCTATTTTCTTATTCCAAAGAAAACAGGAGGACACAGACCCATTCTAGACCTCAGAGAATTGAACAAATACCTGTTCCGAGAGAAGTTCAAAATGATTTCTCTAGGAACTCTTCTGCCATACCTTCAAAGCCAGGATTGGCTTTTCTCTCTAGACTTAAACGGATGCATACACTCACATTCTGATCCATCCAGATCACAGGAAATTCTTACGATTCCTTTTCAAGGGAAAACATTTCCAGTACAGGGTTCTTCCCTTTGGTCTGGCTTCAGCACCAAGAGTATTCACGAAATGCATGGCAGTAGTAGCTGCATTTCTGCGAACCCTGGGGATATTCGTCTTCCCTTACTTAGATGACTGGCTCAATCGAGCTCCTACAGTTGCAGAGGCCAGCACTGCACTGTCTCGCACAATGCGAATCCTCCAATACATGGGGTTGGTAATAAACTTCCCAAAATCCCAACTTGTTCCTTCCCAGTGCTTGGAATTCATAGGGGCCTGTCTAGATACCAGACAGGCAAAGGCTTTCCTTCCACAGGCCCGGTGTCTTCGCATAATAGCCCATGTTCCATAGCTCATGTTCCCTGTAAAATAGTTATCTCCAAGTTATAATGCCCTGTTCAATGTAATTTCAGTTTGTTCAATGTAAACCGCACTGATGCAGAATAGCGCGGTATATAAGAGAATGGAAATAAATAAATAATGCAACTAGCTTCTCAAGCAACAGGGAAATCCTGCCTAACTGCTCGGGAGATACTACAGTTGCTGGGACATATGGCATCCACAGTTCATGTAGTCCCATATGCTCGCCTCCACATGTGAGCAGCTCAGTGGACCCTATCCACACAGTGGACACAGGCCACAGGACATTTATCAGACAAAATAGTAAACTCTCAATGACTAATTTTGTCCCTCCAATGGTGGCAATCACTAGAAAATCTGACAGTGGGGTCTCCTTTCCATCAACCCCTTTTTCAGGCCACCCTAACAACAGATGCATCACAGGTGGGTTGGGGAGAACACCTGAATCATCTCTCTACCCAGGGCACCTGGACTCCATAGGAGACTGGTCTACACATAAACCTCCTGGAATTAAGAGCAATCTTGTTTAGCTCTTCGAATATTCCATGCCCAGCTCAGCTACAAGACAGTCCTATTCCAGACAGACAATCAAGTAGCCATGTTCTATGTGAACAAGCAGGGCGGGACAGGCTCTCTGTCATTATGCAACAAAGCTTTACGACTGTGGGCCCTTGCCAGAGAGTATTCACCTTCTAGTGGTGTATCTGCCAAGTATTCAAAACCTTTGGGCAGACAAACTCAGTCAAGTACTGCTGCCTCACAAGTGGTCTCTCCACCTAGACCAGGTGGCAAAGATTTTTCATCTCTGGGGGATTCCAGACATAGACCTCTTTGCAAGTCCACTGAATGCCAAACTTCCCCAGTTCTGTTCCAGGATTCCGGCTCACAATTGTCAGGCAAGGGATGCCTTCCTCCTTCACTGGGGTCAGGACTTCCTTTATGCCTTCCCACCCATTCCCCGCATCCCCAAAAGACTCTTCAAGCTTCAGAGAGACAGGGGTCGCATGATTCTCATAGCGCCACCATGGCCACGCCAAGCATGGTATCCCCTGCTTCTGCATCTCTCTCAAACAGCACCTCTGGAGTTAGGGCATGCTCCAGATCTCCTTTCCCAAGAGGACGGGATGCTATGGCACCTGAGTCCCCAGTCCCTGCATCTCACGGCCTGGTTGTTGAAGGCTTAGACCTCCAGGATTTCAACCTGTCCCAACAGGTAAAGGATATCCTTCAGGCTTCTAGAAAACTTTCCACAAGAAGATTTTATGCCTTCAAGTGGAAACGTTTTACTATATGGTGCTCCAAGAAGGGATTAAACCCCCTTGTCATACCTTTAGAATCTATTAGAGTATTTCCTTCACTTATCAAATTCTGGTCTAAAGACCAATTTGGTAAGAGTCCATCTTAGTGCAATTGCAGCGTCTTATAAGCCTCTGAATGGACAACCAATTTCCTCTCATCCAGTCATATCCAGATTTATGAGAGGTCTTCTGATGACCAAACCTCCCATTAAGCCACCACCGGTGGCATGGGATCTAAATCTAGTTCTCGGGCAGCTCATGAAGCCGCATTTTGAACCTTTCGCCACTTCAACCCTTACGTTTTTGACCTGGAAGGTCATCTTCCTAATTGCAATCACCTCTGCACGTCGCATTAGTGAACTGCAAGCTTTAGTAGCTGATCCTCCTTATACTAGGTTTCATCATGATAAGGTTGTTCTTAGAACTCATCCACACTTTATGCCAAAGGTGGTTTCGCCTTTTTATTTGAATCAATCATTTATCTTCCTGTATTTTTTCCGAGGCCTCACGCCTCTAATGCAGAAAGAAACCTTCATACTTTGGATTGTAAAAGAGCCTTAGCCTTTTACCTACAGAGAACACAGCAACATATAATGTCCTCGCAACATTTTATGGCTTTTGACTCTAATCATTTGGGACTTCCAGTCTCCAAAAGGACTTTATCTAAATGGATTGCCCAATGCATATCCTTTGCTTATGAGTCTTGAAGGCCATGTCACAGCTCATAACGTGAGAGCCATGGCAGCTTCCATGGCTAATCTCCACTCCTTGTCTCTCGATGACATCTGTCGAGCAGCCACCTGGGCTTCGGTACACACCTTTACAGTCCACTACTGCCTGGATAAAGCCTCCCGTCAGGATGCCTGCTTTGGCCAGGCTGTTCTTCAAAATCTCTTTCAGACCTAATTCAACTCTACCCACCAACCCTGGTGGAATGCCAGAGATCCATGGGAGGAAGGATGCCTACCTTTCTAGGGTGGCACCTTCCTGGGGCCATCTCCCTGGCATCTTCAGCTAGGGAGTCCCCATATGTGAAGACTACATTCCTGCTTGTTCCTGGAGATAGCATAGTTACTCACCTGTAACAGGTGATCTCCGGGAATAGCAGGAATTTAGTCTTCACAACCCACCCACCTCCCCTAGGAGTTGTCTCTCTATCTCTTTGTCTCTTTCCTCTCTCCCTCTATCCTTTCACTCAGCTGAAGAGGGACAGTTGAAAAGGCGGGAAGGCAGCGCGCATGTGCTGAGGGATGCACCCAAAGCGTCCCTATTGGATGTTGGGGAGCGTTCCCGCACAGGCTCCATCGGTACCGACGATACCCATATGTGAAGACTAAATTCCTGCTGTTCCCGGAGATCACCTGTTACAGGTGAGTAACTACGATGAACCATCCTATAGTATTAACATAATCCATATAACATTTATTTATTTATGTGCTCTTATCTAAAATCAAAGTGTTTTATATGGAACAAGTAACAATTTACAATTAACAATGAACAATTAACATTGAACATGTGAGGAACTAGTAGTACATACTGTATAGCATTACATTTTAACTATTTACAAGTCTGTAGGAACAGCAGCAGCATGTTATGTGTATACAGGTGGAGGATTGGTGGGTAATTTTATTTATTTATTTATTTAACTTTCTTCTATACCGTGCTCTTTAATATCAGTGCGGTTTACATAAAACATATTTTCTGCAGTGTAGGCGACCTACACTGGACGTACAGTAAAAGGGATTATGTACAGGTTTTAAACAGGGTAAACTAAACAAAATCACTCTGAAATATGATATGGAACATCTCTAATATTTACATACTGGCACTGCTATTTACATACGCTGTCTGCTATGCTCATGGTGTCGATCGGGGGAGAGTATTCCTACTTGTGGGCTGGGCTGGGTTCAGTATCTACGGGGTGGCTGCTTGCGGGGTGTCTGCCTGGTCCCACGGGTGTGGCTGACTGTTGAAGGTCATCAGGTTAGTGTAATACTGAAGGAACAGGTGGTGCTTCAATGCCTTCCTAAACTGGGAGAGGTCACTAATGGCCCTAATGGCAGGAGGTAGGGCGTTCCAGCTAGCGGGTGCATAGAGCGCGAATGCTCTGTTCCTGGTTGCTTGCGAGCATTTTGTAAGTGCCCTCGGGAGTTTCAGGGAATTAATGGCAGCTGATCTCCTTTCTCTGTTAAGGGGGGTGGTCTGAATGAGATCTGTAAGTGAAGTGGAAGAGCATTTATTGATGGCTTTGTGGGTCAGCATCAGCACCTTGAATGAAATCCTACACTGGACTGGGAGCCAGTGCAGATTTTTCAGGATTGGGGTTATGTGTTCCCTCCTAGATGTCCTGTGCAGGATTCTTGCGGCCGCGTTCATTGCTAGTTGCAAGGGATTCAGTGTGTTTTTTGGGAGACCGTGTAGTATGGCATTCGCTTAGTCAAAGTGCGGGATTACTAGCGCTTGGTAGACTGTTCGAAAATCTTCCGGTTCTAGCAATTATCTCATATGGCGAAGCGTCCTTATTTTGTTGTATATTGCCTTGACCATGTTGCTTATTTGGGCCTTCATATTGAGCTGTTGATCCAGTGTAACCCCGAGGTACTGAATTGTGGGCTTGCTTAGGAGCTCCGCGTCCCGCACCTTCAGTGAAGTTGGAGGAATGAAAGTGGTATTCCTTGTGACGAAGAGAACTTCAGTTTTCTTAAAATTTATTCTTAGTTTCTGCTCGTGTAGCCAATCAGTGACAGCATCGAAGCAGGCGGATAGAGGTGATAGGTATGGTTGGTCTGTCAGGAAAGGCATGTAAAGTAGCACACCATCGGCGTATATTAGACAGTTGATGTTGAAAGAGCGGATGAGGTTACATATAGGCTGCATATACACGTTGAATAGTAGGGCCGACAGAGATGAACCCTGTGGTACACCTTTTTCTTAAAGAAAAGGTGATGAAGCGGAGGAACCGGTGTGCACATGCTGCCATCGATCTGTTAAGTATGAAGCACACCATGCTAGTGCATTGCCCTGGACGCCCTTCTTTCTGAGACGGGTGAGGAGTATTTCGTGGCAAACAGTGTCAAAGGCTGCTGCAATGTCTAGGAAAATCAGCGTCTGATGTTGTCTATCCCAGTAGTCAAAGTGTTGATTAATGTGGTCAGCATCGTTTCAACCCCATGTGCTTCCCGGAAACCGTGCTGGCAAAGGTCGAGGGGTGCGCTGTCCTCAATATGTTGGTGGAGTTGCTGTTGTACGACCTTCTCAATGATTTTTGCCATCAGTGGGATACTTGAAATCGGCCTGTAGGAGTCCATCTTTGATGGGACCAGCTTGCTATTTTTTAGTAGCGGTCTAATAGCTGTTTGCTTCAGGCTATAAGGGATGGTGAGGTTGGAGATGAGAGTACTGCGGAGAGAAGGGAGGGGCATGAAGGAAAAGAAAGACGAAGAGAGAGGACTTTAGAGGAGAAATAGGACACTAAAGTAGCAGGGTCAGGAGAGGGGAGGGAGAGAGAGGGAGTGGGCGATGACTGCAGGATTGAGAGGGAGCGAAGAACAGAATAAAGATTTAACGAGAGGAGTTAACGAGTTAGCTGATGAAGAAATAAGCTTGGAATAATAATCTTGTTTAGCGGAATGAAGAAGAGAGCGATAGAGTTTGTGACAGTAGTGAAAATGTGAGAGAGTAGAAGAACAGGGGTGCTTACGCCAAGAACGCTCAGCCCGACGGAGATATCGACGATGGAGATAGAGACTGGGGTGGTACCAAGGATGTCGAGTGGGGGCAGGAGAGGTGCGAAGAGGGCAGAGTGGGGCAAGGGTATCAAGAGCAGAGACAAGGGTTGTATGCCAGGTATGCACCTGGGAATCAACTGAAAGAGAGTAAAAATCTGGGGAGAAAAGGGTATCAGAGGATGGGAACTGGAGAAGAGTGTTTGCAGTAATACGACGAGACTGGGAGGATGAAGCAGGACTAGGAGCGGAGGTGGGAGAACATGATGAGGGAGGCGATGGGGTAGCAAAGGAAAAAAGGATACAGGAGTGGTCAGACCAGGGAAGAGATAAGGCTGAAAGGGAAGAAGTTAGAAAAGGAGAAGGATCATGAGAAATAAGAAGGTCTAGGGAATGGCCAGCGGCATGGGTGGGAAAGAAGACTAGTTGGTGAAGGGAGAGATCAGACAAGTGTGTTAGAAAAGCAGTCACGGGGGGTGGATGGGGAGTCAGCATGAATGTTAAAATCTCCTAATTAGGAGGTGAGGATAAAGAAGGGAAATTTCAGTAATGGTGGCTAATAAGGAGTCCCAGGATTGGGCGGACAGGGAGGGGGGGGGGCGTAGATGAGCAGAAAATAGAAAGAGGAGGAAGAGGAGGGGAAGGAGGGGTCTAAACAGAAGAGCAATGATTCAGGATAGTGTAAGACTGGTGACAAAAGTTCCTGGATAGAGAGGGAGGAGCAATAGAGAACAGCAACACCCCCGCCACTCCTACCCCGACGAGTGGTAGATAAGGCAGCAAAGCCCAGGGGCAGACAGCGGTTAAGGAGAGGCTCTTCTCCATCCCTCAACCATGTCTCTGTCAGGAAAAGGATATCAAGGGAATGCTGGGAAATGAGATCATGAACCAATATAGTTTTGGAGCGGATGGAGCAACAGTTCAGTAAAGCAAGTTGCAATAACAAAAGGGATGGAGCAGAAGGATATGTGTGACAATAGGTTAGGTTTGCAAGGTTTCGTGCCTGACATCCGGGTAAAGGGGATAAGAGGGAAGAAGAAACGGGACGATGGCCCCAGTACACTGGAATAGTAGCCATAATAATAGAAAATAGAGGGGTAAACAGAGAGATAGGAAAAAATAAAAGGAGCAGTAGGGGTATTAACCAGGAGTGGGACTTACCTTTACTCATATACCAGGAAGTCAGAGTGTTGAGGATACCAAATAGACGCCGAGTGAGTAGAAGCGTGAGTGGTAGGGGCAATACCTGGGCCTGTGGTGGTCGCATGGGCTCAAAGGGCTCGCCTCTGGACTCGCCCCAAGGAGCTATCATCAATTGGTGCTATCATCGCCCCAAGGAGCTATCATCAATTGGTGCTATCATCAATTGGTGTAAAGCTTGTTTTGGAAGACCTGTGAGGATACTGTTACAAAAGTCGAGCTGTGGGAACACAAAGGCTTGTAGTGTTGTACGGAAGTCATACATTGAGAGAAAGGGTCATAAGTGTTGAAGTGTTTTCAATTTGTTAGATTGCTCTAGTGACGTTGTGGATGTGAGTGGTCATGTTTAACTGTTGGTCTATTCAACCCTCCGCCAACAGTCACCCTGAACAACATCATCTACAGCACAAAGAATGAAATAAAATATCTCGGAGTCACGCTCGACAACAAACTAAAGATGGATAAACACCTCCGGAATACCAATAGAGCCATATTCCATAAACTAAGAATCCTCCAGCCACTGCGTAACATCATTGAACAACACGACTTCAGAACAGTGGCACAAGCACTCATCACGCCCCACTGGGATTACTGTAACGCCATATTGCAGGGGCTACCAAAGAAAACCCTGAATATACTACAAATGGCACAAAATGTTACAGCCAGGATCATCATGAAAAAGAGCTTCACAAAACACATCACACCAGTCCTAATTGAGCTTCACTGGCTCCCAATTACCGCCCGCATAAAATACAAACTCCTAGTAACCACATTCAAACTTATACACAACATAGCGCCGTCATTCCTAACCAATCTCATCAGCGCTCAAACTCACAATAGAAGCAGAAGAACCACCAACTTAAACACTCTCAGTGTCCCAAAGAGTATAAGAACAGCCAAGATACACACCAGCAACAGAGCATTCTCTTACATTGCACCCATGCTATGGAATCAACTGCCACATGGCATACGTGCAATCAACAACCTAACAGACTTTAGGAAAAAGCTCAAAACCCACCTGTTTATAACTCACTATAATCTAACAGAGTAAATAATAACTAGAACACAAAGGGTCAACCGTATCCATGACACTAGAGTGACCTTACAATATGACTTTAAGGGATTTGAACCACCATGTAATGCATCTAGGTTAGTGCATCTCCCCCAGTTTAGCTGTAATTAGTGTAATAGAATGTATATATATAACTGCAAGTTGTAAATATTGTAACAATATGTATATATGTAATTGCACCTGTAAATATTGTATCAGATTTTTGTGCAGTGTGAACCCAGTGTGAATCTTGGCATGCAATCATTCTGTATTAACTGTTGATTACCCCTCCTGATATGTATAGTCAACCGCTGCTGATCGCTGGAAGCAGCGGTATACAAATGTTCTCTAAATAAATAAATAAATTCCCAGGTATCGTACTTCATCTTTAACTTCTAGTAATGCTTCTTTTATTCTTAGAGTAGATGGAGGGGTGAATGACTTATCTTTCATTATGTATAGAGCTTCTGTCTTGTTGTAGTTGATTTTTAGCTTGTGAGAGGACAGCCGGGTTGCAACCTCATTAAAGCAGGTTACTATTTGTGTGTGGTTGGGTTTCTTGGTGTCAAGCGATATGTATAACATAATGTCATCAGCATAAATGTGGTAAAACATTTTGTGCTTCTGTATTATGTTACAAATGGGTAGTCTGTATAGGTTAAATAATAATGTTGATAGAGTGGATCCTTGTGAGACTTCCTGTTGGCTTGATGGCTTTGATGTACTGGCTCCTATCTTTACCTGTTGTTTGCGGTCAGTTAAGTATGATTTGAACCAGAGTAAAGTGGTGGTCTTGATTCCTATTTCTTAAAGTCTTGTAATAAGTAGGTTGTAGCAGATCAAGTCAAAGGCTGATGCTATATCCAGGAATAGCAGAATGAAGCCAAATCTTTGCTGTCTATTCCCTTTATAATCCTGTCCGTGAGGGCAGTGAGCAGTGTTTCTGCCCCATGACTTGTTTTAAAGCTGAGCATTGAGTGGGGCATGTTTATTGATATGGTCCTGGAGCTGAAGATGTACCACCTTTTCTATTGGTTTTGCTAAGAATAGGAGGCTGGAAATAGGTCTATAGGAACTCTGATTTGTCTGATGTAGGGTTTTTTAGAATTGGGTGTATAGAGGCAGTTTTCAGCTCTTTTGGCATGTAACCTTGTGTTAAAGAGAAATGTAGTATTTTGAGAATTATGGGTGTCATTTCCTCTCATGATATTTTTAACCAGCTTGCTGGGCAGGGATCAGTTGGTGGATGATGTGATTGTGTTCAGGCCCATCATGATTTTTTGCAGTTGATCCATGTAGATTAATGAGAAAGATTCCCAAGTAACTGTTGAAGTGATGTTGTGTTGATACTCAGGGGGTAATGTGGTTGTGTTCTTTGTTTTGCCCATGTAGTAGTTAGCTATTGTTTGTGGACTTATTGTATCAAGTGAACCATCATGATTGGGGGGGGGGGGGGTTTAATAAGTGATGTGACGATTTCAAAGAGCTCTCTCGGTTTATTTAATGAGTTCATTATGAGTTTTGTATGATATTCTCTCTTATTGATTCTGTCCCAGTATTCTTGTAGTTTGGTCATGAATTTGATCTGGTTGTCTGGTTGTTTTGTCTGTCTCCATTTATGTTCGAGTTCTCTTAACTATATTTTAAGTCTTTTAGTTCTTGTGTATACCAGATTGCACTTTTTGTATGGTATTGGAAGGTACTGTCATAGTTGAGATAGCAGGACGCCATGCTGTCACTTCACTATAACATCAATGTTATATACTGCATACTACTGCATACTGCATATAATTCCTGCTGTGCACCACTTATTTTCCAGCTAGCTGCCACAATAGGCCACGGTAGTGAATCCTTTCTTGCCAAGTGTCCCCCAACTCTTAACGGTCCCCATTTATTAGCTGTGGCCTTGCTGGGTAGCCATCTTTCCAAAACATCTTGTAGCTCACTGGAAAAATATCTAGGATAACATCAGAGAGGTGCCTCCCATCAGGCCCATATAAGCCTGGACAGTACTCCACCAGAAGGTTATGGAATATGTGACTGGCATTGATTGTTTGCATGAATTTGGGCATCCATCTATTCAATTTCTTACTTGTTTTTTCAACTGCTTTCTGCGACTCACTCTCTCCATACCCTTTCTTGGAATGATTTCCAACCATTTATTTATTTATTTTAGTTTCTTATATACCGCACTATTTAGTATCAGCGCGGTTTACATGGAACAGTGAAACATAATGAACAAACGTTAGTTTTACAGAGAACAAGGAAATACAACTTGGATAACTTAGGGAAACATGCACATCAACTATTTACATATGTTGATGTGCATGTTTATAATATATAACCATGTGCATGTTTATAATATATAACCATGCACCATGTTTATAATATATAACCATATAATGTGCATCGATGGGAGGATGCCCACTAAAAAAAGTATGTCATTCTACATTCTTAGCATGAGTTCTATGCTATGTGGCGATGCCATGTCGTAGACTCCAGGTGAATAATCAGAAACATCAGGGAGGATCATGTATGCAATACTAATGGCATAAGCTGTTCCCATGTCATTCCCCATTGTCCTAACCACAAGATGGTCATATTCTTGCAGGCTAGGCCAAGGTGTACACCCAGCAGCCTCACTCAAGCTCTTCCATGTGCCCAATACATGAAAAAGTGCACATAGATTCATGCTGTATATTGCTGACATTCCATACCTATGGTAGACAATGGAAGAAGTCAAGAGTGTGAAAAGTGGGGTTAGTGTAGTGGTACTCTAACCTAATGTATAAGTTGTAGGCATGTGAAACCATTTGTCAATGGACATGACTATCCTCGTGGACAGGCATGAGGCTGTCATAGTCATAGCATTCCCAATATGGAAGGAGTACGTACTATAGCAATCCAAGTTGAAGCCTGCCCTCTCTAGAAACCTTTTGAGAATCTTTGAAAACTGAAAACATAAGAAGGCTACAACTACAACTGAGAGACTCCTCACATTGGGAGACTGATTTAAAATCATAGCACTCTTGGTGCGAGGCAGATTTCACTGGCTGCCGATCAGCTGAAGCTGCAGCGATTTCAAGTCCTCATTCCCACTTCAGCTGAGAGGTTCCTCACACTGGGAGACTGATTTAAATTCATAGTACTTTTGACGTGCCCGCGCCTAAGGGCTTTGCCAGAGGGTCCTTAGGCGTGAATCACCAAACCCTTCACGGAGAAACATCTAACTGCAAATACAGATAGAACATCAACGTGGCATAGAACAACCTACTAGAGCATGCAATTGGTAAGCTATATTCAGCAATCAAACTTCAACACTCTATTGCCAGTACAATTCAACAGGATTTCAAGAATCCCTAAACAAGTTATGCTATTACCCTTCTACCTCACACTTATATTCACCCTAGCTCCCCCAGTACCCTCATTCTTTTACTATTATCCATGTACGTTAATGCCTAACAATCTAAACAATATAAAATCTAGACATAAACATAATTTCATGCTTAATAAAACTATTTTGATCACCTCACCTAAATGCAAGGACACAAACAACATCTCTCTCTTAAAGTGCACTTATTCTATGATCTTCTGCTTGACATTTTCAGTACTGAGTGCTGTTTTTTGGCCTAGCCTTGTCCCCCCCCTCCCCCCCAAGTCTTCACAAAATGTCTCGCAGTAGTGGCAATGCTGGGGGTGTGTCTTCTCTTACCTGGATGATTGGCTCATAAAAAGCACCACTCCGGAGGGAGTTTGGGATTTCTCACGCCTAACCATTCGGGTATTCGAGCTGTTGGGGTTTGTGATCAACTACTCTGTCCTACCTTCAGCCCACCCAGCAGCTGGAGTTCATAGGAGCCCTGCTCGATACGACTCAGGAGAGGGCTTTCCTTCCGCAGCATCGACTTCAAAGGCTGACAGCCTTGGTTCAGGACACTCTACTGAGTCACTGAGTAATGGCTCGCAGGATGCTGACCGTCCTAGGTCACATGGCATCTACAGTACATATTATACCCCTGGCACATCTTCGGATGTGGCAGACTCAGTGGGCTCTGCGGACTCAGTGAACCCTGGCCACAGATTGCCTCCAGGATTGGATGTATGTCACCAGTCCCCTTGTCCAATCTCTGCATTGGTGGATGGTCCCTCAAAATTTGCTCAAAGGCCTCCCCTTTCAAAAGGCTTCACCCCAGAGAATCTTGACAATGGACACATCCAAGTTAGGATGGGGAGCTCATCTCAATGGCTTCCACACTCAGGGTGACTGGTCTGTCAAAGAGAGCCTTTGCCAGATCAACTTCCTGGAATTGAGAACCATAGCAAATACTCTGAAGGCCTTCCGAGATCAGCTGGCCAACCATATTGTCCTCATTCAGACTGACAATCAAGTTGCTATGCTCTATATCAAGAAGCAGGGGAGCACCAGCTCCTGTCTGCTGTGCTGGGAGATGGTCAGGTTGTGGAGTTTGTCATCGCTCACGGAATGGATCTGAGGGCCACATATCTACTGGGAGACCAAAACACTCTGGCAGATAGACTGAGCCAGGTCCTTCATTCACATGAATGGATGCTGAAAAGAGATGTAGTGGCCTGCATCTTTCAGAAGTAGGGCACTCCCTCGATAGACTTGTTTGCCACTCCACAAAATGCCCAGGTAGATCAGTTCTTCTCCACAGCGGGATCCCACAATGGACCAGGGTCGGATGCTTTCCTCATGCATTGGGTGGGAGGGTCTTCTGTATGCTTATCCTCCAATACCTCTCATAGCGAAAACCCTAATGAAGCTCAGGACAAAGGGGGGCATGATGATACTCATCGCGCTGTACTGGCCCAGACAGCCATGGTTCCCGCTCCTGCTGCAGCTCTCCACGCAGGTACTCCTCCAGCTTGACCATGCTCCGGCCCTCATTTCGCAGGATGATGGGAAGATGTTACATTCCATTGACCAGTCTTTGGCCCTCACGACATGGATGTTGAGAGGCTAGTCCTGTCAGAGCTCCATCTGTCTGACAACATAACTGATGTTCTCCAGGAACAAGCAGGAAGTCAGTCCTCACATATGGGTGACATCGGCGCTGACAGAGCCCTCATGCGGAGCAATCCCCAGCTTTCGAAGAAAGCCTTTAGGATTCCATCGCGCATGTGCGATCCCCTTCCTGCCCAAGAGTGCCATCTTGCTCAGTCTCCTTTTTTCCGCAGAGCCCAACGGACGTCGTCCAAGTTCCCTCGTGGAAAAAAATGTTAAACTGAGGAAAAACTTATTTTTCTGTTTAGCTGGTTTGACACTGGTTCCCCTTCCTGCCTCGGGCTCTGTACACCGGTATTGAGTCTGGTCCAATTTTTTGGTTTTTGTCCTTAGAGACTAGTGTTCACGCTCTTTTTCTTTTTAGCTGGCAGCCAGGTCCTTTGACCTCGCAGAGGCCCTTTTTCCCCCGATGGCTGCCAGCGGGTTTAAAAAGTGTGACTGGTGCATGAGATTGATGTCTCTCACTGACATACATGACTGCTGCCTCCATTGCCTTGGGCCCGACCACAACCCGAAGGTCTGTGGCCCATGTAAGAAAACGTCTTCTAAGGCCCTGAAGAGCAGGCAGCAGCAACTTGATAGGATTTTTCCCAAGTCCGCACCTGCCCGGGCCCGGACCTCGTCAGACCCCAGAGCAGCATTGAGTGTCCTCTGAAAGGGGGTCTCCCTCGTGGGAACACCGGAGGAAGAAAAAATCTGGGAGGGCGGTGTCGCTAGATGGCTCCGAGTGGCCTGGTCCCTCGTGGGCTAGGTCGCGGAGCTCAGCCTGCTGCCCTGGGTCTTTGGAGTCGGAGAGGCCTGCAAAACTACCTCGTAAGGACCCAGAGATGCCGAGGCAGGTAAGCACTGTCCTCATTGTAGACTCTCCTCTGGGAGAGCCATCGTCGGGACCCAACCCGGGGGCTGTGGAGCCTCCTGAGCTCGGTCTCAGGTTGGCGGCCTTGGAGCGCAGCGTGTCTGCCTTCATAGACCAGCAGCGGTCGCTGATTTCCGGTCTCACCAGTCCATCCGCCCTGACCACCAGGACATCAACATCGAAGTCGACCCCAGAGGCCGAGCCAATCCTTGAGACACTAAGAACTCGAGTTTATCCTCGACCGACGTCCCCCTCGACCTCCCATTCGGGACCGAGGTCATCGACACCGATTCCACTGGCATCAGGGCGGTCGAGACCAAAGCCCTCGAGGCCGGAGCTGCTCGACTCCTCTTCAGAGGGTTCCGGTTGGGAAATGGAAGACGAGGAGTCACCAGATACCCATCGGACCAAATATGTCCCCTCAGATTCCCCGGGTTCTGAACCTTGGAGGAGGTCCTCCCCCCCCGGAGGACACTTGGTTCTTGGACTTTGTCCGGGACATGGCAAAGGCTTTGTCATTCCCGGTGGAGGCCGAGGAGGAGCCTCGAGCCAAGGAGCTCGAGATCCTCCAGTATGACTTTCCCCCTCGGGAAGCCCTTACTGTACCGGTGCCCCCCATTGTGGAACGGCTGATGCTTCGCATGTGGGTGACACCGGCCTCGATGCCGGTACTCAGCAAGCAAATCTATTCCATTTATCGAGTTTGCAAGAGTCCTGGATTCCAGAAAGCACAACTGCCGCACAACTCCATGGTTGTGGAATCGGCCCTGCACCAGCTCAAGAGCCAGAAGATGCACTCCTCGATGCCTCCTGGCCGGGAGGCCTGCAACATTGATGCCCTCGGCAGAAAGTGCTACCAGGGTTCGATGCTGTCATGCCGAATCCAGACGTACCAGCTTTAAATGGGCATGTATCTACGAGACCTGGCAAAGGAGATTACCGGGTTCTCAGCTGGTCTCTCGAGGGACCTTTGCAGTGCTTCCAAGTTTTGTCCACTGGGATCCGGGAGTGCTTGAAGTTTATGACGAGCAGCCTATGATGGCTTCGAGGCGTCGGCCCGGGTAGCTGTGGCTGGCATCGGTGCGTGCCGCCAGGCATGGCTACAGTCGTCAGACCTGGAGCAATGGGTACAGGACAAATTGGTTGATGTCCCTTGCCGAGGTGAAAACCTCTTTGGCAAGCCCATGACAGAAAAGGCTGCCAAAATCGAGTCCGAGTACCTGACCTAGACTAGACTTGAGAAGAAGACTTCTGCCCCTTCTATAAAGAAGGGCTTGGGTAAAAAGCCCTTTTTCCCGAGAAAAGGTACAGCTTACCGCAACTACCCCACATATCAGGCCTCCCCAGCTCCCCAACAGGGGCAGCAGGCTAAGGGACAGGGGCATGGCCTGCATAAGCAAAAGGTCCCCAAACCCAAGGCTCTGGCTCTGGCCCAGCCTGGAAGGGGTTTTTGACTCCCAGAGCATAGTCCCTCTCTTGAAGGAAGTAAGGCCATGCACAGGAGGAAGGCTGACTCTGTATGCCCACAGGTGGCCAGCCATCACAACAGATGCCTAGGTTCTACAGATAGTCCAAAGGGGCTATCGGCTATATCTCGCCCAGGCACCACCCTCTTACTTCCCAGGGGAACCTCTCAGACCCCCTCTTCACAGGGACTTCCTCTTAGGAGAGTTGGCAGGTCTTCTAGAGGATCAGGCGGTAGAACCGGTGCCCCACCACCTGCAGGGAAAAGGCTTCTACTCCAGGTACTTTCTCATACCAAAGAGAACTGGAGGTCTGAGACCCATCCTCGACATGCGAAACTTAAGTTCCTGGTGAGGGTGTACTCTGGCACCTATTTAAGGATTAGAATCCAACTCCATCCCCCCAATGCCCTTCTGTCTGTCCAGGCTACCAAAAAAAAAGAGAATAGTAAGGAGTTAATGAGAGAGAGAAATGCTGCAGAATGCAGAACAGATGTGGTGAGATTCTCTTTCACTGTAAATAGTTGGTTCTCACAACACTCCCACCTCCCTGAGGTGTTGTCTTCTGCTACAGCTATGTTATCAGACTGAAGATGATGGTGCCGTGGCAGCAGGTGGAAAGGAGGTGCGCAGGCACAGTGAAGCCTCCCAAAAGCTTGCAGTAGAAGCTAGGAGCATTCCTATGCAGCGCTCCGTCGGGGATTTCACCCATGCATGAGGACGTATTCCTGCTGTCCACGGAGAACACCTTTTATAGGCGAGTAACTACCTTTTTTCTCAGTTGTATAAAACTAGTTAGCCACTGTTTTGTCCTCATGGACAAACAACCTCACCTTCCCGTCTGCGTTTGATCCTTTTTTTTTTTTTAATTTTCAGGATTTCAGGGTTTCCTGCATGCTGGACTGACCTAGTCCCTTGACTGAGCATTCAAATTTACTTTTTACAAGGGGCTCCTTCCTCATCACAGGATCCTCTTTGCAATACAAATTCTAATATGCACTTCCCCACAAATCTGCTCTTTCCTTATGGTTAGACTCTATATGGGGTCCTCTATTCTTCTCTCTTTGGCGTGTGAATTAAGACAATATCTCCGTAAATTCCAGAATATACTTCTTGGTAGTAGCAAGTCCAAGTCCAGAGAGATGGGAAAAAGTCCTTTGACTTTACATATGCATCACACAGGACTAAAATGAAGTCCCAAGTGATTTGTTGACAAGAAAAAAACACCCTACATACTTCCTCACAACAAGAAGTGACAGGGAAATGGGGGTAGAGCCTGGTGTTTGGCCAAGATGGACATGTAAGAGCGGTGCTCTGGAGGGCAATTGAAAAGAATCCTGATTTCTGCAATATTTGATCAAATAGTGCCTATCTACTTGGATACCATTCGATCTTGGCTATATCAGGCTCTAAACAGACGTGGCTGGATTTCCAAATATCTCAAAATGCTAGCACAAAGAGAACCGAGATGGAACCTCTTACATCTCACAAGATGGCGGTCATCCGAGAAGGTCCTGAGACCTTGCAGGAGATCTTGGCTGAGATCCGGGCAGTCAAAGAGTTGGTCAAAGTTAATGGAGAATCGCTTTATGCAATGCAAGAAGATATCAACACTTTGAGATCCTCTTTGGAGTCAAATACGGCTCGTTTGGAGAAGGTAGAAAAGGTGGTGGCGTCACATGGGGAGAGGCTCGAGGCCGTTGAGGAACAGGCCAAGTTGATATGTTCACTGCAAAGGGAGGTGGAAGACGGAGACAATCGCTCTCGGTGGAACAACATAAGTATCCTAGGAGTTTCTGAGGGAGCAGAGGGTCATGATATGATATCATTTCTACAGGCCATGATTCCAGCTGTATTAAGGTTGCATTTCATTATGCCATTCGAGATCGAGCGCGCTCAGAGAGTGCCTACTCGGCCCGTGGTCACGGGCAAGCATCCACGCCCAATTATCCTGAAAATGCTGTTTTCAGCAAGTATTACAAATAATGGGAGCAGCTAAAACCCTTTCAGCCTTGGAATATCAAGAGCATAAACTCCTGTTTTTCCCGGACTTTGCAAAGGCGATGGTGGATCGGAGAAGGAGTCTTTTGGCATTGCGTCCACGTTTGGTTCAACTGAAGGCCCGTTTTGGACTGCTGTATCCTGCCCACATGAAAGTCACACTGCACAACCAGATCAAAACTTATGATGATCCTGGAGATTTATGTGCATTTTTGGAGGATGAGTTGTCGGTGATGATGCGGTGAAGGTTATATCACATCTCCTACTTGCTGCAGTCTGATGGCACTTGCTATCATGGGCGTTTAACCGGTCTGTGCTCGTGTGAAGGAGGTCCATTTACGCAGAAGTGACACTTAAGCCTGTAATACTGGCATATACTGGGACATTTACTCTGTCTTCTTGAAGGAATTATCTCTGTTCTTAATAAGGGAGGTGGGCAAGATACGCTATTCTAAGAGTTACAGAAATGTAGAAGGGTTAGATTAATGAGCCCTCCACATCTGTCTTGTCCTAGCAGGCTCACCCGTTAAATTTAGTGTGTTATGTAACCCCCCCCCCCCTGGGTTTTTGGGTGGTTTGGGGAAATGTTTTGGTAGAATTAGGTGTATTATTACGTTGATCAAATAATGGGACCTTTTTTTCCCCCCTTTCTTTGGGCTATAGATACAGCCATATCTTAAAAGCGATGGGGAAATTGTTCTATGATATGAAACTAAATGCTACATTTTATTCTGTTACTGTAACATATGATTGTTAATTCAGAGCTATATTGTAAGTATGCTTTCTTTAAGATTGTGTCACTGAATGTTAAGGGCATTAATAATTTTACTAAGAGGAATGGTTCCCTCTGAATGGTAGGAAGAAAGCGCTGACATCTTATTGCTGCAGGAAACGTATTTGAAGGGTAAGGGAGTTGTTGTTGTCAGAGATCCAAGCCTTATTTTAAAGATTTTCAGCTGCCCATCATAAGATTAATGCAGTGGCCATATTAGCGTGGCTAGCTGTATCCCCATGGTTTTAAAATCCACGTGTTGTTTGTTCCTGTCTTCCAAGGGCTTGTTCTAGATTCAGTGAATCTACTATTCATGCGGCTCACAGCTATGTTTATGCTGTGATCTTATTTACCATATTTGACTTAGCGAGCTCTAGTTATATACTTTTATTTATTTATTTATTTATTTTATTTATTTATTTAACAGTCTTTTCTATACCGCCCCTTCCAGAGATCAGGGGCGGTTTACATTGAACATTAAACAGAACAATTGTATACTTCTGTATACATTTACAGGGAACATTATGCTTTAACTATGTACAGGTGTACTTACAGGGAACATATTTTGAACAAATTTTGATCAACATTTTGAACATATTTTGAACATTAACTATAACAGAGCTTTTCAAACTATTTACAAGTTATATACATGGAGCGCATCTTAGTTAGTTACAGTTACAGTGGTGAAAATAGTCAACTGTTTGAGTGGTTCGTTAGCGGGTTGTGTGGGGTTAGTGGGGTTAGTGAATTTTTCCTGTGTTAGTCATTTGTTCTGTCTTGGGTACAGTGTATGTGTTTCTGTGATTGTATTGGCGAAGTTCTTTGTTGGTAGGGGATTTCAAAGTGTATTGTAAAGAGGTAGGTTTTTAATTCTTTTTTGAATTGGTGAAGGTCTTATACAATAGTGTGGTCATCGGTCTGTTTCTTGGTGGGGTCGTCTTGAAGATATAGATATATCTATCACTCCTACAGTGATTTATGTAATAGGAATATTACGAGTTTTCCTTATAAGGGAAATGTAGTGTCAAAGTGATAGAACTCTAGTTCAACGCTTATGGAAAATTAACCGCCTAGATTTGCTCTTTGGAGGATAGAGTCTTTTTGAGAGAAAGGGGGGATATCTCTTCCTAATTCTTTGGCCTAATACTATAGCATTTGCAGTGGCAAGGTTCATGATGGGTGGAGGGGGCCGTAGGCATATGTTCAGTATGTCGCTGAGATTAAGGGTAGGTTTTAGCGAGGAGATGTCAGCACTTTGAGGCAAGTGAAATGGGACTGTCTTAACATTACGTTTTATTGATTTTCAATATGGAACCATATTAGGGTGGTATTGGGATTCAGAATAATTGGCAGCGTATCCTTATAAAGGAAATGTTTGTCTGAATTAGCTCTATGTTGGGAGTGGCCCTGTGTCTATTAGAAACATACAATAGATCTTGGTTGAGGCCTATGGTGATATACTTGTACCTACGTTACTCATGAGTGCAAACATCATGGTGTGGCAGTTTTCTTTTATATCCTCCTCTTTCTTACATGGAAGGGGTTACCAGACAAATCTCCTTATTTCTGGAGTGGAGTGTCTGTCCCTCTATAGCCCCCTGCAGGCCTTCCAGGCTTGCAGATGTTTTATGTTCATTTCATATGGCCCCTGGTGATCGTATGATGATTGGGAAGGAGAGGGTGGGGTGGGCTGCATTCAGAGAAGGATTGTATATTTTAATTTACTGTAACTTGGTTTTCTTTTTTGTTTGTATTTTGTTGGAAAATATAAATAAAGAAATTAAAAAAAAAGAAGTGACAGGAAAACCACACCTAATCAGACAGTAATAACCACTGCAGCAAGTCCAGTCGAGCATGCTGTAGCAAAATAATTTACACATCCTCACTACTCTAAGTTGGTATGGTCTTGCAATCAGGAGCATACTGGGATTGTGAGGGTTCTGGAGGATCTACGAGTATTACATTAAAATAAGCACTGAATAGCAGACTTGGAGTTTTTAGGCAATCTTAAAACTATTTGAATTCAGATAGAAATGACGTAGTGTAAAAGTACATTACTCAGAGAGAGAGGATAGTGAAAGGCATCATACTATACAGAGCCACCTGCTACCATGGCTTGTTGGCTGGGCACTCTATCTCCAGGAACAAGCAGGAATGAGTCTTCACATATGGGTACGTTGGTACCGACAGAGCCTGCGCGGGAACGCTCCCCAGCTTCCCAAAAAGGAAAGCTTTTGGGAGCATCCCACAGCGCCTGCGTGCTGCCTTCCTGCCTTTCCTAACCGCCTCTCCCCAGTTCTTCTTTTCCGCGGAGCCAGCAGGTCGTGTTCCTGTCACCGCTGAAGAAGTTCTTTGTTTTATTTTATTTCTTTGGTGGCGCGTCTGCCTTCCCCGACGTCAGACCGGTACCGCCGGTCTTTCTTTCTTTTCTTATAAAAAAAAAAAAAAAGAACATATTTTTCCCTCACTTAGTGTGTTTTTCCTCTTTGGGCCTTAGGCCTCACGAGAAATTTTCCTCATGGAAAAACCAGCCTCCGGGTTTAAAAAATGCACTAAGTGCAGCGGTACTATTTCTGTCACCGACACCCATGAATGGTGTCTTAAATGTTTGGGTCCTGACCACTCCATTTTGGATTGTCCGTCCTGCTCCTTGATGTCTAAACGAGGTTTACAGAACTGAGCAGCTAAGCTCCATGTGCTGTTTCCCTCTGATGCAGCTTCAGTGGCATCGACGTCTTCCAGGGCCTCTACTTCCTCCCATGGATCTCAGGTAACCAAACATAAATCCAGCCAGTCCTCGAAGGGTAGATCTCCTTCCAAGCATCGAGATGCCTCCGGGATTGCCCTCGAGGATTCCGCACCGGCAAAACAACCCCGGCAGGAAGCTCTGGCTTCCAAAGCTCCTCCTATGGGGTTACAGGTTGACATCGATGGCGCGGCCTCGACCGATCACCTGTTAGAATGTTCTGGAGTACCGGCGCAACCTTCCGGTACTGAATTCCAGGCATTCATGGCGTCGATGGATCAGAATGTTCTATCCATGCAGCAGGCTAACACGGCCTTCATTCAAGCTGCGACGCCGCTGATACCACAACAAACTCCGTTGTCGGTATCGGCTCCGGTACCGACTGCATCGACATCAACCAGGATGCCGACTGCAGCGGTTCCTTGTCCAGGGATGCCCATCGGCACCGTACCGGTCCCGATGACGCCCGATGTCGATACACAAAATATATTTCCCCTCTCCATTTCACTCTCCCAGCCCCATCCCATTCTAATCGTCCCCCAACATCAACTCCCTTCTAGCTCCTGCCCCACCCAGCATCCGCTCCCTTCTAGTCCCCGCATCATCAGCCCATTTCCAGTCCTAGCTCCCTCCCCTCACAGCCCATTTCCTTTCCAAGCCCCCCGCCCCATCAGCCCATTTCCATTCCAAGCCCCCTTCCACTCAGCCCATTACCATTCCAATACCCTGTCCCCATCAGCTATTTGCAGTTCAAGCTCCCCCTTCTACTCGGCCCATTTCCAGTCATAGCACCCCCCCCCCCCCCAGTCCAGAGTCTAGAGGCTAGAGTAGCAGACTTGGAAAACATAAGAAAGACAGAGAGGTACATAGATGAGACCTACAGGGATATAGTCCTGAAGTCCCACCTCAAGTCTGGCAGCATCCCTGTTGCCATGGAGGAGAGAGGTCACGTGACAGGAGAGCATCACCCTGGTGTGGCAGGTAGGGATCCTGTAACTAGGACCTGTCCTCCAGGTGATGTAAAACCCTCTCACACCGAGGAAGTTTCTCCAGGGCCATGTGCCCATGAGGGAAGGATTAGGACAGCCGTTATAGTTGGTGATTCGATCATTAGGCATGTAGATAGCTGGGTGGCTGGTGCACTACCTAGATAAAGTCTTAGATAGTGCTGGGAAGGAGTCTGATGTCTTGGTACATGTCAGTACCAATGACATAGGAAAATGTGGTAGGGAGGTTCTGGGGGCTAAATTTAGGCTTTTAGGTAGGAAGTTGAAATCCAGAACTTCCAGGGTAGCGTTCTCCAAAATGCTTCCCGTTCCACGCGCAGGACCCAAAAAGCAGGCAGAGCTCCGGAGTCTCAATGCGTGGATGAGACAATGGTGCAGAGATGAGGGTTTTGGATTTTTTAGGAACTGGACAACATTCTGGGGAAAGGAGGGGCTCTTCCGAAGGGATGGGCTTCACCTTAACCGGGATGGAACCAGGCTGCTGGCATTAACCTTTAAAAAGGAGATAGAGCAGCTTTTAAACTAGATAATAGGGGAAGGCCGACCGTCGCTCAAGAGCGGATGGTTTGGAAGAATGTATCCTTGAAGGATACTACTAAAAGCAGAGAGGTTCCAAAAAAGAGTAAAGTAGCCCAAGTGTATGGAGCAGACAGAGCTTAAAGATCCCAAATTACCTATGTCTACCAATAGCCAAATGAATATGAATAAAATACAGTCTCTAAAATGCTTGTATGCAAATTGTCCCCCCCCCCTCGTTCAATGTTACACCGCTTTGACCCGGTGAAAAGCGGGATATAAATACAGCTAAATAAATAAATGCTAGAAGTCTAAACAATGAGATGGGAGAGTTAGAATATATAGCACTAAATGAGAGGTTAGATATGATTGGAATATCAGAGACATGGTGAAAGGAGGACAACCAGTGGGACACTGTGATACCTGGGTACAAACTATATCGTAATGACAGAGCTGATGAAATTGGTGGAGGGGTTGCGCTCTATGTTAGAGAGGGAATTGAGTCAGAAAGGATTAAAGTTTTGCAGGAAACAAAATTTGCTGTAGAATCTCTATGGATTGAAATTCCATGTAAAAAGGGGAAGGCAATGGCAGTGGGGGTGTACTATCGACCGCCTGGCCAGAATGAACAAATAGATAATGAAATGCTCAAAGAAATCAAGGAAACTAACAAAAGTTACAGCGCAGTAATAATAATGGGTGATTTCAATTACCCCGGTATCGACTGGGTCAGTGTCACGGCAGGACATGCTAGGGAGATAAAGTTCCTAGATGAAATAAATGACTGCTTCTTGGAGCAGCTGGTTCATGAACTGACCAGAGGGGAAGCCATATTAGACCTAGTCCTTAGTGGAACACCAGATCTAGTGCAAGAGAGAAGGGTAAGGGTAAGGGTGTTGTGGCCACTTGGCAATAGTGATCATCGCATGAACGCCCTTGATTTAATTAGTGGAGGAGGGATAGTAAGGAAATCCACAGTACTACCTTTTAACTTTCGAAAGGGAGACTATGATAAAATGAGGAAAATAGTTAAGAAAAAACTAAAAGGAGCAGTTGCAAAGGTTAAAGACTTACATCAAGCTTGGGTGTTGTTGAAAAATACTATCTTGGAAGCCCAGACCAGCTGTATTCCACACTTTAAGAAAAGTGGAAGGAAGTCCAAAAAACTGCCAGCATGGTTTAAAGGTGAGGTCAGAGAGGCTGTTGTTGCCAAAAAAGCATCTTTCAGGAAATGGAAAAAAGAGCCAAACAACGAAACCTGGAAACAGCACAAGCACTGGCAAGTCAAATGCAAGGCATTGATAAGGCAGGCAAAGGGAGAATTTGAGAAGAAGCTTGCTGCGGAAGCAAAAACGCGAAATAAAGACTTTTTCAAGGACATTCATTGCAAAAAACCTGTGAGAGAGTCAGTTGGTCCATTAGATGATAGAGGGATTAAAGGGGCACTAAGAGGCGACAAGGCGATAGCGGAGAGACTGAATGAATTCTTTGCTTCGGTCTTTACTGAGGAAGATGTAGGGATGTTACCAATGACTGAAGTGGTATTTAAAGGTGCGGAAGAATTGAAGGAAATATCGATACAGCTGGAAGATGTATTACAACTGTTAGATAAACTGAAGAGTAGCAAATCACCTGGGCCGGATGGTGTACATCCAAGGGTGTTGAAAGAACTGAAATATGAGATTGCAGACCTGCTATTAGTAATCTGTGAACTATCATTAAATCATCTCTAATACCTGAAGATTGGAGGATCGCCAATGTAACACCAATTTTTAAAAAGGGTTCCAGGGGTGATCCGGAAAACTACAGACCAGTGAGCCAGCAGAATATATATGACCTAGTATTACAGTTGCTGATATTCCCTGAGAGCTTGACCCACCATGACATTATCTGAAGGCCACCACGGAGCCAGGATATGTTGTTGTCCCAGGCCAGGGTTGCCAACCAGCTGATATTCAGCCGGCCTGGCCAGTTTTTATATGGCCAGGCTGGCTGCCGGCAGAGAGCCAAAACTGCCCCGGTCCCACAGTCAGAGCAAAAACTGGCTTTTCATCTCTCTCTCCTTGCCCCTCCACAGCCTCACTCTCTCCTCCGCTCCAGCTGTGGCCCCTATATTTTGCAGAGCTACAGCTGCAATATGGATAATTTAAAATAAAACCAAAATCAGTGCGCAACCACTGCAGAGCCTTCCGGCCACTGCTATGGAACCCCTGCTGCTGCGTCCCCCGCCAAAAGGAAGTTATGCTAGATGGGGGCAGGATGCAGCAGCAGGGGTTCCATAGCAGAGGCTGGAAGGCTCCAAGGCCGCTGCGCATCGGTTTTAGTTTTATTTTAAATTATTATCACTGAGTGAAGCCGTGGGGCTGGGCTCCGGCAACATGGATCATGGCAGGTGTCAGGGAGAGCCACGATCATTGTGACTGCTCCTGTTTAAGGCCCGCAGTGCTTGTGGCTGCTCCCGAGCACTGCTGCTGCAATTTTCACAGCAGTCCGGCACTCTAGAGCAGCCAATAGGTACTGTGAGCCTTAAATAGGAGCAGCCATGGTGATCGTGGCTCTCCCTGATGCCTGCTATGACCCCACATGCTACCTGAGCCCAGCCCCATGGCTCCACTCAGCCACAATCCTGCGGCTTCTCTTTTCTTTTTTAAATTCTTTCGCCACTGCTCAGGGCTGTAGTCAGGGACCACTGTGGCCACTGACAGCCCCAATTGCAGCCCAGAGCTGTCCTGCCGCCCTGTGTCGACATTCGTGAAAAACCGCAGTTGCATTTTCTTAAAAAAAAAAAAAACAACAACTTCTCTGCTGCAGTTTTCTAGCATGGTCCAGATGCTGGCTGTACTCCCTCTTCTGCTGATGCCATGGACCCTCGGTAAATACTTATTTAATTTTACTTTTACACCTTTTTTTTTAGCACTGGAATAGGACTAAAAATGGGCTGATGCTGGAGGATGGGGAGGACTGGAGGGGAGATGATACTGGAGAAGGACTGATGCTGAAGGCGGGGGGGGGGGCGGGCTGGAACTAGAAGTGATGATGCTGGGAGGGACAGGGACTGGAAGGGTGCTGCTACTGAGAGGGACTGGGACTATAAGAGAGCTCATGCTGTTTGGTGCTGGAACTGGAAGGGAGCTGATGCTGGGAGGGGCTGGAACTAGAGGGAGTAGCCTAGTGGTTAGAGCTTGGTAACAAAAGATCAGGGTTCAGTTACCACTAGCACTCCTTATAACCTTGGGCAAGTTACTTAACTCTCCAGTACCTCAAAATAAAGGCCTGGTAATCTACTTCCGGTCACATTGCCAAGAAAACCCAGGAGCTGCTAAGTTACCAGGAGTCGACATTGACTCCAAGGCACACATTGCATTGCCTAAAGCCTAGTAGCAAGCTGTACCTTTTTCAGTTTCAGACAGATCTGAGGCCCTCTCTGGTTTAGGAGTCCAGGGTAATTGCCAGGTTGCATCCCTCCTAATGCCAATCCTGACACCTGCTGTCTTTTATTTTGTACAATACTGGGGGAAATGCATTTTATTTCTCTTGTGTTGCACTACATGCAGCATATGGTTTTCTGAGGTTTTAGTTTAATTTTTGTCTATATATTTTTCTTTTCATTTTATTGTTGAAAGCCAATCTGTATTCTGTGTGTGGATATTCTGTTAGTATGGAATTTCTGTTTAAGAATGTGTAGCAATCTGGCTTGTTCAGCTTGCATATTACCCTCTCTGCAATTATTTTTTGGGGCAGGGTGGGACAGAAGGCAGGGCAGGGGTGGGCATGGGCGGAGCATGGCTAGCCATAGGTGGTGGGTTTTTCTCTTTCAAAAAAGTTAGCAACCCTATCCCAGGCACCTCTGTGGAGCATCTATTACTAATCCACCCACTGCAGTTGATGACACAAGCAATTATGGACTTGGCAAAAAAACACGTCAAAGGTTTTATTGTTTGTCAGACAGCCGCATTCTTTCTTCAGCAAGGTACCTATAGAAGCAAATGCTGCACTTATTCTGAATGCCGTACCCTTCCCTGACTGTTTTTCTGGGGATCGGAGTACCTTCCATACCTTGATGAATAGTTGTATATTTCCCTATGAGACTGAACTCCTATTGTAGCAGCAGAGCGCAGACAAACCAATAATACCAGGAGTCAGTTCAGAAGGTCCAAATCATTTATTTGTGCACAAGTCTCAAGCAGAATCAAATTCAAAATGGCTGAGCAATGGTTTCTAGCAAAACAACAACTTTTATAGCTTTCTTTCCCATTCTAGACATAGGCAAACTTTCCATTGGTCCCGGTAACCCTTCTTACACCTCCTATTGGTTCCAGTACCATTACGTAGCTATCCAATTAGAACCTTTGACTGGGCTCAGCACCTGCTTGCCCCCCTTCCAGTCCCAATTACAATGGTCAGTTCACCAACTTAGATACTTTTCTCCTCCAAGGTCACTTTCCAGCTGGAATATGTGGGAAAGCAGGGCACTGTAACCTTTCTCTCAACAGAGTTAATTAATTCCATAGAAGCTGCACACATCTTATCAGTGTTAATTAAAATGGTTTACTGTTTTCTCTGAGTTTCGTTTCTGCTCAGCTATGTTCATTTAAGCTTAGTTAAGTTTCAATTCTATGGAGGCAATATTGGGGGGGGGGGGGGGGTTCACTCCTCAGGGCCTAACCACAGGCCTCATTTACAGGTCAAGCTGCTTAGGCCTGCCTGCCTTTATTCAGCGTGGATCATAAGCCTTCGCCTACCACATTCCCCCCTTTGATTAATCTCACCCGAATGCTAATAAGGTGTGAGATGTAAATCACTTACCTACACAGGAGTAGGGTTTTTACCAATGGTTCCGGGGGTGGGGTGCCATAAAGCTAAAATCTTAGTAGCAGCTTTTCGTTCTACAGTATTCTCAATTACACTATTGATAGATCGCATACAACAAGGGATTATACATGGTAACAATAGAAACAAACCTACAATCACCAGGATTATCATAAAGAAAGTAGTAAGTCCCCCCAATCCAGAGAAAATAGATTCAAACCAATTAGGTATTCTAAGACCATGCCAGGTTTGTACTGGCACATAAGCTTGTTTTCGCATATTTTCAGCAATATCTTCAACTACTTGTCCTTTATCATCAATTTTCAGACAACAATTGGTTAAATTCAATTTTCCACATACTCCTCCTTCAGCCGCTAGTAAATAATCTAGTGCCAGGCGATTCTGATATATTGCAGTGCGCATTTGCGTGCTTTGTCTAGCTAAAAGTGTGAGTGCTTGACTAGTCTCATTAGTGATTAGTTCAACTACTGCTTGTAAACGTATAATACGATTTATCATATACACTGGGGTCCGGTACCCCAAAGTGCCATCTTCCTCCCACGTGGCAGGTCCATAATAGGCAATAATCCTCTCAGGTGGCCAATCTTCCCCATCCCACTTCTGCCACTTGCCTATCTGAAGAGCTGCTCTTTTCTGTCTCTTAGTGCATACTGGGTATCCTAATTGCTCTCCGTGTTCTGTGGGTAATAAAAAGAAAGAAGGTCGAATGGTTTCTAAGACACATGCTCCTCCCCATTGGATAGGGAGTCGGGCATATGCTCGGGTTCCACAGATCCAATACAAGCCAGGTGGGGCTTGCCAAGCATGGGTTTGGGCGAGATTCGTCTATAGATCAGCAAGTTCAGGGAATTTTGCTAATGGATTGGTGGGTTCAGATTCATTAACTCCTGACCACCAAGACGTCTGCTTTGTGGTGTCATTATAGAACTTTTGGCTGAGACAGACCAGCTGTCCCACCTGCAAGGTGAACTGGGGTCCAGTTCGAGCATAACACAGACGTCCAACTATTGAATGTGCTAAGACCCATTCACTAGTGGTCTTATGTAGTTCAGTGTGATTATAAGTCATTGAGTAATTCAATTCTTGGGCTTCCCAGGTCCATTGGTCACCCATCTTAGTTCCACCACAAAAATAGCAATCTGAAATGTGTAGACTGGAGACTACTGCTCCTGCTAATTCTAGGAACAAATTCTGGGAAGGGTGAGGGATATCAAACTTATTTACATGCATAGTCTCATAGAAAGTGTTATGTATATGGTATCGTGATGAGCGATGGGTTTGGGTATTCAATCTTATATATACTATGGTTCCTGGATCTGATCCAGAACCTGCAATACGTAGGCCAAACTTATACCCTTGTTTCCATGCGCTGGGATTGGCTATGAACAATTGTAATGGATTACAAGCACCTTTCTTGCAATGTTTCTCTATATCTTTCACATATGGCTTGGTTAAGGCAGCCATTCGATTGTCTCTGGTATTCTCTACCATACCAGTTTTCCATGTGGCATAGAAAACACATTCCCACTTCGGGCAATAATAGTCTGCAATAGGGGCTGTACTATATTCATTGGCTAGAGCTCGTTTACCTGTACATTCTCCCCATCCAGTTGTTCCTTCTGGACACATATACTTGTCATTAAGAGCATAAGTTCTCTCCCAATTGGCACATTTGGAACGACTATCTCTATTAATGGCATCACAAGCATCAAAAAACAATACAGCATACTTTGTAGGGTCGGTGAGTGGGGAGGTAGCATTAAGTAGATCTCCATCTGCATCATTCCATCGTATTTCTAGAGTATAATAAGACGGGTTCTGATGCGGGTTGTAGCAAACTTTAGTATTTCCATTAGTACAAACATTTAGTTCAGTGGTGTTATAAATACACGGCTTACCGTACCAGTACAGGTATAGTAAGAATGGTAAAGCAAAGTCTGAGTTACTTTCATTCCAGTCCGAGTGGAAGTAATGCAGGCAGTACATGGGGATAAAGCAAGAACAAGTTCAAAACTCCCCATGCAGGCAACCAGAACCAAATAGAAACAAGGATGCATGTTGATTGTAGTCCTTCTGGGTCTCCGGGGAAAATCTTGACCACGACGTCTTCTTCTTCTTGGCACAATGCTGACCCGTTTGCTAATGAAGCAATTCAACGGGTGTCAATGTTGATTGAAGATCCTCAAATGTCCTGCTGTGGTGCCAACTGATCAATTACAGTTGGTCTGACAAAAGTCTATGGAAGCACAGTTATTCGATGAAGAAAACAAATGTCTTTGCTGTGTCAGAAACAGCAATCCTCTTCGAAAGACTTGGCTGCTGTAGGACACTGCAACTCATGGGTGTCCTCAAAAGGTTCTAGGTTGCTGGCTGCCTCCGTAGGGTGAGACGCAAAGGGACGTCAGGATGCGGCTCTGCTGTCCACTGGTCCTGATCTGGAACTGCTGCTGACTTGACTCTGCTGTGGTGGATCCAGGAATCGATTTCTGCTACCTTTACTGCAGTCGGGGTAGACAGGATGACGGTATAAGGCCCCTTCCAATGCGGTTCCAACGATGTCTTCTTCCAATCTTTGACCCACACCGAGGTACCAGGCTTGTAGGGGTGCAATGGCTCCGTCAAATTGATGGGCAACTGGTCCAGTATCCACGTATGGAGAGTCTGCAGAACAGAACTAAGAGCTAGAAGTTCTTGTCTGGTTATTTCTGAACCTATCTGTGACAAACTACCTTTCACACCCTGGACTATTGGTGGAGGTTTGCCATACATAACTTCAAAAGGGGAAAATCCTGATGATTTTACAGGGGCTGAGCGTATTCTAAGTAAGGCTATGGGGAGAACCTGGGGCCACTTCAGGTGGGTCTCCTGACATAGCTTGGATATCTGGGATTTCAAAGTTCGATTCATTCGCTCAACTTTCCCTGAACTCTGAGGTCTGTATGCTGTGTGTAACTTCCATTGTATCTGCAAAGCACTCGCTAACTGTTGGGTAATCTGAGATACAAATGAGGGCCCGTTGTCCGACCCTATTACTGCTGGAATTCCAAATCTGGGGATAATTTCTCTCAGCAACACTTTAGTAACTTCTCTGGCTTTCTCAGTTCTGGTGGGAAAGGCCTCTACCCACCCAGAGAAAGTACAAACTAATACTAACATGTAACGGTATCCACCAGACTTTGGCATTTCGGTAAAGTCTATCTGCAGGTGGTGCATGGGAGTAACACCTCCCGACTGAACTCGGGGTGGTGGCGTGGGACCCTGTTTGGCATTATTCTTGGCACAAATCAGACATTGGCGAGCCACTGAGGCTGACAGGGCTGCCAATGAGGCAATACAAAAGTGCGATCTAAGTGCTTTTTCCATAGCACTCTTCCCATAATGTGTAGCTTGATGAAAGGCTTTGACGAAGGCTGGTCCCAAGAGTTCAGGAATCACTATTCGTCCTGGAGGTTGACTGCCCTCTGGTGGTGGCAGTTCAATCCATCCATCTCTCAGTACTCCTTCTTCTTTGTTACAGTAGTAATCCAATTCGTTGGTGGTATATCGTGGTGTCCATAGATTAAGAGGTACTGGAAACAATGCTGCTTGTATTGGTGTGGCCTGTGGTGAAATTTGGCCTGTCATGGCTGCTTTTCGTGCTGAAACATCAGCGAATCTGTTTCCTTGGGCCACTTCTCCTTTTCCTGCTTGGTGTCCTCTACAATGTATGACGGCCACCCGTGTAGGGGCCCATACTGCATCTAATAACATCAATATTTCTGGGCCATGTTTGACTGATTTGCCTCCTGACGTAATGAGCCCTCGTTCTTTGTAGAGAGCTCCATGTGCATGCAGAGTGGTGAAGGCATATTTTGATTCAGTGTATACGTTCAACAAAAGTTTCGCACCCAATACTAGGGCTCTGGTGAGTGCTATCAATTGTGCTTTCTGTGCTGATGTGCCCGACGCAAGGGCTGATGATTCATTGACTTCATCCCGGGTGACTACTGCATACCCGGCACAGCGTCGTCCATCAATGATGAGGCTGCTTCCATCTACAAAATAAGTCTGATCGGGATTCTCCAGGGGCACATCTGTCAGATCAGGTCGACTTGAGAATACAGTATCCATAACTTCTATACAGTCATGCTCTGGAGGGTCTTCACTGATTGGTATCAATGTAGCTGGGTTCAAGGCATGGCTCACTTCCAGTTGTATTTGTGGATTTTCACATAACATGCTTTGGTATTTCAGCATTCGAGAATTGGTGAGCCAATGATTTGCTTTCTGTTCCATAAGGGCAAGTACCGCATGTGGTACGGTAACACGTAGATTCTGTCCTAAGGTGAGTTTGTCTGCTTCACTCACTAATAATGCTGTGGCTGCGACTGCTCTTAAACATGGTGGCCATCCTTTGGCCACAGTATCCAATTGTTTCGATAGGTATGCTACGGGTCTCTCCCAATGTCCCAATTTCTGAGTCAACATGCCTAAGGCATTTCCTTGCATCTCATGCACAAATAGATGGAATGGCTTGTGGACATCTGGCAACCCGAGTGCTGGTGACGACATCAATTCTTCTTTCAGGGTTTTGAAAGCAGCGTCTTGTTCAGGTCCCCACTCGAGTGGTGACTTTTCTTCAGCCCTTGGTGGCTTCATATAGTGGTTTGGCAATCTGAGCAAAGTTGGGTATCCATATCCGGCAGTATCCTGCTGCTCCCAGAAAGGCTCTGACTTGCTTTCTGGTAGTTGGGGTTGGGATACTGCACACGGCTTCTTTTCTCTCGCGTCCCAACTGTCGGCTTCCTTTGGTTAGACGGAAACCCAAGTATTTTACTTCTTTTTGGCATAGCTGTGCTTTTGCTCTGGAGACTTTATATCCAGCTTCATCCAATAGTTGCAAAAGGTCAGTAGTGGCTTGTATACATTCGCTTTCCGATGTAGCAGCTACCAGTAGGTCATCTACATATTGGAGGAGTACTCTTTTCCCAGGGGCCACTGGGTAACTTGAAAGATCTTGGTTCAGTGCAGCACTGAAAATGGTGGGCGAATTCTTGAATCCTTGAGGTAATCGTGTCCAAGTGAGTTGGCCCCGTCTCCCGGAGACAGGGTCCTGCCATTCAAAGGCAAACAGCAGTTGGCTGATTGGGGCTAATCTTATGCAGAAAAACGCATCTTTCAGATCCAAAACAGTAAAATGAGTAGCTTCAGCAGGAATCAATCCTAGGAGTGTGTAAGGGTCCGGCACAACTGGATGTATGGTCTCAACTGCTTCATTCACTCTCCTTAAATCTTGTACTGGGCGGTAGTCACCTGTCCCAGGCTTCTTCACTGGCAGGAGAGGAGTGTTCCATGGCGACTGACAAACTTTGAGTAGGCCATACTCCAACAGCCTTAGCAAGTGGCGATGAATGCCTTCAATTGCTGCTCTTGGGAGTGGGTATTGCTTGACATGCACTGGCTGTGCACTAGGCTTGAGGTTCACAATTATTGGAGCTATATGTTTGGCCAGACCTGGTGGATTGCCCTCTGCCCATACTCCAGGAGGGGCATCAATGCTTTTCAAAGTAGGTTCAAAATAGGTATCAATGATTGGCTCAGTACTTGGCTCGGTACTGTAATATCTCCATTCTTCTTCTCGTGGAACAGTAAGTAACATCAGTCCAGCAGGTTTTGACTGGGAATTTACTGTCATCTGCATCTCTCCTTTCTCAGTAAAGGATATTTGGGCCTGCAGTTTGGCTAGCATATCTCATCCCAGTAATGGCACTGGGCACTCAGGCATGTAAAGGAATTGGTGCGTTATTTGCTGTCCTCCTAGATTACATATACGATTTTGGAGAAAAGACTTTGTGGCTTTAGCACCAGTTGCTCCTACGATGGTGACTGCTCTTGTAGAAAGAGGGGCTATTTGTTTATCTACTACAGAATGTTCTGCTCCAGTATCAACCATAAAGTCCATGAATTGGTCTCCTATTTGTATACTGACCATAGGCTCCTGGAGACCTAAAGCAAATTCGGAGCCCGGTCTGTCCTAATCTGCTTCATCCAGATCATAGGCTATGGCGGCTGCCACTCCCTGGATGGCTTCCGTGCGTTCGCATTGATACTGTTCTCGATTGGTTCCTCTGCGATTTTGGGGCCGGCCTCTCTCTCTTTCCCTCCAAGGGGCGTGTTCCCCTTCATCCTGAGAGGCTTCTTCGAGTCACGGGCATGCACTTCTCCAATGTCCTTCCTCTCTGCAATAAGCGCATTGGTTCGCGCCTAATGGGGGCCGGTTATCTCCTCGGCCCCGCTCTCTTCCTCTGCTCCTTCGACTAGGGACACCTCCCCTTTTCTGTTCCACTATGGCCGCAGCCAAAAAATCCGCTTTCTTCATCCTTCGATCACTTTCTCTCTGTCTTTCATTATCACGATTCACATACACTTTATGAGCGACTTCTAGTAACTGTGTTGCATTCATGCCTGCAAACCCTTCTAATTTCTGTAGTTTACGTCTAATATCTGGTGGTGACTGGTTTACAAAAGCAGAATTCACCATGCATAAGCTTCCTGGTGCATCTGGGTCGTAGGGAGTGTACATTCTGTATGCTTCAGTCAATCTTTCATACAATACTGCAAGGCTCTCGTCTGTGCCCTGATTAACTTCGGTTACTAGAGAGATTCATGGCTTTCTGCCCCCCCCTTCTCAGACCTTGCATAAGGCCTTGGCGAAACCGGGATAGGGCTCTGGACCCCACCTCAGTATTTGGATTCCATTTGGGGTCTTCGTTAGGAAATTCTTTCTGAGCTGCCTCGCGGTTGTCTATTCCTGCTTCCTCCCTCTCTACCAGGGGATTGTCTGCCAGCCAGTCAATAGCTGCTCGCTTGATTCGTGTCCGCTCCTCAGTAGTAAATAAAGTAGACAGGAGCTGACGGCAATCTGCCCAAGTGGGTTGGTGAGTTTCCATAATTGTATGCATTAATTCTGTTAATTCTTGGGGCTTATTGGTGTAAGATGCATAGTGCACTTTCCAATTTAACAAATCAGCAGTGGAGAAAGGCACATATACTAGACTCAAGGGTCCCGCAACTATTTGGTCATTTTCATCTCGCACGGGTAGTCCCGGGACTTGCCGTAATGGCATCATTTTCTTAACAGAAGTTTTCTGTAACCTTACAGAAACTTTCTTAGCAATGGGTTGCTTGTGCACAATACGTTTGGCCTGGGGTGCTGTACTCGCTACAGGTGAGCTTACACTAGCTACTGATACCGTGCTATCTGTGTCGCCCTGAGAGGACTCTTCCTCTTCTTCTTCTTCTTCTGACTCAGCCTTTTCTTGATCCTCAAGTGTGCCTGAGTCATCATCAAGAGGGGGATAATCTACTTGCTCTTCCGGACGTGGTTCCGGAGTTGGGTCTCGCTGTCGCTGCGGAACTGCAGGACGCGGGGGTACTTTTACTGGGTGCTGAGCTTGGGGCTGTCTAGTTACAACTCCCGGGGACTCAGGATCTACCAGAATAGGTTTCTGACTAGATTTCTCTGCTGTCCCTGCCTTCGGGGTCTGATCTGTCAATGCTAACAATATTCTGCACTGCTCTTCATAGCAACGCTTTGCCCAAGGGGGCGGATTCTCACAAATACCTAACCAAGAGTCTATATAAGGGTACTGATCAGGGTGCGCTAGTCGCACCTTCTGATGAACTGATCGAATAATTCCTAGGCTAAATGTGCCATCTCGCGGCCACAGGGGTCTATGATGGGCCACTCCCTAGTACACAAAAGCTGCAATCGTGAGGCAGTCATTTTCACTCCATAATCTCCTGAATATCCTTTATTAAAATACTTGATCATACATTCTAACGGAGTGTGCCTAGTAGACCCCGCCCCTCCCATATCGATGTGTGCATGCAACGACAAACAGAAGGGAAAAGGAGGGCAGACCGTGGGTAAGGGGTCCTCACGGCCCTAGAAACATTTAGGGGAAACAAATAACAAGACAAGATGACAGTCGCTTCCTCCTTTTTACGATCTGGACGCGGTCGCCCGGCCAGAAAATGCGTTACTCAGGAGTCCGCCTTCGCTTGGTCCGTGCTGCCAGACCTCTCATTCACACAATCATGCTAGCAACGTATCCCAAAAACAGCCCAATCCTGTCTCTGCTGACTAGGCTATATCAAATTCCAAAATCTAAATAAAAAAGACGATGGTTTCGCCCTGCGCATACTCATGCAGGGTTAATCGGACCGTCTTGAGAGGTGATCAAGCTCTCTTACCAATATCAAATTCCAAAGTTTTAAAGTTCAAACAACAGTTCTGCTCTGACTCAGCTGTCTAGTCAAATCAAAACTATACTCACCGGATCCGGTTCCCGCTCCCAAGCAAGCGCATGAGTTGGACCTCGGACTCCCCCCACGGGTTCGAGGTGTTGGCTCCAACCGGGTCCGGCACCCGCCGAGGCCTGGCCCAACTCCCTCCGATACAACTGGACCGGTGGCGCCTGGGAGCCGAGCCCACGTCGGGAGGGCACGATCCCGGCAGGACCAAACCTGTAGAGGCGGAAAGTCGTGGTATATTGCCCTGTATACCCTCTATTACCACACCTTCCCGGCCAACGCACCAAGAATATGTAGCAGCAGAGCGCAGACAAACCAATAATACCAGGAGTCAGTTCAGAAGGTCCAAATCATTTATTTGTGCACAAGTCTCAAGCAGAATCATATTCAAAATGGCTGAGCAATGGTTTCTAGCAAAACAACAACTTTTATAGCTTTCTTTCCCATTCTAGACATAGGCAAACTTTCCATTGGTCCCGGTAACCCTTCTTACACCTCCTATTGGTTCCGGTACCATTACGTAGCTATCCAATTAGAACCTTTGACTGGGCTCAGCACCTGCTTGCCCCCCTTCCAGTTCCAATTACAATGGTCAGTTCACCAACTTAGATACTTTTCTCCTCCAAGGTCACTTTCCAGCTGGAATATGTGGGAAAGCAGGGCACTGTAACCTTTCTCTCAACAGAGTTAATTAATTCCATAGAAGCTGCACACATCTTATCAGTGTTAATTAAAATGGTTTACTGTTTTCTCTGAGTTTCGTTTCTGCTCAGCTATGTTCATTTAAGCTTAGTTAAGTTTCAATTCTATGGAGGCAATATTGGGGGGGGGGGGGGGGTTTCACTCCTCAGGGCCTAACCACAGGCCTCATTTACAGGTCAAGCTGCTTAGGCCTGCCTGCCTTTATTCAGCGTGGATCATAGGCCTTCGCCTACCACACTATCACCCGGACCAAAGGCAAATAGAGTTTATAGTGTCCCTTTAGCAAAATGACCCACCAGGGGTGGCCCAAGAGTGATGCGGGGCCATGTGCGGAGACTCATTGTGGGGCCTCATTTGCAGAGCCGCTGGACCTCATTTGCATAAATTTAATTTATTTTATTTTAAAATGTATATGTTGCCCATCTAACATTTTAGGTGGCTTTCAAAGGAGCCCTTCACAAGCCTCTTTTTTTCTCCTGGCAATGACTTAGGGGCATATTTACTAAATATTAATGTGTGTTAAATGCCACTGCGCCAAGAGAAATAAATGGATGTTTCTGCACTTAACACACATTAACATTTGTGAATGCACATTAACTTTTAGTAAGCACGCTTCATAATGAGTGTCTGAATACCATTTGCATGGGCAGTGAGGATAAAGAAATACTATCAGATTTCTACATTACTGTACTCCAGTACCAACTGCCAGGCACATTAGGAATTACTATAAACCCTGCCCATTTAGAACCCAGAGCAAACCTGCTGTATCTTAACAGCACTACTAGGACTCACAAAGCACCAAACCCTACCTATCAAAAGGCATCACTGCAAATATCAAACCAATACATTTCAGAGAATACCAATATATCTACTGGGGAAAGAGAACAAGTGGAACTGTGTCATATAGAAACTGCATGAACAGAATACCGCAGCTTGGTTACACATACAAAACATAGACCATCACCAAACATAGAACAAGGCCGCAAGGCCCTCAAAACCCTACTGTTCACAGAAACCTATGAGCAAACAATCAATAGTCTCCACCCGAACGGTAATGCAACCACCTACACTAACTCGATACCCACCTGTCCCAACTAGACATCTGAGTTCAGTGTACAGTATATTGTTGTGAAGTACCCTCATGTTAAATGTAACCCTCCAACGGTGATGTGACCACTTTGATTGTAGGATAAGGTGGTATACAAGTCTGTCTAAATAAATAAAGGGATCACAATTTAGAAATATGAAGACAATATTTAAACTGGGAACCCCAAAAGCCAAACTTGGAATGTACAACAACACTGGAGAAATAAAACTATAAATTAATATCCTTTTGTAACTAAACAAAACTCAGCTGCACGGCTAATCTCCCCCCAGCCCCTATACACTCATATAACCCCTTTTCTAAAATCACAGTGGAGAAGTTTGTCAAGGACCTTGGTGAGTCAAAAAGGGCACGTCTTCTAGAAGACAGACCCAAGGCCGTGAAGGCACCTGCACTGTCTAGAGGTGACTTTCTGGATTTTAGGAGGTTTTGAGCGGTCCGTTTCACTGCTTATCAGCATGGCCATTACACATCTCAACGACAGCCCTTTCAGGGACACAGGGGAGTAAGCTGGAGATATTATGCTGGAGATTTGGCAGCCCTGTTTCGGTTGCTCTTCCATCTATTTCACGGTGCCCAAAAAGGAGGGTTACTTTCGGCCCATCCTCAACCTCAAGCAGGTAAACAGGGCATTATAAGTGCTGCATTTTCACATGGAAATGCTGTGCTCGGTGATTGTGCTAGTCTGAAAGGGCGAATTTTTGATGACGCTTGACCTCATGAAGGCGTATCTTCACATTCCGATCTGCCCAGATCATCAGAGGTATCTGTGTTGTGCTATCCCAATGGGACATTTCCAGTTCTGGGCATTGCCTTTGGGTCTTGCCACCGCTCCCTGAATGTTTACCAAGGTGATGGTGGTAGTAGCAGCCGTCCTCTGCCAAGAAGGCATTTTAGTGCATTAGTACCCTGACGACTTGTTAATCAGGGCAAAGTCAGAGTTAGAGAACCTCCACATCACTCAGCAGGTGATGGATTTTCTACTTAGTATCGTGGTGTGTAGCAGCAGCACCCATGGAGATCCAGCGGCATTAACCATGTTGGTGCCTCTGAATATCCCATTTGCAAACCGTGTAAATGCTTTTGAATGTCTCACTCCACGTGGATCTTACTGTTGCCTACAAAAGAGGATGGGCCCGATGTTCAAAGGCATTTACATAGTTTACAGAACTGAAAACCACGTAAATGTCCCTAAGTGGGATATTCAGCGGCAGGCACAGCAAAAGCTGTCCTTTCGCTGCTGGAGCTAACCAGGCAGCAGCTGAATATCGCTGCTGGACGGTTAGTTTCTGCACCATGTGCAGCAGTGTGGCATCCTCGGATATTCAGTGCCAATGGCCGGCTATGGCCCTGGATTGAATATCTGGGGTTAAAGTTCGCCGGTGCAAATGAATATTGGGCCTGATGTGATTTGAGATAAAAACTTGTACTTCTGCTTTAGATGTTCTTTTAAAGAAAAGATGTGGTAGATGTTATCTCCAGGAACAAGTAGGAATGTAGTCTTCACATATGGATATTGTCGGTACCGACGGAGCTTGCGCGGGAACGCTCCCCAGCGTCCAATTAGAAAGCTTTTGGGAGCATCCCACAGCGCCTGCGTGCTGCCTTCCCGCCTTTCCCAACTGCCTCTCTCCAGTCCTTCGTTTTCCGCGGAGCCAGCAGGTCATTGTTCCTGTCACCGCAGAAAATTTATCCTTATTCTCCAATACCGGTACCGCCGGTTCTTTCTTTCTAAAAAAAAATAAAATAAAAAAATAGTATTTTTTTCCAAACTTTTCTTTTCCAGGTGCACGCGCCATTTTGGGCCTTAGGCCCAAAATTTCCTCTACCATGGAAAAACCCGCTTCGGGTTTCAAAAAGTGCACCAAGTGTGGCAGTACCATTTTATTTATTTATTTAGAGTTTCTTATATACCGCGCTATTCCACATCAGTGCGGTTCACATAGAACATTTAACATACGCATTTCATAAGGATGATCCGCGTTTACAATAAACTGGTGATACAACTTGGATTAGGAACGAGGGTAACTATTTACATCTGTGCCTTAGTAATTAGGGTGTCCATTTGTGCTACTTTGGTCAGCTCGATGCGTCGGTTCTAGAGGAGCAGTCATCGGGGTAATGCAGTAGGAAGAGGTGGTGTTTCAACACCTTTCTAAACTGTGCAAGATCAGTGACTGCCCGGATGCTGGGTGGGAGGTAGTTCCAGCATCTAGGCGCAGAGAATCTGAAAGCCCTGTTCGTTGTTGCCTGGGTACAGTTAGTTATTTCTTTTGGGACTACTAGCTTATTGACTGCTGTTGACCTTCTAGATCTGTTGGAGGGGTTGAGTTGTATGAGTTCCGATAGTGATAGTGGGGAGAAGCCATTTATGATTTTGAAAGTCAGTATCAGGTTTTTGAAAGTGAGTCGGCCTTGTATGGGAAGCCAGTGTAACCGTTTCAGGATAGGTGTCATGTGGTCATGGCTGGATGCCCCTTGGAGAACTCTTGCCGCTGAGTTCATTGCCAGCTGCAGGGGATGCAGGGTGGCTTTAGGGAGGCCATGGAGTATGGCATTTGCGTAGTCAAAGTGTGGTAAGATTAAAGCTTGGTGAACTGTCCAGAAATCGTCCGGTTCAAGTAGGGAGCGGAGGTGTCTGAGTGTCCGGATTTTATGGTATACTGCTCTTGCTAAATTACTTATGTGGGCTTTCATGTCTAAACATTGGTCCAAGGTTACTCCAAGGTATCTGATCGAGGGTCTGGTAACAAGTTACGCTTCCTTGACCTTCAGGTAGGGTGGGGTGTTGAAATTCGGATTTCTTGTGATGTATAGGACCTCTGTTTTCTTATGCTGGATTCGTAGGTTTTGTGTTTGTAGCCAGTCTGATACTGCATTAAAACAGTCGGATAGTGGGGAGAGGTCGGGGTTGTCTGTTGAGAAAGGCATGTACAGGAGAACATCGGCATATAGTAGGCAATTAACCTTGAATGACCGAATGATGTCGCAGATAGGCTGCATGTAAATGTTAAACATCAAGGCGGAGAGAGAGGATCCCTGCGGGACTCCTTGATCTTGGTGGAACGGCTCTGATATTGACTCCCCTGTTTGCACATGTTGCCATCTATCTGAGAGATACGACTTGCACCACTCTAGTGCTGAATCCCTTATCCCTTTCTCTTTGAGGCGTTGTAGGAGGATCTCGTGGCAAACTGAATCAAAAGCGGCTGCTATGTCCATGATGATGAGTGCATATCCTTGCCGGATGTTATCGATTCCAGTTATTAAGGTGCTAAAGAGGATGGTGAGGAGGGTCTCGACACCGTGAGCTTCTCTAAAGCCGTGTTGGCACGAGTCGAGTGGAGCGGAGGAGTCAATATGACCTTGAATTTGCCTTTAGACATCTTTTTTGATGATTTTGGCCAGGAACGGTATACTTGATATAGGTCTATATGAGTCACGCTTCTTGGGGTCCAGCTTGCTGTTTATTAGCAATGGCCTGATGGAGGTGCGTTTAAGGGATTGGGGAAAAGCGCCTGTTGTGAAGGAGCAGTCAATTAGCCTAGCTATGAAAGGGCTGACGGCGGTTCGTAACTCCTTTATCCAGAACACTGGGCAAGGGTTCTGGATAAAGTGCACCAAGGGTTCTGGATAAAGTGCACTTGGTGCACCAAAAAGTGCACCAAGTGTGGCAGTACCATTTTATTTATTTATTTATTTATTTACAGTTTCTTATATACTGCGCTATTCCACATCAGTGCAGTTCACATAGAACATTTAACATACGCATTTCATAAGGATGATCCGCGTTTACAATAATCAGGTGGTACAACTTGGATTAGGAACTTTCTTTCTAAAAAAAAAAATAGTATTTTTTTTCCAAACTTTTCTTTTCCAGGTGCACGCGTCATTTTGGGCCTTAGGCCCAAAATTTCCTCTACCATGGAAAAACCCGCTTCGGGTTCCAAAAAGTGCACCAAGTGTGGCAGTACCATCTCCGTCACCGACACCCATGAGTACTGTCTTAAATGTTTATGTCCTGACCACTCCATCTCAGAGTGTATGGCTTGTGCAATGATGTCCAAGAGGGGTCGACAAAACCGAGCTGCTAAGCTCAGCACCCTTTTTTCCTCCGATGCAGCTTCTGTGGCATTGATGTCTTCCAGGGCTTTGTCTTCCTCCCATGGATCTCAGGTAACTAAACATAAGTCTGGCCTGTCCTCAAAGGGTAGATCTCCTTCTAAGCATTGAGATCCTCTGGCGTTGCCCTTGAGGGTTCTGTACCGGCAAAATTGCCCCGGCGGGAGGTTTCGGCTTCCAAAGCATTATCGGGGCTCCAAGATGTTCACGAGGCCTCAACCTCGGCAGAACTACTGGTGCCATGCTCTGGGGTACCGGCTGCTTTCTCTGGTACCGACACCCAGGCATCGGCAGCTTCGATAGACCAGAGGTTCCTGGCTATTGAACGCAGTCTGGCGGCTCTCCTTGCGGCATTGACACCCTCGGAACCATGTCAGACACTTCAACTGGTACCGGCATTGACTCCGGCACCGATATCGGTACCGGTACAGACAGCATCGGCATCGGTGTCTGCTTTGCCGGCACCCAGTCATGCTATGCCTTCCGGTACCGATACACTGGTACCGATTCCCCCCAGTACCGACTTCGGTCGGTATGGGTATCATGTTCTACAAGAGCATCCGGACAGAAGGTACTTTGAATCCTCGGAGGAGTCTGAAGATTCTGACGATTCTGTCGGTACCGGAATACTTCTCCCGGAGGAGCCTTCCTCTCCTAAACGTAGGATGTCTCCTCCAGAAGATATCTCCTTTCAGGATTTTATCAGGGAGGTGGCCTGAGGTCTTTCCATTACTGTGGCTCCCGAAACAGAGCCCATAGCAAAGGAGTTGGAGATTCTTCAATATCCCAAAGCTCCTAAGGAGGCAGCTACTTTGCCTATCCATGAGATCTTACATGATCTCATGCTAAGAATGTGGGAAACACCTCTTACTACCTCTCCTCACTCTCGTAGACTGGATACCATGTATCGAGTCCCTCCTTGTCCTGGTTTCCAGAAGACTCAGCTTCCTCACCACTCTATTGTAGTGGAATCAGCTATGAGAAGGAACAGGAGTGCAAAGCGGCATGCCTCTAATCCTCCAGGACGTGAGTGTAGAACCTTGGATGCCCTTGGATGTCGTACTTTCCAGGCTTCCATGCTTTCTGCCAGGATCAGTTCCTATATTTTATATATGGGAATGTTCCTTAAAGAAGTCACAGGAGATTTAGAGTTTCTAAGCCCTCTTCTTACTGAAGATAAGAGGCAGGATTTTCTCACTCTGGTTAAATATGCCCAGGATGTTTCTAAATTTGTCAATCATGCAACTTTTGACTGTTTTGAGTGCATAAGCAGAACCTCTGCCATTGCCATAGGTGCACGTAGAATTGCCTGGCTCCAGGCATCCGATTTGGAGCTCTGGGTGCAGGACAAACTGGGCAATATCCCTTGTACAGGTGAGAATCTATTCAGCAAAAATTGGCAAGAGAAAGCCAATGAGTTGGATGCTGACAACTCCACTTTGGATAGGTTATCCAAAGCCACAGATGATCCTGCAAGGAAGAAATCTTTCAAGAAACCATTCTTCTCAAAAAAGAAGAGGTTCTACCCCTCTTATTCCAAGCAGGGACGTTCCGCAGGTCAGCCTGCCCGGAAGAGTCAGCAACCATCTAAACAAAGGAAAGCAAAGACTGCTAAACCTCAAACATCTCAGCAATCTCAGCCTCCACAAGGCCTTTGACTTTCATCTAGAGAACTTAGCCTTCCTGGCTCTCAATGGACCAGAGCCTTCCACCATTCCAGGAAGGTTATATCATTTTGCCCTCAGATGGGGGCAGATAACAGCAGAAGATTGGACTCTCTCCATTATAAAAGAGGGGTACAAGCTTCATTTTATCTGCATTCCCCCTCCCACAATGGTAAGACAGTTCAATTCTCAGACCTCTCTCATCAACCTGTTAGATCAAGAGGTCACTATGCTTCTTGTCCAAGGGGCAATAGAAGAGGTACCCATTCCCCAACAGGGTACCGGGTTTTACTCCCCCTATTTCCTTATCCCAAAGAAAACAGGGGGACACCGACCTATTTTAGACCTCAAAGAATTGAACAAATTCCTGTTCAAAGAGAAATTCAAGATGATTTCTCTGGGAACTCTGCTGCCATACCTTCAGAGTCAGGATTGGCTTTGTTCTCTAGATCTCAAGGATGCGTACACTCATGTTCTCATCCATCCAACTCACAGAAAATTCCTTTGGTTCCTTGTCCAAGGAAAGCACTACCAATACAGGGTGCTTCCTTTTGGCCTGGCCTCAGCACCAAGGGTGTTCACGAAATGCATGGCTGTGGTAGCAGCATTTCTTCGCACTCAAGGAATATTCGTCTTCCCCTACTTAGACAACTGGCTCATTCAAGCCCCATCAGAGTCAGAGGCCAGGACTTCTCTATCTTGCACAATGCGTATCCTTCAGTATTTGGGTCTGGTCATAAACATCCCAAAATCCAGTCTAACTCCCACTCAGTCTCTAGAGTTCATAGGAGCTTTGCTGGATACCAGAAAAGCAAGGGCCTATCTCCCCCAGGCCCGTTGCTTTCGCATGGTGCAGTTAGCTTCTCAAGCAGTGCTAAAGCCTCATCTCACTGCTCGAGAAAAGTTACAATTACTAGGCCACATGGCATCTGCCATGCATGTGGTTCCTTATGCTTGCCTCCATATGAGAGCAGCCCAGTGGACTTTGTCTACTCAATGGATCCAGGCATCAGGGTGCCTGTCAGACAAAATAGCAAATACAAATCACCTTATTTTGTCCCTCCAATGGTGGCAGCCCACTCAAAACCTGTTGCTGGGGTCCCCTTTTCAACAACCTTTACCCCAGGCAACTCTCACAACAGATGTTTCTCCAGTGGGTTGGGGAGCTCATCTGCAAGACCTCTCCACCCAAGACACTTGGACTCCACAGGAAACTCATCTACACATCAATCTCTTGGAGCTCAGAGCAATCTTCCTTGCTCTGCGAGTGTTCCACACCCTGCTCAGCTACAAGACAGTCCTCATCCATACGGACAATCAAGTAGCCATGTTCTATGTGAACAAGCAGGAGGAACAGGCTCTCTGTCGCTTTGCAACAAAGCTTTGCGACTATGGGCCCTCGCCAGAGAGCATCAGATTCATCTCCTGTCAGTGTATCTTCCAGGTATCCAAAACTCTTGGGCAGACAGACTCAGTCGAGTTCTGCTTCCACATGAATGGTCTCTACATGCAGACCAGGTGGCCAAGATTTTTCAAATTTGGGGAACCCCAGACATAGAGCTCTTTGCAAGTCCGTTGAATGCCAAACTTCCCCAGTTCTGTTCCAGAATTCCAGCTCAGGGCTCTCAGGCCAAGGATGCTTTCCTCCTTCATTGGGGTCAAGACTTCCTGTATGCCTTTCCACCCATTCCCCTGATTCCCAAAACCCTGTTCAAGCTTCAGAGAGACAGAGGCCGTATGATTCTCATAGCTCCACATTGACCATGGCAAGTGTGGTACCCTTTGCTTCTACATCTCTCTCAAGCCCCCTCTCTGGAGTTAGGCTCTGCTCCAGATCTCCTGTCTCAGGAGGACGGAATGTTATGGCATCCCAATCCCCAGTCTCTGCATCTCAGGGCTTGGTTGCTGAAGGCCTAGATCTGCAGGATCTTAACCTTCTTCAGCAAGTAAAGGATATCCTTTATGCTTCTAGAAAACCTTCCACAAGACGCTCTTATGCTTTCAAGTGGAAAAGGTTTACCATATGGTGCTCGCAGAGGGGGTCTTAACCCCCTTGCAATACCTCTGGAATCATTACTAGAGTATCGCCTTCATTTATCCAATGCAAGACTTAAAACTAACTCAGTAAGAGTCCATTTAAGTGCTATTGCAGCTTCTTTCAAGCCTTTAAATGGACAACCTATTTCCTCCCATCCTCTCATAGCAAGATTTATGAGAGGCCTTCTTCTAACTAAGCCTCCCATTAAGCCACCACCCGTGGCATGGGACTTAAATCTGGTTCTTGGCCAGCTCATGAAGCCACCTTTCGAACCCTTAGCTACTACCTCCTTGAAATTCCTTTCTTAGAAAGTTATCTTTCTCATTGCAATTACATCAGCACGTCACATCAGTGAGTTGCAGGCACTAGTGGCTGATCCACCTTATACAAGGTTCCATCATGACAAGGTAGTCCTTAGGACTCATCCACACTTTATGCCAAAGGTGGTCTCGCTTTTTCATCTTAACCAAGCGGTCTACTTGCCTGTGTTTTTTCCAAGGCCTCATGCATCAAATGCAGAAAGGAATCTTCATACTTTGGACTGTAAAAGAGCTTTAGCTTTTTACTTACAAAGAAGACAGCAACATAGAAAGTCCTCTCAACTCTTTGTTGCTTTTGATCCTTCTCAACTGGAGAGAGGCAGTTGGGAAAGGCGGGAAGGCAGCACGCAGGCGCTGTGGGATGCTCCCAAAAGCTTTCTAATTGGACGCTGGGGAGCGTTCCCGCGCAGGCTCCGTCAGTACCGACGATACCCATATGTGAAGACTAAGTTCCTGCTGTTCCTGGAGATCACCTGTTACAGGTGAGTAACTATGCTTTGTCTGTTCTGTAATATTGGAAATTAAAAACATTTTCATTCATTCTGACACAGAACAATAATATTTTTTGAAAGGGTTCTCCAACTGTTATACAAAGAATGTTTATATATGTTGTAATTTGCCCCTGCAAAAAAATGTATATTGGGATAACTAAGATGTTTTAGGGGCATGTTTACTATGCTTTGCTAATATTTTGCAGATATGGTGCTTCAAGAGTAGAAATCAGTGTGTAATACATGCAGCAGCTGTACACTATCTGATGGCTCGTGTACAGCATGCCCACAGCAAATATCACACTGATTAGAACCCTAAAAACGTACCAGTAGCATTTGCACCATTGAGATCGCATTAAGTGTTCCCATGCTAACTACAACATTGATGAATGAACACTATCGATGTGTACTCTATCCCTTCCCCACCCATTTCCCTCCCTGGCTCATGCTAAGCAGATAGAATAGAATTAACCACGTGCTGTCTGTTTTGCATTTGTGATGTTAGCATGGCTCCACACATGCTGGTTAGTGTGTGCTCAAGTGTGCAATAACAGCACAGCTTAGTAAATATGCAGTTAAGAGTCAGAACAGTTGAGCATAAGAGTATCCCAAAAAGAGGGAATGAATCAAAACCACTAATCACATATTGTAAAGATTTGAAACATTTTTTTGATGATTTGCAATTCTTTGCTCTCCATACATTTAGAATGTCATGCAAAGGAGGGGATATAGATAAAGAGGCTTGTTTATTATGCTGCACCACCTGTTAACACAGCAGCACGCACTTATTGGCCTGTGTTAACAGAAAATGTAGGGAAGATACAGATAGAGCAGTGATTATCTCCAGGAACAAGCAGGAATGTAGTCTTCACATATGGGTATCGTGGGTACCGACAGAGCCTGTGTGGGAACCCTCCCCAGCATCCAACAGGAAAGCTTTTGGGAGCATCCCACTGTGCCTGTGTCGCTGCCTTCCCACTTATCCAACTCTCCCTCTTCAGTTTTTCGCTTTCCCTGGAGCCGAAAGGCAGCAAACACTGTCACCGCAGAAAATTTTCTTTTTGTGGTCTCGTCTGCCTTCACCGTCGATGCCTATACCGGTACCACCAGTCTTTTCTTCATTTTCTTACTTCTTTTCCTTAAAAAAAAAAGAACCCTTCTTTTTGGAGGGTCTGTCCCCTCTAGGTGCCAGGCACCATTTTGGGCACTAGGCCCTCTTTTCTTCTAAAATGGAGAAACCATCTAGTGGTTTCAAAAAATGTTCAAAGTGTAGCGGTACCATTTCTGCTACCGACACCCATGACTGGTGTCTTAAATGTTTAAGTCCTGGCCATTTACCATTGGAGTGTCTCCTCTGTAGAAAGATGACCAAGAGATGCCTGCAGAACAGAGCTGCAAAATTCAGCACCCTCTTTGCCACAGATGCGATATCCGTTGCATCAGCATCTTCCAGGGCTTCGTCTTCCTCCCATGGATCTCAGGTAACTAAACCCAGGTCTTCCAAGACCGGCCGGTCCTCAAAGGGTAGATCTCCTTCAAAGCATCGAGATGCTACTAGCGTTGCCCTCGAGGAAAGCATACCGGCAAAACAGCCCCGGCAGGAGGCCCCAGCCTCCAAAGCATTAACGGGGCTCCAGAATGTTCCCGAAGCTTCCACATCGGGAGAACTCCTGGTGCCATGTTCTGGTGTCGTGGCCTGTTCCACTGGTACTGACATCCAGGCATCGGCAGGGATTATGGATCAGCACATCCTGGCCATTGAACGCAGTCTAACGGCTCTCTTACCAGCCTCAGTACTGCTAAAACCGCTTCAGACGGTTCCGCAGTCATCGGTACCGGTACCGACCGCACCTGCTTTAACCAATGTGCTTCCCCCCATGCCGGCTCTTGAATCAATATCTGGTATCAAGGGCCCAGTATTGAGACAGTCTGATGTCAACTTCAATTGATACTGGTGTCAAGCAATGCAAGAGCACCTGGCACGGAGATACTTTGAGTCCTCCGATTCCGATGACGTCAAGGACTCCACCGGTACCGGAGTGATTCTACCAGAGGATTCCTCTCCTTCTCCTCAATGTAGGATGTCTCCTCCAGAGGACATGTCATTTCAGGATTTCATACGTGATGTAGCCTGAGGACTTTCAATCACGGTGACCCCTGAGAAGGAACCAAGAGCAGAGGAATTAGAAATTCTTCAGTACCCGGCAGCTCCTAAAGAAGCTGCTACCCTTCCCATTCACCGGATCTTGCATGATCTCATGCTAAGGATGTGGGAAACTCCTTTAACGGTGTCTCCACACTCTCAGAGACTCGATACCATGTACCGAGTTCCACAATGCCCTGGTTTTCAGAAGACACAACTACCACACCATTCAATGATAGTGGAATCGGTGATGCGTAGGATCAAGAGAGCTAAAACATATTCTTCCAATCCTCCAGGCCATGACGCGAGGACACTTGATGCCTTTGGGAGTCGATGCTTTCAATCCTCAATGCTATCAGCCAGGATCAGCTCTTACATTCTCTATATGGGAATGTTTCTTAAGGAGGTTACAAGGGATTTAGAGCTCATGGCTCCACTTCTCCCTGATGATAAAAGAACAGGCTTCCTCACTCTGGTCAAACATGCCCAGAATGTGTCTAAGTTCATGAATCGTGCAACCTTTGATTGCATTGAGTGCATTAGCAGAACCTCTGCTATTTCCATCAGTGCACGTCGCTTTGCCTAGCTTCAGGCATCAGATTTAGAACAATGGGTGCAAGATAAGCTAGGGAATATTCCTTGCACAGGAGAAAATCTTTTTGGCAAGGATTGGCAAGACAAAGCTAATCAGCTTGAGTCTGAAAATACCACCTTGAACAGATTATCAAGGGCTACAGCCAACCCAGCAAAGAAAAAGACAATTAAGAAACTCTTTTTCAATAATAAGAAGAAATTCTATCCATCTTACACCCAGGCTGTCCACTGTCCAGTTCATGCTCCCCAGAAGGGGCAACAGCAACCCAGACAGCAAAGGAAGGCCCAAGTCCCCAGAGCTCAACCAGCTCAGCAGACTCAGCCTCCTCAGGGGCTTTGACTCCTTCCTAGAGAACTTAGTCATCCTGCCCCTGAAAGGTCCAGAACCTCTCACCATCCCCGGAAGACTTTGTCATTTTGCCAGAAGATGGCAACAAATAACATCAGAAAATTGGACTCTTTCCATTGTATGAGAGGGGTACACACTCCATTTTCACAGTATGCCCCCTCCCACAATAACAAGGCAGTTCAATTCTCAGGGCCCTTCCACCACTCTCTTGTCTCAGGAGGTCACCTCACTACTTGCTCAGGGGGCAATAGAAGAGGTACCCATATCCCAACAGGGCATAGGTTTCTACTCCCCCTACTTCCTCATCCCAAAGAAAACAGGGGGATACAAACCCATACTGGACCTCAGAGAGTTGAACAAGTATCTGTTCCGAGAAAAATTCAAAATGATCTCCCTCGGAACGCTTCTTCCTTATATTCAGAGTCAGGATTGGCTATGTTCTGTAGATGCATACACGCATATTCTCTTCCATACAGATCACAGGAGGTTTCTTCGATTCCTTTTTCAAGGAAGACATTACCAGTACAGGGTTCTACCCTTTGGACTGGCTTCTGCCCCAAGAGTCTTCTTAAAGTGCATGGCAATAGTAGCAGCATTCCTGAGAACTCTGGGAATATCTGTCTTCCCCTACTTAGATGACTGGCTCATCTGAACATCAACAGTTCCAGAAGCCAGCTTCGCTCTCTCCCACACAATGCAAATCCTGCAGTACCTGGGACTGATCATAAACCTCCCAAAATCTCATCTCACCCCTTCTCAGTCTTTAGAGTTCATAGGGGCTTGACTAGACCCAAGGCAGTCAAAGGCTTTTCTGCCACAACCACGTTGTCTTCAAATACTCCAGCTGGCATCTCAAGCAGCTATGAAAACTCTGCTAACTGCTCGAGAAATGCTTCAGCTACTGGGGCATATGGCATCCACTGTCCATGTGGTTCCCTATGCTCGCCTTCACATGCGAGCAGCCCAGTGGACCCTAACCTCTCAGTGGACACAGGCCTCGGGTCGCCTGACGGACAAAATCAGAAACTCAACACATCTCATTTCGTCCCTACAGTGGTGGCAATTGCTGGAAAACCTTCTCGTAGGCTTTCCTTTCCAGCAGCCACTACACCGCCACCTTGATGACAAATATGTCCAAGTTGGGCTGGGGGGCTCACTTGGACAATCTCTCCAAACTCTCTGGACCCAGCAAGAGGCTTGTCTTCATATAAACCTCCTGGAACTCAGAGCTATCTTCTGTGTTCTTCAAGTATTTCAGGCCCACCTAAGCTACAAGAAGTTCTGGTCCAGACAGACAATCAAGTAGCCATGTTCTATGTGAACAAACAGGGTGGGACGGGGTCTCAAGCATTGTGCAATGAAGCTCTATGCCTCTGGGCATTCGCCAAGGATCTACAAATCCACCTACTAGCGGTGTATCTTCAAAGCACACAAAATCTCTTGGCAGACAAACTCAGTCGAGTACTACTGCCACATGAGTGGTCTCTTCATCCAGAGCAAATTGCTTGAATTTTTCAGATCTGGGGAACTCCAGATATAGACCTCTTTGCAAGTCCTCAGAATGCCAAACTTCCCCGGTTCTGTTCCAGAATTCCGGCTCAGAACTGCCAAGCAAGGGATGCTTTCCACCTCCACTGGGGTCAGGACTTCCTCTATTCCTTCCCACCCATTCCCAAAACTCTGTTCAAGTTTCAGAGAGACAGGGGACATATGATCCTCATAGCCCCACGCTGGCCACGACAAACATGGTATCCTCTGCTTCTACGTCTCTCTCAAGCCAGACTTCTGGAGTTGGGATGTGCTCCAGATCTTCTTTCCCAGGAGAACGGGATGCTATTGCACCCGAATCCTCAGTCTCTACACCTCAGGGCGTGGCTGCTGAGAGCCTAGAATTCCAGGATATCAACCTTTCTCAACAGGTTAAGGATATTCTTTTGGCTTCAAGAAAACCTTCCACAAGGCGGGCCTATGCCTTTAAGTGGAAAAGATTCTCTATCTAGTGTTCTAAAAAAGGAACTTAATCCCTTTTCAGTGCCAGTGGAGGTGTTACTGGAGTATCTCCTCCATTTATCATCCTCTGGTCTTAAGACCAATTCAGTAAGGGTCCACCTTAGTGCCATTGCAGCTTTCCACAAGCCCTTGTATGGACAACCTGTTTCCTCTCAACCACTTGTAGCAAAATTTATGAGAGGTCTACTCTTGACTAAACCTCCCATTAAGCCACCACCAGTGGCATGGGATTTAAATCTTGTCCTTGGGCAGCTCATGAAACCGCCCTTCGAACCCTTAGCCACTACATCTCTAAAATTGCTGTCTTGGAAAGTAATCTTCCTAATTGCTCTCACTTCTGCAAGATGCATAGTGAACTGCAGGCTTTAGTGGCTGATCCTCCTTATACAAGGTTCCACCATGATAAAATAGTTCTTAGGACTCACCCTCACTTTATGCCAAAGGTGATTTCGCCTTTTCATTTAAACCAATCGGTCTACCTTCCTGTATTCTTCCCTAGGCCTCATGCCTCCAATGCAGAAAGGAATCTTCACACTTACATTGTAAAAGAGTCCTGGCTTTTTACCTTCAGAGAACTAAGCAACATAGAAAGGTTTCCCAGCTTTTTGTTGCCTTTGAATCTAGTCATCTTGGATTGCCAGTTTCCAAGCGAACTTTGTCTAAATGGATTGCAAATTGCATATCCTTTGCATATGAGAGTAAAGGACTTTCTCGCGAAGGTTATGTCACAGCTCACAATGTCAGAGCAATGGCAGCCTCTATGGCTAACCTTCGCTCAGTATCTATTGACAACATTTGCAGGGCATTCACTTGGGCTTTGGTACATACCTTTGCAGCCCATTACTGCTTAGACAAGGACTTCCGTCGGGATGCCTCGTTTGGCCAAGCTGTTCTCCAGCATCTCTTTCAGACTTAGAACAACTCCTACCCACCGTCCCGGGTTTCGATGCCAGAGATCCATGAGAGGAAGCATGACCCATCTCAACCTGGGTTTCGCAGCTTTCTGGGGTCATCTCCCTGGCATCTCTCAGCTGGGGAGTCCCCATATGTGAAGACTACATTCCTGCTTGTTCCTGGAGATAGCGTAGTTACTCACCTGTAACAGGTGATCTCCGGGAACAGCAGGAATTTAGTCTTCACAACCCACCCACCTCCCCTAGGAGTTGTCTCCCTCTCTTTCTCTCTATCTCTCTTTCTCTCCTTCTCTCCTTTGTCTCAGCTATAAACTCAACTGAAGAGGGAGAGTTGGAAAGGCGGGAAGGCAGTGACGCAGGCGCAGTGGGATGCTCCCAAGAGCTTTCCTATTGGACACTGGGGAGCGTTCCCGCACAGGCTCCATCGGTACTGACGATACCCATATGTGAAGATTTAATTCCTGCTGTTCCCGGAGATCACCTGTTACAGGTGAGTAACTACGCTTTCTGTGCTGCCTGCATTTTTTGCGGTATCTACGAGAGTGGGTGTGCAGACAGCATGGGTGCAATTACTGCAACCTCAATGGGTGGTGTTAACTGCATCCATGATGCTGCTGCACCATGCTCTCTGCCTCATCTGTGCGGTGTCTGCTGGGGAAATGCCATGTTCACTCCCAACAGATAGCTGCCAAAGCCTAACATGGCTTAGTAAACTATGTATAGAACAGAAATATGTATTCAAGATGAATAGTTTAATACCAATTAAGCTAAAATCAGAAGATAGTGTTTTCCTGTGATGCTTTTTATTATGATTGGTTGACATTAATTTATTTTTCTTCATTACAAGAATATGTCCTTGGGTTCTATTATATATTTGCATATATATATTTAGGGATCAGTATTCACTTTTAAAGCCACCTGGTCATTGCTGCTGAAATTAAAGCCTGATATTCAGCACCGGAGCCAATTCAGCATTCAGCACTGAATATCTGGTTTTACCGGCTATTGGAGCAGCTTTCTAGACAGCAGAAAGATTTAGTTCCACCCACAGACAGTCCTAGATTTTCTGCAGTCTGTGGGTATATTTAGCAGCACTATCCAGATAGTGCCGCTGAATATCAGGATTGCCAGAGTTTAACTGGTTACCAGTCTTGCCAACCGGCTAAAGCATTTTCTATATTTAATTTAATTAATTTAATTAACAGATTATTTATATACCGCTCCTTCCATTGATCAGGTGCGGTTTCCATATAACAACAATAAACAGAGTGAACTGTTTTTACATATAACAATTTGCAGCTTGGTTATTACAGTTAACAGATAACAATTAACAATTAGTGAACTATGTACAATTGAACACAATTAAACTATATACATAAACTATATACATAGTTCTGTTTTTTATTTTTTTGTTAATCACTTTGTTTTAGGTTACAGCACTTCATTCTTTTGTTGAATTGTGTATTACCTGGGGTAGGATTATCCTTTATCTAGCTGGGGGGTGAGGGATGAGCTGGTCATAGATCCATAATGCTTTGTAAATAAGTGTGTTTTGAGTTTTTTTCTGAACTCCGTTATATGAGGTAATTGTCTTAGTTCTATTGGGATTGTGTTCCACAAGATGGGGGCTGCATGAGAGAAGGCTTTCTTGTTAGTGGATTTATTGGCCCTAATGAATTCTTTTGGTGGGGTTAATTTATTTAACAGGTCTCTCCTTTGTAGGTTATGGGTAGGTTCTATTTTGATGAGGTTATTTATGGGCAGGGGTGCTGTTTTTGTTATGGCTTTGTAGGTGGTTAAGATAGTTTTGTATTCTATGCGGCTTTGAATCGGGAGCCAGTGTAGATATTCTAAGATTGGGGTTATGTGTTGGAAAGGTGGGGCTTTCGTAATGGTCAATGGTCATTGCCTCCTTATATTTTTAATCTTGTATAAGAACTTCAGCTTAGGAATCATGTTATGATTAATTTTCTCCGGGCATAAGCAGGAAGTCAGACCTCACACATGGGTGACATCGGTGCCGACAGAGCCCGTGCGAATCCAATCCCCAGTTTTCAAAGAAAGCTTTTGGGAGCTACACTGCACATGCGCAATCACCTTCCTGCCCAAAGGTGCCATCTTACCTCAGTCTTCTTTTTTCCGTGGATGTGTTGTCTGTGCACCCTGGATAAAGTCAATTTTTTCCCCTGTTCGTTTGTGTTTTCTTCTCTTTTCATCAGTTCCATCACCTTTCTGCCACTTGAGTCCACCGCCTCTGTGTCATGTTTTTTGCTCGGGTACTTTCTTTCTTTTAATTTTTTGGCCTATGGGTTTTTTGCTCATGGCCTAGCTGGTCAAGACATTGGAGCTTAATCTCACGGGACTCGTTTTTCCCGCTATGTCTTTGACCAGCAGATTTAAGCAATATGGCAAGTGCAACCGCAATATGTCCCGTATGGACCGCCACAACACCTGCATTAAATGCCTCGGGACAAATCAGAACGTGTCTTCCTGCCCGTTCTGCCATTTGATGTCAGCTAAGACCCGGAAGGAATGTGAAAGGCGGCAGGGGGAGTTGTTTGGTAATTCTGCCTTTGGATTGGCATCAGGAGCGGAATCTGTTGTGCTGGCATCAGGCGACTCGGCGTCATGCACTCAGGCACGGTCGGAGCCCCGAGATCATCGGGCGTTGGAGTCTTCCTTGGAGAACTTCCCTGGGCATCAAAGGCTTCATCAAAGCACAAATCAAGGTCTGATCCCAGCACGGGGGATAAGATCTCCAGGATTCAGGTGCAGAGTCCTTGCCCCGATGTCGGTGGTGATGGCTGGAAGCTCCCCTCAAAGCAGCCCCGGCGGGAGGTGTCGTCAGTGTAGTTGGAGGATTGAGTCAGGTCCCCCAACTCCATTACCATCAGGGATTCCCCTGCCAGGGACCCGAGGCCGGCGCACACCTCTGAGGAGCTGTCCAGCATCAAGGCCCAGATGGTGGCCCTGGAATGCTGCTTTGTGGTGTATATTGAGGCACAGCAGGGTCCAACTCCCAGTCACTCCAGGTCGTCAATGCCTGCTATGGGGCCGTCCTTGATCAGGACCTCACCGGAGGATACTTTACTCCTCCTCGAGAGGCTGGCTCGATTGGTGTCGACTCCATCGGCGACCGACTCGAGGACCAGTGTGGCATCGGGCACGGCCGCGCCGGAGCTCTAGCTGGTTGTCGTTGATGCCGAGCCAGTCTGATGGCTATGGGGTGCTCAGCGATTTCTCTGGTTCTAAGTCAGCATGGGAGATAGATGAGAAGTCTTCCGACACCATCCTCCACCGGGTCATCACCTCTGATCCATCCCTGCCACACCATCGGTGGCAGTCCCCTCCGTAGGATCTTGCCTTCCCTTGAGTTTGTGTGGGAGATGTCCCAGGCACTCGTCTTCATGGCAGTGCCCCAGGACGAGCCGTGTACCAAGGATTTTGAGATACTCCAGTACAAGGCTCCTCCTCGGGAGTTGCTGATGGTGCCCATGCCCCCCATCATTGAATGGCTGCTGTTCAGGATGTGGGAGACCTCACTGATGGTGACGATTGTGAATCGTCGACACGATTTGCAGTATCGGGTCAGCTGGAGCCTCGGCTTCCAGAAAACACAACTGCCACATAACTCCATGTTGGTGGAGTCAGCTATGCATTGCATTAAAAGCCAAAAGATTCACCCCTCAGTGCCCCTGGCAAGGAGGCACGCTTCATGGATGCTTTTGGCAGGAAGTGTTTCCAGGGCTCCATGTTCACAGCCCGGATCCAGGCATACCAGCTGGGCATTTTCCTGCGGGACCTGGCGAAGGAACTTGCCGGGTTTTCAGCTGGTATATCAGGTGAGCTCCTTAAATGCTTCAGGACCCTGGTGTCATCGGTGAAGGAGTGCTCCAAGTTTCAAACTTGGGTGGCTTTCGTTGGCTTCGAGTCGGTGGCTCGGGTAACTGCGGTGGGCATTAGTGCCTATCACCTTGCCTGGATACAGTCCTCCAACTTAGAGCAGTGGGTTCAGAACAAGTTAGCCAATGTCCCTTGCAGGGAAGAGAATCTCTTCGGCAAGCCCACGACAGAGAAGGCCGATGAGCTGGAGAAGGAATTCATGACCAGAACCAGGCTGTCCAAGAAAGTGTCTGAACCTTCCCGCAGGAAGACTTCGGGGAAAAAAACTTCCACCCAAAGACCAAGAAGACTTACAGGAACTTCCCCAAGTTTCAGGCCTATCACGCATCCCCTCAGGGACAGTAGGCCAAGGGGCAGGGACATGCCTCCATAAGCCAAAGGCCCTCAAACCCCAAACAGTGCCCCAGCCACAGCCTGGGGGAAGCTTTTGATTCCTTTGACATAGCCTTCCTCTACCAGGAGGTACAAGGCCCAAGGTTCACGGGAGGATGTCTGATCCATTTCGCACACCAGTGGCTAAGCATCACCACAGACGCCTGGGTGTTGCAGGTGATTGAGGGAGGCTACCTCCTCCACTTGGCCCAGCTGCCTCCTCCTTTCTTCCCAGGAGAATTTCCCATAGCCCCTTGCACAGGGAGTTTCTGCAAAGGGAACTCAAATTCTTGCTCGAGGATCAAGTGGTGGAGCCCATCCCCCAACCTCTTCAGGGCCGGGGATTCTACTCCTACTGCTTCCTTGTCCCCAAGAAGACAGGGAGCTTCAGGCCTATCCTGGATCTGCAGGACCTCAACCACTTCCTGGTCAAGTAAAAGTTCAAAATTGTATCCCTTGGAGCCTTGCTGCCTTACCTCTTGCAGGGAGATTGGTTATGCTCCTTGGATCTCAAAGATGCCAACACCCACATCCTGATCCATTGAAGGCACTGTCAGTGCCTCCGATTCGTCATTGGCTGACGACATTTTCAGTACAAGGTACTCCCCTTCAGGTTAGCCTCGGTTCCTCGAGTATTCACAAAATGCCTGGCAGTCGTGGTCGCTGGCCTCAGGCTCCTGGGGGTTTGTGTTCCCCTACCTAGACGACTGGCTCATATGAGCCAGCTCACTGAAGGAGGTATGCAATGCAGCACAATGCTCTATAGAACTGCTTCAGTGCTTGGGGTTTGTGGTGAACTTCCCGAAGTTTCACCTCCTGCCCACTCAGCACTTGGAGTTCATAGGTGCCTTACTGGATTCCATTCGGGCAAGAGCCTTCCTGCCACTGGATTGGGTGCAGTGCTTCTCTGCCCTGGCGCAGGCTATGCAAGGCGGCTCAGCGGTGATGGCCAGGCAGAGGCTCCGCCTCCTGGGGCACATGGCATCCACCATTCACATCACCCCCTCTGCCTGCCTCTACATGTGGCAGGCTCAATGGACGCTCAGCGCCCAGTGGACACAAGCTTCAGGCCATCTAGAGGACCGCATCCGCATCATGCCAGCCCTAGCGATATTTCTTGCCTGGTGACAGGACCCCCTCAACCTCAGAGCCAGCCTATTATTCCAAGCTTCCCCAGTGTAACGCATCCTTACAATGGATGCGTCCAAGCTGAGCTGGGGGCCTACTGCGATCACCTGCAGTCGCAAGGCCCATGGTTTCCAGAGGAGAGTGCCTTGCAGATCAACCTGCTCGAACTCAAGAGCAGTCTATCACGCCCTGCAGGTCTTCCAGGATCATTTGGAAGGGCAGGTGGTTCAGGTCCAGATGAACAACCAGGTGGCAATGTACTACATCAACAAGCAGGAAGGGGGGGCATGGGCTCGTACCACCTCTGTTGGGAGACAGTGCACCTCTGGAACTTTGCAACGGGGAAAAACATCTCCCTCAAAGTGGTATACTGGCCGACCACCTGAGCTGAGTCCTCCAGCCCCACGAGTGGAGAATGAACCCGGCCGTGCCGGGGGAGGTCTTCCAGCACTGGGGGATCCCAGAGATCGACCTCTTTGCCAGTCCAGAGAACACACAGCTGCCACACTTCTGCTCTCAGAGGTCGACCCAGGGATGGGAGGCAGCAGATGCCTTCTTTCTTCCCTGGTCCAGGGGCTTCCTGTGTGCGTTTCCAACCACGCCCCTGATGCCATGGGCCCTCCTCAAGATCCAAGTGGAAGCGGCCTCAGTCATCTTCGTTGCATCCAGGTGGCCCAGGCAGCCCTAGTTCCCCCTGCTTCAGTAGCTGTCCCAGCAGGATCCACTGCTGCTGGGAAGCACCCTGGCCCTGCTGTCACAGGAGGATGGGACACTGCTGCATCCCAACCTCCAGTCCCTTGCCCCGATGGCCTGGATGCTGAGAGGCTAGCTATAGTGCATCACCGCCTCTCCTGGTCAGTTGAGGCGGAGAGTTGAGGATGTTCTGCTTGCCTCGCATAAGGACTCCACGTGGAGGGCTTATGCCTTTAAGTGGCACAGGTTTTCACACTCGTATTCGGAGAAAGGTCTTAACCCCTTCTCTTGCGTGATGCTGGACATCTTTCGGCCCTCTGGTGCACTGTTCCCTCTAAGCTGTGTGCGTGCGCACACACCTCGCCAAGCGAGCGCACATGCTTTACAACAGAGAGCACAAAAATTACGGTTCTGATTCTGATAGAAAACAACACAGACGTCTTAAAATTTAAAAGTTGTGATTGTAATTACTAGAAATTTTCCGCTTCATTTAGTAATCGTCTATTTTCATTTAATTTGATTAAAATCAATGTGGTCTACATACTGTATTCTGACGTGTAGTCAAATTTTAAAGTATATAACTCCGAGTGTCGTTATGTGGCGTACAAAAATTTAACCTTCCTTCAAAAGCTGCACAGCTGATATTTTATGCGCACACAGCCTAAAGAAAATTAGAGGGAACATTGCTCTGGTGGGCCAGTTTATAAGAGGCCTCCTTCTCTCCCTACCCCCGATCCATCTGCTACCAGTGGCGTGGGACCTCAATGTGGCTTTGGGGAAGCTCATGGCTCCACCCTTCAAACCCTTGGCTATCTGCCATCTCAAGTACCTTTCTTGGAAGAGCCTGTTCCTGGTGGCACTCACTTCGATCAGGTAGGTGAGCAAGCTGCAGGTGCTGGTAGCACACGTGTCCTACACCAGATTCCACAGGAACAGGATTGTCTTTAGGACTCACCCTAAGTTCTTGCCAAAAGTTGTCTCTGCCTTCCACTTGAACGAAGAGGTGGTATTGCCCCACCTTCTTTCCTAGGCCTCATTCTTCTAGGGCAGAGGCCTCTCTGTATATGCTGGACTGCAAGAATGCGTTGTCCATTTACATCCAGAGGATGCAGCCCCATTGCCACTCAGCGCAGCTCTTTGACTCTTTTGACCCCACTCGACTTGAGGTCACAGTCTCCAAGTACACCCTCTCACAATGGGTGACCAACTGCATTTTCTTCGCCTCTCAACAGGCGGGATTCTCTCTGAAGCATCATGTGATGGCTCACAATGTGCGCGCCATGGCAGCCTCGGTGGCAAGCCTGCGCTCAGTGCCTTTACTGGACATTTGCGAGCCGCCACCTGGTCCTCTGTGCACACTTTTGCTGCGCACTACTGTTTGGAAGAGACCTCTCAGAGGGATAGTGCCTGCGGCCAGGCTATGGTTCGTCATCTCTTCGGAGAATAGTACAACTCCTTCCCTCCAGTCCCTGATGTCCATTCTACCGGAGTGGGAATTGCATCTTCGATGCTGCTGTTGCAGTGTCAGACTTCCAGCCAATCAGCACCCCTTGCTGCCTTTTATAGTCTGCTTTTTGGGTCACCTGTGGCTGTTACAGGTTTTTTCGGTAGCCTGTAATTTGAAAGTCCCATATGTGAGGACTGACGTCCTGCTTGTTCCTGGAAAAAGCGTAGTTGCTCACCTGTAAGAGATGTTCTCCCTGGACAGCAGGAATCAGTCCTCACAACCCTCCCTCCTCCCCGTCGGGTTGTTTTTCTTTTTATGTTTATTTGAGCTATGTCATTATACTGAGATAAGATGCCACCTTTGGACAGGAAGATGACCTTGTATGCGCAGTGTAGTTCCCAAAAGTTTTCTTTGAAAGCTGGGGATTGGATCCACACAGACTCCGTCGGCGCTGATGTCATCCATATGTGAGGACTGATTTCTGCTGTCCCCAGAGAACACCTGTTACAGGTGAGTAACTACACTTTTTAAGTTATTCTGTAGGAATTTTTATTTATTGAAATTGTTTTATTTTTGGTATACCACAGTCAGTTACATTTTTTGTATGAAGAATGTTTTCATTCATCAAGCATTTAATCAATTTTTTATGAAGAATGTTTCCATCCATGAAGTATTTAATCAATCTTTTTTCTGAATTGTTTCAAATTATAATCATAATGCTTATCTATTTTTAATTATTCTTATATATTACTCCTATTGGATTTGCAATTTCCTCAGTATTGTCTCATGATGTTTTTATGTGTTTTGTATGGATTCTAAAGCTACTAAGGAGTTTTTATTCTCTTTTCATATTGAAAAAGGCTTTTCAAAAGTGCTCAGACAAGTTTCTGACACTTTTTCATCTAACTCGCTATTTTTTTTTGCCTACTCTGATTTTAATATATTGGTTGACAATAATGCTATGACTCGCTGCATGGTTACCATTGAAACTGTCATTCAAAGATGCAGCACGGGAACAGCACTTTAAGATGGTGGTCACGATTGTTTCCTTATCTTTTGCTAGTTGTTTGTGATGCTGTGTGATCAAAGCAAAATGTAAGTTTATGATGATGGCCCTCTTTTATTTCTCCATTTGTAGAGCAGGTTTGAGAGAGAATATTGGGAACTAGCGTTGGCTTTTCTAGAAATGAAGATTTAAATTGAGGCCATGCTGACAATTCAGTTTATTGCTATCCAGCAGCGCCATCTATTTATTTAATTTTATGGTGTTGTCTATTTGAAATGTATTTATATGAAGTCTGTGGTGCATTTTTACTAAGGCCTATGCTGGTAATGCAGGTATGGGTAACGTTATTTTTGCGGACCTTAGCACTAACTGCATGGGGGAGCTACAGTCATCTCCCTGTAGTTGCTGCAGGTTACCGTGGTAAACCCATCACAGGAGCAACTAACACCACCCATTGAAGTAGTGTTACGGGCAATTACAGGCAATGTAGGCTTCAAATGCCCACACTAGCAGCACTGTGGTGGGAATTCTCCATCCTGTCCAATCACTGCCCAGATGCACGTAACAAGGGGTAGGTAGCACAGGGCCCCATCCTACATTTCAGCTCGGCGCTGATATGCGCGCTAGCCCCACACTACCCCAGGTAGCACATATCAGTAAACATTCCCCTAATTATATTTCAAATTGGAAATTGTAGTTTATTTTGGAAATCTGTTTTTAGATGAGGTTTAGTCTTCAGGTTGTAAGTCTTATAATATATTTCAAGGTATGTGTAGGTTTGCTTTTATAATAAGAAATTATCAATAAGATCTTGAAAAATGTTTAGTGGAATATGATGAACACTTTATAAATTATTTTATGCCATGGTTTCTTGTTTCATAAGGTAATAGAAAGTCAATACATTCTACCTTAGCTTATAGAGTATATACTTAATCTGAACAGATTTTTTTTTAGGAAACTTGATGAAATGTTTTATGGTAATATTCATTTATTGTCTAAGCTGCTTTGGTCTATTGTTGTAAAATAAACAAAAAGAGGGGGACAGACCCCTAAACCAAGATCTTAATAAAAGATTCTTTCTGACTATTCCGGTGACTGCTTTTTTTTTTTTTGCTATTTTTGTAAAATTCTTCTGTTTTGAAAGGTTTAGTCCAATTTTCTGATTATTATTTATTATAGTTTATTTAAAGAGATCATGAGTGCTATATTTGGCGAAGAGAGGTTTTGTTTCAATTATTAGAAAGACATCACGGGCCCGATATTCAAAGGCATTTACATGGCTTACAGAGCTGTAAACCGTGTAAATGCCCCTAAGCAGGATATTCAGTGGCAGTAACATGATTGCAAATGAATATCGGGCCCCACATGTATATATTCATTAATGACTATTAAAATTGTTTCTATTTTTATTAATAGATTAAGAACATAAGAGATGCCATACTGGGTCAGACCAAAGGTCCATAAGTCCCATTATCCTGTTTCTAGCAGTAGCTAATCAAGGTCACTTGTAAGGTTCCTAAAAGTTAGACAGATTCCATGCTGCTTATCCCAAGGGTAAGCTGTGGATTTCCCCAGTTCACTTTAATAATGGCTTATGGATTTTTCCTCCAGGAACTTGTTCAAACCCTTTTAACCTAGCTACACTAACAGCTTTTATTACATCCTCTGGCAATGAATTCCAGTTTGATTACGTATTGAGTGAAAAATATTTTCTTTGATTAGTCTTAAATGTGCCACATTGTAGCTTCATTGCATGTCCCCTAGTCTTTCTACTTTTTGAAGAAGTAAAAAAGTGATCTATATTTACCCGTTCTGCTTCACTCATTATTTTATAGACCTCTGTCATTTCTCCCTCAGCTGTCTCGTTTCTAAGTTGAAGAGCCCTAAGCCTTTCCTTGTAGGGGTGTCCTTCAATTCCTTTTATCATTTTGGTCACTCTTCACTGTACCTTTTCTAATTCCTCTTTATCCTTTTCAAGATAAGGTGACTAGAATTGCACATAAAATTGATTCCTTATCGTCCCTCCAGTCCAGTCCTGCACCTCTGGGTTGAGCACCTCTTCCAGCAGTTTGGAGACTGAACATGTCATCTTTTGATGACACCCGGTATATTTGCAGCTGGCATCGCCTACCAGCCCCAGTAAGCTCAGTCTCCAAGCAGCTGGAGGAGGTGGTGAGCCAGGGTGCTGGGCTCACTGAAGGAACAATTAAGGAGCTTAGCTAGAGAGTTGTTTGACTTGTTTTGGGTTTTTTTGGTTCCCTGTGTTACAGGACTAGAATTTGTTTTAAGTTTAAAAAAAAAAAGGGGGAAACCCCTCACTCTCCCCCCACCCTCTCAGCGAGGATTGGTGAAGGTGCCATGGGGGTTGCTGTTCGGCAGGCGGCTTCCGATCCCTGTGCCGGGTGAAGAGCCGCCAAGCTTCAGCCGGTGCGGTGCACTCGAGTGCAGATTAAATCTGCTCAAATCACTCATTTCCTCTCTGCCCCCTCCCCCAGTGCTGAAGCCCTGACTGAGTGGCTGAGCACAGGGGGGGACGAAAGCACCATCGTCAGTCGACTGGAAGCAGGCCAGTAAGTTGGGGGTGCCAGTGGCAGGCAGCAGGGGGGGGGGGCGGAGCGGCCAGAGTGAAACAGCGGAGAGCAGTGGACAGTGTGCTGTGGCAGAGAGGCCTGGACCACATGGCGGCTGGTTCCCACCGGCACGCGGAGCAGGCCACGGCAGACCTTCCCACCCAGATACTGAGCGCAGATTAGATCAGCTCCCGTATTTTGTAAATGAATGGCAAAGGCCGTGGAGGGGTGACTGTCCGGGTCCCGTTTTTGCCGCAGCTGTCTCATGGTTTTTAATTTAATTGAAGTTCATTGATTTTTCATAAATTGCTTTAATTTGGTTTATTTTGATTTAATTTGCTTTGAATTTTTTTGAAGTAAATTCTTTAAGTTATTTTGGGTTATTAGGTTTGGTCTTTTTCAGGAGAGAGTTAGGGTTAAAAAAAAAAGAAAAAACATTGCAGGGGGGAAGGGCAGCTGGAGTCGGAGATCAGCAGAGCCCAGCATGCCAGCAAGGTCTTAATGCCTAATTTGCGGGACCCGTCAAGGGGCAGTCTCAGAGGCCGGAGTGTGTGTAGGTTGTACTGTAGTGCAAATGAATTAAAGTTGACTACTGATCATCAGTAGTGAGTTAGGGGTTAATTGAACCTCAGCTTTATGGAAGAGAGAGATTCCTGTACAATTTTATGAAAAACATCTTCTTGCATCATAACTGTGTTGATAGAACCATGTGAAATTTCTAATAGTCCAGTCCCAAATCCCTCTCTGTTGCCGGGTTGATTGGACACGGTGCTCCCCGGGCCTGAAGCTGAATCCTTGGGAGAAGCAGTTAGCTGAGGAGTCAGAGAGAGGCTGTGGAGTATATAGTACAGTTAGTGAGCACCTGTGCTTCCTTTCCTGCGAGGGAGGGTTAGGGGTACCCTTCCTGGGAGAGGGAGTACTCGGGCAAGTTTAGTTCTGTGTTCTATTACATTTGTTACTACTTACTTGTTGCTCCTGTAAGTCTGCTTTGTCAATAGGTTATTGAGGCTGGTAGTCGATGCCAGCCGCATATATACCGGGTGTCATCAAAAGATGAGATGCTCAGTCTCCAAGCTGCTAGAATAGGTGCTCTACCTAGAGGTGCGGGACTGGACTGGAGTTCCTCAAGGATCAACAATTAGCAGGTAAGTCTAATTTCTCTATATGTAGTTGTACCGTGGAGCAGAGGCATTATAATATCCTTGTTTTTGTTTGCCATTTCTTTCCTTATGATTCCTGGCATTCTATTCGCTTTCTTGGCTGCTGCTGCACACTGAGCAGAGGGTTTCAATGTATGATCCATGATGAAGCCTAGATCCTTCTCCTGGGTGATAATTCCTAAATTGGAACCTTGCATCATCTTACTGTAATTTTGGCGGTTCTTCCTGAAGTGTATAACATTGCATTGTCCACATTAAATTTTATCTGTCATTTGGATGCCTAGTCTCCCAAGTTATCAAGGTCACCTTGATCATCTCCTCTAAAGGTGTGAGCTAAATACTAAAGGAGTGGAGGCATGGCCTAGTGTTTAGGGCAGCCTCTTAGAGCCAGAAAGATCAGAATTCTAATCCCACTGGCATTCCTTGTGGCTTTGGGCAAACCTCTTGACTCTACATTGCCTCATGTAAAAACTTATGGGCCGATGCAGAAAAGCTTAGCGTGGCATTTTCTGGCACTTTTCCTGCATTAGGCTTGCTCTCCGATGCAGACAGAAGCTACTGCTGTAAAAACGCCGTAAAAACAATTGCGCTTAACTGCAGCACACCTGGCAGGCAAATTGCTACATAACTAATTGTGCCCAGTGTAAAAAACTGTGCTGAAACTCAACACAGTATTTTACACTGTTTTTTAATGCTGGATCTTCACGCCAGCTTTGGACAGGCGTACAGATCCCGCCAGGATCACAAGTATCATCTGAGGTGAAGTTTGGCACTTCACCTTAGATAATCCAGGCATCGGGGAAAGTCCCCGATGCCATAAGAATACTGTTGGAGGACTGCTGCCCCCCCCCCCCCCGACAGAAACCAAATCCCTGGTGGCTCATCAGCTCCTTTCCCCCACCCCCACCCACCTAATAACAAAAAGCTCTGGTGGCCCGGTGGCCCTCGAACCCCCACTCTCCTCTCAGTACCTTTAATCTGAAGCGGGAGTGTTGCCCACATGTTTCCGCCCCTGCACTGCTAACTTGAAAAATGGTGGCACCTAGCCCCAAACAATGTATCCCTGGGATGCACCGGGCAGGGTCAGACCGCCATATACGGCATTTTTTGCATGTGGGCAACGCTCCCGCTCCAGATTATAGGTATCATGGTGGGGGTGGTTTTTGGCATCATCAGGGTTTTTTAAAATAGGGTGGGTGGTTGGGAGGGGAGATCGGGGCCATTAGACCACCAGGAATGTTTTTATTGAGTGAGTGGCGGAGATCTGGGCCATTGGGCCACCAAGAAATTTTTTATTGGGCAGGTGGGGGATCGAGGCCTCTGGGCCACCAGGGATTTTGGTTCTGTCGGTGAGGGTTGGCGCACTGGATCCCCAACAATATGCTGATGGCATTGGGGGCTTTCCCCGATGTCTAGGTCATCTGAGGTAAAGTGTTCAGATGACCCTGTTTCTCTGGGACAGCATGCCAAATTTGCACTGACTTCTGTGCACATGTGTTTGGTTTCCTCTCCCAGTTTAATGCTGACATTGTGCGTACTGGGTAATTTGAATGTTGTATTCCAGCGCAAAGAGTCAGTGTTAAAGCCGTGCTATGAAACCCTGTGCTAGAGGTTTAAGCACTGGGCTCTAGAGCAGGGTTTCTGCATTGGCCTGTTAGATTGTGAGCCCTTTGGGGACTACCTAAATGTAACTTGCCTTGATCTTCTCCTGGAAAGGCATTAGCTAAATATTAAAAATAAAAGGTCCTCTTGCAATTTTTCACAACCTCTTATGATCTAACAATTTTGGATAATTTTGTTTTCTGAAAATTTGATCACCTCACCTTTGTCCCACTAAAGCATGGTTCTTTATAATGGTTGCTGGATTGGAGGAGTAGCCTAGTGGTTAGAGCAACAGCCTAGTACTCAAAAGATCCACTGGCACTCATTGTGACCTTGGGCAAGTCACTTTACCCTCCATTGCCTTGAAGAAAAGGCCTGGCAATCTACTTCCAGTCATACCTTGCTACGAAAACCTAGGGACTGCTGGGTTGGCAGTAGTCAGCAATGACTTGATGGCACTTTAAAAAAATAATAATTGCTACCATTTTGCCTGGTACTAATGTCAGGCTCATCGGTCTGTAGTTTCCTGGATCATACCTGGAACCCTTTTTGAAAACTGGCATTATGTTGGCCACTCTCCCATCTTCAGGTACTATAGATGATTTAAATGAAAGTTGAGAAATTACTTATAGTAGGCCTGCAAGTTCATTTTTGAGTTCTTTTAGCACCCTAGAATGTATACCAGCAGTCCAGGTGATTTACTGCTCTTTATCAAATTGTTGTATTATATCTTCCCGGTTTATTGATTTTGTTTCAATTCTTCCGATATATCACCTTTAAATATCATTTCTGGCATGGGTAATTTCCCTACATCATCTTCAACAAAGACTGAAGCAGAGAATTAATTTAGTCTCTTTGTTATGGCCTTGTCCTCCCTTAGAAAATAAGAAATGACATACTGGGTCAGATCAAGGTCCATCAAGCCCAGTATCCTGTTTCCAACAGTAGCTAATCCAGGTCACAAGTCCCTAGCACTTTCCCAAAAAGACACACAGATTCCATAAGGCTTGTATTGGGGCAAGCAGTGGATTACCTCGGTCCTCTTTAATAATGGTTTATAGACCTTTCCTGCAGGAACTTGTCCAAACCTTTTTTAAACCCAGCTACACTAACAGCTTTTACTACATCCTCTGGTAATGAACTACAGAGTTTTATTACGCGTTGAGTGAAAACAGGTTACACTGTAGCTTCATTGCATGTCCCCTAGTCTTTCTACTTTTTGATGCCATAAAAAATCGATCTATGTTTACCCATTCCACTCCATTCATTAATGTATAGACCTCTGTCATATCTCCCCTCAGCCGTCTCTTTTCCAGGTTGAAAAGCCCTGACCTTTTAAACCTCTCCTCATAGGGGTATCATTCCATCCCCTTTACCATTTTGGTGGCTCTTCTCTGTACCTTTTCTAATTCCGCTATATGCTTTTTAAGATACGGTGACCAGAATTGCACACAATATTCAAGGTGCGGTCGCACCATGGAATGATAGAGGCATTATACTATCCTTTGTTTTATTCTCCATTCCATTCCTTATAATTCCTAGCATTTTATTTGCCTTCTTGGCCGCCGCTGCACACTGGGAGGAGGGTTTCAACGTGTTATCTACGATGACGCCTAAATCTTTTTCCTGGGTGGTGGTTCCTAATGTGAAACCTTGCATCGTGTACCATAGTTTGGGTTGTTCTTTCCTAGGTGCACTTGTCTACATTAAATTTCATTGCCATTTGAACGTCCAGTCTTCCAATTTATCAAGGTCCTCTTGCAATTTTTCACAATGCTCTTGGATTTTAACAACTTGGAATAATTTTGTGTCATCTGCAAATTTGACTACCTCACTCATTATTCCCATTTCCAGGTCATTTACAAATATGTTAAAAAGCAGCAGACCCAGCTCGGATCCCTGGGGTACTCCACTATTTACCTTTCTCCATTGGAAAAATTGGCCATTCAGCCTTATCCTCTGATTTCTTTTAATCAGTTCCTTATACACAATAATACACTACTTCCTATCCCATGACTTTTTAATTGCGCCAAGAGTCTCTCATGAGGGATCTTGTCAAAGGCTTTCTGAAAATCCAGATATATTATATTGACTGGCTCACCTTTGTCTACCTGTTTATTCACACATTCAAAAAAACATAAGATTAGTAAGACAAGACCTTCCTTGGCTAAAGCCATGTTGGGTTTCTCCCATTAAAGTATGACTATCTACATGTTCAGTAATTTTGTTCTATATAATAGTTTCTACCAATTTGCTCGGTACGGATGTCAGGCTCTCACAGGCCTGTAGTTTCCTGGATTACCCCTGGAACCCTTTTTAAAAATTGGAGTTACATTGGCCATTCGCCAATCTTCTGGTACTGCAGATGATTTTAATTATAGTTCACAGGTTAATAATAGTAGGTCTGAAATCTCATATTTCATTTCTTTCAACATCCTCGGGTGTATACCATCCAGTCCAGGTGATTTGCTACTCTTTAGTTTATCAAATAGTTGTAATATATCTTCCAGGTTTATCAATATATTTTTCAATTCTTCTGATACATCACCTTTAAATACTATTTCTGTCATGGGTAACTTCTCTACATCTTCAGTAAAGACCGAAGCAAAGAATTCATTCAGTCTCTCCACTATGGCCTTGTCCCTTCTTAGTGCCCCTTTTACCCTTCTATCATCTAATGATCCAACTGACTCTCTCACAGGTCTTTTGCTATGAATGTACTTGAAAAGGTTTTTATTGTGCATTTTTGCTTCCACAGCAAGATTCTTCTCAAATTCTCTCTTTGCCTGCCTTATCAATGCCTTGCACCTAACTTGCCAGTGCTTATGTTTTTTTTCAGTTTTTATCATTTGGCTCCTTTTTCCATTTCCTGAAACATGCTCTTTTTGGCTACAACAGCCTCTCTGACCTCACCTTTAAACCACGCTGGCAGTTTTTTGGACTTTCTTCCACCTTTCTTAAAGTATGGAATACAGCTGGTCTGGGCTTCCAAGATAGTATTTTTAAATAATGCCCATGCTTGATGTAAATCTTTAACCTTTGCAACTGCTCTTTTTAGTTTTTTCTTAACTGTTTTCCTCATTTTATCATAGTCTCCCTTTTGAATGTTAAAAGGCAGTACTGTGGATTTCCTTGCTGTCCTTTCTCTATGGTCCAACTGACTCTCATATGATTTTTTGATACAAATATACTTGAAAAGTTTATATTATGAGTTTTTGCTTCTACAGCAAGCTTCTTTTCAAATTCTTTCTTTGCCTGCCTTATGATTGCCTTGCATCTAAATTACCAGTGCTTGTTCCTGTTTTCAGCTTTTGGCTCCTTTTTCCATTTTCTGAAAGTTGGTATTTTGGCTATAACAACCTCTCTGACCTCAACTTTAAACCATTCTGGCAGTTGTTTGGCCTTCAATTGAGCTTTCTTAAAGCATGGAATATTTCTGGTCTGGTCTTCCAAGACAGTATTTTTAACAATACTGAGTCCTGATGTAAACTCTTAACCTTTGCAGTTGATTCTTTTATGATCACGGTTGCCAAATGGTGCCAACACCATTGCCTCTCACACCAGATCCTCTATTCCACTAAGGACTAGGTCTGAAATAGCATCCCCCTCATGTCAATTCCTGAACCTGGTGATCCATAAAGCAGTCATTTATTTCATCTAGAATCTTTATCTCCCTAGCATATCCTCATGTGACATTGGCCTAGTCGATATTGGGATAATTGAAATAACCCATTATTACTGTGTTGTAAATTTTTGCTAGCTTCCCTAATTTCTGTGAGCATTTCATCATCTATCTGTTCATTCTGGTCAGGTGGACAGTGGTAAACCCCAAATTGCCATTCCCCTAGCCTTTTTGCATGGCTTTTCTATCCATAATTGTATTGTGTGCAAATATCTCTCATGCATATTCATTAGAGAGTCTGAAAAACCAACCCAATTGCAACCCCAGAGGACTGGAAATGAGTACCACTCCAGAAGGAAGCTGTCTGATACAATTCAAGTATTAAGGTGAGCAGTGGCACTGAATTTGACACAGAGATCACACCCAATGTACCCTGGCTTAGGACAGTGGTTCATCCCTGTCTCGGTATGCACAAAATTAACCCATTTGGAGACACATTGCCTGCCTAAAGGGTTTGCGCTGTTTCACATCACGTGTACATTTAGCCACAGCAATAAAGACCAGGGCTGGGGGAGGTTAAATACATACAGAGATTTCATTTTGAAAGCCCTGTATATAATTGGCACCTATTGTTAATCAGGTCCAATGTGCATGGTTCTTGCAAGGAAAACTCAACAGGAGGTTTACCTTTGAATATTAACTTTACACATATGGACCCTCAAGTGCCTTACAGTTTTTAGCAATCACTCTTTTCACTGGTAAACAATATTATTAAATACATGTAACATCTTGTAACTTTTAGGAGGTAATTTTACAAAGTCATTTTCATATGATTGTTGCCGCTTATGAAATACCAACTGGCATAAAGGTATGCACATTGATTTGAATGCACATACTTTTCCATTAAGTGTAGTCATGGTCATGGTCTGGGCAGAGTGCAGACAACATTCACAAATACATGCAATGACTATAAAATACCTTAATCTACATGCATACTTGTGAACTTTATGCAAATTAATTTACATCTGCCATAGAGCAGGTGTACTACTTAAGTTTAAGGCACAATCTCTACCACTTATGCTAGTATTATATGAAGACAAGTAGGCTTAAAATAGGCATATTTTGGCCTCCTTAATGTAGGTGTCCCATTATAGAATTACCCTCTTGATGCCTCACATCAAATACTTTTTGATATGAGTAGATATGTGGAAGTTGTGTGATTACTCCTCTGTTACCATGTACTGCACTAGATCCACAATAATGATGAAATATGTGTGTTAAATCACATCAATGGAAACAAAGAACATTGACTAAACCCAAGAGGATTTAATACATACAGTAATTCAGGTAATGAAATATCTGCCTTAAGAAAGTGTCATCTGACAATGTGAAAACTATATTTCCTGCTGTGCTTAAAATCACCCTTCACTAATTATCAACTAAACATTCTGAACCAGATGCCTGCTGCTGGCTGAATTTATGACAATTCACACCACATTAGTTTACTGCAGCAGTGCTTTCCAATGGAATTGTATTGGTAATCATTCTTACAATATGACAAAGCCCTGCCAGGTATACTCTTTGGTGCAGGGTAATAAATTTGTATGGCACGCTTCCAATACAAATTCACTGAGGCAGACAGAGCTTTGGCGAGTCCTAAACTCTGTGCAATTGAATCATTTTAAATTGTTGAGCACATATTTCTGAAGCAGGCTCTTATGCAGTTATGTTATATAGGCTGAGTGAGAAGCCACCCTAAGCCACTCTACATAAATGCATGCAATACTGAAAGGTGGTATGATGGTTGTGCTGAATGCAGCTCTTATGCCATCCACACAGTTTATATGCTTTGATATTTGCTACATATAAGACATATTTGTAGTCATCTGTTGAAAATGCAGTTTTATGCTGTACAGTATTGTTAGGCAATAAAATCTAGGGAATCATACTGTATAGCACTACAAGCCTTTGGACTTTAATAATTTAGTAATTCTGAATCAGAAAGCTGAAATCTGAAAACTTATTAATGAAAAATCACACCATGGTGACTTGCAGCCATACCAACATGAGAGCTGATGACATTTTAGAAAGTTAAGTAAGGTTGGCTATGTCTAACACTTGGAAGGAAGATCAGAAAGAATGAATGTGTGCTGCAGAAAGAGGGGCTGGTAGTTCAGGACAGTGCACTCTTCTTCACAATTAAAATTATGCTGGCTAATAGAGATGCATGGATTCGTTTATTGCAACCTGTCGATGTAGATTTTCACCTGTCTTGTTTCTGCAAAAATGTAGAGATTTTACTAAGAATGGCAGCAAAAATCTAATTTTTCTTGAATGATGTGGCAAAATCTGGCACAGGTTTGCAAACTCGATGGTGAATTTTTGCTGTGGTAGCAGAATTCTCTGGACAAGCAGGATAATGACCTTCTGGAAATTTTTGGAATGGTCCCAGCACATATATGTGCCTGTTGCTGTGCATAATCTCTTCAATTTTAATTTTCTGTGGAGCCCTACTGATGTGCGAGTCCCACGGTCTGACAGATTTCTGTGCAGTTCTCAGCTCATGCGTATTTTTTCTTTTTTCTCTTTTTCTGTCTACCTTCTGTCATTGCTATTTTTTCTCAATCCTTTAGTTTACCTTATGTAGATTGTTCAGTCGTTAAACTTTTCATCACCATTATAGGCTGCATTTAGGTCTCAGGCACCTTGGCTGGAAGATTTTGGTTGATTTTGCTGTGATTATTTTTCTGGTTGATATGTCCCAGAAGCGCTCTGATGGGTTTAAGAGGTGCTTCCTGTGCAACAGGACCATGTCTGAGATTTTACACCCATAATTGCTATCTGCATTGCTTGGGCCTGACTAGGAACCCTCTTGTTGTCTTTTGTGTTCACAGATGACAGAGAGGCCTCAGAGGTCGAGAGAAGTAGCGCAAAAGACTTTTGGCATGGATAAGTCCAGTCCATCGACTTTGGCATTAGCAGCATCAGTCCCCATGGCCCCAGAAGCTGCACTGAACACTGGAAGTGCATCGAGGAGCCATCAAGTATATTCAGTGTCTATGGAGCAGTCATCTACCACTTCCCTCCTGAAGAAGAGGAAGGATTTGTCCTCAGCTTTGGCATCGAAGATTCAGAATACCAAGTACCAGACAGAAGTCAGGGTGTATCTGTATTGCAGTTCATTGACCCATGATGTCCTGAGCATTGAGATTTCAGAGTAACTAGTGTCCTTGAAGTGGTCCCTGATGTGAGCTCATCCTCCTTGTATCAGAGGAGCGATAACAATTTCCATCAGGCTGTGATCAGCCTGCCAGTACTTCCCTGTATATTCCACAGACATAAAACAATTCAGCCCCTCTACTTTGTTTAGTGGCAGCTCTTGAAATGTCTTCTGAAGAGCTTCAAGGACAGGGTGGAGATATTGTTTGTCCAGAGTGAAGCAACTGCTTTGATTACATCAAGACTGGTGCATCGAGGCATTGAACTGATTATTGAAGCTATAATTGTTGGCCTTTGGGTGCCTTATTATCATCAAGATTTTGAAGGGCTTCAACACCACTGATTGCTCAGCCAGGGGCAGAGGTCATTTCAGGCAGAGACTAGGATGTCTCTAGAGGTTTTCTGAGCGTGGTTGAGAACACTCCTGGGACTCTGAGCATGACTCATAGTACTTCATGGAGGAGAGATCTCCTGAGTTGCCCTCAGATCTTTCACCTCACAAGAGAAGAATATCACTTCTGGAGGAGCTGTCCTTTATTATGTGAGAAATGTTTGTTTATGTTTATTACATTTGATATACCGCTCAGGCCAAAGCATTAGAGTGGTTTACAATACTACATAAATGATACTGAAAATATGAAAAGAACGCCATTAACAAGATAGGACAGAGTAAGAGATAGTGATAGTTAAAGAAATAGAAGAGACAAGAGGAAAGGTTCATTATAACACCAGAGAGGCAGAATATCATACCACCACAAATGGCAAAGTCCATTCTATTTAAGATAGAGATGGAGGAGGAGCTGTAGGAGATATTGTCAGTAGCAGATAAATACAGATGTATAAATACTCGGTATGTCTAGGGAAAACTGCTACTCTCCATTTTCCCAGGATTCCATAGGTCCTTCTTGAATTCAAAACAATGTTGAAAACCTATTTCTTCGGTCTTGCTTTTGACCTCTCTCCAACCCCAGACCAGATTATTTCCCCCTCCTGATTTGCCTGACTGCTCTTATATGCATGTTCTTCCACCCTTTCTCTATGTGCTCTGTCCTCTCTGCTTTCCTGTCTATGAATGAGCATTCCATTCCTACTTGCTGTAGCTCATTTATTGTAAACCGCCCTGATGCTTCTGCCTGGGTGATCAATCAATTGTAAGAATAAAAAAAAAAAAATAGGACTACCTGACAAACAAACCATGTGATAAAACAAGAACCAACCCTGTGTTTGTATATAAATTAGATTTTATTACTGACAGAAAAGTAGTGTAAAATTAGCATAAATTAGTTTTCTACGGTAGTATGTTATGCAGCCCTATAATTACAATTACCAAGACCTAATCACTGTTTTAGGAACCAGCATCATTGATTCTCCCTGCACTCAGATGTAAGCTAGTCCCAACCTCCGGGGGGGGGGGGGGGGGGGGGGGCCGAATTAAAGACCAGTACCTTAGCTCTTGCCAGAATGCTTGTGGATGGGTCCAAAAAATTGTGTCAGGAATGGCACAAAGTCAAAGTATGGCAGAGGTCCAACGTCAACTACAGGTCTGTGGAAGAGATTCACTCCATCCCGAGGTTTTGCCCTTGGACACTATCTGACTTTCCAGCCAGAGAGACAGACAAGCAAGCACATAAAGAGCAGAGAATGGCAGAGGAAACCAGCAAAACAGTCAGTGTCAGAAGTTAGTTCCCAGGTGTTCTGTAAGCCTCTGTGCATGTTCCCAGAGGGTTGCGTGTGTGACCTGTCCGTCTCTCCGTGTCCAGCATATAATTCTTTGTCCTAACCGCCCGGTGATTGTCTGGTCTCAAATCCTGTATGTCATCTTCAGCAAATCCAATAACAGTGGTCCTTCTGCAAACAGAGGTCCATGGTGCAAGAAAGTTGCTGGTATGCAAGTCCATTCATTGTTTCAAATACTAGTATCAGTAGCACAGTGGAGGTCTTAGCAATGAATTCTTCTGCACGTAGTCAGTTGGAAAATAATATTTCTGCTGTGAAGTACATAAATTTGCAGAATTGCTTGATCTACAATGCTGATTATAACAAAACAGGAATCCATCTTGTTTAATTCAGGCTTTGGTTCAGAGCAGGCCCCATGGTTTAGACTTTGTTTCAGAGCAGGCTCCATGCCCTACATTTCCCCCTCTTTTAAGATGGAAATAGCTGCCAGGGAGCATATTCTCTCTTAAAACCTAACTAACTAGCAGACTACTATGCAGGTTAGAACCAAATGACATGGTTACTAAAGTCTAATAATGGTTACTCTAGAGGGACAAGTCGGCCTTTGGTGGGCTTATGAAGTTTGCATGACTGGCAATAAAACTTCAGCCTGACTCAGAAAAAAATCAGCTAAAAAATGCTTCAGTGTTTTCTCCAACCCCAGGTATCCCACAATAAATGGCTATAGGCCAGTGACAACACTTGCTGACAATAGGGATGGAGAACTATCAGTTGTTCTACCTCTTCCCCCTCTAGGGCACCCTCGGCCACCCTGTATAACAAATCTCCCTTTAGCACAAAATAGGGAAAGGTTCTTACAGGGGAATCTGTTAGCTACTGGAACCCCATGTACCTCCAAAATCCGCTCTCGGGCATGTTTAAGGAACTCATCTTCTAGCTGGGCCCTTCTGAAGCTCCCTAGTTCTTGCCCCAGCCCCCACTTTGGGAAGGGGACAATTGTATTTGGGTCACTATCACTGAGCTCTGAGCTATCCCCCAGGGATTTCTTTCCTAGGGTCTCCCTCCCCAGATTCTTCCCCCATAGCCACCCCCAGATTCTGTTGGTAGCATAGCTTTTCCAGGCGATGACAACTCCAGGACTTAGCAGGATAGGGATTCTCAACATATAGATCTGGGTCTTCCAGGGGGAAATCTCTGGGAAATCTTCCTGGTCTGACTTAGCGGAGCCGTCAGTTAGTGGGGCCCATATCGCTCCAAGATTTGCGTAGTCTCAGCCGATCACCACTGGATACAGGAGCCAGGGCAGCACCACGATCTTGAACGTGACTTGCCCTGCTGGAGTCTTAAGTAAAACCTGTGCCGTTGGATACTGCCTCTGTTCTCCATGCACACAGGCCAGTGTTAACTTCTTTGCATAGTCAATTTGAAATTGGGTTACTGTTTCCTGGCAAATGAGGGTCTGCACCCTTCCGGAGTCTATGAAGGCCTGGAAGCAGGTCCCCTTAAGCTCCACAGGAATCCCAAAGTACTGTGCCTCTGGGTGGGAGTGTCCACAAAAGCGCAGGTATGAGGGATAGTCAAGCTGACCTCCATGAATTCTTCCATACCCAGGGGACATTTCCAAGCAAAGTGTCCCTGAGCTCCACACCTAAAACAGGTGAAATCATGCCTTGCCTAGGAGGTGACTTTCAGGGTCAGAACATGGGAGCCAACGTCTGTTCTGGCTTCCCCTTTCATCTTCTTGGGCTAATTGGTGACTTCTTCCCTCTCTCTCTATCTGCTTCAGTCACCAGGTGGGCTTCATGATACCCTTTGGCTATTTCTAGTGCACTCCCCAGTGTAAGCTTGGGATGCTGATGTACCCACTGTTTCACTGCAGTGGTGAAGCCCTCCAAAAACTGCTCCAGTAGCACAATCTTGGCTACCTAGGGGCTGATCTTTACCTTTGGTTGCAGCCACTTCCATGCAAGATCCTTCAACTGATAGAGGAACCTCAGAGAGCTCTCCTTTGTCTGGAGCACCACCCCCCTTTCTGAATTGCTGGTGGTAGGTCTCTGGGGTACAACTGGCCTATTCCAGTTTGGCAGCCTTGACAGCTACATATGTATCTCACCCATCTGGGTTGGCATCCTGGAATGCAGTCTGACTGATACCCATCAGTTGATTCCCCAGATAAGTAGTCCATGTCGCCTCCGGCCACCCGGCCATGCAAGTGGTTCATTCAGTGTTCACCAAGAAGTGATCCAGTTCATCTTCTGCCACCATTTTAAGAAGTGCCTGTGCTGGAGGGTGAAATTGTGGTCTCTGCAGGGGCTGTGTAAACTAAGCTAAGGAACCCTTCTATAGGTTGCCCTGCATTTGCTGCCCCTGTTCTTGCTGCCCTTCTAGCAGGGTGTGTTGAAACTGCTGCTGACACTGTTGCTGTTGATGCTGACCTTCTGCCAGAATCTGGAGAAACTCCATCCTGGCTTGTCACTGTTCTCTTGCAGCACTTCCACAGATTCCTGTTTTGCAGCTGAGTTAACCCTGCAGTATTCCAGCTTCGACAAACTTTTAGCAGCCTCTAGTGGCCAAAAACAAAGCCTGCCTGTCTGGTACAGACTATACCTTCTTCAAGCTCCTTAACTAGGGTAAGGCTAACCCTCATAGCCCATACAAACAAACAAAAAAAGCCTAACCTTGTGTAGAGGCCCAGTCCTGGAGGGATGTGGATTTGCCCTCAGTCATGTGGTAGAAGAAATCCCTAAGCTTCTGCCATATGTGGTAGTGTGGTGTGTGATGGGAAGGGGTTTTCATTAAAACATCAAACAGACAGCAGTTCAGGGAAACCAAAATTAGCTTTTATTCTGTTCCAACTTGTTAAATCTTCACACAGTTAAAACACAGGACAGACAGCAGTCCAGGGGAAGCAAAGTTGGCTTTTATGCTGTCCTAGCTTGGCCAATCTTCACAGGCTGGTTCTCCCGGCCCTTCCTCCAGTCCCAGTTAAAACTCCTACCTCAGAACTCCTTTGCACGGCTTATCTTGGAAGGACTTCTGGCTCCATGGACCCCTCTCCCTCCTGCAGCCTGCTGGGTTGTTAACCTCTCTCTGTGAGCCCTGAACTCTGGGCTGCAGACTCTCCTAAAGTGGACAGTTGATAATCTCTTTGGAGAGGGATGGGTAGCATTTTATGTACCCCATCTCACTGGGATTGCAGCTTTCTCCTGCTCATGGGGATCTATCTCTTGCAGGCAGACAGAAGGGTCTTCTGCCACAATTTCTCCTCCTCTTCTGCCTGCGGGAGATGGGATCCCCACAGGCAGCCTTCTGCCTCCCAACCTTACTTTCTTGGTCTGCACATGGGATTGATCTCCTGTTGACAGACAGGAGGGGCTGTTTGCCTCGATCATGGCTTGCTCCTCCTCTTCTGCCCGTGGGGATCCGATCTCCCATGAGCAGAAGAGAGCCACAATCGGGGCAAAACCCTTTCTGTTTGCCCGTGGGAAATCAGATCCTTGCGGGCAGACAAAAGGAGTCTCATTCTCTGCTGCCTACAATCGTAGATTTATATATGTGTGGGGAGAGGGGGGAAAGATGGGATCCCCATTTAAGTCCGGGATTTGTCAAGCCCTGCTTCTGCCTCCTCAAGAAGTGCTGGAACGCCGTTCCACCCCGTTTTGGCACAAATTAAGCCCTGCAGATAGGATAAGCAGTTCTCAAAGCTCTGTTCATACATAAACCCTTATTTTATGCATAGAAATGCCTTTGAAAATTTCCCTCATAGACTCTCAAGGGCCAAGCCAGCATGGAGATAAGCAAAGGAGATTCAATCAATATCAAAAATTTTGCTGAGCAAATTTATCACCTTATTATACAGTTATTCAGCCATACTTCTTGGCTAGTTGGGCAACTGAATATCCAGCTAAATGAACCTCTCAGATTTTGGGCAGGTAGATTTAGGACTGTCATTTTCATGGCAAGCATTACCTGGTAGGGATGTGCATGGGAAAAATGTATCGGGCTTGCAGTTTGATATTTCTGCCAATTTTTGGATATTTGTTCAGTTTGTTTCACACATTTGTTTTAATAAAATTGTTTTTAATGCACATTGAAGCTTTTTAAGATGGGCTAATTGACTTAGGCACATATTTACTAAATCACAGTAGCCTTTTGAAGCATTCACAGCTTTCTTGCAGATACTGCAGAGGTTTTGGATTTAGTGTGGAGTTCCACTATACCTGCATTGGCAGATAGTGCAGGAAGTCCCATTGTAAATCAATGGGGAGGACAGGTAGTGATCAGGTGTACAGATTTCTCACTAGCTCTGTGCTCCGATCACTGGTCCCCCCTGATCAGAGAATATTGTTGGTGCTGTGGCTATAGAGATCTGTGGCACTGACAGTATTAAAATAATTTTCTACCTCTCCTTCACCACAGATCCTCCCTACAGCTTCCGATCCCTATCAGGAACTGTCCAGGGGGAATAGTGCACTCCCCACCAAGATGAAAGCCCAGCTAGCCAGTCAAATGGTCAAAGGCGCCTCCCCCTTCCAATCCCACTCAAAAATCCCAGTTAACCCGCTCCCTCCCCTCCTAAAAATACAAATAGTCCCGACTAGCCAGTTGGCTTGCGCCCCCCCCCCCAAGTCAGCCCCCTCCCTCACTCCATACCTTAGGTTCCTCGGTGATGAATGGGGGCATGAGTGGTCTGCCTCACTCCTGCCCCCATCATTGGTCCTCTCCAAAATGGCTGTGATCATGTGGTACTGCCTCCTAGCCTCATGTTAGGGAGCAGCACTGCAAGATTGTGGCCATTTTTGTTAGCATCATTGAGGAGTTCAAAGTGTTGTGATCTCTCAATGCTGCCCCCTAGTGTGAGGCTAGGGTAACATGTGATTGTGGCCATTTTGGAGAGGCATGGCGATAGGGGTATTGTGTTGGATATATGGTGATTTAGGTGAAAGAGAACTAGGCACTTATTATATTTTCTGGGAAGAAGAGTTGAACTGTTTAAGGAAAAAATAAAAGTTAAATGGACTGATCTGAATGCTAGCTGGCTCTGGGCTAGTAGAATATGATAGAAGTTTTGAAACAAAGTAATTTGGTCATGTGACATAGCATCCTATTGGATGTAGTTTCTAATTACCACATTAAAGTAAGTATTAACACAGGCTATGATGCCCAGAACTCATCAATAATGTACTTCCTGATCGTCCCTCCAGTCTAGTCCTGGAATCTCTGGGTTGTCATCCTCTTCCAGCAGCTTGGAGACTGAGAAACGTCACTTTTGTGATGTTACTGGTACATAAGCCTGGATCCGCCTCCTCAGACCAGTTATCTCAGTCTCCAAGCAGCTGGAGGTTGGTGAGCCCAGGAGTTCGGGGCTCACTGGAGAGACAATTAAGGAGAGTTAGTGTGAGATTAGTTAACGGAATAGTTAAAAAAAAAAAAAAAAGTGAGGGAAGGAGTCTTCAGGATTCCTTGGTTTGGGTGCTCAGGTGCTATTTTCCCTCCTGAAGAAAGTCCTCTGTTGTTTTTCCCCTTACCTCCCTCCCTTCTTCCTTCCCCCCTCCTCTACTATCAGGGGATAGCTTGGGGCTTTGGGGGGTGGGAGGGCCAGGATAGCTTGACAGAAAAGAGGGCCTTGCCGATTACCAATCCCACTGAGAAGAGAGGATTCGGCAGCTGGCAGGGCTTATCGCATGCAGAAGTTCTGCCTGCGGTTGCGATTAGAGCCGGTGGCTTGAGTGACAGCACGGGGGGGGGGGGGGAGAGAGCAAAAGGCTTTACTCCGGCTTCCTCCGTTCCAGCCGGTGCGTGCAGCTCCCGAAACGGGGGTGAAGGCAGTGGTTGAGTCTCCAGTCACCAATCAGGTAGGCAAGCAAGAACGGCAGGAGAGGCCGGGGAACGCGGGTGCCGACACTGCAGGCTGGACCGCGTGTCTATCGTGCGGGAATCGCGTTTTGCTGTTGCTGTTTTTAAGGCCGTGTAATTTGGCCGGGGAGCCTCGTTTTTGGTTCCTTTCTTCATAGTTCATCTGGGGGAACGTGTGTGAAGAGAGGGCAATGAAAAAAAAAAAAGTGCCCTTCAGTAACATACAGGGGTTTGTTGTGGGGCCTGGGTAGAGTATTGGGGAGGCTCCAGGTGGGCAAAATGACTTCTAGACTGCTCTGTTTGCTGTGTGGTACTAGAAGGGGTTCAGTGTCATCGGATGGTGTCTGCAGAGGCTGCAGTCAGGAGTCAGGAGCTATGGAGCAGGGCTTGGACACTGGAGCTGGGGTTCTGGAAGGTGCTATGAGCCCTGTAGAACCAGTCTTAGATAGTTTGGCCACAAGGGAGCCAGTACCCAGTACTTCGGTGGTTCTGGAGCCTCAGACGGCGCAGCCCCCTTTGCCGGGGGGCTTGGCGGCGATTTTTGCGCCAGATTTTGTAGCATTGCTCCAGCAAGCCTTGGGCAGTTCCCTAAGTAGAGCTCCAGTACGCTCCTCAGCAGCGGGACTGGGGCAGAAGAGACCGGCGACGCCTTTGACGGCGGCAGTGTCGGGTGTGGGTTCGAAGAGATCCAGAGGAGATTTGAGCCGGGCATATGAGTCGGTTATTTCGGAGGATCTTGAGTCGGAGGATCTGGAGCCAGACATGGGCCAGGACGAAGATCTAGAAGAAGGCGAGATTGTGGAACAGGAGGATCAGGCGAGGGTGATCCGGGTGTTTCGTAGGGACGAGTTGCCGGCCCTAATTGCAGAATCTCTCCGAACTCTTAATATGCCGGCAGAGGGTCCAGTAGAAGATTCTACGCTGGAAGACCCACTGTTGCAGGCCGTTCGCAAGACTCAGAGGGCTTTCCCATAAGAACATAAGAACATAAGATATGCCATACTGGGTCAGACCAAGGTCCATCAAGCCCGGTATCCTGTTTCCAACAGTGGCCAATCTAGGTCATATGTACCAAGCAGTTTCCCCAAAAGACACAGGTTCTGCAATGCTTGTACTAGGTCAAGCATTGATATCCTGGGTCCCTTCTTAATAATGGTTTATGGACCTTTCCTCCAGGAACTTGTCCAAACCTTTTTTAAACCCAGCTACACTAACAGCCTTTACTACATCCTCCGGTAACAAATTCCAGAGTTTGATTACACGTTGAGTGAAAAAATATTTTCTTTTATTAGTCTTAAATAGTTTACCCTGTAGCTTCATTGCATGTCCCCTAGTCTTTCTATATTCTGATAACGTAAACAATCGATCTACGTTTACCCGTTCCACTCCGTTCATTAATTTATAGACCTCTATCATATCTCCCCTCAGCCGTCTCTTTTCCAGGTTAAAGAGCCCTAACCTTTTTAGCCTTTCTTCATAGGAGTATACTTCCATCCCCTTTACCATTTTGGTGGCTCTTCTCTGAACCTTTTCTAATAACGCTATATCCTTTTTAAGATACGGCGACCACAATTGCACACAATATTCAAGGTGCGGTCTCACCATGGAACGATATAGAGGCATTATAATATCTTTTGTTTTATTTTCCATTCCTTTCCTTATCATACCTAGCATTCTGTTTGCTCTCTTGGCTGCCGCTGCACACTGGACCGAGGGTTTTAACATGTTATCCGCAATGACGCCTAAATCTTTTTCCTGGGTGGTGGTTCCTAATGTGGAACCTTGCATCGTGTAGCCATAGTTTGGGTTGTTCTTCCCTAGGTGCATAACTTTGCACTTTTCCACATTAAATTTCATCTGCCATTTTGATGCCCAGTCTTCCAATTTATCAAGATCCTCTTGCAATTTTCCACAATCCTCTTGGGTTTTAACAACTTTAAATAGTTTTGTGTCATCTGCAAATTTGATAACCACACTCGTTATTCCACTTTCCAGGTCATTTATGAATATGTCAAAAAGCAGCGGACCCAGCACAGATCCCTGGGGTACACCACTATTCACTTTTCTCCATTGGGAAAATTGGCCATTTAGCCCTACCCTCTGCTTTCTATCTTTTAACCAGTTTCTGATCCACAATAGTACACTGCCTCCTATCCCATGACTCTTTAGTTTTGCCAAAAGTCTCTGATGAGGGACCTTGTCAAAGGCTTTCTGAAAGTCCAGATACACTATATCAACCGACTCAACTTTGTCCACCTATTTATTCACACTTTCAAAAAAACATAACCAATTAGTAAGACAAGATCTTCCTTGTCTAAAGCCATGTTGGCTGTCGCCCATTAGACCATGACTATCTACATGCTGAATAATTTTATTCTTTATGATGGTTTCTACCATTTTTCCCGGTACTGACGTGAGGCTCACCAGTCTGTAGTTTCCCGGATCACCCCTCGAACCCTTTTTAAAAATTGGTGTTACATTGGCGATCCTCCAATCTTCAGGTATTAGAGATGATTTTAATGATAGTTCACAGATTACTAATAGCAGGTCTGTAATCTCATATTTCAGTTCTTTCAACACCCTTGGATGTATACCATCTGGCCCAGGTGATTTGCTACTCTTCAGTTTATCTAATAGTTGTAATACATCTTCACGATGTATCAATATTTCCTTCAATTCTTCTTCACCTTTAAATACCACTTCAGTCATGGGTAACATCCCTACATCTTCATCAGTAAAGACCGAAGCAAAGAATTCATTCAGTCTCTCCGCTATCGCCTTGTCGCCTCTTAGTGCCCCTTTAACTCCTCTATCATGTAATGGTCCAACTGACTCTCTCACTGGTTTTTTGCTACGACTGTACTTGAAAAAATCTTTATTTCGCGTTTTTTCTTCCGCAGCAAGCTTCTTCTCAGATTCTCCCTTTGCCTTCTTTATCAGTGCCTTGCATTTGACCTGCCAGTGCTTGTGCTGTTTCCAGGTTTCATCATTTGGCTCTTTTTTCCATTTCCTGAAAGATGCTTTTTTGGCAACAACAGCCTCTCTGACCTCACCTTTAAACCATGCTGGCAGTTTTTTGGATTTCCTTCCACTTTTCTTAAAGCGTGGAATACAGCTGGTCTGGGCTTCCAAGATAGTATTTTTCAACAACACCCAAGCTTGATGTAAGTCTTTAACCTTTGCAACTGCTCCTTTTAGTTTTTTCTTAACTATTTTCCTCATTTTATCATAGTCTTCCTTTCGAAAGTTAAAAGGTAGTACTGTGGATTTCCTTACTATCCCTCCTCCACTAATTAAATCAAAGGCGGTCATGCTATGATCACTATTGCCAAGTGGCCCCAACACCCTTATCTCTTGCACTAGATCTGGTGTTCCACTAAGGACTAGGTCTAATATGGCTTCCCCTCTGGTCGGTTCATGAACCAGCTGCTCCAAGAAGCAATCATTTATGTTATCTTGGAACTTTATCTCCCTAGCATGTCCTGCCGTGACACTGACCCAGTCGATACCGGGGTAATTGAAATCACCCATTATTATTACTGTGCTGTAACATTTGTTAGCTTCCTTGATTTCTTTGAGCATTTCATCATCCATTTGTTCATTCTGGCCAGGCGGTCGATAGTACACCCCCACCGCCATCGCCTTTCCCTTTTTACATGGAATTTCAATCCATAGAGATTCTACAGCAAATTTTGTTTCCTGCAAAACTTTAATCCTTTCTGACTCAATGCCCTCTCTAACATAGAGCGCAACCCCTCCACCAATTTGATCAGCTCTATCATTACAATATAGTTTTACCCAGGTATTACAGTGTCCCACTGGTTGTCCTTCTTCCACCATGTCTCTGATATTCCAATCACATCTAACATCTCATTTAGTGCTATATATTCTAACTTTCCCATCTTATTTTTTAGACTTCTAGCATTTGCATACAAGCATTTTAGAGACTGTATTTTATTCATATTAATTTGGCTATTGGTAGACATGGGTAATTTGGGATCTTTAAGCTGTGTCTGCTCCATACTCGAGGGCATTTAGGCTACTTTACTCTTTTTTTGGAACCTCTCTGCTTTTGGTAGTAGCCTTCAAGGATACATTCTTCCGAACCATCCGCTCTTGGGCGACTGTCGGCTTTCCCCTATTATCTAGTTTAAAAGCTGCTCTATCTCCTTTTTAAAGGTTAATGCCAGCAGCCTGGTTCCATCCCAGTTAAGTTGAAGCCCGTCCCTTTGGAAGAGCCCCTCCTTTCCCCAGAATGTACTCCAATTCCTAACAAATCCAAACCCCTCATCCTTGCACCATTGTCTCATCCACGCATTGAGTCTCCGGAGTTCTGCCTGCTTTTGGGTCCTGCACGTGGAATGGGAAGCATTTCAGAGAACGCTACCCTGGAAGTTCTGGATTTCAACTTCCTACCTAAAAGCCTAAATTTAGCCTCCAGAACCTCCCTACCACATTTTCCTATGTCATTGGTACCGACATGTACCAAGACAGCAGACTCCTCCCCAGCACTATCTAAGACCTTATCCAGGTGGCGCGTGAGGTCCACTACCTTCGCAGCAGGCAGGCATGTTACCAGGCAATCCTCACGTCCACCAGCCACCCAGCTATCTACATGCCTAATAATCGAATCACCAACTATAACGGCTGTCCTAACCCTTCCCTCATGGGCACATGACCCTGGAGAAACTTCCTCAGTGCGAGAGGGTTTTACATCACCTGGAGGACAGGTCCTAGTTAGAGGATCACTTCCTGCCACACCAGGGTGATGCTCTCCTGCCACGTGACCTCTCTCCTCCATGGCAACAGGGATGCTGCCAGACTGGAGGTGGGACTTCAGGACTATATCCCTGTAGGTCTCATCTATGTACCTCTCTGTCTTTCTTATGTTTTCCAAGTCTGCTACTCTAGCCTCTAGAGAACGGACTCGTTCCCTGAGAGCAAAGAGCTCCTTGCACCTAGTGCACATGTAAGACCAATCACCAACTTGGAGAAAACCGTACATGTGACACTCAATGCAAAAGACTGGAAAGCACCCATCCCACTGCTGGACTGCTGTCTGCATCTTAGTTTTAAGTTTTTGTTCAGATCTTTAAGTTCTTTACATACTAAGGGTTGCTATGGATATTTATACCAATAAAACTGTACCTAATACGTTTAATATATCTTGTTCACCTGAAGCTTAATTAATCTCAGGTCCTTAGTGTATGACTGATTTGGGTAACAAGCGTCACCTGAGAGCACCTCCTGTCTTTTAAGATGTGTAAGTACCTATAAAGCTATGATTATCCCAGGGGTGGGTGGGTGTGGGGAGGGAGGGAGGGAAATTACACTTATTAAAAGAGGGCTGCTACACAGTACCCTGTCCTGTGCTGCTGAGGTAAGCTATATTCTTATTTGATTTAAATTATAGCTCTTTGCTGCTGCTAGGCTCTAACTTATTATGAAATTTAAACTTCAAGCTTTCTGCTGGGTTCTAAATTTAACCAGAAAGCTCTCTTCTGTGTTTTAAATTTAAACTAAAAGTACTTTGCTGATACTAGGCCCTGAGTGACTATTAAATTAAAACTATAAACTCTCTGCTGGGTATGAAATGTAACCAGAAAGTTCTCTTCTGTGTTTTAAATTCAAACTTAAACTGCTGCTACTAGGCCCTGACTGATTTAACAAAAAATAGTGGGTTCACAGATTAAATAGCTTTAATAGAAAGAGTTCCTTTCAGAAAATTCCCAGAAGTATATACTCACAATTGCAGATCTCTCTCCAGAAGTAACAGTCCCTTTTTCTAGTCCTTCAAGACTGAGGATCACAGAGCTCTGGTTGAGCTATTTATGCCTGTGCTGCAGAGGTAAGCTGTGACCAACTTCCTGGATGATTAACAGTCCTTGCTTGTATAAAAGGAGTCTTTCAAAATGGCCTTTTGAACTGCCACCTGGTGTTAACACCTATTGAAAAAGATTCACAGATCTCTTGCCCCCTAGGTAGAAGGTCTCTTTGTAAAGGTCTCTAGAAGTCTTTATTTGCTGCTCAAAGAGTACTGACCCTGTTTTGCCTTTTGTGCTAATCTATATTCTTATTTGATTTAAATTATAGCTCTTTGCTGCTGCTAGGCTCTAACTTATTATGAAATTTAAACTTCAAGCTCTCTGCTGGGTTCTAAATTTAACCAGAAAGCTGTCTTCTGTGTTTTAAATTTAAACTAAAAGTACTTTGCTGATGCTAGGCCCTGAGTGACTATTAAATTTAAACTACAGCTCTCTGCTGGGTTCCAAATTTAACCAGAAAGCTCTCTTCTGTGTTTTAAATTTAAACTAAAAGTACTTTGCTGATACTAGGCCCTGAGTGACTATTAAATTAAAACTATAAGCTCTCTGCTGGGTATGAAATGTAACCAGAAAGTTCTCTTATGTGTTTTAAATTTAAACTTAAACTGCTGCTACTAGGCCCTGACTGATTTAACAAAAAATGGTGGGTTCACAGATTAAATAGCTTTAATAGAAAGAATTCCTTTCAGAAAATTCCCAGAAGTATATACTCACAATTGCAGATCTCTCTCCAGAAGTAACAGTCCCTTTTTCTAGTCCTTCAAGACTGACATAGAGTGCATAGAGTGTTTAAGGAGATGATACAGGAAGAGTGGGACACACCTGATTCCACGCTTAAAGGGTCCCGGGTGATGGCGCGTCTTTACCCGCTGCTAGATCAGGATAATGACTTGTTTAAGTCTCCTAAGGTAGATGCGGCGGTGTCGGCGGTGACCAAGAAGACCACGATTCTGGTTGAGGGAAGCACGGCGCTTAAGGATGCTCAGGACCGCAAGTTAGAAACATTGTTGAAGCAAATATTTAAAGTCAATGCACTCTCCTTACAGGCTTCTATTTGTGGGGCCTGGGTGGCGCGGGCTTGCCGACGCTGGACGCAGCGGATTTAAGGGGAACCCTCAGAAGAGATGGCCAGGGAGGCGAAAAGACTGGAGTCCGGAGCGGCGTATCTGGCCGACGTTCATTATGACCTTATTAGAGGGCTATCGAAGAGTATGGCTTCGGCGGTTGCGGGGCGCAGATGTCTTTGGCTGCGCAATTGGGCAGCAGACGGCTCCTCCAAAGCGAGGTTAAGTAAGCTTCCTTTCCGGGGGAAGCTTCTGTTTGGTGAATACTTGGATAAATTGGTGAAGGATTTGGGAGAGTCTAAAGGAGGAAGGTTGCCAGAAGACAAGCTGAAACAGGCGCAGTCCGCTCCCTTGCCTCGCGGTCAGCAACGTGACTTTCACCGTTTTCGTACCCCAAGGTTTGGTCAAACTCAGCGGGGGCGGTTTCCCGGTAGAGGTCAAGGGTTTCGTGGATTTCGAGGAGCGGGCAGGGGCTTTGGGTCCTCCTCCCCTTCCCCGAATTTCAAGAAATCACAATAAAGTTAGGGGGGCCCAGGTGGGGGTGGTTCCCGTAGGGGGTTGGTTGCGGGACTTTTACCCTGCCTGGGTCCGGGTCACCTCGGATCAGTGGGTGTTGGAAGTTATCCGGGACGTTATGCGTTGGAGTTTCAGCAGCCAGTGGCCGATTCTTTCGTGCAGTCCCCATGCAGAACAAGAGGAAAGTGCAAGGCCGTGCGGGAGACAGTACAGAGAATGCTCTCTCTCAAGGCCATAGTCCCGGTTCCCCCCGACCAGTGCGGTTGCAGTCGATACTCGATTTATTTCGTGGTTCCAAAGAAGGAAGGAACTTTTCGGCCTATTTTGGATCTCAAGAAAGTAAATCGTTGCCTGCGGGTGTCTCATTTTCGAATGGAGACTCTCAGATCCGTCATAGTGGCAGTGAGACGGGGTGAATTTCTTATGTCTCTAGACCTCTCGGAGGCGTATCTTCACATTTCGATTCGGCAGGAGTATCAGAAGTTTCTCTGGTTTGCAGTGCCTATGGGGCATTTCCAGTTTCAGGCGCTTCCTTTTGGCCTAGCCACGGTGCCGCATACGTTCACCAAGGTGATGGTGGTGGTGGCAGTGGCGTTGCGAAAGGAGGGAGTGTTGGTACACCCTTATCTGGATGACTGATTGATCAGAGTGAAGTCCCTAGAAGAGAGTGTGGCGGCTACAACCAAGGTGGTGTCGTTTTTGCAGAGTCTAGGTTGGGTAGTCAACATGACAAAGAGCAAGCTGGAGCCGTCCCAGAGTTTAGAGTACCTGGGGGCACGCTTCGATACGAGGATGGGCCGAGTATTCCTGCCGCAGCAGCGGGTGCTGCGGCTCAGAAGATTGGTCAGGAGATTTTTCAGCAAGCAGAGTCCCATGGCCTGGGATTACGTACAGGTACTGGGGATCATGGCGGCGACGCTGGAGTTGGTTCCATGGGCAAGAGCTCACATGAGACCGTTGCAGAGGGCCTTGTTGAGGAGGTGGTCTCATCAACAAAATCAGCTATCTCAACGGCTGACTTGTCCACTGCTAACGCGCAAGGCGCTTCGGTGGTAGCTGCGACCGGGGTGTCTGGAAAGGGGGATGCCCTTGGAATCACCGGCATGGATATCTCTGATGACTGATGCCAGCCTGCTAGGCTGGGGAGCTCACTTTCAGGGACAATTTGCACAGGGACAATGGTCCGAAGTGGAGAAGAGTTGGTCGATCAACAGACTAGAATTGAGAGCAGTAGCGCTGGCATTGCAAGTGTTTCAGTCGGTGCTCCGCGGAAAGGCCATTCGAGTGTTCTCAGACAATGCGACCGCGGTTGCTTACGTCAACCATCAGGGAGGCACCAGCAGCGTAGCACTAGAGACGGAGGCCGAGAGTTTGTTGGAGTGGGCCGAGCACAATCTAGTGGCTTTGTCAGCAGCGCATGTAGCCAGGGTAGACAATGTGGAGGCCGACTTCTTGAGTCGGGTAAGGGTAGACCCAGGAGAGTGGGTTCTACACCCAGACGTGTTTGAGATGCTGGTGCGTCGCTGGGGGAGACTGGTCATGGATCTCATGGTGACTTTCCAGTCGGCAAAGGTCGATCGCTTCTTCAGCAGAAGGAGAGAGAGAATGGCGGAAGGCTTGGATGCTCTTATTCAAGTATGGCCGGAAGAGCAGCTCCTCTACGTGTTTCCACCTTGCGCGCTGATCGGGCGAGTACTGCAGCGCATGGAGCGGCACAAGGGTCAGGTGATTCTGATAGCGCCGGATTGACCAAGAAGGACGTGGTATGAGGACTTGGTGCGACTGCTGGTAGAGGGGCCCTGCAGGCTTCCGGCTCTAAGGGATCTTCTAACACAGGGGCCCCTGTGCATGCCGCAGGTGGATCGATTCTCGCTTATGGCTTGGCTCTTGAGAGGGCTAGGATGAGAGCAAAGGGTTATTCAGCGGGGGTGATCTCCACCTGGCTGAGAGCTCGGCGACGGTCTACCTCGTTGGCTTATATTAGAGTGTGGCGCATCTTTGAAGGATGGTGTGAGCAAGTTGGGTGCGTACCCTTAAAGGCTTCGGTACCGCAGGTGCTGTCGTTCTTGCAGGATGGCTTTCAGAAGGGCTTGGCGGCTGCTTTGTTAAGGGTTCAGTTGGCAGCACTGTCCTGCTATAGGGGTAAGGTGCAGGGCGAGGCACTGGTGGGACTTGCAGATGTTAAGCGTTTTTTGCGGGCAGTGACCCTGTTGCGGCCACCGCGTAAACAAATAGTTCCGTCCTGGGATCTCCCTTTAGTGTTGGGGGCATTGGGGAAAGCACCCTTTGAACTATTGGCAAGAGCGTCTCTGAAAGATCTCACGCTTAAGGTGGTGTTCTTGGTGGCAATTACTTCGGCGAGATGAATCTCGGAATTACAAGCATTGTCCTGTAGAGAGCCCTTTCTGTCTTTCTTCAATACTAAGGTGGTTTTGAGGCCGGTACCATCTTTTTTGCCCAAGGTTGTCTCAGTTTTTCATATGATCAAGTGGTGTCTTTGCCGGTATTCGCCTGTTTTGGATCAGCGGTGCTTCAGGCTGGTCTAGCAGGGCCCTCCCGTTGAATCTATTCACTGCTCTGTTACATCCCCAGAGATTCTGGGACTAGACTGGAGGGACGATCAGGAAGATGAAATTAGACTTACCTGCTAATTGTAATTCCTGGAGGAACTCCAGTCTAGTCCCGTGTCCCGCCCTGGTGGTGATTGGACTGTGGCCTGAAGCAAGATTAAGATGACAGGTAAGAGTCTCAAGGGACGGGGGTGCGGACTAGTTTACCTCCATTGGGGGGTAGCGTGGGGATGTCGGGAAGTCCATTTCCTTCGCAGGAGGAGAAAAGGGGCATCAGCGAGTAATATACGTTTCAGAACATATGTACATAGTTAGGCTTGACAGTCGTTAGTTTTACAGTTAGTGGTTTACAAATGCCTTTTGGTACAGTTGCTACTTAATGGTTGCTCCGGCGAGTCTGCTTTGTCAATAGGTAACTGGTCTGAGGAGGCGGATCCGGGGCTTATGTACCAGTGACATCACAAAAGTGATGTTTCTCAGTCTCCAAGCTACTGGAAGAGGATGACAACCCAGAGATTCCGGGACTAGACTGGAGTTTCTTCAGTAACTACAATTAGCAGGTAAGTCTAATTTCATCTTTGTATACTTGGTGGCAGAGAAACTGGAAGCAGAACTGTATTATGTCAAAGTATAATAGACCACACAGCTATTTTTCTGCATTTAATTCACAATGGAAGCATTCCTGCAAAATTAAGCCATCCAGTATGAATTACAGTGTAGAAAAAATAATGCCATGCCAGTTACTTAAATGTTCCTACACCCTAAATTAGGGTATTAACAGAAGAGAAGATAATTGGACTGTGCCTCCCCTCCCCCTTAGTGATAGGGTTGCCTCACTATTTTCTTAAACACTAACAGCTAACACAGGTTCCATATTGTCCTGCTAGACCAGTCCAGACAAGTGGGTTGTGCTCCTCTACCAGTAGATTGGTGGAGACAAAGAACCAATGAAATGCCCAGGTTTTAATGACATCACTCCCATGCCTCTATTCGTCTCAGCCACCAGAGGTCTCTTCAGTATTTCTTTGTTTCCAGCAGATGGTGGATGGATTTTCTGCACTCTGAAGAAAATCTGAATAATTGAAAGGAAAAGATTGATTAAATGCACATGAACGACCACCTTGAAGGTGACTCTCACTTAAGTGTGACGTGGGAGGCTCCACTGGATTGCAGTCTTTTTGGTAGCCATAGGAGGAGGGAAAATTGGTTCAGCTTCATGGTCTTATTCTGTTAAGGGCCTGTGAAGCAGCCAGAAAAATGGAAGGATCTGTAAGAGTTCATCAGCCTCACACACCTCAACGCCCCCTCCCTCCTTCCCTTTCTCCCCTGCTCTCTTCCAAAGATTGCAGAAGACTCGGAGGAATCTGCCTGCCAGCCACCTTAAATGCAGTGCTTGCAAGGCAGAGAAACAGTTTCAGGGTAGTAGAGCTGAGTCCGGCTTGGATTTATGCCTGGGGTTCTCAGGGAGTGAGAACCACGGCTTGACCTTGTCATTGTCCTTGTTGGGATTTCCAGTTCTGACTCTGAGGGACGCAATTTGAGGTAGACTGCTAATGACCATGGATGCTGTGTCAGGGTTTCCCACCATTTTCTGCACACGTTAGTAACGTTTTTGCCTATTGTGCATCTGGGGGTTGCATGCTCTTAATATGTGTTCCGCCCAAGCGGCTCCAATGCGTGTTCCTTCCCTAGCTTCTTAACGTGCGATACATAAAAGCACAGTTAACACACATTTGTGGGCCAGCTCAACCTTAGCGCGTGCTCTTGTGATACTTACCCTGACTCTCTATGTCTTCTTCCAGTAAATGTTTTATGCTGTGTGGCAAGTGAGGAGTCTCATCCTTGGATTCTGGACTCTGCCTTCCTGAATAGCAACTTCTGCGGTGCCCCTAAAGGGTATGCCTTTCCCCTCTCAGCCAGGGGACATAGTTAGTCCGTTCTTGTCTGCCTTAGGGCAGGAGATGCAGGATGGCGCTTAGGGGTAAGGATGTTCAGCCGATTGGAGACTCTGCCGACAATGCTGTGAGCCACTCTTCATCCTCAAGGGGGTTTGTGGTGGCTTTGCTTCCTGGTGTTGGGGAGCCTTTTTCGAGAGTAGAGCTTCCGGAATCCAGATTGTCCTCACTGGAATTCTATTTCTTTTTTTTTTGCAACAGGTCTGGTTCTGGCATGGAAATTCAGATCCTGCGGCCTCTTGGTGCCCCTGGACACAGTCTCATGCCAGGCAGGCTGAAAGTAGAAGCCCTGTTCGATTACCTTGGCTAAGCATTACTGGTGTGGGACACTCCCTGAAGATGCGGGACAGTTGGGAGCTATCTGAGATATTGACCATGCCTTGGACCCAGATGAATCGATTTTGGGCTCTGATGTGGAAGAAGATGTACTCTCACTTTCAGAAGACTATGCAGAGGCCAGTGTGATCTGCCTGTTCCAGAAGGAGGGGCTGGCAGCATTAATTTCCAGGGTCTCATTCTCTTTGAACTTTACAGATTTCGGCAAGGAGCAGGAGCCAAAGGTACACCCACCTCTTCAAGGGGTGTGGAAATCTATTACTGTCTTTCCTTTTCTGAAGGTAATTAGAGATATGATCCTGTCTGAGATAGAGTCACCTGACTACCTGCCTAAAGGGTTAAGGGTCTATAAGAAGATCTACGCTCTCCCAGAGGAGGAGCGTGGTGAGTGATTTGACATTCCCAAGATGGATGCACAAGTCACGGCAGTTACCAGACGGATCACCATTCCTGTGAAAGGCGGATCGGCCTTAAAGGATGTTTTGGACCGCAAGGTCATTTCCTTGCTGAAGAGTCAGTGTGCCTTGGTGGTGGCTGTTCTACAGCTGGGGGTATGTACCAGCTTGACATCTCGTGCCCTGCTCCAATGCATTCAGTCTCTACCTCCTGATGATACTACTTCCCTCTTTGAATTGGCTGCAGTCTTCATTTCTGATGCCATGTATGACCTGGTATGTTTGGTGGCCAGGGATGGTGCCCGGACAGTTGTGTCACAGCATTGGATTTGTCTCCAGTACTGGGCGACGTATTCATCCTCCAAAACCTGGTTAGCTATACTGGTCTTAAGTGGAAACTCCTGTGTGGAACCGATTTGGAGAAGCCAGTGAAGGACCGAGGCGAAGCAAAATCTTACCATCTGCTGGAAGACAGGTCCAGGGGGCCTGTTAATTAGGCTAGTGCCCCTTTCTTGTCAGCCTCCACCCATCCACCAAGGGCATGCTGGCCAGATTCCCGGGGATCTCGGGACTGTCATCACTACTGACCTGAAAAAACAAAAAAATTGTTCTTCCCCTCCTCTTCAGGTCCTCGGGCCGATTCTCAGTCCTTTCATGGAGCACTTGGACCCAGGGACTTGGTCCCCTCCAGATGAGGATCCTCCCGGGCTACGCACTGAAAATTTGGGGATTGCTGGGATACCAGGGATTGCTGGGTGTTAGACACCATTCAGTTCGGCTATGTCTTGGAATGCAAAGAGCCAATTCCTGATGCCTTCATCATTTCTCCTGGTGGGTCTGTGATCAAAGGTGCCGCGGTGCTGACCACCTTGGAGAAGTTGCTTCACCTAAAGGCAGTGGTGCCCATCCTCCCAAATGAATGGGGCAAGGGCAGATGCTCCATCTACTTCATAGTACCAAGAAGGATGGTACTTTCTGGCCCATTCTGGACCTCAAAGCAGTCAACGAGCACTTGCGCATCTTGCGCTTTTGGATGGAAATCTTTCGCTCTGTGATTCAAGCAGTGCACTGGGGAGAATTCTTGGTTTCACTGGATCTGGATGAGTCAAATTTTCATATCCCGATCCGAGCAGATCGGCAGAAGTATCTGCATTATTCTGTGCTTGGCTCTCACTATCAGCCTTTCCTTTCAGGCTGTCCGACATCCCAAGGACATTCTCCAAGGTCATGGTGGGGGCAGCTGCGACACTGCGGCACCAAGGGATCTGTGTCCATCTCTATCTGGATGACTGGCTCATCCGAGCCCATTCCCTGTCAGAAGTGTCTCATATGACTTCCCGAGTGGTGTCCTTTTTGGAAAGCCTTGACTGGGTGATCAATCAGGAAAAGAGTCAGTTTTTGCCTTCCCAGTCCTTGGAGTCGCTGGGGGCACGTTTTGACACTCAAGTCAGCAGAGTTTTCTTGCCAGAGGAGAAAGTCAGAAGACTGTTGAATTGCCTAGCGATGTTCTCTGCTCAGCAGGCCTCCAGAGTCTGGGATTATCTTCAGCTGCCTGGAATAATGGCAGCGACCATAGAGGTGGTCCTGTGGGAGCATGCTCACATGTGGCCACTCTAGCAGTCCTTGTTAACTCGGTGGACCCTGAGTCCTCAGGAGTTTGAGTGCAGGCTCCTGCTCCCATTGATGGTGAGGTCCAGCCTGCAGTGGTGGCGGGAGCCTTATAATCTGAGGAAGGCTGTTCCACTGGATGATTACTCCTGGATTCTGCTGATGACAGATGCCAGTCTCTTAGTCTGGAGGGCCCGTTGCCAAAGACTATACAGCCCAGGGCCATTGAAACCTCAGGGAAATGGTGTGTCTATCAGCCGCCTTGAGGTGAGGGCTGTCAGGTTGGCTCTCCTTCATTTCTGGCCCCTGGTCATGGACCAAGCGGTTCAAGTCTTTTCAGATAATGCCATGGTTGCATCATTTGGCAGGGCAGTACAAGAAGCACCAGAATGACCCTGGAGATAGATCTCCTGTTTGCCTGGGCAGAGAAGAACCTCAAAGACTTGTTGGCTCAGCACATTGCAAGGGCGGTTTACAAATAACAAACATTTTACATGTGAGAGAGTCAGTTGGACCATTAGATGATAAAGGGGTTAAAGGAGCACTAAGAGGCGACAAGGCGATAGCGGAGAGACTGAATGAATTCTTTGCTTCGGTCTTTACTGAGGAAGATGTAGGGATGTTACCCATGACTGAAGTGGTATTTAAAGGTGTGGAAGAATTGAAGGAAATATCGATACATCGGGAAGATGTCTTACAACTATTAGATAAACTGAAGAGTAGCAAATCACCTGGGCCGGATGGTATACATCCAAGGGTGTTGAAAGAACTGAAATTTGAGATTGCAGACCTGCTATCAGTAATCTGTGAACTATCATTAAAATCATCTCTAATACCTGAGGATTGGAGGATCGCCAATGTAACACCAATTTTTAAAAAGGGTTCGAGGGGTGATCCGGGAAACTACAGACCAGTGAGCCTGACATCAGTACCGGGAAAAATGGTAGAAACCATCATAAAGAATAAAATTACTCAGCATGTAGATAGTCACGACCTAATGGGAGACAGCCAACATGGCTTTAGACAAGGAAGATCTTGTCTTACTAATCTGTTATGTTTTTTTGAAGGAGTGAATAAACAGGTGGACAAAGGTGAGTTGGTTGATATTGTGTATCTGGACTTTCAGAAAGCCTTTGACAAAGTCCCTCATGAGAGACTTTTGGCAAAACTAAAGAGTCATGGGATAGGAGGCAGTGTACTACTGTGGATCAGGAACTGGTTAAAAGATAGAAAGCAGAGGGTAGGGCTAAATGGCCAATTTTCCCAATGGAGAAAGGTGAATAGTGGTGTACCCCAGGGATCTGTGCTGGGTCCGCTGCTTTTTGACATATTCATAAATGACCTGGAAAGTGGAATAACAAGTGAGGTTATCAAATTTGCAGATGATACAAAACTATTTAAAGTTGTTAAAACCCAGGAGGATTGTGGAAAATTGCAAGAGGATCTTGATAAATTGGAAGACTGGGCATCAAAATGGCAGATGAAATTTAATGTGGAGAAGTGCAAGGTTATGCACCTAGGGAAGAACAACCCAAACTATGGTTACACGATGCAAGGTTCCACATTAGGAACCACCACCCAGGAAAAAGATTTAGGCGTCATTGTGGATACCTTGTTAAAACCCTCGGCCCAGTGTGCAGCGGCGGCCAAGAGAGCAAATAGAATGCTAGGTATGATAAGGAAAGGAATGGAAAATAAAACAAAAGATATTATAATGCCTCTATATCGTTCCATGGTGAGACCACACCTTGAATATTGTGTGCAATTCTGGTCGCCGTATCTTAAAAAGGATATAGCGATTTTAGAAAAGGTTCAGAGAAGAGCCACCAAAATGGTAAAGGGGATGGAAGGCTACTCCTATGAAGAAAGGCTAAAAAGGTTGGGGCTCTTTAGCCTGGAGAAGAGACGGCTGAGGGGAGATATGATAGAAGTCTATAAATTAATGAACGGAGTGGAACGGGTAAACGTAGATCGATTGTTTACCTTATCAGAATATGGAAAGACTAGGGGACATGCTATGAAGCCACAGGGTAAACTATTTAAGACTAATAAAAGAAAATATTTTTTCACTCAACGTGTAATCAAACTCTGGAATTTGTTACCGGAGGATGTAGTAAAGGCTGTTAGTGTAGCTGGGTTTAAAAAAGGTTTGGACAAGTTCCTGATGGAAAGGTCCATAAACCATTATTAAGAAGGGACCCAGGATATCAATGCTTGAACCAGTACAAGCATTGTGGAACCTGTGTCCCTTGGGGAAACTGCTAGGTACGTATGACCTAGATTGGCCACTGTTGGAAACAGAATGCTGGGCTTGATGGACCTTGGTCTGACCCAGTATGGCATATCTTATGTTCTTATGTAACATTTTGGCTCAAGCAAAGGTAAAGTTACAATGAATAGTTAAGGTGTATAAACAAATTGAACCAACTGTGTACAAGGGAACTATTTACAAAAGATGCAAGGTAAACACTAGATGATGTGTTACAAACATGTTTTTTGGAATTATGTGAGTGAGTGATGGAGTGATTGTGATGTCAGCGTATAAAGGGAGGTATCTGGACTAGTAACTAGTAAGGGGTGAATTCAAATCAAGTGACTTTATGTTGGATAAGGTCGTCCATGTCATCTTGATTGTCATAGTGCTCGATGAATAGGTATGTTTTGATTTGTTCCTGAACGTTTGAAGATCTTTGATATATCTACGAGGGGGTACCCAAAAAAAACAGGAATTATTTTTTAAAAGCTATTTATTTCAAATTCTTTACAAAACAACCTTATCCCCTTCAAAATACTCTCCATTACAACTGATACATTTGTCCCACTGGTGCTTCCACTGTTCGAAACATTTTTTGTAGTCATCTTTAGAAACGGCTGACAGCTCCTCCCTCCTTTTTTTCTTGACTTCTTCAAAGTTGTCAAATCGGTGTCCTTTCATGCCCCTTTTCATGCGTGGAAATAAGAAAAAGTCGCACGGAGCCAGGTCAGGCGAGTAAGGTGCGTGGGGCAGCGGAACCATGCCATTTTTAGCCAAAAACTGTCTAACAGAGATGGCTGTGTTTGCAGGTGTGTTGTCGTGGTGGAAGAATCAGTCTCCTGTCTGCCACAAATCGGGTCTTTTTTGACGAACACTGTTGCGCAATCTTCTTAAAACTTCCAAATAAAAGGTTTTATTGACGGTCTGACCTGGGGGAACAAACTCTGAATGAACTACCCCCTTGGCATCAAAAAAGCAAATCAGCATTGTTTTGATGTTTGATTTGACTTGACGACATTTTTTTGGACGGGGTGACGATGATGTCTTCCATTGGCTTGACTGTTGCTTTGTTTCTGGGTCGTAACCATAGCACCATGACTCATCACCTGTAAAGACCTTTGACAGAAAATCTGGATCAGTTTCAACTCGATGTTCCTTTTGATTGTCAGTCAGAACCCGAGGAACAAACTTGGCAGCAACCCTTTTCATTCCCAAATCTTCCGTTAAAATTCGCTGAACCGAGCTCCAAGATAACCCACTAATCTCTGACAGTTGATCAATTGTCTGTCGACGGTCTGTGAGCACAAGCTCTCTAATTTTTTCAATATTTTCGTCGATTCGGGCAGTTGATGGACGCCCAGAACGAGGTTTGTCATCAATCGACATGTCGCCATTTTTAAACCGAGCAAACCACTGGTACACTTGACTTTTTCCCATAGCGTCATCTTGATAAGCTGTTTTCAACATTAAAACAGTTTCAGCAGCATTTTTACCGAGTAGAAAACAAAATTTCACAGTTGCACGTTGTTCACTTAAACTTGTCATCATAAAAAAAGAAACAAGAACAAAACAGCGCTAGCAAAAACAATCACTGCAGATGAACAGAACAAGCCAGGTCGACAACACAGGTGGCACTGAACTGACAATGAGTTGCACTATACACGCCTAGCGGCAGAAGTGCGTACTACACAAGCTACGCCCACGGCAATGTTATTCCTGTTTTTTTTGGGTACCCCCTCGTAATTGTGTCTGGGAGAGTATTCCAGAGAATTGGTACTACTGTACATAGGAAAATGCTCTATTGCTTGTGATTTATTTCATTTTTTGGAAATCAGGAGGAGGTTTCATGGTGTTCTGCGAGCAGCCTCTTTTGGATCTTGTGTCTTCTGGGGGATGTGGGGGGATTAAGGTTGATAGGAATGAGGGTGCTATGTTATCAAATAATTTAAAGGTAGTCATCGATATTTAAAATTTTATTATGCTGGTGATAGAGAGCAGGATCGGGGGTCAGGCTGCGAGGAAAGAGGTTTTTTTTTTCCATGGCAGGGGATTGTGTAATAGTCAGTGGGCTTGATGAGTCTTGGCAAACTCTTCACAACATCTCAGATTTTGGCATCTGGTAGACAGCATACCTCTCTGGACATCAAGTCTGGTCACAGATGGACGCTTCAGTATTCCTCAGAAGAGAGTCACCTACCACCACTTCCCTTTGCTTCCTTGGGGTGCTTGAGCTCTGGTTCTTCCCTTTCCAGGAATGCTTTCACCTCTAAGGCTGCATAATGGTTCTTCATTTCAAGGGCTGGAGGAGTTGGATTGGTAATTCTGCAAGTCCTGGTGACTTGTGTCCAACCTTCGTCATTCTTTAGGCTCCCATCTTCTCCTCTGCTGGAAAGCTTGGATATTACAAGACGCATTTCATCAATGTACTTCTCAGTGTCTTGAATGCTCCTCAGCCTCACCACCTCTTCTCTGAGCTCTTCCACTTGTTTCCTGAGAACTTCAGAATGCAGGCATCCTGCACATGGAACCGGTTCTTCAACTGGCATTGGAATCTCTGGACAGAGGCAGAAGCTGTAACGTGGGCTTTGGCTATACAATTTTTCGCAGCCATTGTTTAGTTGTTGAAGCTTAGGTGCCTGTTGAAGCAAAAGAGAGAGAGAGGCCTACCAAATTACCAGCTGTTCTTTCAGAGAAAAAGCAGTTGACCTCTTTTAAGTGTGTTCTACAGTAAATGTGCTGATTCCAAGTCCCTGTGTGCAGTTAATTGGGAGAGGTGCCCTATAAAGCATGACAGCTCACATGGGGTGAGTGGGAGTTGGGGGGGATAGGGACCTGATGAGATGTCAGTAGCTTCAAAGAGCTGAGAAAGATACTAAAAACAGTGTTCTTTTTTAAGAATTTCTATTTAATACAACATAAACATATACAAAGAAATATGCAAAATACATCAAAAGAAGGAAAAAAAGGGGAGCCATATCCCCAAAAGATTACCAAAACATATACTGCAATTAGACCACATCCAGGAGTGCAGAGGGCAACAATGACTTAGAGAAAATTACTTTGTCAAGCTCTAAATTCCCAAATACCAATAACAAAACAAAATCACATATAGTATAGATAAGAAGACTACCCATTAGGTACCACTACGTACCCCACCTTCCCTGCTCTTCAAAAAACCCTCTAACTGTTGAGGATGCTATAAACATAACAGACACCCAACAGAGATACCACACATTTGCAAGGAAATCTCAAATAAAAAGTAGCTCCCAGTGCTAGCACCTGGGATTTTAACTGAAGGAAGATCTTACGTCGAATTTGAGTGGCCCTAGCCACATCTGGAAAAACCTGAACCAATTGACCACAAAATAAAACAGTCTTATATTTAAAATATAACTTCATAACCTGAGATTTCTCAATATCGGTAGCAAAAGAAACTACTAAAGTGGCCCTCCCAGGGATATCATCCACAGACTGTTCCAAAAATTGGAACAAATCAATGGAAACTGGAGAGGACCCCGCTGGTATATTAGCCGGCTTATCCGGCAAATAATATAACTTAGTAACTTGTATCTTTTCCACATCTTCCATTTTTAAACATTCCTTAAAGTATTTCCACAGAAAAATTAATGGTGAAAGATAATGAGTTTTAGGAAAGTTAAGAAATCTTAAATTTTTACTACGTATCACATTCTCCAACAGTTCAAGTCGCCCATGTAAAAGCAGGACATCTCTCATCCCTGCCAAACTGGCTGCCTGAACATTGGAGAACTGACGTCCAATCTAGATAATCCATTGCTAAGTTGAGCAAGGACCACATCCTGTTGCTCAAACTTAGCAACAACCTCTTTAGAGAAACTGGCTGTCTGATCAAAAACAGTTTTAAGATACTGATTTGTCTGAGCAACTACAGTCCAAATATCCATTAAAGTAACAGAGGCAGGAACAGATCCCAGCGAAGACTGAGGAGCTAAAGAAACATCAAAATGCAAACATAGGCACTGAAGAAACATCACAAGGGGGAGACACAGAGGGATTAAACTCTGGGATAAACAGTCCTGAAGTCTGTTCCTTCTCACCCAGTGGCTCCAGGGCAGGTAAAGGTTGTGGAGGCAGAGTTCGAGCAATGGGGCTTAAAGTAGCCCCCAACTCAAAGGGTGAAGATAGCTGCGTGTGAGAACTTGCCTGGATTGTTACAACATAAAAGAAACATGTATTATTATATTTTTTTTATTTAACATCTCTTATATACCGCACTATTATCACCAGCGCGGTTTACATGGAACAAACATATACATACAATGAAACTGTAATGTATTTTACAAGTAACATGGTTTTTGAAAACTTGGGAATAACAAGGTACAACTACATAGGCTAGCTAACTATTTACAGAAGATTGAAATACATTAGTCACATTTGGATATCAGTTGGGAAATGTCCTGGTCAGAAAAGTGTCTGTAATATTGTCATGTGCAAAGGTTAGATTGGGAAATAGCTTAGGAAGAGGTGGTGTTTGAGACTCTTTCTGAATTGTGTTAGGCTGGTTATAGCTCTCAGTTCTAGTGGGAGGGCATTCCAGGTTATTGGGGCGTGGATACTGAAGGCTCTTTTGGTTGTTTCCTTAGTGTATCTGACTGTTTGTTTCGGGATTATTAATGTATTCATTGCATTTGACCTTCTGGATCTATTAGGGGTCTGTGAGTGTACAAGGTTGGTAATGGTTGATGGTGCTTGGTTGTTTATGGCTTTGAATGTAGTGATCAGTATCTTGTAGTGGATTCTTGCGTTGGTTGGTAGCCAGTGGAGTCTTTTTAGAACTGGGGTTATGTGATCTGTCTTTGATATTCCTTCAAGTACTCTGGCAGCAGTGTTCATCGCTAGTTGGAGAGGATTTAATGTTGCTTGAGGAAGTCCGTATAGAATTGCATTTGCAAAGTCGATGTGAGGCATTATCAGGGCTTGGTAGACGGTTCTGAAATCTGAAGGTTCCAGTAGAGGTCGCAGGTGGCGTAATGTACGTATCTTGTGATATATTAGTTTTGTTATGTTTTTTATGTGGGCTTTCATATTGAGGCGCTGGTCAAGGGTTATACCTAGGTAGCGTAGTGTAGGTTTTACTGTTAATTCCTTGTCCTTTATCTTTACGGAGGTAAGAGGTGTGAAGTTTTGGTTTCTTGTTATAAACATCACATCAGTCTTGCTGTGGTTGATTCTTAGATTTTGGGAGATGAGCCAATCTTCTACTGCTTCGAGGCATGTTATCAATGATGTATAATCGGGGTGATTGATGGAGAATGGCATGAATAGTAGAATGTCATCTGCATATGCTAAACAGGTGACATTAAAGGAACGAATGAGGTCACAAATGGGTTGCATGTATATATTAAACATCAACGCTGACAGAGAAGATCCTTGTGGTCACTGTTCCCTCTAAGCTGTGCGCGTGTGCGCGCGCACACACCTCGCCGAGCGAGCGCACATACTTTACAACAGAGCGCACAAAAATTACGGTTCTGATTCTGATAGAAAACAATACAGACGTCTTAAAATTTAAAAGTTGCTGTGCATTTACGGTTTTCACAAGTTCTACAATATTTTCTAATGCAATCAGTGTGGTGTACATACTGTATTCTGACGTGTAGTCAAATTTTAAAGTATATAACTCCGAGTGTCGTTATGTGGCGCACAAAAATTTAACCTTCCTTCAAAAGCTGCACAGCTGATATTTTATGTGCACATAGCCTACAGAAAATTAGAGGGAACATTGCTTGTGGTACCCCTTGATCTTGAAGAAATGGTTCAGAAGTAGTTTCGTCAATTCGTACTTGTTGCCAACGGTTAGTTAGATAGGATATACACCAGTCAAGTGCGGCGCCAACTATTCCTTTTTCCTTAAGGCGATCGATAAGTATTTGGTGGCTTACTGAGTCGAACGCAGCTGAGATGTCCATGAATATAAATATGAATCCTTGGTGAATGTTATCTATTCCTGTGATTAGTGTGTTGAATAGTGTGATGAGGAGGGTCTCAACTCCATGAGCCTCTCTAAAGCCGTGTTGTGCGGGGTCAAGTGGAGCTTCATTGTCTATGTGCTGTTGTATTTGCCGTTGTACTACTTTCTCAATTATTTTCGCTAGGAGTGGGATACTGGATATTGGCCTGTAGGATTCTACTTTTAGGGGGTCTAATTTACTGTTTTTTAGTAATGGTCTAATTGAGGTTTGTTTGAGGCTTTGAGGAAAGGTTCCAGTTGAAAAGGATTGTTCAAGGATATTCTGTATGAAGAAGCTTACTTCATGTTTAAGATTTTTTATCCAGGCTGCCGGGCAGGGGTCGCTTGCAGCGGTGGTGGCATTTATTGATGCGATAGTGTTCTCAATTTCTTTGATTGATAGTGTATTAAACTTGGTTAATGTGGTTGACTGTGAATATATATCATTCTTTGTTGGTCCAGAGGTACAAATTTTGGAAGTTTTTGTCATCTTTGACTTTAGGTATTCAGCATATTCTTGTGGGTGAATTGCTTGCGTTTGTTGAGGTGTTGGTTCCTTTGCCATTGTTCTTACGATGTTAAAGAGATCATGATGTTTATTTAATGATTTCTTTAGAAGGTTAGTATGGAATTGTTTCCTTCGATCTGCTATTTCTTGGCGATGCTTTTCTAAGTATTTGCAGTAAGCTGTGTAGGCTTCAGTAGAGCGTGATCTTCTCCAGTATTTCTCGAGTCTCCGAAGATGGAGGAGGGATGTTCTTAGCTCCTTGGAATACCAGGCTACGTGTGTACGTTGGTTGGTATTTTTTGCCATGTTAGATTGTTGAGAATTGAATCTAAGGGAGTGATCCCAAGTGTTGATTAGACTGTCCAAGTCGGGTTCAGACGCTTGTAGTGTTGGGAGGAGATTATTAAGTATTTCCTCTTTGACAAAGGGGCGGAACCTCCTAGCTGTTGGTTTCACATGAGTAGGTTTGGAGTTAGAGGAATTGGTGGAGTTGGGGATTTTGAATAAAATGAGACTGTGGTCAGACCACGGTACTGGTATTATGGAAAGGTCGTAATTGTGGTTGATGTCTGAGGTAACTTGTGGGACGAATATCAGATCAAGTATGTTTCCCATATTGTGAGTAGGATCTTTGATTATTTGGTTGTATCCAAGGTTGTCAATTGCTTCTATAAATGCTGTGGTTTGCGAGTCCTGTAGGGAGGGAAGGTTGAAATCTCCCAATATCCAATTAGATAGTCTTGGTTTTTCAGTGTTGCAGGCAAGGTCAACTATCGTTGGCAGATCATCAGCTGATGCTGTTGGAGCTCTATAGACTAGGCTGATTGAGTGCTCTTTGTTTGATATATTTAGTATATTTAGATGTGTTGAGCTAATGCTGTTGTCAGTTTGAAATTGTAGTTGGTTGTTAGAGATAATAAGTACTCCGCCTCCTCTTTGTTGGTTCCTATGGCACGTGTGGATAGAGAATCCTGGCGGTAGCATCTGGTTAAGAATGACATTGTCAGAATCGGTTAGCCAGGTTTCTGTGATCAACAAGATGTCGAGGTTATGTGCAGTTATGAGATTAGTTATCAGAGGCCATTTTGTGCGGATGGACCTTATATTGATAAGGGCACAGTGTAATGGTGGATGGTACTGCTGTTTTGGTTGAGGTCTTTTGGTAACGTGAAGGGCAATATGAAGTAGATGTGAGTGGTGGATGTAGTTAGGGTTTGTTTGATTTGTTTGAGTCTTGTTTGACCATCTCTTCCAATTATTTCGCAATATTGGTATGTATTTTTTTTATGTTTTTGTCTATGTTTATGTCTATCCATAGGGCCCACAATTTTACTCACTGTTGCTGAGCTTCCAGAAGACACCTGCCCTTTGTTCTTCCTTTTATGTGGCATCTCTCCAAGTCAGCCTCCTAACACTGAACTAACAACGAAGGGACAACAAAGGGACAAGTCCCTTTGTTGAAGTGTCTGTGGCTGCATAAAAAAAGTCCTGGGTTTTAAAGAGGAGGCACAGGCAGATGACACCAGCAAATGGGCAGAGCCGCAACTCGCACACCGATCTCCAGGCTTCAGGCAGGCTAAACTGACATCCACTGCTCAGCTGCGATATCCTCAGGCTCCAGGCAGGCACCATCTACTCCCTAAACGCAGTGCTTTAAACCTATACCACTAAAGACAATATTTCCCCTTTTGAACTAAAGCACCAAAAAGAATATAACTTTGTTTTAAAAAGGTACAAAACCCTTTAAGAGCTCTCAGGCAGAGAGCTAGTAATTTTAAAAGCCACACACTCTTACCTTGACTTGAAATGCAGAGCCCCTGTTAAGAATGATATACCTGCGTTACAGGTACATGTTTTGAGTTGTTTATTTATTTAACTGTTTTTAATATACCATTTTTCTACAAGGCAAAACAGTTTACATGGAACAAACGGTTTACAAGAACAGCTGAAAAACATGTACAGGTAACTTTAAACTTGGAACACAGATAAAAGAGGACAACTTAAGCAATGGGGGTATAACTTTAGAACTATATTACAGAATCCTCATAAGATGGGGGAAGGGAGAGGGAGGAGGTGGGTCAGGTCGAGTGTTTGAGGAAGGGATGTAGCAAAGGGATCTGGGGTGATCTTAGGTGGTTCTGGGGGAGGGGTGATGGGGATGCTGCGATGGAAGGGAAGATTTTCCTGTTGGGGGTCTGTTGTTTAGAGTTTGACAAATAGGAGTTAGAAGATCATGACAACTGGCAAAATCAACAAGTTCATCATTGAAGGAGAAGAAATTGAAATTGTGGACAACTTTAACCTACTTGGATCAACTATCAATAAAGAAGCAACAAGTAGTCAAGAAATCTGTTGATGCATTGCTCTTGGCAGAATGGCTATGAAAGATCTAGACAAAATTCTCAAGAGCAGAGATGTCTCTCTCCTTACAAAGATTCAACTTCTTCAAGCCATGGTATTTTCAATAAAATCATAAGGATGTGAAAGCTGGATAGTGAAAAAGATAGACAGGAAGAAAACTGATGCCTTTGAATTATGGTGCTGGCGACGAATACTGTGTATACCATGGACTGCCCGAAGAACAAACCAGTCAATACTAGAGATCAAACCTAAGCTTTCTTTAGAAGCTCAGATGACAAGACTTCAACTTTCATACTTTGGACACATCATGAAAAGAGAGGTCATTAGAGAAAGACATCATGCTTGGCAAGATAGAAGGTCAATGCAAAAGAGGAAGGCCAGCAATGAGATGGATCGATACAATAACAGCAGCTACGGGTACCAGTCTGTCAACAATGAGCCGCCTGACTGAAGACCGAACACAATTTAGGACAAATGAGTCGACACCGACTCGACGGCACTTAACAACAACAACATGAACAAGGTGGTTTAGGGAATTAATCTTTATGGCTTCAACAATCATGGGGGTCATACCTCAAGGAAACAGCGTCTTTTTGCACATGACTCTTAAGTGAGAGGTTTTGTTCCTCAAGCTAGACACTATGGTTTGCAAAAAAACGTTTTGGGTGGTTACTTGACTAAGTAATTGGTGTGGTATACAAATTGTTTAAAAATTGCTTATCAATCTTGGCTATTGTGACATGAGATATCTATGGTTTTGCTGTAAGAGTTGACACCGCCATTACTGATATAAATCCCCAGGGGGTCTGTTGGGATGATTTGGTTCATCACATACCTTTCCTCTCTTATCTCTCCCTACACCCCTCCTCGGGAACTCCACTCTTCTGGCAAATCGCTTCTATCTGCACCCTTCTACTACTACTACTACTACTACTGATCATTTATATAGCATTACAAGGCATCCACAGCATGGCACAAATATATAAAGAAGATAGTCCCTGCTCAAAGAGCTTACAATCTAGTCAAGATGGACAGTACAAGACAGAAGAAACGTGGTAAAACGAAAGATGACACACAGAGAATAAGAGATTAGGAATCAAAAGCGGATTTGAAGAGAACTGCTTAATCAGCATGTCGTGCATTCAGTGCAATAACTGTGGTGCTTTTATTCTGAGAAGAATCATTTGGAACCTAAGAGCTTATCCTATATGCCTCAAGTTAGCTGCCATGCATAAAGAATTGACTCTACTAAGGGAAGAACTAGCTGCAATGAAACACACCTCTTCTAGGATACAAACCAAATAAAGTCCACCACCGCTCCCACAAAGAATCAAACATCCCAGGAACAAATGGATCACAGTGGGTTTGGGTAGATTGCGACCTGTAACGCAGAGATACCCTATACATCAGAGATATCCCTGCATAATGCTTTCTCTGCTTTGGTTAATGAGGATGCCCAATCCATGGAAACTGAAGGCCCTTAAATGAGACAGTCAATGCCCAAACCCCTGCTAAAGCACCAAATATGAAGAAAAACTCACCAAACAGAAAACTACTACTACTTGGAGATTCCATCATCAGAGGCACCAACTTGGGAACACGGTTCAAAGGAGAGAAGATAGTCAAATGCTTCCCAGGCTCTTCAGCCAGCAGGAATACAAATCAAATTGTTGATGTACTTAGCGCAGAAAGTGAGCACTCCAAAATTAATGTTGTCATCCACTTGGGTACAAATGACCTGGCTAGAAACAGTGCCTCTGCAGTTTAAAGGGACTTCCAAACTCTGGGAGAGAAAATCAAGCCCATTGTTAACACTGTAGCATTCTCAGAAGTTCTACCTGTTCTTGGTAAGGGGGCAGAAAGGCTGAATCACATAAACAGCTTTAATACATGGCTCCAGACCTGGTGCAAACAAGAAGAATTCAGATTTATGGGTGACTGGGGAAACAGATGGACCAACAAGAGACTATACTGTGCTGATGGACTACATCTCTCTGTCGCAGGGAAAAGAATCCTAAGTGAAAAATTCAGGCAGTATGTAGATATGCATTTAAACTAGAAAAAGGGGGTGACGGATGGGGAAGGACAGGTTCAGGACATCACTCCCGGCAAAAGCAGAATAACATCAGAAACAGCCATGCTTTTAAACCACATATCAACGACAAATGGGAAGAAGTGGACAGAACAAAATCAATGCAAAATACATGCAAGCCAGTTAAATGCTGGAAAGCAATGAGCACAAATGCTCGAAGCTTAGCCAACAAAATTCTGGACCTGGAAGCCTAATGGTGGAAATGGACTTGGACATTGTGGCCATTACAGAAACATGGTTTAATGAATTGCATGAATGGGATATAGCCATAGCTGGCTATAATCTATTCAGAAGAGAAAGAGAAAGTGGAAAAGGAGGAGGAGTAGCCTAGTATGTCAAAAGCAATATTAAAGTTACTGAAATGCAGAGGGGCATGGGGAAAAGAAGCGCTCTGGATTGTGTTGGAAAGAAGAGATGGCACTGTCATCCATACTGCTGTAGTCTACTGACCTTCCACTCAAATCGAAGAAATAGATAACAAATTGATTATAGATATTGCCAAGATAGCCACAAATGGGGAGTGATCATATTGGGTGACGTTAATCTTCCCGATGTGGATTGGATTACTCCTTCTGCGAATCTGGAAAGAAGCAAAACAATTGTGGATGCTTTTCAAGATGCGTTACTTAGACAAATGGTGCTGGAACCAACCAGGGAAAGCTCAATGCTGGATTTAGTGCTCACCAACGGTGATAGCATGTCGAATGTCTGGGTGGGTGCCCATGTGAGCCGCAGCGATCATCACACGGTGTGGTTTGAGATAAAAGCCAAGGTGCAGTCCAATCATAGCAAGCTCAAAGTCCTAAATTTCAAAAACACTGACTTCAGTAAAATGGCCAAGTACCTGAAGGATGAGTTGGCAGGGTGGGAGGGGATAAGGGAAGTGGAATTTCAATGGGCTAAACTGAAGGTGGCAATAAAAGGGGCAACAGATAAATATGTAAGGAAAGTAAATTAAAACAAGAGGAGAAGGAAACCTATTTGGTTCTCCAAAGAAGTGGCTGCTCAAATAAAGGCAAAAAACACAGCTTTCACAAAATTCAAAAGCTTGCAAACAGAGGAACACAGAAAGGAATACAGGATCAATTAAAAGAGACAAAAAGAGAAATAAGGAAAGCAAAATCAAAAGCAGAGGAAAAGATGGCTAAAGATGTGAAGTGTGGTAACAAAACTTTCTTCAGGTATATTTGGGAGAGGAAGAAAATCATAGATGGAATTGCAGGACTCAGAAGTGCTGGGAATGGACTCATGTAAAGTGCCAGTGAAAAAGCGAAATTGCTAAACAAATACTTCAGCTCTGTTTTTACTAAAGAAAATCCTGGATACCGACCACCTGTGACTCCCAAATATTAAAATGGGAATGAAGTAGATACCACACCATTCACAGAAGATGATGTGTTACAACAACTTGCAAAAGTGAAAGTGGACAAGTACATGGCACCGGATGGGATACATCCCAGGATACTGAAAGATCTCAGAGAGGTTCTTGCAGGGCCGTTAAAGGATGTTTTCAACAGATCCTTGGAAACAGGAGTAGTTCCTCAGGACTGGAGAAGGGCGGATATGGTACCTCGTCACAAAAATGGTGACAGGGAAGAAGTGACAAACTACAGGCCCGTGAGCCTTACCTTTGTGGCGGGAAAAGTAATGGAGGCGTTCCTGAAGGAGCTAATAGTGGACTTTCTCAAAACCAACAGATTGCATGATCCAAGGCAACATGGTTTTACCAAAGGATGATCTTGCCAAACAAATCTGATTGAGTTCTTTGACTGGGTGACCAGAGAACTAGATCAGGGGCATGCGATGGATGTGATCTACCTGGATTTCAGCAAAGCCTTTGATACTGTTCCTCATAGGAGGCTTATCAATAAACTCAGTAGTTTGAGAATGGGTCCCAAGGTGGTGAATTGGATCAGAAATTGGTTGACTGACAGACGACAGAAGGTGATGGTAAATGGAGCTCACTCGTATGAAAGGAGGGTGATTAGCGGGGTGCCCCAGGGTTCGGTCCTGGGCCTGGCACTGTTCAATGTATTTGTGAGTGATATTGCTGAAGGACTGAATGGAAAAGCCTGTCTTTTTGCAGATAACACGAAAATTTGCAACAGAGTGGACTCCCCTGAGGGAGTGGATAACATGAGGAAAGAATGGTCTAATGCTTGGCAGTTAAGATTTAATGTGAAGAACTGCAGTGTCTTGCACTTGGTAAGCAGAAATCCAAGGGAAATGTACACGATAGGGGGCGAGAGGTTAGTGTGCATGGACGAGGAGAAGGTTATTTCTGAGGATCTCAAGGTGGCAGAACAGTGCGACAAGGCAGTGGCAAAAGCCAGGAGGATGTTGGGTTGCATACAAAGAGGAATTGCCAGCAGAAAGGAAGAGGTACTAATGCCACTGTATAAGTCACTGGTGAGGCCTCACTTGAAATACTGTGTTCAGTTTTGGAGACCATATCTTGCAAAGGATGTAAAAAGACTGGAAACTGTTCAGAGGAAGGTGACCAAAATGATTTGGAGCCTGCGTCAGAAGCCTTATGAGAAGAGACTTGAAGACCTAGATATGTACACTCTGGAGGAGAGGAGGGATAGGGGAGATATGATTCAGACCTTTAAATGCTTAAAGAGAAATAATGAACAAACAAACCTCTTCCAAAGACGGTGAAGCTGTAAAACTAGAGGGCATAACATGAAGCTGCAAGGGGGTAAATTGAAAGGCAATGTCAGGAAATACTTTTTCACTGAAAGGGTGGTGGATGCTTGGAATGCCCTCCCGATGGAAGTGTTTGGGGCAAATACAGTGATAGAATTCAAAATGGCATGGGACAAACAGTGGATCCTTTTACAGCAACAGGATAAAATCAAAATAAACTTAACTATCTAATTTCTCAACAAACAGGGGTGCCCTACACAGAGCGGTGGTTTCACACCTAAAACAAAGACATGGGAATGGGTGGCTTGCACGGAGCAGCAGGTGCACCTACTCTTGCCATCTTACTGGGCAGACTAGATGGACCATACTGGTCTTTATCTGCTGTCATTTACTATGTTACTGTGTTACATACTACCATAACGGCAAGTGTCTTATATAAAAACTTGATTTTCCAAGGGTACACTTCACGAATACAAACACAATTTGCCATCTCCTCTCCATTATAATTATATAGTGGGATAAGATGCCTTCAGTACCATACTTAGGTTAACAAGTGGGTTGGGTTATTACAATATATGTCTCCTTTGCACCAGAGTTGCATTACTTCTCCAGGAAGAAGCAGGGAGTCAGTCCTCACATATGGATGACGGTGCCGATGAAGCCCACGTGGAGCATTTCCCCAGCTTTCAAAGAAAGCCTTTGGGACATGCTGCCACACATGAATGGTCTCTTTCCTGCCTAAGGGTGTCATCTTGCTCAGTCTCCTTTTTTCCGTAGAGCCCAATGGACGTTTGTCCTGTTTCTCCAGAAAACTCCTTCCTAATTATCCTTAAAATAGTTAGTTTGCCTGTTTGTATACCGGCTTCTTTTCCCGCCTTGAGCCGGTGCTGTCACCAGCGCTCTTCTTGGATCCGTTCATGCCCTTTTTTGCCCGGGATCATCAACCCAGTCCAGGTGTTCCCCACCATGTCCCCAATTGGGTTCAAAAAATGCAATCGCTGCTTGGGCCTGGACCATGACAGCACCTCCTGCGATGTGTGCCAGACCATGACACCTAAAACCAATAAAAAGAGGTTGGAGTTGCAGGAAAAACTGTTCTCCAGGTCTGACTCAGCACCAGCCTCCTCGACACCAAGCTCCAAGCCCAGCACTTCCCATGAGGCCTGAGCCTCCTCAGAGTCCCGCGACAGTGGCTCCTCTGAGAAGACCTCGGACTCCAAGAGAAAGAAGAAAAAATCCTTGAAGTCCACCAAGGTTGCACCAGAGAAACCTGGTAAAACCTCCTGGAAGGACTCGGGCGGCTCCGAAAAGTACCCTACCAAGATCCTCAAGAAGAATTCCTCGGCTGGAGGAGATCGTGCAAGGTTCCTCGAGACCATAGTCCTTATTGAGGATGCACTCGCGAGAGTGCCGGCACCGGGCCTGAGGTCCTCTGTGCCCGCACTGAAAGCTGCAGAGCCTTCTGGCTTAGAAACCAGAATGGTAGCCTTGGAGCTGAATATCACTGCATAAAGCATATAAATAGTATATTGTTTATTGTACATAGTTATCCCTTTTATTCCATGTTTTATATTCCCTTGTTCTCTGTAAACTCGATGTTACCTGTACACATTGCAGTATATTTTGTTCGATGTACACCGCGCTGATTTTAATAGCGCGGTATATAAGAGATGTTAAATAAATAAAATAAAATAAATCCTGGCCCTGCAGCAGGCAATGATGGTTGGTTTGTTCACATCTGCCTCAACGATTGGGCCTCTGACTGCGGGAAGTCCCCGGTCATTGAGCCAAGCTCCAAGCACCATCGACCTTGGGTAAGCCCTCGGTGCTGGTCGAGGTCCCGTTCCTCGGGAATCCGATCCTTCCTGGCTAGTTTCTGTGACTTTGACCCCAGGGCCTCCAGAGACCACTGGCCACTCGGCGCTGGCTCGATGTTATGAGATGTAGGGCCTTAGGCTCATCATCACCGCTCGACTCCGAGTAGGAGACCGATGACGAGGCATTCCTGGAAACCAAACGGCACCAAGATATTCCCTCGGATCCGTCTCCCCAAGTGACCAGGCGCCATTCTCCTCTGGCGGATGTGACATTCCATGACTTTGTCAAGGATATGGCCAGAGCCCTCTCGGTGCAAACCGAGGCGGTGGAAGATCTGTGCACAGAGGAACTGGAGATTCTCCAGTACAAGTCTCCGCCCAAGGTAACTCTCACAGTGCCAGTGCAGCCGATCCTCTAGTGGCTGCTACTTAAAATGTGGGAGATGCTGGCCTCGGTGCCGGTGGTGAGACAGCACCTCGATGCCATGTACCACATCCGGAAGGCCCCGGGTTCCACAAGCCCCAGCTCCCACATAACTCCATGGTCTTCAAGTTGACCATGCAGAATCTTAAGAGCCAGAAGACCCACTCCTCGGTCCCTCCTGGAAGGGAAGCTAGAGCCCTCGATGCCCTCGGGCACAAGTGTTACCAGGGCTACACGCTGGGTTGCCGGATTCAAGCCTATGAACTGTACATAGGCATGTACCTGAAGGCCATAACCCAGGAGTTGTCCGGGTTTTCAGTGGGGCTTACCGGGGAACCCCTCCAACAGTTCCAGTCCCTGACCTCCGGAATCAAGGACTGCTCTAAGTTCTTTTTCCGGGTGGTCTATGATGACTTTGAGTCAGCAGCTCAGGTAGAAACATAGAAACATAGAAATATGACGATAGAAAAAGACCACATGGCCTATCTAGTCTGTCCTTCCATAACAACTACAACAGTCCCCTTTTTACCTTTAGAGATCCTCTGTGTTTGTCCCATGCTTTTTTGAATTCAGTTACTGTCATCTCTACCACCTCCACTGGAAGACTATTCCACGGATCCACTACTCTTTCTGTAAAGAAATATTTCCGCATATCACTCCTGAATCTATCTCCCTTCACCCTCATCACATGTCCCCTCGTAGCAGAACTTGCTTTCAATTGAAAGAGGCTCTCTCCCTGAACATTTATGCCACGGAGGTATTTAAACATCTCAATCATATCACCTCTATCCTGCCTTTCCTCTAAGGTGTACATATTAAGATCCTTCAGTCTGTCCTCATATGCTTGATAATGAAGACCACTAATCATTTTAGTAGCCACCCTCTGCACCGACTCCATCCAGTTCACATCCTTTTGAAGGTGCGGTCTCCAGAATTGCACACTATACTCCAAATGAGGTCGCACCAAAGACTTAGAGAGAGGCATTATCACCTCCTTTTTTCTGCTAGCCATTCCTCTCCGTATGCACCCAAGCATCCTTCTAGCTTTTGCCGTCGCCTTTTCTACCTGTTTAGCTACTTTAAGATCATCAGACACAACCACGCCTAGGTCCTGCTCTTCTTTAGTGGACAAAAGTACTTCACCCCTATAGTATATTTCTTCCTTGGATTGCTGCAGCCCAAATGCATGACCTTACATTTTTTAACATTAAATCCCAGCTGCCAAATTCTAGACCATTCTTCAAGCTTAGCTAGTTCCCTCCTCATGTTATCTACCCCTTCCTGGGTGTCTACTCTATTGCAGATTTTAGTATCATCCGCAAAGAGGCAAACCTTACCTGAAAGCCCTTCCGCTATATCACTAACAAAGATGTTAAAAAGAATCGGCCGGCATCAGCGCCCGACGCCAAGCCTGACTGCAGTCTTTGGACCTCGAGCAATGGGTCCAAGACAAGCTGCCCAGTGTCCCCTGCACCCGGGAAGAATCTGTTCGGCAAGCCTATTGCCGATAAGGCGGCCGAGATCAAAGCCAATGTAGTGACTTGACAGAGACTTTCCAAAAAGACCTCATCCTTTCCCCGTAAGAAACCATCAAGGAAAAGACCCATGTTCCCGAGGAAAAAGGGACTCTTTCATCAGAATCACCACTACCAGTCCTTCTCGGACCAACAACAGGGTTCTCACCCCAAAAGACAAAGCCATGGAGCTCAGAAACCAAAGGCACAGAAGCCCCAGGCCCCAGCTCCCTCCCAGCCAGGATGGAGCTTTTGACTCTCAGGGCAGGGCTTACGCTCCCCCCTCCCCCCAGGGAGACCTTCACCAGCCCACAGGAGGCCGCCTGGCACTCTTTGCCCATAGGTGGACCAGTGTCACTTCGGAACAGTGGGTGCTGCAGGTGGTAAGGGAAAGATACCTCCTCCACCTACAGCAGGTACTACCCAGGTTCTTTCCAGGAGACCCAGTACATCCTCTCCTTCACCAGACCCTTCTGCTCTCAGAGCTTGCAGATCTGCTCAGGGCAACCCAGTAGAGCCTGTACCCAAATATCTGTGGGGAAAAGGTTTCTACTGCAGATGATGCTTCCTTGTCCCAAAGAGAACTGGAGGCCTCAGGCTCATACTAGATCTGAGAAACTTAAACAAGTTTCTGGTGAGGAAAAAGTTCAAGATGCTCTCCCTTGGAACACTTCTGCCTTACCTCCACCAGGGAGATTGGCTGTGCTCCTTGGACCTAAAGGATGCATAAACTCTCATCCTGATCCACCCCTCCCACAGGCAGTACCTAAGGATCATGATGGGAGGAGGGCACTACCAGTACAGGCTGTTACTCCTCGGCCTGGCCTCCTCGCCAAGGGTCTTTACCAAATGCCTGACAATGGTAGCCACCTACCTGCATACAAGGGCTTTCATCTTCCCATACCTGGATGACTGGATCATCAGGGGTGGTACGGCCTTAGAGGTCAGTTAGGCCGCAGAACGTGCAGCGCTTCTTTTGCAGCACCTGGGGGTTTTCATCAACTACCTCAAATCCCACCTCTCTCCAGCCCAAAGCCTGTAGTTCATAGTTGCTTAGTTGGACACATTACAGGTCAAGGCCGTCCTCCCAAGAGAAAGGGCAGAATGCCTCAGGCAACTGGCAGGAGAAGTACAATGTCACTGGTCAGTGCCAGCTTGTCTCCTCCTCCGCCTACTGGACCATATGGCCTCAATGGCCCACGTCATGCCCTCAGCCTGCTTACACATGCAGACAGCTCAGTAGTGCCTATGCTTGCAATGGACTCGGGCCACGGGCAGGCTACAGAACAGGGTCAGGGTTACCCATCAACTGGTGGAGTCCCTCAACTGGTGGCAAAACTTGTGCCACCTCCAGGCAGGAATGCCCTTCCAGGCACCCATGCCACAGAGGACTCTGACCACAGACACCTCCCTCCTGGGTTGGGGGACACATTGCGGAGACCACTGCATACAGGGCAGCTGTCTCGGGAGGAGTCATTCCTACAGATCAATCTCCTGGAGCTCAGGGCAATCTTCTTGGCCCTAGGAGCGTTCTGCCACCGCCCACAACACCAACCTGTGCTGATCCAAATGGACAACCAGGTCGCCATGTTTTATATCAACAAGCAGGGGGGCATGGGTTCATAATCCCTCTGTCAGGAGGCGCACCCATGCCACAGAGGACTCTGACCACAGACACCTCCCTCCTGGGTTGGGGGACACATTGCGGAGACCACTGCATACAGGGCAGCTGTCTCGGGAGGAGTCATTCCTACAGATCAATCTCCTGGAGCTCAGGGCAATCTTCTTGGCCCTAGGAGCGTTCTGCCACCGCCCACAACACCAACCTGTGCTGATCCAAATGGACAACCAGGTCGCCATGTTTTATATCAACAAGCAGGGGGGCATGGGTTCATAATCCCTCTGTCAGGAGGCGCACCCATGCCACAGAGGACTCTGACCACAGACACCTCCCTCCTGGGTTGGGGGACACATTGCGGAGACCACTGCATACAGGGCAGCTGTCTCGGGAGGAGTCATTCCTACAGATCAATCTCCTGGAGCTCAGGGCAATCTTCTTGGCCCTAGGAGCGTTCTTCCACCGCCCACAACACCAACTTGTGCTGATCCAAATGGACAACCAGGTCGCCATGTTTTATATCAACAAGCAGGGGGGCATGGGTTCATAATCCCTCTGTCAGGAGGCGGTAGCCTTCCTCGCCTTCCCAGCAAGCAACCGCATGCTTCTGTGAGTGGTGTACCTCCCAGACCAGGACAACTGCCTAGCAGACAGGCCGAGCAGACTCCTTCACCCACACAAGTGGCGCTTAAACTGCAGAGTAATGAAGCAGCTCTTCCACTTCTGGGGCAGGCTCATGATGGACCTAGTCACCTCTCCGGCAACACACAGCTACCCCGCTTCTGCTCACGTCAGCTGTACACAGAGAGAGTGGTGGCAGATGCTGTCCTGATCTCTGGTCCAAGGGCCTGCTCTATGCAGTCCCACCAACCCCTTTGGTTGCCAAGACCTTTTTCAAGGTCCTGATCGAGAGGGCCTCAGTTATACTGATTGCCCCCAGATAGCACAGGCAATCCTGGTTCTCTCTGCTGCTTTCCCTGTCAGTGGCACTCCCAGTCCCTCTGGGCCGAGCCCCGGACCTCCAGTCCCAGGAGGAAGGCTCCCTTCTGCACCCCAATTTGGGGTCACTAGCGCATACAGCATGGCTGCTGAAAGGGTAGCATTGGCCTCTTTAAATCTTCCAGGTGAAGTCGAGGAGATCCTACTGTCCTCTCGAAAACCCTCCACCAGACGGGCTTATGCCTTTAAGTGGAGAAGGTTCTCTGCCTGGTGTGCAGAAAGGGAGGAGAATCCCTTCTCCTGCCATGTGCAACTAGTACTTCAGTACCTACAGCATCTGTCACACACCAGGCTGAAAAATAATTCGGTGAGGCATCATAGCCGCTCACCACCTCCCTATTGAGGGAAAATCCCTCTCAGGCCAGCCCCTGGTCTTCAGGTTCCTCAGGGGCCTTCTGTTATCCAAGCCCCCTCTCTGCCCTCCAGCGGCAGAGTGGGACCTCAACGTGGTGCTCTCCCAGCTCACTGAACTACCGTTTGAGCCCTTGGCCACTTGCCACCTGCGGTGCCTGTCTTGGAAAGTGGCCTTTCTGGTGGCTCTCATGTCCGCTCGAAAAGTGAGCTAACTCCAGGATCTGGTGGCAGACCCACCATGTACAAGGTTCTACAAGAACAGGGTAGTGCTCCGCACACACCCCAAAGTCCTCCCAAAGGTAATGTGTCATTTCCATCTCAACCAAGAGTTGGTCCTCCCCACCTTCTTCCCGCAGCCTCATGCTGGCAAAGAAGAACTAATACTTCATACACTAGATTGCAAACAGGCACTGTCATTCTATTTACAATGGACTCAGGCCCATCGAAAAGCTCCTCAGCTTTTTGGGTCTTATGACCCCAGCAGACTAGGGCTCCCTGTGACTAAGCAAACTCTGTCCACTTCGGTGGCAGACTGTATTGCCCTCACCTATGAGCAATCTGGCCTTTCCCTCGAGCACCGGATCACAGAACATCGCATGAGGTCAATGGCCGCATTGGTTGACAACCTCCGCTCAGTGCCGGTGATGGAAATCTACAAGGCTGACACATGGTCTTCAATTCATACGTTCGCAACTCACTACTACCAGGAGAGAGAGTCCCGCAGGGACAGTGCCTTTGGCCAGGAGGTACTCCGTAATATTCTTGGGATGTAGGCAATTCCTGCCCTCCGACCCTTCTGTGTTTAGGCTACCAGAGTGGTAGTGTTGCTGGATGCTAGGATCTTGCAGAGTCTCTCAGTGGGGACTCACCTTCTACCCGATTGGTCGCCATTGGTGCTGTCGTGGTTTGGTCCTTGGCAGCCTGGAGCTAGAGAGCCCCTTATGTGAGGACTGACTTCCTGCTTGTTCCTGGAGAAAGTGTAGTTACTCACCTGTAACATGTGTTCTCCAGGGACAGCAGGAATCAGTCCTCACAACCCTCCCTCCTCCCCTGGGAGTTGCCTCCCTACCTTGTTTTAGTTTTTACTGCCGTCCTAGCTATGTCATCTGACTGAGCAAGATGGCACCCTTGGGCGGGAAGGTACTATGCATGCATGGTAGCATGTCCCAAAGGCTTTCTTTGAAAGCTAGGGAAATGCTCCATGTGGGCTCCGTCGACGTTGATGTCACCCATATGTGAGGACTGATTCCTGTTGTCCCTGGAGAACACCTGTTACAGGTGAGTATCTACACTATGTGGATGATTTCTTCTCATTTGGCTCATTGCACAATTTATGCTCCCTTATAGACTTTTAGTGATTCTAGATAATATTTGAGAGCAAGTAAAAGTATCTCTTCTTGAGTGGTGAGTCTTCAGCATGTGTTATCTATAGTTTCACTATAAAACGATTATTCTTATGATGTTCCAATCTAAGTTTCACTACTTTAGCACTAATTTGGTCACATTTTACTTTTTAATTTACACTTTTTTATCACAGCATGTTTCAATATGTTTATACATTAGTGTATTATTATTTATTAACTATTATTTTATATTAATATTCTTATAATGGTAATTATTTTTAAAATGTTTTATGTTTTCTCATTATTTCTAATGTATTTATGTCATTGTTTTGGCTCTTTTATACATACACATGCTGATTATTGTTTTTTACAGTTTAATTGTCCTAATTTATTGTATAATATTGTTTATAGTATTGCATTTTATATGTATATGTTTTTGAGGTCGAAGTCCCCTAAAGAAGGCCGAACAGCCGAAACATGTGTTGGGCAGACCCAGTGACACGAATAAAAGCTTTTGATCCTCCAGTGGCGTTTCCTCCTGCTCTGTTGTGCTGCTGCTTCTTCTGATGGCAACCATCTCCATTGCCAAAGTGGGCAGTTTCTTCAGTGACAACATGGAGAACGTTGATGCCCTGACCCAGCCTTGGCCCAGTTAGCGGCTGTTCTATTTGTTTCCTCCATGGCCCCTCGTGGGGCTTGTGATTTGGCATATAGAGCAGGCAGGATTGTTCTGGTGGTGCTGGATTGGCCGCGGAGAGCATGGTCAGTGATCTGATATGGCTCCTTCATGCGCCTCCCCTTCAGCTGTCTCCATCTCGGGTGCTGTTGCAGCACTTCTCACATACAGCATGCCTCTTGAAATGAGACTGCAAGCATGTAAGGGCCACTCTCCAGCTCTAATCTCTACTATACTTGATGCCCGGAGGAGGTGTACCAAGCTAGCATATGTACGAATATAGTGTCTATTTGAGCGCTGGTTTGGCACGCAACAATTGACTTCTGAGGCAGACAAGATGTCCTCCTCGTTGGCCTTTCTGCAGGATGGCCTAGAGAAGAGTCTCTCTTTTAGTTTCCTGAAGGTCCTTAGCCTTGCACCCGGATGTCTCCTGTTTCTCCAAGGGGTTCGACATCTGCATCCTCCCCTTCGGTCTGTGATCCCTTCCTGCGATCTGTTGTGGTGCGCAGGACCCCTAATGGCAGCCCCTTTTGAGTCATTGAAGTGCACTACCTTGAAGGATTTGATGCTCAAGATTGTCTTCTTGGCCGTGATTTGTTTGCAAGGCAGATCTTCGAGCTGCAGGTTCTCTCTTGCTGAGGTCCTTATTTGACTTTTCAACTGAAGCCGTTTCCATTCAACCTGTGCCTTCCTTTTTGCATAGAGTGCTGTCTTTCTTTCACCTGAACCAGGTGGTTTGCCTGCCTTCCTTCTCTAAGGAGCAGTGTCGGGGGAAGGATGAGGATCTTCACCTTGTGGATATCCGACGGGTGCTTCTCTGGTACCTGGAAGTTACAAATTCCTTTCATAAGCCAGACCATCTTTTTTGGGCTATTTGTTCTCCTGCACAGGGGTGAAGCGATGGCCAAATCAACCTTGGGGCTTTGGATTAAGGAGGCTATTGCCTCAGTGTATCTGTTATGGAATTGGCCAGTTCCCAGTGGGTTGTGTGCCCACTCTACCCGACCACAACCATCCTCTTGGGTGGAGCGGAGCTCTGTTGCCTCTGCAGATTTTGGTCAGACAGTAATGTGGGCATCACTTTCCACTTTTGTCAAGCATTACTGTTTGGATTTCCACTGAATGGGTGGACCTGGCCTTTGGCTCAAGAGTTTTGTGAGCTGCTGTGTGTTCTTCCTGCCCAGTGGTGTTGTTGCTTTGATAAATCCTATTTGTTTGGACTGGTCTAGCAGGATGATATGGAAGATGACATTTTACTTACCAGATAATGTCCTTTCCTTGAGTCTTGCTAGACCAATCCAGGGCCCCCGCCCCTGAAGCTGGATTGCTCTGTTCTTCTGCTGCGGTACCCTTGGGCCCACTATGATTTCAATACTTGACTCTGCAGGTTCATCTTCTATGAACAGCCTTCTGTCTATGCTTTCTGTACATAGTTCTTGACTGTTGATTACTCCTTCTTGCCCACAATTGAGGTTGTGTGAGGCTTGCCATGTTTTCTTCCCTATGCTTTCGGATGAATACTGAGGGACCTCTGATGGCTAAAGCGGATAGAGGCATGGGAGTGATGTAATTGAAACCTGGACTTTTCATTGGTTCTTTGTCTCCACCAATCTGCTGATGAGGGAACACAACCCACTTGTATGGACTGGTCTCACAGGACTCAAGAAAAGGACATTATCTGTTAAGTAAAACATCACCCTCTCTCTCTATCCTCTGGTGAATTTCTTTTTCCTATATTTTTTGCCTCATTCCTTCTCATGTAAATAGATTAAATGGCACAATACTAACATACAGCTTTTTGAAATGTATTAGAAAATCAAGTACAACATATTGTTCTGTTTAAAAACTAGTTTTAATGAAGTGTAGAAACTGCTGCAACAAAATGTGGAATAAATTCGATATAAGTGACTCTGAAAGCCTGCATGTGTCAAAGAGAAAGGCGTTGAGATTATAAGAGAATGCTTTTTCTGCTATACGGTTCTGCTAGTAAAGTTAATAACAGAGTTCTTCATTGCCTAGGAGCAAGAGAGATTTGTGGGAAATATACCAATGATTAGATGAAACTCAGGCTTAAAAATTTCTCATTTTAGGTCAATGATGTGAAACTAAGTAACCTGCAGCATACTGCATTTTCTCAGCACAACTATGTGCAGTTAAAGTAACCGTGTGTTTTCCAACTATGTGGTTTGCTCAGAATTGCCCTTTGTATAACTGGAATCTTCTAAATTGATTTGTGAATTTTGATGGGCATGACATACATCAATGTGTACAGCACTGATATAGCACGTGTCAACAAAGTATTAAGACATCTGCTGGATTTTAGTTTGAAGAGGCAGATATCAAATGAAACTCTGCTCTGAGAAAATTCTTTGCTCGAAGTGAGGGGTCTATTTACTAAAGGGGGTATTTTAGAAGCTCTGTTTCTGAGTTGCATATCTGAAAGTGGTCATTTATATGTATAAATCATTGAGAAATCCTCGGAGTCATTTTAGAAAGCCAGGTACAGTTGTGGTCAGCATTATTGGCACCCTTGCAGTTCAACCCCTTAATGTCCAATATCTCCTAAAAAAAGTGGCTAGTGAAATAGTTTCAGACTATATATGCACACATATTTGACAGATAAAAGAATCAAATAAAACAAGATCAATTTAAAAAAGGAGATAGTAGAAAATAGTATAAAAACTGGGACATTGCCAGGACATGATTATTGAGAAAAACAATACCTTCAAAAAATGTGATGACTCGAAATCACAACCAATATCAAAAAGTCAAAACAAAAAAAGCCAGGAAATCAGCTTATTAAACCCCAATAACCTAACAAAAACCAAAAAATCGTAATAGAATGTATAAATTTTTTAATGTCGGGATCCGCAGACAAGAGCTGAGGAGAGGAGGAACCCCCCGCTCAGTGTCGGCAGAGGCCTTTTATTTATTTTATCAAAAACCAAACAAATGAACTCAGTAGTGAAAATCACTTATCTGACAAAAAACCAAATGGGCAGCAAAACTCCAGACAGCGACATGCATGTTTCGAGCCGCCAAGGCTCTGTATCAAGCTGGTTTCAAAATGTGCACGCAGCTTGATACAGAGCCCCCCCCGCCCTCCATTCTCCTTGGAGACCTCACAATCACAGTAAAGACACACGTCAAAGGTTATTTGGATGGCTTCTGTTTTGGATTGATTAATTATAAGGTTGTGGTGGAGGAGCCACTGTTTTATTTTGCAGAAGCAATTGCTAATGTTGGTGAGGTTTGGCTTGGATATGTTAAAGGGGGCAAAGAACATTATGTCATCTGCATATAGTTGATACTGTATGTGGTATTCTTGAAATATTTTGCATATAGGTTGGAGAAAGATGTTGAAGGAGTTCTGAGAGGCCGGAGCCTTGGGGGAATCCTTGAAGAAGGGTGAATGGTTGAGATGATTTATTGCCTATTTGTACTTGTTGCATTCTGTTTTCAAGGTATGAGGTGAACCAGTTCAGTGTTATGTCTCTAAGACCTATATCATAGAGTCTGTCGAGGAGCAGTCTGTGGGGGAGCGAGTCAAAGGCTGAGGAGATGTCGAGGAAGATTAGTATGCATCCTTGGTCGGGGGATTGGGTGTAAGTAATTATTGAGTCGAGGAGGGAGGTGATCAGGGTTTCCACACCATGATTCCTTTTAAAACCATGTTGGAAGGGGTTGGGGGGGGGGGGGGTGTTCATCAATGAAGTTTTGGAGTTGGTTTTGTACAGTTTTTTTCAGTTATTTTTGCTAATAGGGGGATACTTGAGATTGGCCTGTAAGGATACTGGTGATGTAAGGTCGAGTTTGTTTCCTTTCAAGATGGGGCGGATGGAGCTGTTTTCAGTGGGGCCGGTATGATACCAATTTTAAGGGAGCTTATAACCATGGAGTGGATGGAGGGGCTTAGTATTTCTTTTGTGTTTTAATCCATATGACTGGACATGGGTCTAGAGCAGAGGTGGTGGTGTTAAGGTTTTTTATTATATCTGTTATGTTTTTCAGGGATGGAGGGTCGAACTGGTTCCATATTATTGTGGGTGTTGACTTGGGGGTTTGGGCATCTTTATCGATACTGGTTTTGGTTGGGGGTGAAGTGTATTTAGAACAGAGATGGTCTGCATTAGTTTGCGGGGAGATTTTATCTCCCAATTCTTGGTTTGGTGTGTCTTTTAGTAGGGCTTTGGCAGTGGAAAATAGTTCTCTAGGTTTGTTTACGGATCGTAGGATTATGTTCACATTATATTCTCTTTTCTGTTTTAGAGTTTTGTTGCAGTAGGTGTGGAGCTTTTCAGCGTAGGAGGTGAGATTGGATGGGTCGTGTTGGTGACGCCAGCGGTGTTCAAGCCGTCAGAGTTCTGATTTTAGGTTATGTAGAGATGTAGAGTACCATGGTGCTCTTTTATGATGTTTTCGAGAGAGTGTTTTAGGGGTTACTTTTGCCACTGTGGTCAGGATGGTGTTCCATTTATTGATTTGAGAGTCTAGGTTGAAATATTCAGTAGGGGTTGATTCAAGTTGGGGTATTATTTGATTTATAGAATTAGGTTGATATCAAATAGTCTGAATTTACGGGTCTGTGAGGATGGGGGAGGGTTAGGATTTTTCTTGTGACTAGGTGGGAGAGAGAACAGAATTAAGGAATGGTCTGACCATGGAACAGGTAGGATGGTATGTAGTATGTGAGAGTTGGTTGTCATATTGTGTGGGACGAATATCAGATCTAAGGTGTTACCCTTGTTGTAGGTAGGAGAATTGAGGATCTGGATAAAGTAAAGTGTCTCCATGGCTTCCAAGAAGGAAGCAGCGTATTTTTGTGAGGTAGATGAGAGGTTGAAGTCACCTAGGGAGGAGTGGCCTAGTGGTTGGGGCAAGCTACCTCAGGCCGGAAGGTTGGGGGTTCAAATCCCACTAGAGGACAGCAACCTTGGGCCAGAAGGACTGGGGTTTCTAGTCCCACAGGTGCTCCTTGTGGTCTTGTGCAAGCCACTTCACCCTCCATTGCCCATGTTCCCTGTAAAATAGTTATCTCCAAGTTATAATGCCCTGTTCAATGTAATTTCAGTTTGTTCAATGTAAACCGCCTTGATATCATGAAAGGCGGTATATAAGAAATGTTAAATAAATAAACCTAGGATGATGAGAGGATGTGAAGTGGTGTGTGGGGTGCAAGCTGATTCGAATATTGAGGAGAGGTCTAAGCTGTCTGACTGAGGTGTTCTATATATTAGACATAATGTGAGTAAGTTGTTAGATAGTTTGAGCAGATCTATGCCTTGTGTTGAGGTAGATTCAATGGTGGAGAAGTTTAGCTCTTTCTTTGCTAGTATTTTGACTCCGCCACCTCTGCTGGTTGTTCTTATACTATTGTAGATTGAGTGGGTGGGGGAGCAGAGCTGATTTATAAGGACGGAGTCTGTTTCTTGGAACCATGTCTCTGTGATACAGAGTATGTCAAGGTTGTGATCAGTTATGAGATCTGTAATTAGTGGAATTTTATTCCTGGCTGAGTGTGCATTGATCAGGGTGCACATTAGTGGGGGGAGGATCGGATCTGTGTGTTGGGTGAGGGTGGCGATTCCTGGGCTGATATGTGTGAGTCTACATTTACGGTGAGCTTGATGTGGGTGGGGGTAGTGTAAGGAGTTGGAACTGAGATGTTAGATTTGTCTGACAAGACCTGCCTCTGGTGAATCCCTGCTGCCTCGCATCCTGCAGTCCATTGGACTCCAGAAACCTCACTATTTTCTCCTTTAGAAGCCTTTCTAATAATTTACTAACCACAGAGGTTAGACTAACCGGCCTGTAGTTCTAAATGTCATCCTTATGTCCGCTTTTGTGTAAAGTGACCATGTGTGCCTCTCTCCAGTCCTCTGGCACCACTCCCGACTCCTTAGAGGCATTGAAAAGGTCAGTCAGTGGAGTCGCTAGAATGTCCCCAAGTTCCCTCAGTATTCTTGAATGTATCCCATCTGGACCCATGGCTTTGTCTACTTTTAGTTTAGCTAGTTCCTCTTGAACAGTCTTCTGAAATTTTTTTGAGATTCCCATCGCTTGTGTTACTATTTGTGGGTGTTTTTTGAGGTCCTGCTCCTGGCCCTTCATCTGTGAATACAGAACAGAAATATTTGCTAAGCAATTCTGCTTTATCCTCATCAGTTTCTGCATATTCCTCCCTTGCACCTTTGAATCTGACAATACCACTTTTGCCCTTCCTCCTCTCACGCCTCTCACTAACATATCTGGAAGGATTTGGAAGAATCTGGAAGAGTACAGCAACCTCATACAACCTCAGCTCCCCCTTCCTCCTCATCCTTACCCCTCTGCTCATTCCCAAAGATTGCAGAAGGCTCTCGGAGAAATCTGCCTGCCAGCCACCTTTCACACAGTGCTGAAGAAATATAAATCCAGCCAGTGAAGCAGTTTCAGGGGAGTAGAGCTGAGCCTGGCAGAGTCTATGCCCAGGATCTCAGGGGGCGAGTACCAAGGCTTAACCTTGTCATTGTCCTTGTTGGGGGCTCCCGGTTCCATCTCTGAGGGATGAAATTACAAATCTACTGCTACCGACTGTTGGTGCTGGGTGGAGGTTTCCTGCCATTTCCTGCACACGTTCGTAATTTTTTTGCCTATTGTGCACCTGTAGATCACGTGGTCCTAATGTGCATTCTGCCGAAGTGGCTCCAAAATGTGTTCCTTTCCTAGAGCTTTAAACGCGCGTTCTGTAAAAGTGTAGTTAACACGTGCTTGAAAGTCGAAGCAGCCTTAACACTTGCTCTGGTGATACTTAACCTAACTATGTCTTCTTCCAGGAAGCGTTGTTTGACCTGCGGCAAGTGAAGAGTCTCATCTTTGGATTCTGGACTTTGCATTTCGAGTCACCCCTGGAGGGCATGTTTTCCCTCTCTTGGCCAGGGGACACAGTTAGTCCTCCCTTTCCTGCCTCAGGGCAGGAGGTGCAGAATGGTGCTAAGGGTAAGGATGCTCAGCCAGTCGGAGGCTCTCGCAAATGTTCTGCGAGCCGCTCTTCATCCTCTAGGGGGGGTGTGATGGCTATGCCTCCTGGTGTCAGGGAGCCTTTCCCAAGAGGAGAGCTTCCGAATTCTGGATTGTCCTCACCAGAATTCTTTTCCTTTTTGCAACAGGCTTGGTCCTTCTGGCATGGAAATTCAGATCATGCAGTTTGAATAAACAGGTAGACAAAGGTGAGTCGGTTGATATAGTGTATTTGGACTTTCAGAAAGCCTTTGACAAGGTCCCTCATCGTAGACTTTTAGAAAAACTAAAGAGTCTTGGGATAGGAGGCAGTGTACTATTGTGGATCAGAAACTGGTTAAAAGATAGAAAGCAGAGGGTAGGGCTAAATGGCCAATTTTTCCAATGGAGAAAGGTGAATAGTGGTGTACCCCAGGGATCTGTGCTGGGTCCGCTGATTTTTGACATATTCATAAATGACCTGGAAAAGGGAATAACGAGTGAGGTTATCAAATTTGCAGATGGCACAAAACTATTTAAAGTTGTTAAAACCTAAGAGGATTGTGGAAAATTGCAAGAGGATCTTGATAAATTGGAAGACTGGGCATCAAAATGGCAGATGAAATTTAATGTGGACAAGTGCAAAGTTATGCACCTAGGGAAGAACAACCCAAACTATGGTTACACAATGCAAGGTTCCACATTAGAAACCACCACCCAGGAAAAAGATTTAGGCGTCTAGATAACACATTGAAAACCTCTGCCCAGTGTGCAGCGGCGGCCAAGAGAGCAAATAGAATGCTAGGTATCATAAGGAAGGGAATGGAAAATAAAACAAAGGATATTATATTGCCTCTATATCGTTCCATGGTGAGACCGCACCTTGAATATTGTGTGCAGTGCTGTTCGCCGTATCTTGAAAAGGATATAGCGTTATTAGAAAAGGTTCAGAGAAGAGCCACCAAAATGGTAAAGGGGATAGAAGGATACCCCTATGAAGAAAGACTAAAAAGGTTAGGTCTCTTTAACCTGGAGAAGAGACAGCTGAGGGGAAATATTATAGAAGTCTATAAATTAATGAATGGAATGGAACAGGTAAACGTAGATCGATTGTTTACGTTATCAGAATATAGAAAGACTAGGGGACATGCAATGAAGCTACAGGGTAAACTATTTAAGACTAATAAAAGAAAATATTTTTTCACTTAACGTGTAATCAAACTCTGGAATTTGTTACCAGAGGATGTAGTAAAGGCTGTTAGTGTAGCTGGGTGTAAAAAAGGTTTGGACAAGTTCCTGGAGGAATGGTCCATAAACCATTATTAAGAAGGGACCCAGGATATCAGTGCTTGACCCAATACAAGCATTGCGGAACCTCTGTCTTTTGGGGAAACTGCTAGGTACGTATGACCTAGATTGGCCACTGTTGGAAACAGGATACAGGGGTTGATGGACCTTGATCTGACCCAGTATGGCATATCTTATGTTCTTATGACTCTGGGTGCCCCCGGATGCAGTCTCCTACTGGGCAGGCTGGAAGCAGAAGTCCTGATCAATTACCTGTGGATAAGCATCCCCTTGGCTTCTCTGGATCTGGCAAAGACATATTTTCATATCCCAATCTGGATGGATCAGCCAACGTTTCTGTCTTTTGCCCTGCTTGGATCACACTGTCAGTTTGCCACACTTCCTTTTGAACTCTCCACTGCCCCAAGGAAATTCTCCAAGGTCATAGTGGTGGCAGCTGTGACCCTACAGTGCCCATCCCTGTCTAGATGACTGGCTCATCCCGGCCCATTCTGTCAGAAGTGTCTCGGATAACATCCTGAGTGGTGTCCTTCTTGGAAAGCCTCGACTGGGTGATCAATCAGGAAAAGAGACAGCTTTTGTCTTCCCAGTCCTTGGAGTTTTTTAGAGTACATTTCAGCACTCAAGTGGGCAGAGTTTTCCTGCCAGAGGACAAAGTCAAAAGACAGTTGAATTGCCTGGTGATGTTCTGTGTGCAGCAGGCCCCCAGAGCCTGGGATTATCTTCAGCTCCTTGAATTGGCAGTGACCATAGAGATGGTCCCGTGGGCATTTGCTCAAATGCAGCTGCTCCAATTGTTCTTGTTGACTCGGTGGTCTCCGAGTTTTCAGGAGTTCAAGTGTAAGCTCCCGCTTCTGTTGATGGTGAAGTCCAGCCTGCGGTGGTGGTGGCGGAAGCCCTGACATCTGAGGAAGGGCATTCCTCTGGATGATTTCTCCTACGTCCTGTTGATGACGGATGCCAGTTTCTCAGGCTGGGGAACCCGTTACCAAGACCGTATGGCTCAGGGCCATTGGAATCACAGGGAAGCGGTGTGTCCACCAACCGCCTAGAGGCAAGGACCTTCAAGTTGGCTCTTCTGTGTTTCCAGTCTCTGGTCGAGGGCCAGGCAGTTTGAGTGTTTTACGAAAAAATGCCACAGCTGTGGCTTATGTCAATCGGCAGGATAGCACAAGAAGCACCAGAGTGGCCTTGGAGATGGATCTCCTATTTGTCTGGGTGGAGAAGAACCTCCTAGCCTTTTTGGCTCAACACATTGCTGGAGTGGACAACGTGGAAGTGGACTTTTTCAGCCGGCACTCCCTGAATCCCGGCAAGTGAGAGATGAGTCAAGAAGCCTTTCAGTTGATTGTGCTCCATTGGGGTCACCCCGAAATGGATCTGATGGTGACCTGCTCCAATGCCAAAGTTTTCTGTTTTTTTCAACTACCACAACAAAGATGGGGTCCAAGGGCATAGATTCCCTGACGCATCCTTGGCCCAGTCAGCAGCTGCTGTATGTATTTCCTCTGTGACCCCTGATGGGGCTTGTGATTTGGTATATAGAAACATAGAAACATGATGACAGAAAAAGACCACAAGGCCCATCTAGTCTGTCCTTCCATAACAACAACTACAACAGTCCACTTTTTACCTTTAGAGATCCTCTGTGTTGGTCCCATGCTTTTTTGAATTCAGTTACTGTCCTCACCTCTACCACCTCCACTGGGAGACTATTCCACGGATCCACTACTCTTTCCGTAAAGAAATATTTCCGCATATCACTCCTGAATCTATCTCCCTTCACCCTCATCCCATGTCCCCTTGTCGCAGAACTTGCTTTCAATTGAAAGAGGCTCTCTCCCTGAACATTTATGCCACGGAGGTATTTAAACATCTCAATCATATCACCTCTATCCCGCCTTTCCTCTAAGGTGTACATATTAAGATCCTTAAGTCTGTCCTCATATGCTTTATAATGAAGACCACTAATCATCTTAGTAGCAACCCTCTGCACCGACTCCATTCTGTTCACATCCTTTTGAAGGTGCGGTCTCCAGAATTGCACACCATACTCCAAATGAGGTCGCACCAAAGACTTATACAGAGGCATTATCACCTCCTTTTTTCTGCTAGCCATTCCTCTCCGTATGCACCCAAGCATCCTTCTAGCTTTTGCCGTCGCCTTTTCTACCTGTTTAGCTACTTTAAGATCATCGGACACAACTACGCCTAGGTCCCGCTCTTCTTTAGTGGACAAAAGTACTTCACCTCCTATACTGTATTGCTCCCTTGGATTGCTGCAGCCCAAATGCATGACCTTACATTTTTTAACATTAAATCCCAGTTGCCAAATTCTAGACCATTCTTCAAGCTTAGCTAGATCCCTCCTCATGTTATCTATACCTTCCTGGGTGTCTACTCTATTGCAGATTTTGGTATCATCCGCAAAGAGGCAAACCTTACCCGACAGCCCTTCCGCTATATCACTAACAAAGATGTTAAAAAGAATCGGACCAAGGACAGATCCCTGGGGCACACCACTGGTAACATCCTTCTCCTCAGAGTGAGCTCCATTTACTTGTACTCTTTGTCGCCTCCCACCCAACCAATTTCTAACCCAAGCAGTAACTTTAGGGTCCATCCCTAGGGTGCTCAGTTTGTTTATAAGTCGCCTGTGAGGAACAGTGTCAAAGGATTTACTGAAATCTAAATACACCACATCGAGAGCTCTCCCGCGGTCCAACTCCCTGGTCACCCAGTCAAAGAAATCAATCAGATTTGTCTGACAAGACCTGCCTCTGGTGAATCCATGCTGCCTCGGATCCTGTAATCCGCTGGACTCCAGAAACATCACTATTTTCTCTTTCAACAGCGTTTCCATTAATTTACTCACCACTGAAGTTAAACTAACCGGCCTGTAGTTTTCAACCACATCCTTACTACCGCTTTTGTGTAAAGGCACCACATGAGCCTCTCTCCAGTCCTTTGGCACCACTCCCGACTCCAACGAGGCATTGAAAAGGTCAGTCAGTGGAGTTGCTAGAACGTCCCCAAGTTCCCTCAGTATTCTAGGGTGTATCCCATCCGGTCCCATCGCTTTGTCTATTTTAAGTTGAGCTAGTTTCTCACGAACACAGTCTTCTGAAAATTGTTCAAGATGTCCCTCGCTTCTGTTCTTATTTGTGGGTGTTTTCTGAGGTCCTGCTCCTGGTTCTTCATCTGTAAACACAGAACAAAAATATTTGTTAAGCAATTCCGCTTTATCCTTATCAGCTTCTACATATTCCCCCCCTGCACCCTTGAGTCTGACAATACCACTTTTGCCCTTCCTCTTCTCACTAATATATCTGAAAAATGTCTTATCCCCCCATTTTATTGCATTGGCTATTTCCTCCTCCTTTTGAATATAGAGTATTACCTGGGCAGGATTGTACTGGTGTCACCAGATTGGTTGTGGAGAGCGTGCCTCAGAGATCTGATGCGACTCCTTCAAGCACCTCCCCTTCGGCTGTCTCCGTCTCGGGGGCTGTTGTGGCACAGGTCGATCGTCCTGGAGGGCCCAGCTCACTTCCCGCTTACGGCATGCCTATTGAAAGGAGTCTGCTGGCTGGTAAGGTCTACTCTCAAGCTGTAATCTCTACTATACTTGGTGCCCGGAGGAAGTCTGCCAAGCTAGCATAAGTACGGATATGGTGCCTTTTTGTGCAGTGGTTTGGCACGCAACACTGGGCTCTTGAAATGGCTGAGGTGTCATCGTTGTTGGCCTTTCTACAGTGCGGTGTAGTCCATCAGCAGCCTCAAGGTAAGGGCCATCAAGTTGGCTTTCTGCGTTTCCAGTACCTGGTCAAGGGCCAGGCAGTTCAAGTGTTTTCCAACAAGGATGGCCTAGAGAAGGGTCCCTCTCTTAGTTCCCTGAAGATTCAGGTGGCAAAGTTGGCTTGTTTCCATGGTCTGGTGGTGGGCAAGTCCTTGGCCCTGCACTTAGACATCTCCCGTTTTCTCAAAGGGGTTTGACGTACACGTCCTTTCCTTCAATACTTGAACCTTTCTGGTTCTGGTCTCTGGTTCTCAGGCCCTGATGGTGGCCCCCTTTGAGCCTTGAAGTGCACTGCCTTGAAGGATTTGATGCTCTCCAGACTGTCTTCTTGGTCATGATTTGTTCTGCAAGGCGGATCTCTGAGCTGCAGGCTCTGTCTTGCCGAGATCCTTATCCGTCCTTTTCAGCTGAGGCTTTTCCATTTGGCCTGTGTCTTCTCTCTTGCCTAAAGTGCTGTCTCCCTTTTTACATTAACCAGGTGGTTTGCCTGCCCTCCTTCTCTAAGGTGCAGTGTCCGGGGCAGGATAAGGATCTTTATCTTGTGGATGTCCACAGGGTGCTGCTCTGATACTTGGAGGTTACGAATTCCTTTTCTAAATCTGACCATCTTTTTGTGCTGTTTGCTGGCCCACGCAAGGATGAAGCGGAAAGCCGTCGATCTTGTGGCACTGGAATAAGGAGGCTATTGCCTCCGCTTATCTCTTACAGAATCGGCTGGTTAAGGAGGGTTTACGCACCCATTCTACCTTAGCACAAGCATCCTCATGGGCAAAGCAGAGCTCGGTGGTCCCTGCAGACATTTGTTAGCCAGAAATATGGGCATCACACTTATTGCTGCCCAACTTTTGTCAAGCATTACCGCTTGGATGTCCATGTGCAGGCGGACACAGACTTCGGCTTAAGATTTTTGTGAGCTGCTGTGTTTTTTTCCTGCCCAGTGGTACAATATATAAATACTCAATAGGTTCAGAGGTAGTTGCTACTTCCCTCTTTTCCCAAGATTATATAGGTCTATCTGGCAAATGAACCACATGAGATTTATTTATTTATTTATTTTTCTTATATACCGCACTATTCAGCATCAGCGCGGTTTACATGTAACGATAACTGTTCAGTGAAGACAATCTACACTGAACTTACAGTATAACAGAAATGAAACATTTTTAACTTACAATATAACAGAAATGTACAGTTTTAACAGCGTATTTTAACAGCGTATTTACACATAACTTATGTTGAGGAGTAGCTAACTATTTACATGTTGGCTTATCTGAGAATTGTAGATGGTTCAGATGAGGGAAGTGCTATTTGTCAGGTGGAGCAGGGTCTGGTGTGTTCGGATTTGATCCTGAATGGTTGTTGCTTGGGTTTTGTCTGTATGTACTACTGGGCGTGTCAAGGTGTGGAATGTGATCTTGGTCCGTGTAGTGCTGCAGCAAAAGATGATGCTTGACTGCTTTCCTAAATTGGAAGAGGTCCTTGATAGCCCTTATGGCAGGAGGGAGGGCGTTCCAGCACGTGGGTGCATACAGCGCAAATGCTCTGCTCCTGGCTGTTTGTGAGCATTTCGTGATCTGCCTTGGGAGTATCAAGGTGTTGATAGCTGCTGATCTTCTTGCCCTGTTAGGGGGAGTAGGCTGGATGAGGTCAGTTAGTGAAGAAGAGGAACATTTGTTAATGGCTTTGTGGGTAATCGTCAATACTTTAAAAGTAATCCTACTTTGGATTGATAAAGAGAAACAACTCAGTGTTATAAAATACATTAGGCTTTATTGCTGATAGATAAATAATGCAGAAATAGGATAAATTAGCATTATGAGATAACAAGTTATGTAGCCCTATGATTACAATTATCAGTTCATAAATCACTGTTTTAGCAACCGAAGTCATTGATTTGCTCTGCACTCAGGCGTACAGAAAATTTGTTGTCTGTCTAGCTAGGCCCACCCGCAGGAGAATGAAGACCAGTACCTTAGTTTTGCCATAAGGATGGTTGTGGCTAGATCTGAGAAGTAGTCTCTGGAATGGCACAAAGTCCAAAGGATGGCAGTGGTCCAATGTAGGCCGCAGGTATCCAGCCGCAACATGATAACAGAACTTCGGTCTGTGGGAGAGATTCACTCCTTCCCCAGGTTAGTCTTTGTCCTTGAACACTGTATTTTAGAAGGAGGCAGGCTGGCAAGCAAAACACATGAAGTGTAGAAAATGGCAGAGAAAGCAGGATTTCCAGAATGCTGAGAGCAAGCTGCAAGTATCAGGGAACAAAGTTTTCTGTGTCCCTCTGTCCAGTGTATAATTTGTTGTCCTGAATTCCTCATCACAGCACAGTGATTGACTGGTTTCAGCCACTGTGTGACATCTTAAGCAAATCAGGTAACAGTTGTCAGGTGTTCCTTCTCCAAACAAAGGTCCATGGTGAGAGAAGATGCTGATATGCAGGTTCATACATTGCTGGAAATGCTAGGAACAGTAGTACATTCTCTGGCCTTTTGTGCTTCTGCTGCTATTTTAATCTATTGTTGTAACATACAAATTTCAGGTCTTATTCTATTAATGCAGCATGCTTCAGCTTAGTGTCTTGGATATTCCTTAATATCTTTGATGATCTTAATCCTTTTAGATACCCATCTATCAGGGATACCTCCGCATGCAATGACTGTATTTTTCCCTCAATGCACTTTTTCCAAAGAGGAATTGTTATTGTTTTCTTTTTCTTCTGGCCCTGCATTTTAGCTGGTATCATTCTTGCAGTAATAATTTTAGCTGCACAATACTGTATTCGATTTTTCAGTGATGTAAATAAATGGTCCCTGTATACTGGATATGGCCTTGTTCTCTTTATAATCATACTTTTAACCTTAGGTGTTAAATATAACTTGGGCAATCTTTCCCTTGCCTGAAACCCAGCATATTCATCTTTTTCCATATGGACTAGGAGCTCGATCTTGAATTCCTCCCTTTCTTCCTCCTCTTCAGTTGATTGGTTGGTCTGTCCTGTAGTTACCTCACTTTCCTGCAGTTCCACATCTCCAAACTCCATGTCCCCTTTCTGTTTCTGCATATTCCTTTCTTCTGGTACTCTCACCCAGATTGCCTCCTCCTCCCTGTATTTCTCTTTCCACGGAAGCCCTTAGTTGCTTCAAGATGTTATCATCCACATTCTTCTTTGCTTTGATCTGCGAAATTAAAGATCATACATTTCCATCTGTTGCTTTTTGCAGTTTTTCTTGTGGCAATTTTCCTCTTTCTTCCAGTTTTTGGTGGATTCTCCTTGTATACTCTCTTGTTGTAAATATAGGGTTTGTAGCATAAAAGTAGCAATACGTTATCTCCTCTTTATCTGCAGAATTCCACTTAACCATAGTTAATCCTCTTAACTTTTTCAATAATTTCAATGGTTTATCTGCTGCCACAGTAGTTCTGCAAACATGCCCACCGTGGCCTTTATCTGTGGCAGTATGTTATCTATATCTGCAGTGCTTGCACTATCGTAACCACCATCATTAGCCCTAGTGCATAAGCTATGGGTGGGCACCTTTTTATCCTGGGCGAAGTGCGGTCAGTATGCCTTTTTCTTGTTTGTTCCTACCATACTTCAATTGTAGTGTCGCCTTGCTGGGATTGAGTATAAATTTTATACAACCTGGTCATCACATGAAGGTACCCATCAAGACTTGGGGAGGAACTATAATCCCACCCCCAAGGAAAGCATAGCAGTTCACAGCTAGTTTATGCTGCACTTCCCCTTGAACCCTTGCTGCACTTCCCATAGACCCCTTGCTGCACTCTTCCTTGACCCCTTGCTGCATGTTCTTGATGTATGAGTTGGATCATAACCTTTTCCAAATAGCTCAAAATATTCCGTACTTTGGCAGTGGCATAGTCCATGTGTGCTTTTAACCACTGTTGTGTGTTAGGTGTGCGTGGCTCAGAAATATTGAAGTGTTTCTGTAAAACATGTTGTGGATCCAGTGACACAAAGACTTTCTGGGACTGTATGATCAGGAATCCAGGTGTATCTTGCAGCACGACTCTAGAAGGTGGGCCAGGTTCAATCAATTTGGCAGCTTCGGATCCCATTGTCAGCAAAATCAGGAACAGAGCCTTCAAGGTTCAGTTCTTCATCTGTAAAACAAAACAAACAGGCTATCCTGTTCTAGGTTAGTATTTGTTATTTCAAACAGTAAAAGATTGAATTATTTAATAAATCCAGATTCTTGTGCAATTTCTGCATCTGGATAATGACTGGTCTACACCGGGTCTAACTCCTGAGGACATCGAAGAGCATCAGTATCACTCATGCTGTTGTCGGCATCATCAATATTCACTGGTATTGGATCTGGATTCCTCCGATTCCGATAACCGGTCCTTCAATTCCGATGACCTTGAGGACATTGCTTCGGAACCCTCGCCATCGTCCGTAAGCACTCGGCGTAAATCCCCTTCTGAAGACATGTCTTTTTAGAAGTTTATCTGAGACATGGCGGCTGGCCTTTCCATTCTGGCAGCATTGGAACAGGAACCAAGAGTGGAGGAACTCAAGATACTTCAGTATCCCACAATTCCGAAAAAAGCTGCAATCCTCCCAGTACACTGGATCCTACATAACTTAATGCTCCAGATATGGGAAATCCCTCTAACCGTTTCCCTCATCAGTCGTAGATTGGATACCATGTACAGGGTTCCTGAGTGTCCTGGCTTCCAGAAGCCACAACATTTGCACCATTCTATGGTGGTGGAATTGGCGATGCGCCGCATAAAAAGTGGCAAAACCATGCTTTGATTCCTCCAAGAAGGGAATCAAGAAATCTCGATTCATTTGCCCGATGTTCCTTTCATGCTATCCAGCATGATAAATTCTTATATCCTCCTTCCTTACATTCAGGAACACGACTGGCTCTCTTCTCTTGACCTCAAGGAGGCCTACATCCAGTCTTGATTCATCCGGACCACAGACAATATCTTTGCTTCACCTGTCAAGGCACCCATTACCAATACAGGGTCCTTCCCTTCGAACTGGCATCTGCACCAAGAGCCTTCACAAAGTGCATGGCTGTGGTAGCAGCATATCTTCAAAGCAGCAAAGTCTTTGTCTTCCCTTACTTAGACGACTGGCTAATAAAGGCAGATTCTCCTGGAGAACTCTGCTCATCTCGACAAAAAACTCTTGCGCTCTTACAGCATCTAGGCTTTGTGATAAACTTCCCAAAGTCCCACCTCACTCCATCCCAAAGATTGGACTTCATAGGAGCCGTGCTGGACACAAAACAGTCCAAAGCTTTCCTTCATGTGGACCGCATGAACAGGTTAGTGGACCTAGCCATCCACATGTGCCAAAAAGAGATTGCAATGGCTCGAGACTTCCTATGCCTTCTTGGACACATGGCTTCCACAGTACATGTAGTTCCTTATGCAAGACTCCACATGCGACAAGCGCAGTGGACTCTCAACTCAGTGGACACAGGCCACAGGGCATCTTGAAGGATTACAAAAAGGGACTGCTACTTCTGGAGAGAGATCTGCAATTGTAAGTATTTACTTCTGGGAATTTCTCTAAATCTTGGGGAGAAAGGAATTCTTTAGATTAAAACTGATTAATCTGTCTAAATTAGAATCCAGTGTATTTGTTAAATCAGTCAGGGCCTAATATCAGCAGAGAGCTTTTAGTTAAATTAAAAATTTAACATGTAGCTTTCAGTTTGTTTAAACCCAGCTGTCAGGGCCTAGTATCAGCAAAGAGCTTTCAGTTTAAATTCAAAACACAGCAGAGTTTTCTGGTTAAATTTTAAAGCCCAACAGAGAGCTTCTAGTTTAAATTTAATAGTCAGGGCCGAGTATCAGCAAAAAGCTTTAATTTAAATCAAATCAGAGTATAACTTAGCATAAAAGTAAAAACAAGGTCAGTATTCTTTGAGCAATAAATTGTTTCTAGAGACCTTTACAAAGAGGCCTTCTAGATAGGGGGCAAGAGACCTATGAAATTGTTTTAAATATGTGTTAAAGTCAAGTGACAGATCAAGGGGGCATTTTGAAAGACTCCCTCTATCCAAGCAAGGGCTGTGTGACTCACAGGACAGGGCACTGTGTAGCAATCAACTTTTAATAAGTCTTCTTTCCCTCCCTCCTTCCGCGAATCCAACCCACCCCTGGGATAATCATAGCTTTTTAGGTGCTTAAACCTCTTAAAGGGAAGGAGGTGCCATATTCACTCTCTCGGGCATAGCTGTTTATCCTCATCAGGCATACATTAAGGATCTGAGATTAATTAAGCTTGACATGAGCAAAGTCTATTAAACTTCTTAGGTATAGTTTTATTAGTATAAGTATTCCTAGCAAACCTTAGTAAATAATTTAAATACCTAAACACAACCTTAAAACTAAGATGCAGACAGCAGTCCAGCAGCGAGATGGAGGCTTTCCAGTCTTTTGCATTGAGTGTCACATGTATAATTTTATCCTAGTTGGTGAGGGGTCTTATGTGTGCACTGGCTGCAAGGAGCTCTTTGCTCTCAGGAAATGAATCCGATCTCTGGAGGCTTGAGTAGCAGACTTAGAGGACATAAGGAAGACAGAGAGGTACATAGACAAGATCTACAGGGATATAGTACTGAAGTCCCACCTCCAGTCTGGCAGCATCCCTGTTGCCATGGAGAAAAGAGGTCACATGACAGGAGAGCATCACCCTGGTGTGGCAGGAAATGACCCTGTAGCTAGGACCTGTCCTCCAGGTGATATAAAACCCTCTCACACTGAGGAGGTTTCTCGAGGGCCATGTGCCCATGAGGGAAGGGTTAGGACAGTCATTATAGATGGTGATTCGATCATTAGGCATGTAGATATCTGGGTGACTGGTGGATGTTAGGATCGCCTGGTTACATGTCTGCTTAGTGCGAAGGCAGCGGACCTCACGCGCCACCTAGATAAGGTCTTAGATAATGCTGGGGAGGAGTCTGCTGTCTTGGTACATGTCGGTACCAATGACATAGGGAAAGTGTGGTAGGGAGGTTCTGGCTTAGGTTTAGGCTTTTAGATAGGAAGTTGAAATCCAGAACCTCCAGGGTAAAATTCTCTGAAATGCTTTCCGTTCCACATGCAGGACCCAAAAGGCAGGCAGAGCTCCGGAGTCTCAGTGCGTGGATGAGATGATAGCACAAGGAAGAGGATTTTGGATTTGTTAGAAACCGGGGAACATTCTGGGGAAAGGAGGGGCCCTTCCGAAAGGATGGGCTCCACCTTAACTGGGATGGATCCAGGCTGCTGGTATTAACCTTTAAAAAGGAGATAGAGCAGCTTTTAAACTAGATAATAGCGGAGGAGCTGACAGTCGACCAAGAGCGCATGGTTTGGAACAATGTATCCTTAAATGTATACATTTAATGTATACATTTAATGTATCATCTCATTACTAACTCGTTTATTTTTCTGCAAAATGTCTTATGCAAACTGTTGTTGACGATCCTTATGAATAGTTCTCTGTAAATAGTTACAAATAGTTGTATTACTGTTCAATGTAGTATTATTTGTACATAGTTCCAAACACCGTTCTATGTAAAGTATACACTAGTACAGTGTTTTTCAACCTTTTTTGTGCAAAGGCACACTTTTTTCATGAAAAAAATCACGAGGCACACCACCATTAGAAAATGTTAAAAAAATTTACCTCTGTGCCTATATTGACTATATATAAAGTACTTCTCTTGAATAGGAATCAAACACTCACACCAACCCCCCTCCCCTGCTGGTTCACACCAACCCCCCTCCCCTGCTGGTTCACTCACACCACCCCCCCCCCTCCACTGCTGGTTCACTCACCCACCCCCCTGTCACTTACTCACCCCTCCTGCTGGGTCACTCACTCACTTACCCCCCCTCCCCTGCTGGTTCACTCACACCATCGCCCCCCCCCCCTTGCTGGTTCACTCACACCCCCCCCTCCACTGCTGGTTCACTCACACACACACACACCCCCCCTCTGCCCAAGCCGCTGCTTCTGCTTTGTACAGAGCAGCGGCTGCACTACACTTACATTGAAAAGTAAAGAGAAACTGTGTCAGGAGCCCTCCGGTCATCGCAGAGCCCGAGGAAGTGATATCATGGGGGCGGGCTCCTCACAGGCTGTCTTTCCTTTTCAAATTAACTTTATTGCAGCTAAAGTTAATTTGAAAAGGAAAGACAGCCTGTGAGGAGCCCGCCCCCATGACATCACTTCCTCGGGCTCTGCATGATCGGAGGGCTCCTGACACAGTTTCTCTTTACTTTTCAATGTAAGTGTAGTGCAGCTGCTGCTCTGTACAAAGCAGAACCAGCGGCTGCACTGCTATAGGGAATCGTGATCGCGTTCGCGCCGCGGACTTCGGCACAAAAGCCGGTTTTACAACTGTGCTGGCAGCCGGCCTGGCCATGGAAAAACCGGCCAGGCCGGCTGAAAACCGGCCGGTTGGCAACCCTAATTTGTGAGCCGAGGCCACATGTTACGGATGAAATTGGAATTTTTCCCACGGCACACCAGACAATATCTCACGGCACACTAGTGTGCCGCAGCACAGTGGTTGAAAAACGCTGCACTAGTATACAAAATTGTTAATTGTTTTATGTAAACCGCCCTTGATCTCTGGAAGGGGCGGTATAGAAGAAACTGATAAATAAATAAATAAATACTAGCAAAAGACTGAAGTTAGGGCATATCAACAGAGAGGTTCCAATAAAGACAAAAGTAGCCCAAATGCCCTTGAGTAAAGAGCAGACAGAGCTTAAAGATTCCAAATTACCCCTGTCTACCGATAGTCAGATTAATATGAATAAAATACAGTCTCTAAAATGCTTGTATGCAAATGCTAGAAGTCTAAAAAAATAAGATGGGAGAGTTAGAATATATAGCACTAAATGAGAGATTAGATATGATTGGCATCTCAGAGACATGGTAGAAGGAGAACAACCAGTGGGACACTGTGATACCTGGGTACAAACTATATTGTAATGATAGAGCAGATCAAATTGGTGGAGGGGTTGCACTCTGTGTTAGAGAGGGCATTGAATTGGAAAGGATTAAAGTTTTGCAGGAAACAAAATTCACTGTAGAATCTCTATGGATTGAAATTCCATGTAAAAAGGGGAAGGGGAAGGCGACGGCAGTGGGGGTGTACTATCGACTGCCTGGCCAGAATGAACAAATGGATGATGAAATGCTCAAAGAAATCGGGGAAGCTAACAAAAGTTACAGCACAGTAATAATAATGTGTGATTTCAATTAACCCGGTATTGACTGGGTCAGTGTCATGGCAGGACAATCTAAGGAGATAAAGTTTCTAGATGAAATAAATGACTGTTTCTTGGAGCAGCTGGTTCATGAACCGGCCAGAGGGGAAGCTATTTTGGACCTAGTCCTTAGTGGAACACCAGATCTGGTGCAAGAGATAAGGGTGTTGTGGTCACTTGGCAACAGTGATCATAGCATGGTCGCATTTGATTTAATAAATAGAGGAGGGACAGTAAGGAAATCCACAGTACTACCTTTTAACTTTCAAAAGGGAGACTATGGGGCTTGTTTACAAAGCCACGGTAGTGGTTTCCGATCGTTATCGGAGCCGCGGCCCCATTGAAATCAATGGGGCCGCGGCTCCGATAACGATCAGAAACCGCTACTGCGGCTTTTTAAACAAGCCCCTATGATAAAATGAGCAAAATAGTTACGAAAACAACTAAGGAGAGCAATTGCAAAGGTTAAAGATTTGCATCAAGCATGGGTGTTGTTTAAACATACTATCTTGGAAGCCCAGACCAGCTGTATTCCAAGCTTTAAGAAAAGTGGAAGGAAGTCAAAAAAACTGCCAGCATGGTTTAAAGGTGAGGTCAGAGAGGCTATTGTTGCCAAAAAAACATCTTCCAGGAAATGGAAAAAGAAGTTAAATGACGAAAACTGGAAGCAACACAAGCACTGGCAAGTTAGATACAAGACATGATAAGAGAGAATTTAAGAAGAAGCTTGCTGTGAAAGCAAAAACATATAATAAAGACTTTTTCAAGTACATTCGTAGCAAAAACCTGTGACTGAGTCAGTTGAACCATTAGATGATAGAGGGGTAAAAGGGGCACTAAGAGGGGATAAGGCCATAGCGGAGAGACTGAATGAATTCTTTGCTTTACTGAGAAAGATTTAGGGATGTTACCCATGACTGAAATGGCATTTAAAAGTGATGCTGCAAAAGAATTGAAAGAAATATCGATACACCAGGAAGATGTATTACAACTAATTGATAAACTGAAGAGTAGCAAATCAACTGGACCGGAAGGTATACATCCGAGGGTGTTGAAAGAACTGAAATATGAGATTGCAGACCTACTATTAGTAATCTGTGAACTATCATTAAAATCACCTGTAATATCTGAAGATTGGAGGATGGCCAATGTAATGCCAATTTTTAAAAAGGGTTCCAGGGGTGATCCGGGAAACTACAGACCAGTGAGCCTGACGTCAGTACCAGAAAAATGGCAGAAACCAGTATAAAGAACAAAATTACTGAACATGTAGATAGTCATAGCTTAGTGGAAGACAGCCAACATGGCTTACTAATCTGTTATGTTTTTTTGAAGGTGTGAATAAACAGGTAGACAAAGATGAGTTGGTTGATATAGTGTATCTGGATTTTCAGAAAGTCTTTGACAAGGTACGTCATGAGAGATTCTTCGCAAAATTTAAAAAGTCATGGGAAAGGAGGCAGTGTGCTATTGTGGATCAGGAACTGGTTGAAAGATAGAAAGCAGAGGATAGGGCTAAATGGCCAATTTTTCCAATGGAGAAAGGTGACTAGTGGAGTACCCCAGGGATTTGTGCTGGGTCCACTGCTTTTTTACATATTCATAAATGACCTGGAAAAGGGAATAATGAGTGAGGTTATCAAATTTGCAGATGACACAAAACTATTCATAGTTGTTAAAACCCATGAGAATTAGGCGTCATCGTAGATAACATGTTGAAACCCTCCGCCCAGTGTGCAGCGGTGACCAAGAGAGCAAATAGAATGCTAGGTATCATAAGGAAAGGAATGGAGAATAAAACAAAGGATATTATAATGCCTCTGTATTGTACCATGGTGCGACTGCATCTTGAATATTGTGTGCAATTCTGGTCACCGTATCTTAAAAAGGATATAGTGGAATTAGAAAAGCTACAGAGAAGAGCCACCAAAATGATAAAGGGGTTGGAAGGATACCTCTATATAGAGATGCTAAAAAGGTTAGGATTATTCAACCTGGAAAAGAGATGGCTGAGGGGAGATATGATAGAGGTCTATAAGTTAATGAATGGAGTGGAACAGGCTAACATAGTTCGGTTATTTATGCCATCAAAAAGTAGAAAGACTAGAGAATTTATTTATACAGTTTTGTATACCACCTTATCCTTCAATCAAAGTGGTCACAACACAATTGGGGGATACATTTTACACGAGGGGATATGAGACACATACACTAATACTTACAGGGAACATGGGCAATGGAGGGTTAAGTGGCTTGCCCAAGACCACAAGGAGCGCCTGTGGGACTAGAAACCTCAGTCCTTCTGGTCCAAGTGTGCTGTCCTCTAGTATATATACAATATACAATGAAGCTACAGTGTAACCCACAAACAGGAACAGAAGCGAGGGGCATCTTAAATAATTTTCAAAAGACTGTGTTCGTGAGAAACTAGCTAAACTTAAAGTAGATGAAGCGATGGGACCTGATTGGATACACCCTAGAATACTGAGGGAACTTGGAGACTTTCTAGCAGCTCCACTGACTGACCTTTTCAATGCCTCGTTGGAGTCGGAAGTCGTGCCAAAGGACTGGAGAGAGGCTCATATGGTGCCTTTACACAAAAGCGGAATTAAGGATGTGGTTGAAAACTACAGGCCGGTTAGTTTAACTTCAGTCATGAGTAAATTATTGGAAACACTGCTGAAAGAGAAAATAGTGAGGTTTCTGGAGTCCAGCGGATTACAGGATCTGAAGCAGCATGGATTCACCAGAGGCTTGTCTTGTCAGACAAATCTGATTGATTTCTTTGACCAGGTGACCAGGGAGTTGGACCGAGGGAGAGCCCTAGATGTGGTGTATTTAGATTTCAGTAAAGCCTTTGACACCATTCCTCACAGGCAACTTATAAAGAAACTGAGCACCCTAGGGATGAACCCTAAAGTTAACTGCTTGGGTTAGAAATTGGCTGAGTGGGCGACGACAAAGAGTACAGGTAAATGGAGCTCACTCTGAGAAGAAGGAAGTTACCAGTGGTGTGCCCCAGGGATCTGTCCTTGGTCCGATTCTTTTCAACATCTTTGTTAGTGATAAAGCGGAAGGGCTGTCGGATAAGGTTTGCCTCTTTGCAAATGATACCAAAATCTGCAATATAATAGACACCCAGGAAGGTGTAGATAACTTGAGGAGGGATCTAGCTATGCTTGAAGAATTGTCTAAAATTTGGCAGCTGGGATTTAATGTTAAAAAATGCAAGGTCATGCATTTGGGCTCCAGCAATCCAAGGGAGCAGTATAGTATAGGGCAGAGGTTCCCAAATCCAGTCCTGGAGGGCCAAACACCATTCAGGTTTTCAGGCTGTCCCTAATGAATATGCATGAGATACATTTGAATACAATGGGGGCAGGATATGCAAATACATCTCATGCATATTTATTAGGGATAGCCTGAAAACCTGAATGGTGTTTGACCCTCCAGGACTGGAGTTGGGAACCTCTGGTATAGGGGGTGAAGTAATTTTGTCTACTAAAGAAGAGCGGGACCTAGGCGTGGTTGTGTCTGATCATCTTAAAGTAGCTAAACAGGTAGAAAAGGCGACAGCAAAAGCTAGAAGGATGCTTGGGTGCATATGGAGAGGAATGGTTAGCAGGAAAAAAGGAGGTGATAGTGCCTCTGTATAAGTCTTTGGTGCGACCTCAGTTGGAGTATTGTGTACAATTCTGGAGACCGCACCTTCAAAAGGATATAAGCAGGATAGAGTCAGTGCAGAGGGTAAACTGCTAGGTACTTGTGACCTAGATTGACCACCGTTGGAAACAGGATATTGGTCTTGATGGACCTTGGTCTGACCCAGTATGGCATATCTTATGTTCCTACCTGTGAGATATCATCCAAGTAACACGCCCTCTGACTGAATCTCTCCTCTGGTGGTGTACCCCAACAAATCTTCTCATAGGGTCACCTTTTTGGATGCCCCAACTTCAACATACACTGATGACAGATGCCTCCAAGCTCGACTATGGAGCACATCTCGATTCCATTTCCACACAGGGCCTTTGGACAACCCAGGAATCAACGTAGCAGATCAACCTCCTTGAGCTTCGAGCAGTCACAAATGCCCTCCAAGTGTTCCGGCACAACCTCTCACAACCTCAGATCCTAGTCAATACAGACAACCAAGTTGCAATGAAGGACTGGGGTTTCTAGTCCCACAGGTGCTCCTTGTGGTCTTGGGCAAGCCACTTAACCCTCCATTGCCCATGTTCCCTGTAAAATAGTTATCTCCAAGTTATAAAGCCCTGTTCAATGTAATTTCAGTTTGTTCAATGTAAACCGCCTTGATATCATGAAAGGCGGTATATAAGAAATGTTAAATAAATAAAAAATATAAACAAACATGGTGGAATGGGCTCCCTTCCCCTATGCCAGGAAGCCTGCAAATTATTGAAGTTTGCCATTCTCCACCACATGCATCTACGTGCAGTTTACATTCCAGGAGAATCCAATCACCTGACAGACAATCTGATCCTACAACCCTACGAATGGTCCTTAGATCTGACAGCAGTGGCAAAATTCTTCCAACTCTGGGGAACACCAGTGATAGATCTCTTTGCCACTCCACAGAATTTCCAGCTCCCACAATTCTGCTTCAGAATACCATCCAAATTCAGTCTGGTGTCCGATGCCATCATGATACTCTGGGGTCGGGGACTCCTTTATGCGTTTCCCTCCATTCCCCTGATCCCGAAGACCCTCTCAACTACTAGCAGACAAGGGCTCTATGATACTCATAGCCCCTCGCTGGCCTCATCAGCCCTGGTTTCCCCTTCTACTTCAGCTGACAAAATCTCCTCTGATCCCGTTGGGATCCAGGCCAAGTCTTCTGTCTCAGGACAATGGAACACTCCTCCATCCCAACCTGCAGTCATTCCGCCTGACAATATGGATACTGAGAGCATAATCTATCAAGATTTATCTCTTTCTACTGCTGTAAAGGACATTCTCCTTCCTCCAGAAAGCCTTCCACCAGAAAGACGTACTCATTCAAATGGCGTTGATATGCCTCATGGTGGTCTCAAAACAATCAGAATCCTTTTGAGGCATCAATACCTATGCTTCTTCAATATCTTTGGACTCAGCATGGGTGCACCTCAGTGCTATTTCAGCTTTTCACAAGCCTGTTGATGGTAGGCCTATCTCCACAGTTCCTCTTGTAGCTCGTTTCATGAGGGGCCTACTCCTTACCAAGCCACCCCTTCGACTTCCTCCAGTAGCGTGGGATCTTAACATGGTATTAGCTCAACTTCTCAAACCTCCATTTGAGCCCCTAGCAACCACACATCTAAGATATTTATCTTGGAAAGTTCTATTTCTCATCGCTCTTACCTCAGCCAGATGCATCAGTGGATTGCAGGCCTTAGTTGCTCATGCTCCATATACTCGCTTTCATCATGTCAGAGTCTTCCTACGGACACATCCCCACTTTCTATCAAAAGTGGTGACTCCTTTCCATTTCAATCAGTCAGTGATCATAAGAACATAATATCCTACTGTTTTTTTTCCCAAGACCTCACACTTTTTGTGCAGAAGCAGCCTTACATACACTTGACTGTAAAAGGGCTTTAGCTTTCTACCTTCAAAGGACAGAAGACATTAGGAAATCCTCCTAGCTCTTTGTCTCCTTTGATTCTTCTCACTTGGGCTTTCCAGTCACCAAACGTACACTGTACACATGGAAAGCAGACTGTATTTCTTTTACATATGACAAAGCAGGTCTATCCCTCACAGGACATGTCACTGCTCATGTCTGAGAAATGGCAGCCTCAGTGGCTAACCTTCGTTCAGTAGCCATTGAAGAAATTTGCCGACCTGCTACATGGTCCTCTATCCATACCTTTGCAGCCCATTACTGCTTGGACAAGGACTCCCGCTGGGATTTAGCTTTTGGCCAGATGGTCCTTCAGCACCTCTTTGGAACTTAGGAACAACTCCTACCCCCCCGCCCATTTCTCCCAGATCTCCTTGGTGGGGAAATCTAGGTTCAATTGACCTTGTCTGACTTTCTGACCCGATCCAACTCTTCAGAGATCTGGGAGCTAGGGAGTCCCATATGTGAAGACTACTTTCCTGCTTGTTCCTGGAGATAGCGTAATTACTCACCTGTGACAGGTGAGCTCCGGGAACAGCAGGAATGTAGTCTTCACAACTCGCCCTCCTTCCCGTGGAGTTGTAGGGTTGTTTTTTCTTTTTCCTGTTTTTTTTTTCACTCCTTTTTTTCAGCTACAAACAACCGAGAAGAGGGAATTGGGAGAGCGGGAAGGCAGTAGCGCAGGCGCAGTGGAGTCCTCTCAAAGGCTTTCCTATTGGTAGCTGGGGAGCTTCCCTCACGGGCTTCGTTAGTACCCGATGTCACCTATATGTGAAGATTAAATTCCTGCTGTTCCCGGAGATCACCTGTTACAGGTGAGTAACTATGCTTTCTATGCTGCTCTATGGATAGTTTTACAGAATGCCATTTAGAACAGCTTCTTGCTGTTCTAGACTATCTCTATAGCAATGTTGAAAATTACAGTTATATAGTTAACTTCTCATTTTGCCCTGGCTCCACACCCAGACTGCTCCAACACTATCTAGATAGTGCCGAGGCAATCAGACAGCATATTCAGTGGCACTACCCAGGTAGTGCCACTGAATATACATTTCAGTGGCACAATCTGCAGAGCAGATCCTGCTGTATAGATAAGTGCGTCTGAAACAAGTGCTTTTGTTCTTTTTATCCCTAGTTCAGAGTGATCCTGGTGGTTCAGATCCAACTTTCTCCCTCAGGTTCTAGGAATTCCCAATACTGGTGTACTTACTTTGATAGTATTGCTTTTAACCACAACTATGAGTAGTTAATTATGTTATTTATTTAATACATTTTATACCATTTTTCTACAAGCTAAAATGGTTTACAATAAACTAGATGCGGACAACATTCTATGCATTTAGTAATTACAAGTAGCATAATGAATACAATCTCAATAACAGTAACATTAAACTAAGAACAGAGAAGATTCTGTGCATTTCATAAGTATAGGTATCATAGCGAGTGCAGTAGCTATAACATTAAACTAAGGACAGTTATGGTGGAAACTTAACTGTAGAGTACTGGTTGTGGTGGTGTAATACTGTTGTATGTTAACAGTTCAATGCATTCGGTATGATTGCCAGGAGGTGTATCAGGTGACGGAATTCCTTTTGTGATTCATGCTATTTGTTTATTGGATGATGCTGTTATGGTGGTGGTGTGGCAAGTTGTCATGAGTTTGGAGGTTTTGATGTGATGATTTGTTGTGCGTTTATCCTGTTGCGGGTCTGCACCGTAGTCTGGTATGACGGTGGAGAAGGATGTGGAAGTCATGATGTCAGCATAAGTTTGATAATCAATTTTTATGTTCTGGATTCATGTGCATAGTGGTTGAATATAGATATTGAATAATATGGAAAAGAGGGAGGAGCTTTGGGGCAAACCTTGCTGAAGGGTATACAGGAGGGATCTTTATAAGCTGACTTTTATTTGCTGGCTTCGGTTAGAAGTAAGCGCGGAACCACTTGATAGTGGGCCCTGCAGCCTGATATCATATAGTTGCTTGAGCAGTGTGTAATGTGATAGTCAAATGCTGCAGAAATATCCAAGAATAGGAGGATGAAGCCTTGCTTGATGTTTTCTGTGCCGGTAGTCTGTCCAACAAGGAGTTAAGCAGGATTTCAACGCTGTGGTTGGTTGAAAATCCATGCTGATGCTGGTCTAGCGGTGCATAATGATCTAAATGATTTTGTAGCTGGCTCTGTACTGCTTTTTCAATGATTTTTTTCGATGAATGTGATACTGGATATAGGTCTGTATGAGGCAGGGGAGAGGTCTGACTAAGGATTGTTTAAGTGAAGGTGACGTATATCCTTGGGGTAGGGAGTCTTGTAGATTCTTAGGTTGAATGGTATAAGCTGTAGTCTTGTACTTTTTATCCATGAGACTGGACAGGGGTCTAGGGGAGAGGTTGCTGCTTATGCTGTCATAAGTTTTTGCAGTTTACATTTAATAGTTACTCAGGGCCTAGTATCAGCAAAGTACTTTTAGTTTAAATTTAAAACACAGAAGAGAGCTTTCTGGTTAAATTTAGAACCCAGCAGAGAGCTTGTAGTTTAAATTTCATAATAAGTCAGAGCCTAGCAGCAGCAAAGAGCTGTAATTTAAATCAAATCAGAATATAACTTAGCATAAAAGGCAAAACAGGGTTAGTACTCTTTGAGCAACAAATAAAGTCTTCTAGAGACCCTTACAAAGAGGCCTTCTACCTAAGGAGCAAGAGACCTGTGAAACCTTTTCAATAGGTGTTAACACCAGGTGGCAGGTTAAAAGGCCATTTTGAAAGACTCCTTCTATCCAAGCAAGGACTGTTAATCACCCAGGAAGTTGGTCACAGGTTACCTCAGCAGCAACGGACAGGGTACTGTGTAGCAGCCCTCTTTTAATAAGTGTTATTTCCCTCCCTCCCCAACACCCACCCACCCACCCCTGGGATAATCGTAGCTTTACAGGTACTTACACATCTTAAAGGAAAGGAGGTGCTCTCAGGTGAGGTTCGTTATCCAAATCAGTCATACACTAAGGGCCTGAGATTAATTAAGCTTCAGGTGAACAAGGTATATTAAACGTATTAGGTACAGTTTTATTAGTATACATATCCATAGCAACCCTTAGTAAGTAAAGAACTTAGATCTAAACACAAGCTTAAAACTAAGATGCAGACAGTAGTCCAGCAGCGAGATGGGGGCTTTCCATTCTTTTGCATTGAGTGTCACATGTATGATTTTCTCCCAGTTGGTGAGAGGTCTTACATGTGCACTAGGTGCAAGGAGCTCTTTGCTCTCAGGGAACGAGTCCATTCTCTAGAGGCTAGAGTAGCAGACTTGGAAAACCTAAGAAAGACAGAGAGGTATATAGACACTACCTACAGGGATATAGTCCTGAAGTCCCTCCTCCAGTCTGGCAGCATCCCTGTTGCCATGGAGGAGAGAGGTCACGTGACAGGAGAGCATCACCTTGGTGTGGCAGGAAGTGATCCTGTAACTAGGACCTGTCCTCCAGGTGATGTAAAACCCTCTCACACCGAGGAAGTTTCTCCAGTGCAATGTGCCCATGAGGGAAGGGTTAGGGCAGCCATTATAGTTGTTGATTCGATCATTAGGCATGTAGATAGCTGGGGTGGCTGGTGGATGTGAGGATCGCCTAGTAATATGCCTGCCTGGTGCGAAGGTAGTGGACCTCACGCTTCACCTAGATAAGGTCTTAGACAGTGCTGGGGAGGAGTCTGCTGTCTTGGTACATGTCGGTACCAATGACATAGGAAAATGTGGTAGGGAGGTTCTGGAGGCTAAATTTAGGCTTTTAGGTAGGAAGCTGAAATCCAGAACTTTCGGGGTAGCATTCTCCAAAATGCTTCCCGTTCAACGCGCAGTTCCCAAAAAGCAGGCAGCGTGGATGAGACAATGGTGCAGAGATGAGGATTTTGCATTTGTTAGGAACTGGGGAATATTCTGGGGAAAGGAGTGGCTCTTCCAAAGGGATGGGCTTCACCTTAACCGGGATGGAACCAGGCTGCTGGCATTAACCTTTAAAAAGGAGATACAGCAGCTTTTAAACTAGATAATAGGGGAAAGCCGACAGTCGCCCAGGAGCGCATGGTTCAGGAGAATGTATCCTTGAAGGATACTACCAAAAGGAGAGAGGTTCCAAAAAAGAGTAAAGTAGCCCAAATGCCCTCGAGTATGGAGCGGAGCTTAAAGATCCCAAATTACCCATGTCTACCAATAACCAGATTAGTATGAATAAAATACAGTCTCTAAAATGCTTTTATGCAAATGCTAGAAGTCTAAAAAATAAGATGGGAGAGTTAGAATATATAGCACTAAATGAGAGGTTAGATATGATTGGAATATCAGAGACACGGTGGAAGGAGGACAACCAGTGGGACACTGTGATACCTGGGTACAAACTGTATCGTAATGATAGAGCTGATCAAATTGATGGAGGGTTTGCGCTCTATGTTAGAGAGGGCATTGAGTCAGAAAGGATTAAAGTTTTGCAGGAAACAAAATGCACTGTAGAATCTCTAGGATTGAAATTCCATGTAAAAGGGGGAAGGCGATGACCGTGGGGGTGTACTATTGACCACCTGGTTCAGCATGAACAAATGGATGATGAAATGCTCAAAGAAATCAAGGAAGCTAACAAAAGTTACAGCACAGTAATAATAATGGATGATTTCAGTTACCCCGGTATTGACTGGGTCAGTGTCACGGCAGGACATGCTAGGGAGATAAAGTTCCTAGATGAAATAAATGACTGCTTCTTGGAGCAGCTGGTTCATGAACCGACCAGAGGGGAAGCCATATTAGACCTAGTCCTTAGTGGAACACTAGATCTTGTGCAAGAGATAAGGGTGTTGGGGCCACTTGGCAATAGTGATCATAGCATGATCGCATTTGATTTAATTTGTGGAGGAGGGATAGTAAGGAAATCCACAGAACTACCTTTGAACTTTCGAAAGGGAGACTATGATAAAATGAGGAAAATAGTTAAGAAAAAACTAAAAGGAGCAGTTGCAAAGGTTGAAGACTTATATCAAGCTTGGGTGGTGTGTGAAAACTATTATCTTGGAAGCCCAGACCAGCTGTATTCCACGCTTCAAGAAAAGTGGAAGGAAGTCCAAAAAACTGCCAGCATGGTTTAAAGTGAGGTCAGAGAGGCTGTTGTTGCCAAAAAAGCATCTTTCAGGAAATGGAAAAAAGAGCCAAATGATGAAAACTGGAAACAGCACACGCACTGGCAAGTCAAATGCTAGGCATTGATAAGGCAGGCAAAGGGAGAATTTGAGAAGAAGCTTGCTGTGGAAGCAAAAACGAGAAATAGACTTTTTCAAGTACATTCGTAGCAAAAAACCTCTGAGAGAGTCAGTTGGTCCATTAGATGATAGAGGGGATAAAGGGGCACTAAGAGGCGACAAGGTGATAGCGTAGAGACTGAATGAATTCTTTGCTTCGGTCTTTACTGAGGAAGATATAGGGATGTTACCCTTGACTGAAGTGGTATTTAAAGGTGCGGAAGAATTGAAGAAAATATCGATACATCGGGAAGATGTATTACAACTATTTGATAAACTGAAGAGTAGCAAATCACCTGGGCCAGATGGTATAATTCCAAGGGTGTTGAAAGAACTGAAATATGAGATTGCAGACCTGTTATTAGTAATCTGTGAATTTTCATTAAAATCATCTGTAATACCTGAAGATTGGAGGATCGCCAATGTAACGCCAATTTTTAAAAAGGGTTCCAGGGGTGAACCGGGAAACTACAGAACCGTGAGCCTGACTTTAGTACAAGGAAAAATGGTAGAAACCATCATAAAGAACAAAATTACTCAGCATGTAGATAATCATGGCCTAATGGGAGACAGCCAACATGGCTTTAGACAAGGAAGATCTTGTCTTACTAATCTGTTATGTTTTTTTGAAGGTGTGAATAAACAGGTGGACAAAGGTGAGTCAGTTGATATAGTGTATCTGGACTTTCAGAAAGCCTTTGACAAGGTCCCTCATCAGAGAATTTTGGCAAAACTAAAGAGTCATGGGATAGGAGGCAGTGTACTATTGTGGATCAGGAACTGGTTAAAAGATAGAAAGCAGAGGGTAGGGCTAAATAGCCAATTTTCCCAATGGAGAAAGGTGAATAGTGGTGTACCCCAGGGATCTGTGCTGGGTCTGCTGCTTTTTGACATATTCATAAATGACCTGGAAAGTGGAATAATGAGTAAGGTTATCAAATTTGCAGATGACACAAAACTATTTAAAGTTGTTAAAACCCAAAAGGATTGTGGAAAATTGCAAGAGGTTCTTGATAAATTGGAAGACTGGGCATCAAAATGGCATATGAAATTTAATGTGGACAAGTGCAAAGTTATGCACCTAGGGAAGAACAACCCAAACTATGGTTACACGATGCAAGGTTCCACATTAGGAACCACCACCCAGGAAAAAGATTTAGGCGTCATTGTGGATAACATGTTAAAACCCTCGGCCCAGTGTGCAGCGGCGGCCAAGAGAGCAAATAGAATGCTTGGTATCATAAGGAAAGGAATGGAAAATAGAACAAAAGATATTATAATGCCTCTATATCGTTCCATGGTGAGACCGCATCTTGAATATTGTGTGCAATTCTGATCGCCGTATCTTAAAAAGGATATAGCGATATTAGAAAAGGTTCAGAGAAGAGCCACCAAAATGTTAAAGGGGATGGAAGGATATTCCTATGAAGAAAGGCTAAAAAGGTTAGGGCTCTTTAACCTGGAAAAGAGATGGCTGAGGGGAGACATGATAGAAGTCTATAAATTAATGAACGGAGTGGAGCGGGTAAACGTAGATTGATTGTTTATGTTATCAGAATATAGAAAGACTAGGGGACATGCAATGAAGCTACAGGGTAAACTATTTAATACTAATATAAGAAAATATTTTTTCACTCAACGTGTAATCAAACTCTAGAATTTGTTACCGGAGGATGTAGTAAAGGCTGTTAGTGTAGCTGGGTTTAAAAAAGGTTTGGACAAGTTCCTGGAGGAAAGGTCCATAAACCATTATTAAGAAGGGACCCAGGATATCAATGCTTGACCCAGTACAAACATTGTGGAACCTGTGTCTTTTGGGGAAAGTGCTAGGTATGTATGACCTAGATTGGCCACTGTTGGAAACAGGATACTGGGCTTGATGGACCTTGGTCTGACCCAGTATGGCATATCTTATGTTCTTAACTTTGTACTTGTCCACATTAAATTTCATCTGCCATTTGGACGCCCAGTCTCCCAATTTCTCAAGGTCCACTTGCAGTTTTTCACAATTCTCTTGGGTTTTAACAACTTGGTGTCATCTGCAAATTGGATCACCTCAGCTGTTAAAAAGCAGGGGACCCAGCTCTAGAGTACACCATTATTAAACTTTCTCCATTGAGAAAATTGGCCATTTAGCCCTATTATTTTTTTAATCATTTCCTAATCCACTATAGTACAATGCCTCCTATCCCATGACTTTTTAATTTCCCCGTGAGGGACCTTGGCAAAGGCTTTCTGAAAATCCAGGTATTACTATTGATCATTTCTATAGCGCTACTAGGCATACACAGCACTGTATAGACACATGTAAAAGACAGTCCCTGCACATCAGAACTTACAATCTATTCAAGATGGTAACACAACAGTTGGAGACAAGGATATGTTTTGGGAATGGTAAGGAAACATATAGTTGGAGAGCAGGAGACTAAACGGATCAGGATCCAGAAGTGGCCTCGAAGAGGTGAATTTTCAGCCTGGATTTGAAAAAGCTCAGAGATGAAGCTTGACACACAGACTCAGGTAGTTTGTTCCAGGCTTAAGGAGCAGTAAAGTGGAAGGTTTGAAATCTGGAGTTGGCATTTGAAGAGAAGGGCACAGATAGAAGCAATCTGCCAGAAGAGCAGAGTTCCCGAGGAGAGGTGTAGGGAGAGATAAGAGAGAAAAGGTAATGAGCAGTAGCAGAATGAAGGCACTATATCAACAGGCTCATCTTTATCTACCTATTTATTCACACCTTCAAAATAATATAAGAGATTAGTGAGACAAGATTTCCTTGGTTAAACCAATGTTGGAATTCTATCATTAAACCATGATTATCCACATGTTCAGTAATTTTATTCTTTATAATAGTTTCTACCATTTTGCCCAGTACTGATGTCGTGCTCACCGGTCTGTAGTTTCCTGGATCACCCCTGGAACCCATTATTTTTTAAAATTATTTAGCTATTCTTATATACCACTATATCTAAAAGTCAGAGTGGTGTACATAAAACAAAGAGGCAATTAGGCTTGACATAAAACAGAAATAAAAGGGCATTGTGAATTAAGGCAAAGGTATTTACAGTAGAAGAACAAATAGAACTGAAATTTCAACAAACTATTTACAAACAGGCCAATTCAAATCTGGGAGCCTCTGGCCTGTCCCGACATCCAGAATCTGGATGGGCCGGAATTGCACTCGATTCTGATCCTGTGGAATCTACATGATCCCGCAGGATCAGAATCAGGTGCACCCGGCCTGGACGGCCGACTTTGCCACAATTCTGGGTCCCAAGACGTCCAGCCACTTACCCAGCTAGCCCAACCAGGCTCCTGCATGGAGCCGCGGTGTCGTGGCGTCCTGTTGCCATGGCACAATGACTCCATACAGGAGCCATGATCCCCAGCAACCCCCGAAATGATCCTTTCCCTACCGCCTGACCCCTGTTCTGGCCTGCCATGGCCAGGGTCGGGCTGTGGAGAACCCCCTGCACCCATTTACCTCCTTTCCCCTGCCTGGAGTGAGCATTGGCTGCTGTCTAGATGGACTTATTCCACCTCCGAGATGGAATAAATCCCCCGTCCAAATAGCTGACCCCGGACGTACAGGGCCCACCCCGGAATTGGCCCTGTACATCCGAGGTAGGGGTCACGCCTCCAGCCCGCCCTCACTCCTCCCTTAGCCCGCCCCCCTTCCACCCCATACAGAGTTCCCCGCACATCTCTGCTGTACGTGTGGGGGAGCTCTGTGGGTGGAATCGGCATCCTGGTGTTCAGTGGGGATATATGTCTAACCCAGACGTAAATCACCGCTAAACAGGTGTCAGATTCTACCCCATAGTATAAGAAGAATGTTAGGTATGTAATGTCTCATCACCAGAAAAGTATTCAGAGGAGAGTCTTAAGTGTCCGTCTGAAGGACATTAAGTCATTTGAGGCATGTAGGCTATCAGGAACTGTATTCCACAGAGAAGGGGCAAAGAGGGAGAATGCTCTCTTTGAGGTAGTGCATGAGGCTTTAGTATTTGGAGCTGGTATATAAAGAGTGTTTTGGGAACTTGCTCTTCTTATCCTGTTGCATAGCGTCTTTTGATGAGTGATTTCAGTTAAGAGGATAAATCATGAGTTGCCTTGAAAATCATTAGAAGAGATTTATATTTTATTCTTTGTAAGATGGGAAGATGGACAACCAATGCAGTTGTTTTCAGGTCAGAGTGATGTGCTCCACTATTGAAGAATTGCAGATGGTTTGGGCTGCTGTGTTCAAGGCTAGCTGAAGGGGGTGGATAGTGGATTTAGGGAGTCCTTGGAAAATTATGTTGCAATAATCTTTGTAAGGAATGGTAAGAGCTTGGAGAATTGTGCGAAAAGCACTGTAATCAAGTAGAGGTTTGAGGTGCCGGAGCAATCTGAGCTTGTGATAGATGGTTTTGGTGACACTGTTGATATGTGAAGTTAAGGTGAGATGCTGATCAGTGATGACTCCCAAATAGCGGATTTCATGTTTAACGTTTAAGCTGTTATCACCAGTTGTTAAGAATTCTGGTGGGGTAAAGTTAATATTTCTGAAAATATAGAGAACATCAGTTTTATTATGGTTAATTATAAGGTTGTGTAATGTTAACCAGTGACTGATAGCGGAGAAGCATTTTTTGAGGTTGGTGATTATAGGCTTGGTGATATTAATTGGAGTGTATAACATAATATCGTCTGCATAAATATGAAACAATATATTGTACACTCTTATAATTGAACAAAATGGTTGAAGAAATACAAGAGATCACAGAGAGAGGAAGACAAGCGTCTATATTTGGAAAAACTTAAGAGAAGCTAGCAAAGTGGTCAGGAAAGCAAAGATTCAAAAAGAGGAGGAAATAACCATTGCAATAAAATAGGGGGCTAAGACATTTTTCAGATATGTTAGTGAGAAGAGGAAGGGCAAAAGTCGTATTCTCAGACTCAAGGGTGAAGGGGAGGAATATGTAGAAGCTGATAAGGATAAAGCGGAATTGCTTAACAAATATTTCTGTTCTATGTTCACAGATGAAAAACCAGGAGCAGGACCTCAGAAAACACTCACAAACAGGAACAGAAGTGAGGGACATCTTGAATAATTTTCAGAAGACTGTGTTCGTGAGAAACTAGCTCAACTTAAAGTAGACAAAGCGATGGCATGCCCCAGGGATCTGTCCTTGGTCCAATTCTTTTTAACATCTTTGTTAGCGGAAGGGCTGTCAGGTAAGGTTTGCCTTTTTGCGGATGATACCAAAATCTGCAATAGAGTAGACACACAGGAAGGTGTAGATAACATGAGGAGGGATTTAGTGAAGCTTGAATAATGGTCTAGAATTTGGCAGCTGAGATTTATTTAATGTTAAAAAATGCAAGGTCATGCATTTAGACTGCAGCAATCCAAGAGAGCAATATAGTATAGGGTGTGAAGTACTTTTTGTCCACTAAAAAAGAACAGGACGCTGTTGGCTGTTTCAATGAAGCCGCGAATGCCGGGAAAGGTTAAAGGCAGTGCCCTTTAACCTCTCCCAGGAACAAGCAGTAATGCAGTCTTCACATATGGGTGACATCGGCAACGACGGAGCCCTGCATGGGAACACTACCTAGCATCCAATAGGAATACTTTTGGGAGCATACCTCCACACTTGCGTGCCTGCCTTCCCAGCAGTGCTCTTCTGTCATCTTTTTTTCACAGAGTCATTAGGACATAGTCTTCTTCCCGCTGTTAAAAACTCATCTAAGTGCCTTTGGGTACATTGTGCTTTGCCTTCCTATTGCTCCGGTCCTGGTCGGACTTCCCGGTCTTTCTACTTTTGCATTTTTTGAAATTTGTTTTCATTTTATTTTTAATTAACTTTTCCTTACTTTGTGGCATTTGCCGCTTGTTTGGCTGGCCTAGGCCTCCATTGCTTCTTTTGATTTTGCTTCTGTGATCTTCTCAAAATGGAGAAACCACTCAGTGGATTTAAGAAATGTACTAAGTGCTGAACCACTATCTCTGCTACAGATAAGCATAATTGGTACTTAAAGTGTTTTGGTCCAGATCATGACACTTCGGCTTGCCCCCTGTGTCAGTAAATGACCAGAAGGGGACATAAAAACCATGAACAGCAACGGGATAAGTTGTTTCTGTTAGACTCAGCCTCTTCAGCACACTGGTGGCCTCCACACCCTCATGGTCATTGACCTCATTGAATGGTTCCCTAACCTCCTTGAAGCCCAAACATATCAGCAAACACAAGCCCTTGACAGAGGCAAAAAAGGTATCGAAGACCTCAGCTTCAGCATCCGACACCAATTCCCGGCATCGGCACCGAGACTCCCTCGGAGAGGTATTTGAGTTGGACCCGCCAACAAAACAGCCCCAGTGGGAGGATGCTACCTCCAAAGCTCTAGAGGGGCTCCAGGATTCTCCTGAGGCATCATTCTCCGGTGAGCTCCAGGATCCGTGTTCTGGGATGATGGCGCAAGACCCCATGCAGGAATCCACCCAGAAACCTGCAGTCTCCTTCGACCAGCAGCTGCTGGCTATCGAGTGGAGTCTGGCTGCTATCCTGGCGGCGGTAGTTCAGGGCCCTTGGGATCTGGAGACCCGCTGCCCGACTTCTGTGTCGGTGCATCAAGGTACTCGGCAGCATCGTTGATGGAACAGGCACCATAATAAGCTCCGGGGCCGATACCCTTTTTAGAGCCCTTGGGTGAACCAGTCTTGGGGTACCTCTGTTCCGATGCCTCTGTGCATCTGCACTGAGACCCGCCACTATTTTGAGTTCTTACCTAGTACATCGTATCTTCGAGGACCTCATGCTCCACATGTGGGAGGCTCCCTTGACGGTTGCATCGGTCAGCAAAAGATTGGACATGTTGTATAGTGTTCCTCCTTGCCCAGGTTTTCAGAAGCCTCAGCTACCACATAACATAGTAACATAGTATATGATGGCAGATAAAGACCATCATGGTCCATCCAGTCTACCCAGCAAGGCGGCAAGAGTAGTTGCACCTGCTGCTCTATGCAGGGCATCTCTCCCCATGCCTCTGTTTAGGGATATACCCACCGCTCCATGCAGGTAAGCCCTATTTGTTGAAATAGCAGAGACAGTTAAGATTATTTTGATTTTATCCTGTTGCTATAAAGGGATTCATTGTCTCTGTCTTATGCCATTTTGAATTCTGTCACGGTATTTGCCCCCACCACTTCCATTGGGAGGGCATTCCAAGCATCCACCACCCTTTCAGTGAAAACATATTTCCTGACATTGCCTTTGAGTTTACCTCCTTGCAATTTCATGTTGTGCCCTCTAGTTTTGCAGCTTCCCCATCTTTGAAAAAGGTTTGTTTGTTCATTAATACTCTAAGTATTTAAAGGTCTGTATCATATCTCCCCTGTCCCTCCTCTACTCTATAGTATACGTATTTAGGTCTTGAAGTCTGTTTTCATATTTCTTCTGGCGCAGGCTCCAAATCATTTTGTTCACCTTCCTCTGAACCGTTTCCAATCTTTTTATATCCTTTGCGAGCTATGGCTCCAAAGCTGAACACAATATTCCAAGTGAGGCCTCACCAGCGACTTGTACAGTGGCATTAGTACCGCCTCCTTTCTGCTGGTAATTTCTCTCTGTATGCAACCCAGCATCCTTCTAGCTTTGGCCACAGCCTTGTCACACTGTTTTGCGACCTTGAGATCCTCAGAAACAATCACTCCGAGGTCATTCTCCTGGTCCGTGCACACCAACCTATTGCCCCCTATCGCTTACAATTTCCTTGGATTTCTGCATCTCAAGTGCTTGACACTGCTCTTCTTCACATTAAATCTTAACTGCCAAGCATTAGACCATTCTTCCAGCATTTGTAGATCTTTTCTCATGTTTTCCACTCCCTCAGGGGAGTCCACTCTGTTGCAAATTTTCATGTCATCTGCAAAGAGACAGACTTTTCCGTTCAGTCCTTCAGCAATGTCACTCACTAATACATTGAACAGTACCGGTCCCAGAACCGATCCTGGGTCATGCCACTTATCACCTAATCACATCATTCTATGGTTGTTGAATCAGCTATGCGTCGAATTAAGAGTTCTAAAAATCACTCCTCAGTTCCCCCAGGGAGGGAGTTGAGGACTCAAGATGCATTTGGACGTTGACGCATCCAGGCAGTTATGTTAGCATCCAGGATCAACTCCTACATGCTTTACATGGATATGTTTTTGAATGATGTAGCTAAAGATCTGGCTGAGTTCTCCACTCTTCTGCCACCTGACAAGCAAGGTCTGTATAAGACCTGTGTCAACCATGATCAAAATACCTCTAAATTCCTTCCTAGGCTTGCTTTTGATGCCTTTGAGTCCACCAGTAGGGCAGCAGCAGTCTGTATAGGAGCCAGAAGAATGGCCTGGCTGCAATCATCCAACCTTGAGCAATGGCTTCAATATAAACTAGCTAACATTCCCTGTACAGGGGAGAACCTCTTTGGAAAAGGGTAGAGAAGAAGGGCTGGTGAGATAGAGATGGATGATCTAACCCAAAAACATCTCTCGAAAGACGGCTGATCCATCTAAGATGAAGGCTTCCTCCAAGAAATCCTTTCTTCCCTAAGAAGAAGAGGTACTACCTTTTTTCCCCACTTTATTCCTCTTATCAGCCTCAAAAACCACATCAGAAGCAACAGGGGCCACATCAGTCCAGGAAACCTAAAGCTCCAAAGAATCAACCAGCTACATAAATGCAGCATGCAGCTGTTTTTTGACTACTTCCTTGAGAGCATAGCCAGTCTACCCTTACAGGATCCCATCCCTCCCACATTGCAGGCAGGTTAGTGCACTTTGCCCACAGATGGCCCATCATTATGTCAGAGCACTGGACTTTAAGGGTCATGAACAAGGGATATCAGCTCCATTTTTAGAAACTGCCCCTCCCCATTTTCTTCATAGGGGAGTTCCCCATGAATCCTCTGCATTCCAGCCTGCTTCAGCAAGAAATAGTCACTCTTCTAGCACAGGGAGCCATAGAGAAAGTTCCACCCCCAGAACAAGGGCTTGGGTTTTACTCTCGTTATTTCTCATCCCGAAAAAGACAGGGAGTTCAGGCCTATCCTGGACCTCAGGACTTTCAACAAGTTCCTATTTCAGGAAACGTTCAAGATAGTCTCACTAGGAACCCTACTTCTGTACCTTCAGGAGAAAGACTGGCTCTGCTTTGTAGATTTCAAGGATGCCTACACTCACATCCTCATACATCCCTCTCACAGAAAGTGCCTACATTTCTTGTTCCAGGGATTGCACTACCAGTACCATGTTCTAAGAACATAAGAACATAAGATATGCCATACTGGGTCAGACCAAGGTCCATCAAGCCCAGTATTCTGTTTCCAACAGTGGCCAATCTAGGTCATAAGTACCTAGCAGTTTCCCCAAGGGACACAGGTTGCACAATGCTTGTATTGGTTCAAGCATTGATATCCTGGGTCCCTTCTTAATAATGGTTTATGGACCTTTCCTCCAGGAACTTGTCCAAACCTTTTTTAAACCCAGCTACACTAACAGCCTTTACTACATCCTCCGGTAACAAATTCCAGAGTTTGATTACACGTTGAGTGAAAAAATATTTTCTTTTATTAGTCTTAAATAGTTTACCCTGTAGCTTCATTGCATGTTCCCTAGTATTTCTATATTCTGATAAGGTAAACAATCGATCTACGTTTACCCGTTCTACTGCGTTCATTAATTTATAGACTTCTATCATATCTCCCCTCAGCCGTCTCTTTTCCAGGTTAAAGAGCCCTAACTTTTTTAGCCTTTCTTAATAGGAGTATCCTTCCATCCCCTTTACCATTTTGGTGGCTCTTCTCTGAACCTTTTCTAAAATCGCTATATCCTTTTTAAGATACGGCGACCAGAATTGCACACAATATTCAAGGTGCAGTCTCACCATGGAACGATATAGAGGCATTATAATGTCTTTTGTTTTATTTTCCATTCCTTTCCTTATCATACCTAGCATTCTATTTGCTCTCTTGGCCGCCGCTGCACACTGGGCCGAGGGTTTTAACATGGTATCCACAATGACGCCTAAATCTTTTTCCTGGGTGGTGTTTCCTAATGTGGAACCTTGCATCGTGTAACCATAGTTTGGGTTGTTCTTCCCTAGGTGCATAACCTTGCACTTGTCCACATTAAATTTCATCTGCCATTTTGATGCCCAGTCTTCCAATTTATCAAGATCCTCTTGCAATTTTCCACAATCCTCTTGGGTTTTAACAACTTTAAATAGTTTTGTGTCATCTGCAAATTTGATAACCTCACTCGTTCTTCCACTTTCCAAGTCATTTAACGAATATGTCAAAAAGCAGCGGACCCAGCACGGATCCCTGGGGTACACTACTATTCACCTTTCTCCATTGGGAAAATTGGCCATTTAGCCCTACCCTCTGCTTTCTATCTTTTAACCAGTTCCTGATCCACAATAGTACACTGCCTCCTATCCCATGACTCTTTAGTTTTGCCAAAAGTCTCTGATTAGGGACCTTGTCAAAGGCTTTCTGAAAGTCCAGATACACAATATCAACCGACTTACCTTTGTCCACCTGATTATTCACTCCTTCAAAAAAACAAAACAGATTAGTAAGACAAGATCTTCCTTGTCTAAAGCCATGTTGGCTGTCTCCCATTAGGTCATGACTATATACATGCTGAGTAATTTTATTCTTTATGATGGTTTCTACCATTTTTCCTGGTACTGACGTCAGGCTCACCGGTCTGTAGTTTCTCAGATCACCCCTGGAACCCTTTTTAAAAATTGGTGTTACATTGGCGATCCTCCAATCTTCAGGTATTAGAGATGATTTTAATGATAGTTCACAGATTACTAATAGCAGGTCTGCTATTTCATATTTCAGTTCTTTCAACACCCTTGGATGTATACCATCCGGCCCAGGTGATTTGCTACTCTTCAGTTTATCTAATAGTTGTAATACATCTTCCCGATGTATCGATATTTCCTTCAATTCTTCCGCATTTTTAAATACCACTTCAGTCATGGGTAACATCCCTACATCTTCCTCAGTAAAGACTGAAGCAAAAAATTAATTCAGTCTTACCGCTATCGCCTTGTCGCCTCTTAGTGCTCCTTTAACCCCTTTATCATCTAATGGACCAACTGACTCTCTCACAGGTTTTTTGCTACGAATGTACTTGAAAAGGTCTTTACTTCGCGTTTTTGCTTCCGCAGCAAGCTTCTTCTCAAATTCTCCCTTTGCCTGCCTTATTAATGCCTTGCATTTGACTTGCCAGTGCTTGTGCTTTTTCCAGGTTTCGTCATTTGGCTCTTTTTTCCATTTCCTGAAAGATGCTTTTTTGGCAACAACAGCCTCTCTGACCTCACCTTTAAACCATGCTGGCAGTTTTTTGGACTTCCTTCCACTTTTCTTAAAGCGTGGAATACAGCTGGTCTGGGCTTCTAAGATAGTATTTTTCAACAACAGCCAAGCCTGATGTACGTCTTTAACCTTTGCAACTGCTCCTTTTAGTTTTTTCTTAACTGTTTTCCTCATTTTATCATAGTCTCCCTTTCGAAAGTTAAAAGGTAGTACTGTGGATTTCCTTACTATCCCTCCTCCGCTAATTAAATCAAAGGCGATCATGCTATGATCACTTTTGCCAAGTGGCCCCAACAACCTTATCTCTTGCACTAGATCTGGTGTTCCACTAAGGACTAGGTCTAATATGGCTTCCCCTCTGGTCGGTTCATGAACCAGCTGCTCCAAGAAGCAGTCATTTATTTCACCTAGGAACTTTATCTCCCTAGCATGTCCTGACGTGACACTGACCCAGTCGATACCGGGGTAGTTGAAATCACCCATTATTATTACTGCGCTGTAACTTTTGTTAGCTTCCTTGATTTCTTTGAGCATTTCATCATCCATTTGGTCATTCTGGCCAGGCGCTCGATAGTTTTTGGTCTAGCATCTGCTCCAAGAGTTTTTTCAGAGGCATATTCCAAGTTGGCCACCCAGGCCCTTGTGTGCCGGATCAGAAGCGGGACGCACAGAGCAGACCCGATTCTGATTGCATGGGGGCTGGACATGCCCTATGGGATTGGGATCGGGTATGGGCCTGTACGTGCAGGCCGGGACACGATTCAGATCAGCCTGCACACAAAGGCCCCTGCCCAGCTATCTCAGTAGGCTCCTGAAGTGAGCTACGATCCCCGGGAGCTGGCCACTTGTTCCTTTCCCCGCAGCCTTATCCCCCATCTGGCCTCCCATAGCCAGGGTTGGGCTGTGGGGAACCCCATGCACCCTCTTGCCCCACTTCCACCACTCGGGTCTGCTGTCCAGTACAGGGCTGACTTCAGAATTGGCCCTGTATATTTGAGGCTGCGGACCGCCCACTGCCCGCCCTCACCCCGCCTCTTCGACGCTTCTTCCTGCCCCGTCTAAGCCTCCCAGTACAAACTCCTTTTTTGTACAGGGAAGCTTTCATCAGGGATGGCAAGAAGGGCAAATAGCAGGGATGGTTGTCCCAACGGGATGTCCATCCCCGCTATTCGTGAGTCAAAATAGACCCCCCAAAGTGTCTGTAAGTAATAGCGGCCTATCTCTGCACCATAGCCATCTTCATCTTCCCTTACTCAGATGACTGACTTATCAAGGGCGATTCTCCTCAGGTAGTGACCATGTCTCTCCAGCACACCATCTCTGTGCTTCAGTATCTAGGCTTTGTGGTCAACTACCCAAAGTTTCATCTCGCTCCGACTCAAAAATTAGAGTTCATTGGGGCACTTATGGATAACACACAAGCTCGAGCCTTGCTTCCAGGAGACCACCTCCACCGCCTCATTGAGCTGGCCGATATCTGTCAAAGCCAGTCTCGCATGAAGGCAAGGGACATGCTCCTTCTCTTGGTACACATGGCCTCCACAGTCCATGTTGTTCCCTATGCTCACCTTCACATGTGTCAAGCACAGTGGACTCTCTCCTCTTAATGGAAGCAGTCAACAGGTCATCTCACAAACAAGATCACCATCACTCCTCAACTTACAGACTCCCTCAAATGATGATGCAACCCTCAAAATCTCATTGGGTTACCTTTTCAGATGCCCTCACTTCAATGTACCCTGTTGACAGAGGCTTCCAAACAGGGCTGGGGAACTCACCTTGAAGGTTTAACTACGCAAAGCCTCTTGTTGCTAAAGGAAGCCTCTTACCATATCAGCCTCTTGAACTCAAGGCAATTCCCAATGCCCTTCGGGTGTTCCATCCTTAGTTGACCGGACAATCTGTACTCATTCAGACTGACTACCAGGTAGCCATGCATTACATAAACAAGCAAAGGGGAACTGGATCTTGCATCCTTTGCAGGGAGGCGATCCGCCTCTGGGCCTTCGCTGTCTCTCACTGGATGCTTCATCAAGCAGTTTACCTACCAGGAGAGCTAAATATGCTAGCGGGCAACTTGAGCCAAGCCCTTTGACGATATGAATATACTCTCCATTTAGCGACAGCATATCACATCTTTTGGTTATGGGGAACTCCCATAATCGACCTCTTTGCTACTCCAATGAACGCACAGCTTCCTTGATTCTGCTCCAGGATCCCTCCTCCACAGAGCCAAACCTTGGATGCATTTCTCCTTCATTGGGGACAGGGACTGCTTTACGCATTCCCACCCATTTTATTGATACTGAAGATGCTATTCAAGTTGCAAATAGACGGGAACAATGACGCTCATCACACCATTCTAGTCACATCAACCTGGTTTCCCCTGCTCCTTCGACTAGTGCAACACAAACCTCTCAGTCAGAGATGCACACCCAACCTCCTCTCGAAGGATCAGGGCTTGCTCCTCCACCCCAATCTGAGAGCGCTACGTCTGATGGTGTGGCTGCTGAAAGCCTAGTACTCTCTCACCTAGATCTTCCGGATGAATATAAGAACATATGATATGCCATACATCTAGCAATACCCCATCCACATCCAAACTCTATGAACTAATATTATCCAGTAAACACTGTATAGAGTTTGTAGTTGATTAATGTTAAGGCTACGGATCTCATGTAGCAACTCTCCCTACCTATTACTGTATATAAAACTTGTAATATGTTCACTTGTTAAATATTCCATTTTTACTATGTAAATAGTTTTACTACTGTTTTATGTCACATGTTTGGTTATCTGTAAACCGCCCCTGATCTCTGGAAGGGGCGGTATAGAAGAATCAAATAAATAAATAAATAAATAAATAACTACTGGGTCAGACCAAGGTCCATCAAGCCCAGTATCCTGTTTCCAACAGTGGCCAATCTAGGTGACAAGTACCTAGCGGTTTCTCCAGAAGACACAGGATCCACAATACTTGTATTGGGACAAGCAGTGGATTTCCTGGGTCCCCTTTAATAATGGTTTATGGACCTTTCCTCCAGGAACTTGTCCAAACCTTTTTTCAACCCAGCTACACTAACAGCTTTTACTACATCCTCCAGTAACGAATTCTAGAGTTTGATTATGCATTGAATGAAAAAATATTTTCACTTATTAGTCTTATATGGGTTACACTGTAGCTTCATTGCATTTCCCCTAGTCTTTCTATATTTTGATGGCGTAAACAATCGATCTACGTTTACCCATTCCACTCCATTCATCATTTTATAGAGCTCTATCATATCTCCCCTCAGCCTTCTCTTTTCCTGGTTGAACAGCCCTAACTTTTTAAGTCTCTCTTCATAGGGGTATCCTTCTATTCCCTTTACTATTTTGGCGGCTCTTCTCTATAGTTTTTCTAATTCCGTTATATCCTTTTTAAGATACAGTGACCAGAATTCCACACAATATTCAAGGTGCGGTCGCACCATGAAACAATACAGAGGCATTATAATATCCTTTGTTTTGTTCTCCATTCCTTTCCTTATGATTCCTAGCATTCTATTTGCTTTCTTGGCCACCACTACACACTGGGCAGAGGGTTTCAATGTGTTATCCATGATGAAGCCTAAATCGTTTTCCTGGGTGGTGATTCCTAATATGGAACCTTGTGTCATGTAACCATAGTTTGGGTTGTTCTTTCCCAGGTGCATAACTTTGCACTTGTCTACATTAAATTTCATCTGCTATTTGAACGTCCAGTCTTCCACTATTCACCTTTCTCAATTGGGAAAATTGGCCATTTAGCCCTACCCTCTGCTTTCTATCTTTTAACCAGTTCCTGATCCACAATAGTACACTGCCTCCTATCCCATGACTTTTTAATTTCGCCAATAGTCTCTCATGAGGGACCTTGTCATAAGCTTTCTGAAAATCCAGATACACTACATCGACTGACCCATCTTTGTCTGTTTATTTACACCTTCAAAAAATACAATAGATTAGTAAGACAAGACCTTCCCTGGCTAAAGCCATGTTGGCTGTCTGCTATTAAACAAAGACTATCTACATGTTCAGAAATTTTGTTCTTATAATGGTTTCTACCATTTTTCTTGGTAGTGACATCAGGCTCACAGGTCTGTAGTTTCCAAGATGACCCCTGGAACCCTTTTTAAATATTGGTGTTACATTGGCCATCCTCCAATCTTCAGATATTACTGATGATTTTAATGATAGTTCACAGATTAGTAAAAGTAGGTCTGCAATCTCATATTTCAGTTCTTTCAACACCCTTGGATGTATAAAATCAGGTCTCAGTTTATCAAATAGTTGTAATACATCTTCCTGGTTTATTGATATTTTCTCTCAATCCTTCTGCTGCATCAACGTTAAATACCATTTCAGGTATGGGTACCTTCCCTAATCTTCTTCAGTAAAGACCGAAGCAAAGAATTCATTGAATCTCTCTACTATGGCCTTGTTCGCTCTTAGTGTCCCTTTTACCCCTCTGTCATCCAGTGGTCCAGCTGACTCATAGTTTTTTTTTTGCTACGAATGTACTTGAAAAAGTCTTTATTATGCAGTTTTGCTTTCACAACAAGCTTTTTTTTCAAATTCTCTCTTTGCCTGCCTTAACAATGCCTTGCATCTAACTTGCCACTGCTTATGTTGTTTCCAGTTTTCGTCATTTGGCTCCTTTTTCCATTTCCTGAAAGATGCTTTTTTTGGCTACTGGGCTTCCAAGATAGTATTTTTAAACAACACCCATGCTTGATGTAAATTTTTAACCTTTGCAGCTGCTCCTTTTTTAATTTTTTTTATTTATAGCCTTTTACATATTAAATCCAGAAATACAACTCTGAATCTGAATCAGAATTAACAAAAAGAAAAGCCATTACTAACAAAACAGTCCTCTATCTAAAAAGAAAAACAACCCTGGCATAGACCACAATATGTTACCCCACTATAAGATCCAAGAAAAAAGAAATAAATTGCATATGTGAACCACCACTTAGGAAAAAAAAGATATCATAGGAGCATAGAATACATTATATGGCAGCCGATGTGAGACTATCCCCACCCCCACCCTCTTCCCTAGTAACAATAAACTGTAACAGTTGTCTGGGTTCAAAAAAGATATACTGACTAGATTGAAAATTAACCATATACTTACAAGGATATCTCAATTTAAACACCGCACCCAAGGCTTCCGTTCTCTGGCGTAAAGCCAGGAATGCCTTCTGCCTCTTTTGGTATCCCTCGCCAAATCAGGAAAAATTAATATTTTAGAACCCATAAACTGGGATACAGACAATTTACGAAAATATAATTTAAGTACAGTATTCCTATCTGACTCAAAGGCAAAATTAACTAATAAAGTCGCCCTGCTGGTCACCACCTCCAAGGAACTCTCCAAAAATGCTGATAAATCCAATTGAGGCAACTCAAGATCCGCTCCAGGGGCCCGCTGAACCCCGGGCTCCGAAGGGGATATTGATACATATTGAGTTTTCACCACAGGAGGCAATGAATCAGCGGGCATCTGCAAAACCTCGATAAAGTATTTACGGACCAAGTGCATAGAGGCCAACAAGGGTGACCGAGGAAAGTTCAAAAATCTCAAATTGTTCCTACGAAGACGATTGTCCAAATACTCAATTTTTCGTGCCTGCTCCGACTGGTCTTTCTCATTAACCACTCTAAGGGACTCAAGTCCTTCCATCTTAGATTCCAAAGAAGAAAGTCTAGTTGAATAAGCCACCACCTCTGAGTCCATCAGGGCTGAGCTTTAATATCCACAAGTTGCTGCGAAAAAGAACTCACAAATGGAAGAAGGGTTTGCTGGATGGCAGAGAGAGAGCTTCCCACAAGCTATCGAGAGTAACCCGCGCTGGTTTTTCCACATACCCAGGTAGCCTGAAGTCCAAAGTACCGGACAAGCTAGGCGTCTGCTGTTTCAATTCCCCACTATCAGAGGAGGAGGAGAATCCCTCTCGTCTCCTTACCGCGGCTCCACCGCCTGCTACCGTCGCTTCTCTCTTCACGGGGGAACCCCCCACAGTCACCGGCAGCTCCCGTCCCGGAGAAACACCGGATACCTGCCCCACCATGGGTCGGATTCCAGGCTGAACTGGGGGCGCCTGTACAGGACTCAATTCCACCCCATTTAAGCTCAGATCCAATGAAACATCCAAAGGATCCGTCGAAGCCATAGCCGCCGTTGGAACGCAAAAAACGGCTATCGACGACTGCACCAAACCACCAGATGGAGTCGAAGCCTCAGGGGGTTTCTGGGTGCGCTGTTTCCTTTTCCTCCCCATTGAGGGGAAGGTGCAGAGCCGGTTCAGAGCACTCAAACTCGGCTTCCTACTCCACCGCCATCTTGGATCCAAAAGCAGCTGCTCCTTTTAGTTTTTTCTTATCTGTTTTCCTCACTTTTTCATAGTCTCCTTTTTGAAAGTTAAAAGGCAGTACTGTAGATTTCCTTGCTGCCATGCCTCCATTTATTAAATCAAACGCGATCATGCTCTGATCATTATTGCCAAGTGACCCCAACACCCTTATCTCTTGCACCAGATCTTGAATTCTACTAAGGAGTAGGTCCAAGATGGCTTCCACTCTTGTCTGTTCATGAACCAGCTGCTTCAAGAAGCAGTCATTTATTTCATCTAGAAACTTGATCTCCCTAGCATGTCCTGCCATGACACTGACCAGTCGATACCGGAGTAATTGAAATCACCCATTATTATTCCTGTGCTGTAAATATTGATTTCTTTGAGCATTTCATCGTCCTTTTGTTCATTCTGGCCAGGCGGTCGATATTACTCTCCCACTGCCCTTGCCTTCCCCCATTTACATGGAATTTCAATCCATAGAGATTCTACAGAGTAGTCTGTTTCCTGCAAAACTTTAATCCTGTGTGACTCAATGCCCTCTCTAACAAAGAGCGCAACCTCTCCACCAATTTCATCTACTCTATCATTGTGATATAATTTGTACCCACTGGTTGTCCTGCTTCCACCATGTCTCTGAGATACCAATACCTTCTCATTTAGTGCTATATATTCTAACTCTCCCATCTTATTTTTTTAGACTTCTAGCATTTGCATACAAGCATTTTAGAGGCTGTATTTTATTCATATTAATCTGGTTTTTTATTTATTTATTTATTTAACAGTATTTTTAAACCGCCTTATCTTATTAATCAAGGTGGTATCACAGCAAACAATCGGGTAAAGTGAGTGTGTTAATCATGCAGTGAGGGTGCAATTTAGTTGAGTGTGTGTTGTATCGTGTGCTAGATTGGGGTGAGCTATGTACAAGGTGTGGTGTGTTGCGTGCTAGAATGGTTTGAGCTATGTACAGTGTGGGCTATATACAGTGGTGCTGGTTACCGGTAGGCAGGGGTAATATGGAATATTTAAGTTTTGTCTGCTCTGTATCTTAAGGCATTTAAAAATATCCTCCTGGGTCTAGAAAATACTCCACTCGATGTACTTATACCTTCAAATGATACAAGATTTCCCTCTGGTGTTTCCAGAGGGGTTTCAGCCCATTTAATTGCCCAGTGGAGACCCTACTCCAATATCTTCTCCATCATTTTACGGCAGAACTAAAGACAAATTCAGGTCATGTCCACCTTAGTGCCATTGTGGTCTCTCACCGTCCACTTGACGGACAGCCAATATCCATTTATCCTCTGGTAGCACACTTCATGCACGGCCGTCTCCTAACTAGGCCACCAATCAGACTGCCTCCGGTTGTCTGGGACCTCACTGGTGTTCCTGCTCAGCTGCTTAAACCTCCCTTTGAACCCCTTGTCTCTGACTCACTGAAGTTCCTCATTTGAAAGGTCACCTTCTTGGTTGCTATCACTTCAGCTTGTCATGTCAGTGAATTACAAGATTTGGTGGCTTATGCTCCTTACACACGCTTCCACCATGATAAAGTGATCCTCTGGACTCATTCTTGCTTCCTTCCTTTCCACCTTAATCAGTCAGTTTCCCTTCTGACCTATTTCCAAGACCTCATTCATTTTGAGCTGAAGCAACGCTGCATACCCTGGATTGCAAGAGAGCTTTAGCCTACTATTTGGACAGAATTAAAGCCCATCGACAGTCTTCAAGGCTTTTTGTATCATTTGATCCTAGTCACTTGGGCCTACTGGTAACCAAGCGCACCCTTTCCGACTGGATTGCGGATTGCATTTCCTTTGCTTATGCGCAGACTGGACTCTCCCTAGAGGGTCACATCGCAGCTCACAACATACGAGCCATGGCTGCCTCAGTCGCCCATCTACATTCTGTATCTCAGAGATCTTCCGGGCTTCAACATGGTCTTCCATTCATAACTTTGCTGCCCATTACTGCTTTGACAAGGACTCCAGTAGAGACACAAACTTTGGCCAAGCCGTCCTTCAGCACCTTTTTGGGACAGCTTCACCTCCTTCCCCCCAGCCCTCTGTTCCTACCATCTACGCTCTCACTATTGAGCAGAGAGTGTGCTCAAGGGGCTGAGTCTAATGAATCCTTACTCTACCCTCATTGCAGTTCGGGGTTTTTTTCCCTGTTGGTCGCACCTTACTCCTCTCTGGCATCTATGACAGCCAGAAGCTAGAGAGTCCCATATGCGAAGACTGCACTTCTGCTTGTTCCTGGAGATAATGTAGTTACTCACATGTTACAGGTGGTCTCCGGGTACAGCAGGAATCGGTCTTCATAACCCACCCTCCTCCTCTGGGATTTTTAGCATGTTTTTTTTCTGAGCTCTATACCTTACTGAAGAGAATTGCTGGGAAGGTGGGAAGGCAGGCACGCATGCATGGAGGGATGCTCCCAAAAGCATTCCTATTGGATGCTGAGGAGTCTTCCTATGTGGGAACACTAAAGATCATCTCCCATTTTGTGTCTATGAGCCCTTAGTATTCTACTTCTTCCTGCTTTCAATTACAACCCACCATTTCTAACTTAATCTTGAAGCCAGCCTATGGCTCACTGCCCTGTGTGATTCAGTCCCTGTCACTGCTTTCTCTGAAACACTCAGACTTACTGAAGCCTTTCCAAGACTGCAATGACAGAACTACACATAAAAGTCAATTAAAAAGAAATATAACTAAACAAACACTGTATAGACCAGTTTCAGTAATACTCTCCAAAGGACAGTAAATTAAGAATAATGGGGGCCATATTCAAAGGAATTAATGTGTCTTGCAGACCTGCTAACTTTATTAATCGTCTGAGTGGGATATTCAGCAGCACATCAATGGTACGTGCCACTCAGTATCTCCCTTTAATGCTGCTAGACGCCTTGATGCTAACTGCTTAGCATTGGGACATTCTAGGAGTGGTGGTGAAGATAATCAGGCAGCGGCAATATTCATTTATTGCCTGGTTCTCTTAAAGTGGCTAAAATTAGGCAGGATAAAGGCTGTCCTAACTTTAACCGCTTTAGTTAACTGGGCAGCAGCTGAATTTCACTGCTGCCTTGTTATATATGCAATAGTTTATATTCGCTTAACCTGTAAACCACTTTTTCATTGAGATAAAGCGGTATATAAAAATATCTAAATAAAATAATAAATAATAGCTGCTGGGCTATCCAGTTAACCTGGATATTAAATCCCATGTCCAAATATAACCCCAGCATTGAATATCCAGGTCTTGATTAAAGCAGCAACAGTGCTGGTTGCCACCACTAGATATCAACCCCAATATATACAGTGGTATGCAAAAGTCTTGCATAAGCTGCATAATCAAGCTATTCTCAGTTTTATTTTTATTTATATTTTTATTGTTTTTCAAACAAAAACTTAACAAGTAAAACACTTGCATTAGAAATAGGGGAAATTTCAGTAAATACAAACAAACCCAGAAAAAATCAAATGGCAATAAAAAAGAAAGAAACCCCTCTAACAGCCCACAAGAGAGAGAAATCCAAAAAGGAAAAACTAATTAATACACAATATACAAAGAAAAACAAGCATTCGAACAGCCCTAAATAAAACACATGTCTTCAAGAACCCTCTCACTCACCCCCTAAAGAGCCTCGAGTATTTAAAAAGGAAAGTAATCGAGAAGGATACAAAAAAATATAGGAATTTCCCTGAAGTTTTACCAGGAACTTACAAGGGTATTTAAGAAAGAAAAAACCTCCAAGCTGGGAAACCGGTGGCCGCAGGATTAAAAACTCACTCCTACGGCGTCTGGTCTCCCTAGCTAAGTCAGGAAATATGCGGACAAGACACCCCTTAAATAATACATTCCTTTTTTTAAATAATAGCCGCAATAACCAATCACGATCAGAAACTAAAGCGAAAGTAACAATACAAGTAGCAGATTTTACTAACACATTATCCGAAGTCTCAAGCAATTCAGACACATTTAGTTCATCCAATCCACCCAGCCCAGCGGCCCCAGAAGAAACCGAGACCTTACGGACTTTAGGAAGATAATAAACTTTAACAACTGGAGGACATGAATCAACAGGAACACCCAAACATTCAACTAAATATGATTTAAACATTTCCTTTGGGGAAATAGTTGACAAAAAGGGAAAATTAATCAATCTAAGGTTAGCCAACTTAGAAAAGTTCTCAAATTGCTCCAGCTTCATCTTGATCTGGATGGAGTCCTTAACAAAGGACTCAGATAAAGTCTCCAGTTGAGTATTCTTAACTGAAACTTCTTCTACCGAGACTTTTAACAAAGTCAAATCATGCTCTAAATTTGAAACATTCGTTGAGTTAGCTATAACCTGTTCCTGAATACGATTAATCTGAGAGACAAATGCTTCTCCAAGTTGATTAATAGCCATCCAAATAGATTTTAGGGTGAAGTGCTCCGGCCGTGGCAATGCAAAGGAAAAAACAGACCCTCGTTGAGTGCTTGACAGAGTACCACAGGGCTGTGAGACTCCAAAAGAGGGGAGAACGGCGTCTCCAACCGACACCTCAGCAAGGTTCACCGACCTGTGCAAAGCTCCTTCTTCCTGCCCGGTCGAGGGGAGTTTCCCCACTGACATGCTGATCACAAGCGGCCTCAGAGGTTCTGCCAAGATCCCCACCTCGGGGGAATCCAGCGTCTCCACACTCTGCTGAGCAGACATCAGGCAGGGCTGCTTCAGGACATGACGTGCTTCCGGGGGCGTGAAAACACTACTCGCAGAAGACGCCGAGCTTCCCAGCCCCGATCGATCTCCGAGCGAAACACTGCTCCCCGCGGCAGGCTGGGGCTCCCGGGGCCGCACAACAAAGGTATCCAACGGACCAACAACAGGAGTCGAGGTACACGAGGGTGCCTGAGGCTGCACTTCTCGCTTACTCTTCCTCTTCCGTCCCATCAGGAAAAACGACTCAGGAGCCTAAATGGTGCTTGTCGCCATCTTGGATTTCTCCCGTTACCCAATTCTTCTCAGTTTTATTTTGATAATATTTCCAAATTCTGTGGCAGAATCCTGGCTTATTATATACTGCTTTGTTGCAAATTTAATTTGGCAGCCATTTCTGCATGCAAAATTATTTGTAAACTTTTTTGTATGGCTGTCATGAGGAAACGATGCCCCAGTACAATCAACCAGATTCTGTGTTGAAGCCGGATCAATATGAACCAATAGAATACTGTGCTTCCTCAGCCAAAAAGAAGTCATATTTGATAGTCAATCAGTGTATGGAATTTTGGCGGCACATATGGTTTGATTTTAATGTGGATCTAATGGTTTGTATCGCATCTGATGCTCAACATCCTGGCATGGTGAAGTGGTCACATTTTCTATCAATGGAGGACTAGGTCTGTGTGGTGGTTTTACATGAGAAGGGGTATTCCAGCCTGCAGATTGCAGCAAAGGTTGGCTGTAATCAGAGCACGGTTGTCTGCATTCTGCTGATGTATAAGGAGACTAGAAATACATCATAGCGGTTGACCTAAAAAGTCAACCAAGATGGACGACAGGGCCTTGATAAGGACATCTCTTGACAACCACAAGCTGTTCTCCCCTGAGCTTCTGCCAGAATAGAAGGAGAAGTGTTCTTTTGCAGTTTGCACTTCCACTGTGAGGAGACGATGCTTGGAGTATAGGTTGAGGGGCTGTAAGGCATGGAGGAAGCCACTACTAATGGTGGAACAGAGGAAGAGACCCATTGAATGGCATCTAAGTACTCAAAATGGAGCATGACTGACTGGTAGAAAGTTCTGTTCAGTGACGAAAGCACGTTCTTTATTTTGGGTGACCAGGGCAAAACCTGTGTGAGGAGGTTTCCTCATGAAGAGTACAAACCAGAGTTCTTGAATATCTCTATGAAGCATCCAACCAAGGTCTTGATCTGGGAATGCATGGCAGCCAGTGGTGTTGGAAGACTCCATTCATTGATGAGATGGTGAATACAGTGAAATTCATAGGAATTCTGCAGAAATGCATGCTGCCATTAGCTGAGCAACTGTTTCCTGGCAGATATTTCTTCCAGGATGACAATGCATCTTGCCACCGAGCGAAAACTGTCGCCGGTTGGAAGAAAATAAACTGAGTTCAGACTTTTGACTGGCCAGCTCAATCACCCGATTTCAAACCGATTGAGAATCTTTGGTACAAGATATCAGTTGAGATCACCAAGAAGCAACCGCGGACCAAGAGAGAGCTGATTGAGTCTGGAATTGCATCACAATGCGAGAACACATCGTCAAACTAGTCCACTCCATCCCAGACAGATGCCATCTGGTGAGAAAGAGCAAGTGCTGACTGCCAAGTACTAATGGCTACCAACAACTAAAAACAGCCCTTTTCAGGGCTACCTAGTGAAATTAAGAAGAAAACTTGCACACTGCCAACATACATGGAACAGAAAACATAACAACGTTTTGGGCACACATTGCATCTTTGTACACAGGTTCACAACCAAACAAACATTTTGTAATAAATAATCACAAAAGAACACTCAAATCATGGTAAATTGGTCAGATTTGTACAAAAGACAAAAGGGAAGAAAGTGGCATGTAGAAGGGGTTGTAAATTGTAACGGATTTTGTCCCTGTGATCCAAACAACTGAAAACTGCCACCCATGCAAGACTTTTTCACACCACTGTATAACTTTCTATTTACTAGTACCAAAGCCTGGCATATTTTACATTACTCATGAGCTCACCATTTATTCTAATGACTGGGCCCAGCAATATGCATGCATTGATAAATACACTTAATGCTAGGTCCACAGAAAGTAACTGAAATAATAAAGTGCACAGAGTACAACTGTGATGTTGAAAAAGAGCTTCCTTTCACCTTGGATTGGGACCCCATGATGGTGGCGGTGGGGGGCCAAGAGGCACTCCTCCAAACTTCACTGTCTGGCCTTCAGCTCCACAAGTGAAACAACCATAACTTTTTAAAATTTGCCATGCCACCTTCCTCAATGTTAGCACATTCTGCTTTGCCCCTGAGAGCTGGAGAAGAGCATAACTACTACTATTACTATTGAATATTTGTATAGCGCTACAAGACATATGCAGCACTGCACAGACACATGTAAAAGAGTCCCTGCTCAACAGAGCTTTCAATCTAGTCAAGACAGACAACACAGTAGCTGTAGACATGGGATAAATCTATGGGGAATAGTAAGGAAACACAAAGGAGATCAGGTGAGTCAAGATCCGAAAGTGGCAGTGAAGAGGTGAATTTTCATTCTGGATTTGAAAAGGGTCAGAGAAGGTGCCTGATATACAGACTCAGGTAATTTATTCTGGGCTTAAGGAGCAGCAAGGTGAATGGAGCAAAGTCTGGAGTTAGCAATAGAAGACAAAGGCACAGACAGAAGCGATTTGCCAAAAAAGTGGAGTTCCCTAGGAGGAGTATTGGGCTGACCTCATGCAGCTGTTATCGCAAGACTTTGCTCCAGCAGCATGAGGTAAGGCGCTTATGCGCTTCCCTGTCTGCTGGATGAGGTAGCATAGAGAATGCTATCATTGAGGGAGGTGGTGTGGCAACATTTTGAAAAATTATGTTTGATATACTCTGCCCTTGCTGCTGCAGCACAGGAACACTGTGATCCCCTCATTGAGGAAGCTGCTTGGATGGAATTTACACCGCTAGAACTGTTGAATTTGCAAGTATAAAGCAGGAAGCAATCCAGAAGTTCCCCTAGGAAGCAGAGGAGTAACTATAAATATTTTAGGTTAGTGAATGATGTTACTGAAATAAGTTTGAGATCTCATTGATCAGCAGCAACATCCAACACAAATCTTTTTTCCATGTGTTGGTGAACACAGCTACTCATGTTCCCAAGGTCCTTACTACTTAACATCTTTCCCTGCACTCCATGGGCTTTGTCCTCCACACATAGGCAGGGGCAAACTGCGCCCTGGTCGCAGATGATAGCTGGACATTCTCAGGAACCACTGCACAAAAAGAATACAGCAGACCTAATGTACTTTTGCTTCAGCCTTTTTTTCTCTCATCCTGCTCAGCCAGGGCAGATCTGAAAAAGACTGTTGCCCTCTTCACTTCTCATTGGCCAGATCTTTCCATATACACTTCAATTGTCTCTTTGAGTCATGTGGACTGGGACACAGTGTAATCCCACGCAGCAAGGAAAATTTGAGGCAGCTACAACTGAACTGACACTAACTTCCTTAAGATCCTGGTTGTATCTTGGCAGGGGAGGATTCAAGATGGCCACCGAGTGAAGACACGCTCCGGAGGTGTGCGGTTGGTGCAGAATGCTGGCTTCTGGAATTATTTCGTTTTTGCCTGTTTCTTTTGAATAATGGGGAAGAGGAAAGGGAAGGTTACTTACCCCGAGGAGAAGCCTCCCCCTAACCAGCCGCCTATTACCAATTTCGTGACCCTCGGAGCCACACAGCACTCTGCCGGGGAGTCAGTCGGTGCTGACCAGAAGGCGGTCTTATCGACGTCAGACGTGAGTCTGAGCCCCGAGCAACGCGCTCCTCCAGATGAGTCTTCTTTGCTACTTGCTGACTTGGCTCACCGGCTGAATCAGAGCCCCACTGGGGCTTCTGCTTTACCGTTGTCTTCGGGGGTGTTGCCGAGTTCACCGGAGCCGTTGGGTGGTGTTGGAGCTGAGGAAGCCACTACTGCTGCTGTACCAGTTGTTGAGACTCGACCTGTGATTTCCTCGACGTCCTTCGGAGCGGGAATTGCTGTTTCAGGGAGTGCGGTGAGCTTTGCGGGTCCTGCAGCCTACGTCCCCTTGGTGAAACCAGCTGTGGTAACTTTAGATTCCATTTGGACGGCGATAACTTCGCTGGAGCACTCCGTTTCCAATCGCTTGACTGTTGTGGAGAAAATTACCAAGGAGTCATGGATGAGGTTGGAGCATCAGGAACGAACCAGTAAGGACTCTATCCAAACACTTGGAACATTGGCGGGACAATATTCAAATATTTCATCGCAGTGCTCCTCTTTAATAAAGGATAGTGCTGCTATTCATGTTAAGCTAGAAAGGTTGGAGAACTTTTCTAAGCGTTTGAATTTACGTTTTGTCAATTTTCCAGTCTCTACAATTGTTTCCCCTGTAGAGTTATTTAAAAAGTATTGTTTGGAGATTTTAGGGATGCCTGAAGCTGCCCTCCCCCCTACCTCAAAACTTTATTATTTGCCTTTAAAGAAACGTGAAATGTCTAGTGCTGTTGATATTGGGGAAGGGGTTCAGAGGGACAGTATGGATGTTCTTAATCTCTCTCAAGTGTTTGAAGCTTCTGATCAGGAGGTTATGAAGAGGGCGACTCTTTTGGTGGGGTTTTTACTGGAACCTGATAAAGTTTGGACCTTAAAGTTGTTTTTTAGGAATTCTGATAAGCTTTTTCTTGGTCAAAAAGTTTGGGTTTTTCCCGATGTCTCCTATGAGACCCAGAGGAAACGGAAAGTTTTGATGTCCATGCGCCCAGAGGTAATTTCATTGGGATATTCCTTTTTGTTAAGGTTCCCGTGTAAATGTTTGATTAAATCTGTCTCGTCTAGATTTATTTTCTATGACCCAACTCAATTACGTGCTTTTTTGGATGCTAGGGTTGCTCCGGATTTAGTCGCTACTCCAGTGGAACCTGATTAGATCGACTCATTGGGAACGCTATAATGTTTAATGTCCCTTGGTGGATTTTCCTAGGGAATTATTACCTATTTTGTTTAATAATATCATGCCTTTGTTAATTACCTTCTCTCCCCCCCCCCCCAGTTTAGTGGGCTAGAGTGTTAGATGTGCTTAGAAATATTGTTTTTACCCTTAGAAGGTGGAATGTTGTTATATGTATTTATTTGTTTTTTTGCTTAAGCACATCTTCCCTTTTTCTTTCAAGTATGTATCTATTGCTTGATGTAATTATTGAAATTTCAAAATAAATAAATAAAAAAAAAAGAAAGATCCTGGTTGTATCTTGATGATGGGCATGAAAGCATAGGGTAACTGCACTGAGTGCAAGGTATGAGGATTCAGCACTCCCTTTGGATTATGTTGGTGAATTCAGTCCCTGCCACTGCATGGGATAAACAGAGAGGATCTCTATATAGGAAGAGGAGCATTCCTGCTCAAAGCAAAATTCAAATAACTTTTATACTTTAAAAAAAATCATAGATTGGGGGTAACCTGCATGGAGCGGCAGTTACAAACCTAAACACCTTTCTGGGCAGACTAGATAGGCCATGCTGATCTTTCTGCTGTCATTTACTATGTTCTTGCCCATGCAAATCTTCTGGTCTAAGATGCCTCTTGACTCTGGCATCCTGTCAGGATCAGCCCAACCATTAGACAGCACTAGACAGTTGCCTGTACGGGCAGCTTCTGACAGGCAGCAAAGAGCAGCAGCAGTCAAAGCAAAACAATAGATTCTGGCAGCCACATAAACTCAAAGGACCATCAGCAGGTTTTTTTTACCTCCAGAGTGAGCAGGCACACACAGACATAAAAAGCAAAATTTATAATTACAACTTTGATGTCAAATTATGCATTTTTACAAGGTTGTTGTGAGAGGGTTAGTGTTGGATGATCATGACTGTTGAATTAAATTATTAAAATCTTGAGGGAGGGCATAAGGCTGAAGGTTTGCCTAGGATGCCCAATACCCTTGCACTGGCCCTGCTGCATCTGCCCTCTTGCTAAGTTCTATGGGCAGACTATGCCTTCTTCCACTAATCCAAACCATTTTCTGTTGGCTTCTCAGTTCAGTCCAATGTGGGGTGGCACCTGGAGATTTCCTGGGAATCTTTGGAGACCTGGAGATGTCACTAAAATCTTGGAGTCCGATATTCAGTGTCAGTGGCTAGTGCTGCTAATGCAGCTAGCTGCCGGCACTGAATATTAAACCTGGATATTCAATGATGGGGTCATATTTAGCCTCTGCATTAAATATCCGGTATTAGTGCATAGGTCTCTCGCTAACTGGTCAGCAGTATAGCGATACCCGGCAAAGAGTCCTGGGTTAAACTGATCTTCAGTCAAACCTAGCTGGCTTAGTTTTTGGCTGAAAATTAGGATAAATCTCGCTCACTGAACCTCCTCATCCCCCCCCCCCAACCCCCCGTTCCTCATTACATTTTAATTAGAGAGATAAACCAAATGCATTGGAAGGAAAAGTGTTGGGGCTGTTTTTCTTAGATGAGTGTAGACTATTGGGGGAGGGGTATTATTAGGGACTGGGAGTTGGAAGAGTGGGAGGGAAGATTTTATTTGCTAATCTGTTATATGCTTCTGGATTTTTGTTGAAACGTGTTATCAAGTCTTGTGAAAGTAAATTGAAGTAAAGAATGGGTATGAAGGAAACATTTGAATGGAGGAAAAAGAGAAGACGTGGTTTTTTAATGCTTGTATTAAGTAAAATCAAAAATATATACTATAGAAGATAATCTTATAACAGGCTAACAAGCTTGCACAATACAATAAGTATGCATAGGATATACGTGTAAGTTTAGAAAACACTATTTCTGCAAGTAAGATGCTGTTTTACCCATGGAAGTATCTTTTTAAATTACTGCCATAAAACCGTGATATAATTTCATCTTGGGGTTCCAGTAACATTAGCAATGACTCAGATCTTCCTATTAACATCATAGCTAAAAATCCTTGGAATTTTAGCTGTATTCATGATGGTTTCCTATCTGCTAGTGTAGTGGTCATCATTTTGGTCATACATTCTTTTTCTAATAGTGATATCACATTTAAAGTTACTTTTAGGCCTGGCAATCTACTTCCGGTAGCACCTTGCCAAGAAAACCCAGGGGCTGGGTCTCTAGGAGTCAGCATTGACATGACAGCACACATTGCTGTGCATTGCATTTTTTTTTTCTGTAGAGATGGAATCTTTTTCCATTATTGCTTTGAAGCTGAAGTCAGCAGACTGGGTGATGCTTGCTAATGAGTTTGTAAAGCTGCTTATATTGGCAGCACTTCTAATTACTCCTCTTTTCCACTCCTGCCCACCCACTGTGTTCCAATTACATAAGGAGAATATCTGTCAGATGACATCTGTTTAGTATCTGATATCACACTCAGGGCATTTGAAAAATGGCTGCTTTTGCCTTTAGCCTTCAGTTATTTCCAGAGAATGAGCCATACATACTTGCATGAAATATTAAGAGATCAATAAGAGATAATTGCCCTATAGTAGAAATGTTCTTGGAAAATCAGATGTAGGCCTGTTAAGTTTCAAACATTTGGTAGAAGAGCTGTTGCTTTCCGCATTCATGCTGGCAGGAGTTTGGGGGACAGTGAACTGGTGCTTCATGAAGCAGGGGAGCAGAAGCACAAAAAGACTGTCTGCTCAGCTACTGCTATCATCTATTCCTGCAGGTTGTTGGCTGGCATAGAAATGTTTTACTAATGGGCTGGTAGGGGAGAAAAAGGGTAACCAGGACTCTAATCCTGCTTCTGTCATTGACACTGCAATCTCCCATTACCTCAGATACCCACTGAATACCTATTGCCATTGTACAGTGCTGTGAACATTCAGCAGCACTATAACGATAAGTTCTATGGAAGAGAAGGGAGTATCAGGTGTGCTGGAGAAGCATGTCTCCTCGTCTGCCCTGTGGTCGCATTGGAGAAGGAGTAGCAGATAGAGGAAATGGGAAAGAGAAACTGGATAAAGGGGTTGATAGAGGTATAGAGGAGCTCAGGAAGGGACTATGGAGGATGAGAGATGGGAAATGAGAAGGGAAAAGGAGATATGAGAGAGCTGAGAAGGGAAGCTGGTTGGGAGAAAAGGAGAAGGCCTGGGAAAGCAGTTAGGAGATGCAGATTGTGAGGAGGAGGGGATATATATTTTGGGAAAGAAACTATTAGAAGGTCTACTGGCTAGGAAAGAAGGAGAGAAGCTGTGAATGTGGAGAGGATTGATGGTGAGAGGGTCTTGGAGTAGAGCTGGAAGAGCAGGACAGAAGGGAAGAGTTGACACAGAGTGCAGGAGGGGATGGGAAAGAAGCTAAGAGGAGACAAGGGCTGGTAATGAAAGAGGAGATGACGGGAATAACAGATTGTAAAAGCTGAGGGGGAAAAAAGGACATGGCTTGTAAGAGAGAAGGAAGAACATTCAGAAGAGCTGGGAGCTGTGACGGTGAGAGGAGCTGAGGGAGGATCAGGTTGGGAAAGGGGAATGGGAGGTGAATGATGGGACATGAGTAGGGACAGGGGCATGGAAACTAAGAGAAGGGACATGGATGGGGGGAGAGTTGCTGAGAGAGGAAACATTAGCAAAAAGGAAGAAAAGGAACCTGGGGGCTGGAATGAGGGGCTGGGAAAGAAGGGCATGAACTGAGAGAGCGGCAATAAAAGGGAAATTTAAGAGGGAGAGAGATGAAGATGCCTAAGAGAGAAGTTGTATGAAACTGGGAGAGGAGGATGGTTGATAGGGTAGTAAGCTGAGTGAAGGACTGTGAGAGGTTAGGGGCTCATAGTGGAAGGAAGAAGCATGAAATGTGAAGAGAGGGAAGAAAAGAAGAAACACGAGACTGAGGGGGAAGTTACTAAGCTGCAGTAAAACCCTGAATTTTACTACATTTTAATTTACCACGGGAATCACTAACCTGCGCTCGGTACCCACAGGGTAGTAACTCCTGTGGTAAATGAATAATGTAGCTTGTGATCAACCTCTCAAGCTGTGTTCTTCAGTTCCTCTTAAGCATTGGGCTGCTAACAGCTCAATGCTCCTCTTAAAGAGACCAGCATATGGAACAAAAGAAGCATAGCCTGGGGTCCCTTTCCCCTCTCTCCTAGTAAAGACGCCCTACAAAGATACCCCCATTTCAAGTCCCCTCCCCCCCTAGAGTCACTCCCAATAAAGACCCCCATTCCTCAAACACCTCTCACTCCTCTAGGCCCCCCAGCCTATCTTCTCTGATGGTCTAGGAGTATCAGAGCAAGAACAATCTTTAGTTGATCCTGCCCCTATCAGTGCTGGGTTCAAAGTGGCACCTGTGACCATTAGTGGTACTCTCATGGAAATACCGTTAGGGGTAGGTGTCTTATAAGGGTCTTACTTGCTATCTTTTCCCTCATATGGCAGTTTGACCTCTAGTAGTAGAACATAAGACTAACGATAGGGGTCATGGGCACCATTTTGAATTCGGTACTGACAGGCAGGAGTGACTGAGGATCACTGTTGCACTGATACCCCCAGATCAACAAGAAAACTTTAAGGCACGCCTGGCGGCCTATGGGGAGTGGGGATCTTTCTTGGGAGTGCCCCTATGGGAAGTGGAAGGATTTGGAATATGTATTTGGGGGGCAGTATTTGCTGAGAGGGAGAGGGAGTGGGACCCCAGGACCATGCTTCTTTTGTTCCATATGTTGGCCCCTTTAAGATGTCACTCTGGAGCTTTGAGCTGACATTATTTTTCCAGGAATAATACAGACTGAAGTGCAACACAACTATGAGGGTTGCTCATAAAGTAATGCCCCACATGTTTTTTTCAGTCCAGAATGAAGATAGAGGTGTGAAATTGAAAGGGTAGTAACTTGGAACTTCAAAGAACACATGTGTGTAATTTTACAGTCGTCTGACAAATAGCGAGGCGGTAGTGATCCTTCAAATGGCGTCTGTGAGTGACACATGGTACAAACAACAAGCTGTAATTGAATTCTTGGTGGAGGAGAAAGAAAGTGTGAGAAACATTCACAAACGGTTGTGTGCTGTGTATGGAAGTTCTGCGGTAGATAGGAGCACCACTGGACGATGGGTGAAGAGAGTAAAGGCTTCAGGAAATGGTAAAATGGAACTGGAAGATTGGCTGTGGTCTGGGCGTCCTACCTCAGCTACCATTCCAGACAAGTTGCAGCGCGCTGATGACATTATTTGTGCGGATCGGCGCATCACGAGTTGGGAATTGTCCGTACAGCTTTCCGTCAGAGGTAGTCACTCACAGACGCCATTTTAAGGATCACTACCGCCTCGCTATTTGTCGGGCGACTGTAAAATTACACACATGTGTCCTTTGAAGTTCCAAGTTACTACCCTTTCAATTTCACGCCTCTCTCTATCTTCATTCTGGACTGAGAAAAAACATGTGGGGCATTACTTTCTGAGCAACCCTCGTATATTATTCAATTCCCATAATAATGAGATTATATACATGCTTTGCATCTCATTATTATGGAACATAAGCTGCCAAAAAACTAAGACATTACGATAACATAACACACAATTTTGCCATTTAATGTGTATTAAGGGACAAAAATCATGCATTATTCTCTTAACACACATTAGTTAATGACCCTCTGCTTTGAGAGTAGAAGAAGGTGAGAGAAGATAGCAAACTGTAGAGCCTGATTGCAGACCGAAATGCACACATGGAGAAAAGAGAACAGAAAAGATAAAGAAATCAGAAAAAGATGGAAAAATGTTTTAGAAGACAAAGAATGAGGAGGCAGAGAGAAAACTAAGAGAAATGAAGAGAAAGCAGAGACTAGAAATCAAACTACAGGCACAAAGGGATGCATTTACTAAAGGTTAATGTGTGTTAATGAAAGTTTACGTGCGTTATGTGATGCCATGGCCCATAGAAATGAATGAATGAACATGCCCAAAGAGACTGAAATACTAAGCCGTGTAGATTTGTGCAGAAAATTGACAATTTTACACATGGAAGTTTTCTGCTATGAGCAAATGAGTCCATTAGAAAGCTTAAGTGCATAATCTTTCTATGCACTACTTTATAAAGGTCTCTATTTACTATTTTGTAGCGCGCGATCATAATGCTATCATGCATTATCTGCTGTGAAGTCCATTGCATCAAATGGACTTTAAGTTATTGCATGTTAAATGTTGGTAAATAGGGGCCAAAAGAAGTTAGCTACACATCGTTGGGGAAAGCCATATATAGTTATGCAATAGAATAGGCCTTATGATTTCTACAGTCCTGTCTTTTCAGCAGCAGCAGGGAGGAAAGAGCAACATTCAGTGCCGAAAGAGTGACATGGTCACTGGTATAAAATTGCCTTCAGTTTCATATTACCTGTTAATGGCTTCCTTCCATCCACATTGGAACCTGATAAAGGTTGGTGTCTCAAGATTAGTACTTTGGTATTTTGGAATTAGAACAGCTAAGTTTATCAGATGGCTTAGACTTGGTCGTTGAGGTGAAGTGATCCATTTCTAGTTCTACAATTTCTCTCCCAAAGCATTCTTATGTTTATCTCTGCTTTCTTTTCCTATAGAAAATAAGAACCAAAACTTGGGTAAATTTCAATTTCTAGAGATAAACATTTCTTACTGTTGGAGAACAACACTATTTGTGATTGAATATTGGAAAAGCTGCTATGCCATTTTCCAAAGATAAAAAAGAAATTGAAATTAGTCTGATACATGAGGGCAAATGTACTAATATGTGCACTAAACAAGTTTTAGTGTGTGCAACATGAAAAATGGAATATGCATATTAACAGCCCACTAAACATAGGATGCACACATTTTTTGTGCTAAAATTAAGGGGCTTGTTTACAAAGCTGCGGTATCGGTTTTTGCCTAATATCGGAGCCGCGGCCCTATTGAATTCAATGGGGCCGCGGCTCCGATATCGGGCGGAAGCCGCTACCGCAGCTTTGTAAACAAGCCCCTAAGTCTCTTTAGCAGTCATGCAAAAATTAGCATGCATGCTAAGCAAAAAACTTTGGAGTTTATAGCCTCTGTTTTGAAATCGCTTATGCTGACTGGGTCAAAGTAAAAGGGATGGTTAAAATGAGGCGTTTCTTTTCCTTCCAACCCATTTCTAATCCAGTCAAAGGATTTTTTTTGTTTGTTTTAGCTACCTGCACCCTGAAATGTCCTAAACTATAACATTAGATTAGTTTGGAGCACAAAGCTGTGCCAATTACTCATCTTACCAGATGCTCTTAGAAATGGATTTTTCTGCAAATGTTTAAGCATCAGCTCAAACCTGAGAAAAAGTGCTAAACGAGGCAAATGCTCAAATTGTATATTTCCTGATCCTTTTAGATGATGAATCTGATGTAGTTGTACATTCCAAGTGACATAAGGCCTCCTAATGGAAACAACTCTAGCAGGAAAACTGATGCTGTTTTATGAAATCTCAATTTTTTAAATATAACTTTCAAAAGATAAAGTATTATGATTGCTGATTTAGTCCACTTGAGCACAAGAAAAAGCTTAGCTTCCAATGATGACCAGCTGCCTCCTAGTGGCATAATTAATTTTCAAGTGCATGTATGTGTTTCAAAGTTTGTTGTACTGCTAGGTCACAAATAAGATCATCAAATGTCCATGGCTAAATCCTCTGCACCAAATTCAAATAGTAAGTTTTAATAAGAACAATTTCATTTAGCCCTTAAAGAGGGTACTGCCCCGGAGATTAGGTTGGTCATCGAACAAGGAATGAAAGTCAGATGAGAGAAAGAAAGAGAGGGTGCTCAAAATGTCTGGTGTAATGGCTGCAGATTGGTGGAAGACTCATCAACAACTTTTGCTATACTGATGATACCACAATACTGGCTGAAAATGAAGATGATCTGAAACATTTGCTTCTCAAGATCAAGTAACATAGTCTTAAAATGGGCCTGCACCTTAACGTAAAGAAGACAAAGATCCTGACAACTGGCAAATCAATAAATTCATTGTTGATGGAGAAGAAATTGAAATAGTGGACAACTTTAACCTGATTGGATAATCAATAAAAAAAAGACAAGCAGTCAAGAAATACGATGACACATTGCTCTTTGCAGAATGGCTATGAAAGAGAAGAGCCACGAAAATGGTAAAGGGGATGGAAGGATACCCTTATGAAGAGAGGCTAAAAGGTTAGGACTGTTCAACCTGGAAAAGAAACGGCTGAGGTGAGATATGATAGAAGTCTATAAATTAATGAATGGCGTGGAACGGGTAAACGTAGATCGATTGTTTACGCCATCAAAATATAGAAAGACTAGGAGACATGCAATGAAGCTACAGTGCAATCTATTTAATAATAATAAGAGAAAATATTTTTTCACTCAACGTGTAATCAAACTCTGGAATTCGTTACTGGAGGATGTAGTAAAAGCTGTTAGTGTAACTGGGTTTAAAAAAGATTTGGACAAATTCCTAGAGGAAAGGTCCAGAAACCATTATTAAAGGGGACCCGGGAAGTCCACTGCTTGCCCCAATACAAGCATTGTGGATCCTGTGTCTTCTGGGGAAACTGCTAGGTACTGTAATGCAGCGAGGGCTGATGAAAGCCCAGAGGAGAAAAAAGAAGCGGTTTTTCAGAGAAAAAAAGATGTGCACAAGTTGCAATATTTGCAGGAACCAGCTAGAGGGACCAGGAGGGCATTCAGAGAGACTGAAGGGCTACGCCCAGCTGGTCACGAGGAACTGACAACCAGCTCCCAATCCTCAAAGGCAGGAGTGCTTTATAAGGGGAGAGTGGAAGACTGGAGAGGAGAGAGGTTGAAGTGGAAACCTGATTTCTCCGGAGCTAGAGGATCACCAGGAGTGGGAGGTGACTCACCAGGAGCTGAGGAAGGACCTAAGGAGGGACCAGCTCAAGATAGAGAGAGAGCTGTTTGCCCAAAGAGGCAAAAGCACTGTACTAATTGCAAGCAGAAGCCAAAGGAGAATCAGCTGGAGAAGCTAAGCCATGCTGAGCAGGAAAGCCAGGAGCTGGGTTTATGCAGAAGCAGGCGCTTACCAGGAGAATGGGTTCAAAGGCTGCAAGGTAAACCAAACTTTCAAAGAAAAGGATTTCATCAAGCTGCTGACTGTGAGAGGCAAGCAATTGAAGAAAGCCATTAACCTGCTTGTTGCTGCAATACAAGGTATGATAAATATATGCCTATGAGGAAAGCTATAAATGTTAGACTATGGTAAAGCTGCTATAAAACCTCTAAGAAGAGAAAACACATTTAATCCTAATACAGCACGTGGCCGACGCCCTAGGCTAGGCCAAGGACATTGGCAAGTACTGCAAAAGATATACAAAACCCCTGGAGGTGTTTCCCAAGAAACTAGGGATACGGAGTCAGACATATCTGATTATGAGCCAATGCAAGTGGAACTGGCAGGAGAATTCAGACCAGGAAATGGATTGTACTCTCTGTGTATCTGGTAGCATAGAGTCTTTGCCAGACTTGTGAATTGCTTGAATTGCTAACCGAGCATTCTTTAATGGACTAAGCACTGCTATTCCTGTGAAATTCAACAGTTTGCTTTAAACCCTGAGTTTTCTTTCTTACCTGAATTAAGGACATTTACTTTGAATTGTAACCCAACAATTGGAACCACTGTGTACAGGGAATAAAAGCCTTCTTTTTCCCACCACTCTGCTTTAATGGTTTCTTTAAAGATTGGAGCTAAAAACTACAAGGACCAAGTGCCTTTTGGCCCTTAAAAGACTCTCCTATCTTAATATTAAAATTTTTATGTCCCACCTGCCCTGGCGTCCACCGGCCACCAGGGAGGCGTGCCGACAGTACTTGTGACCTAGATTGGCCACTGTTGGAAACAGGATACTGGGCTTGATGGACCTTGGTCTGTCCCAGTATGGCATATCTTATGTTTTTATCTTATGGATGCGAAAGTTGGACTGTGAAAAAGATAGACAGGAAGAAAACTGATGCCTTTGAATTATGATGCTGGTGAAGAATTCTGTGTATACCATGGACTTTCTGAAAAAGAAACCAGTCAGGACTAGAGGAGATCAAATCAAAGCTTTCTTTAGAAGCTCAGATGATAAGACTTCGACTTTCATACTTTGGACACATCATGCAAAGAGATAGATCATTAGAGAAAGACATCATGCATGGCAAGGTTGAAAGTCAACACAAAAGAAGAAGGTCAGCAATGAGATGGATCAATACAATAACAGCAGCTATGGATGTCACTCTATCAACTATGAGCTGCCTGACTGAAGACCGAATACAGTTTTGGACAGCTTTGCAGAGGGTCGCCATGAGTCGACACCAACTTTACAACACTTAACAACAGCAGCAAAGGCTGCAAAGTTCCTGAATTGTCAAAGATAAAGTAAAAGAGACTGAGGCATGATTAGTCCAAGGAAGAGTGGGCCCAATATTCAAAGGCATTTACACGGTTTACAGGGGGTCATTCTGAAGCACGAATAGCGGGGATGAATGTCCTGTTGGGATGTCCATCCCTGCTATTTGTGCCATTTTCTGGGCCTGACTACCTTCCCCACGCATTGTATGGGAAAGGTAGACTGAGGCGGATCGGGGGCGGTGTTGGGGCGGACAATGGGCGATCACCGGCCCCAGATATACAGGACCGATTTCAATGTCAGCCATGTACGTCTGGGGTTGGAAACTTACATGGGGAACTTATTCCACTTCGGAGGTGGAATAATTCCCCTAGTCATCAGGGGACAGCAGGCCTAGGGCGCGGATGGGGCAGGGGGGTGGAGGACATCCCTGCAGCCCAATCCTGGCTAGACGTGCCCCATGGGATCAGAATCGCGACTCCCTCTGTGCTTCCAGTTCCAGCCGGATACACAGAGGGCCCAGATGTACAGAATGGAATTGGGCGGGGAGTTTACATGATGAAAGCAGCCTGAATGGATGCCTCTTGGGTGAGCTACATCCCCTGCCATAATAAACGGCATTAAAAATGTGTTCTCTGTGCACAAGGAAGCAAATATTTTGGCCCACAGTGCACCCAGAGACGGAGGGGACCACGCCAGAGGCAGCAGACCACTAAGGGTGCCGGGAATGACAGCCAAACCAGCGCAGACACTGAAGACACAAGAGCAAAAGGGCAAGATGGTGGCCGAGCAACCAGCATTCATACTCTCTGAGGATGCGATAAGGGATCTGACAAAAAACCTGACCGCGATCCTTGACGAAAAATTAAATTGCTTACAAGCCTCCATTGATGATATTAAAGGCACGCTAGAGAATCAACCGGCGAGGATTAGCGGGGTGGAAACACATGTGGAGCAACAAGAGGACCGCGTGGCAGGCCTGAAATTGAAATTAGTGGCACTGGAGAGAGAAAATCAAACTCTGGTAGATAAGCTGGACGATCAGGAAAATCGCAGCAGAAAAAACAATATACGTCTGGTAGGCCTGGCAGAAACTAAAAGACAGTGAGCTGTGGGAGATTATTGAGCAATGGTTGCCTAAACAACTAGGCCTCATAGAGAATGGGGGGTGGATGGTGGGGGGAGGGTACATCACCTAGGGCCATGGAGGGAGGAGAGGCAACGCCTGTGGCCGATGATTGCAAGGGTATTAAACTTTGCTGAAAAACACAAGCTGATGGGACTATACCACAATAAACAAAATTTGGAGTAGAAAGGGCAGCGCATTTTGCTGTTTAAAGATTACTCAGCCAGAGTGGCGGAAAGCCGCAGGGTTATGGCCCCATACTGCTCAGATCTGGCTCAAAGAGGAATCAAATTTGCTTTGCAATTTCCAGCTCACATGCAGTCACCTATAACAATCAAATGCAACAGCTAAACACACTACAGGCTGTAAAGGCTTTTATGGGCCAGCTTCCTGCTCAATAAATAAGAGCTGAGCAGCTGAGAGAAGTTACAAGTGTTGATGCCTGGTTCTGAACATTTTGAGAAAAGAAGGTAAAAGAAGCTGGTTATGGGATGGCTTGGTGGCATGGGGGACTCAAAGCAAAAGAAACCATGCTGGACTAAGAGACAGAGAGGGAATTAGGAGGCCACCAGAGGAATAACACATAAGAACATAACATAAACATAAGAACATAAGATATGCCATACTGGGTCAGACCAAGGTCCATCAAGCCCAGTATCCTGTTTCCAACAGTGGCCAATCTAGGTCGTACGTACCTAGCAGTTTCCCCAAAAGACACAGGTTCCGCAATGCTTGTACTGGGTCAAGCATTGATATCCTGGGCCCCTTCTTAATAATGGTTTATGGACCTTTCCTCCAGGAACTTGTCCAAACCTTTTTTAAACCCAGCTACACTAACAGCCTTTACTACATCCTCCGGTAACAAATTCCAGAGTTTGATTACATTGAGTGATTTGATTACATTGAGTGAAGAAATATTTTCTTTTATTAGTTTTAAATAGTTTACCCTGTAGCTTCATTGTATGTCCCCTAGTCTTTCTATATTCTGATAACATAAACAATCAATCTACGTTTACCCGTTCCACTCCGTTCATTAATTTATAGACTTCTATCATGTCTCCCCTCAGCCGTCTCTTTTCCAGGTTAAAGAGCCCTAACCTTTTTAGCCTTTCTTCATAGGAGTATCCTTCCATCCCCTTTACCATTTTGGTGGCTCTTCTCTGAACCTTTTCTAATAACGCTATATCCTTTTTAAGATACGGCAACCAGAATTGCATACAATATTCAAGGTGCGGTCTCACCATGGAACGATATAGAGGCATTATAATATCTTTTGTTTTATTTTCCATTCCTTTCCTTATGATAACTAGCATTCTATTTGCTCTCTTGGCTGCCGCTGCACACTGGGCCGAGGGTTTTAACATGCTATCCACAATGACGCCTAAATCTTTTTCCTGGGTGGTGGTTCCTAATGTGGAACCTTGCATCGTGTAACCATAGTTTAGGTTGTTCTTCCCTAGGTGCATAACTTTGCACTTGTCCACATTAAATTTCATCTGCCATTTTGATGCCCAGTCTTCCAATTTATCAAGATCCTCTTGCAATTTTCCACAATCCTCTTGGGCTTTAACAACTTTAAATAGTTTTGTGTCATCTGCAAATTTGATAACCTCACTCATTATTCCACTTTCCAGGTCATTTATGAATATGTCAAAAGCAGCGGACCCAGCACAGATCCCTGGGGTACACCACTATTCACTTTTCTCCATTGGGAAAATTGGCCATTTAGCCCAACCCTCTGCTTTCTATCTTTTAACCAGTTCTTGATCCACAGTAGTACACTGCCTTCTATCCCATGACTTTAGTTTTGCCAAAAGTCTCTGATTAGGGACCTTGTCAAAGGCTTTCTGAAAGTCCAGATACACTATATTAACCGACTCACCTTTGTTCACCTGTTTATTCACACTTTAAAAAAAACAAAACAGATTAGTAAGACAAGATCTTCCTTGTCTAAAACCATGTTGGCTGTCTTCCATTAGGCCATGACTATCTACATGCTGAGTAATTTTATTCTTTATGATGGTTTCTACCATTTTTCCCGGTACTGACGTGAGGCTCACCGGTCTGTAGTTTCCCGGATCACCCCTGGAACACAGTGTTGTTGGAAGGGCAGAGCGATACAGTTGGTTTCTGGAGTCAAGCCAATGAGGGATGGACATCGAGGAGACAATGGAGGACCAAAGGACTGATCAAAGAAAGACTGTGGAGGCACTGCAATGGGCAGACAAAAGTCTCAAAGCGATAAAGGCAATAAACAGTGCCCCACAAGAAGAGAAGCTGCAAGGAGGGCAAGCATGGATCCCCCTAGGAACCTGGACTAGGTAAATGGACTTTGAACAGCCTGCTGGGAATGGGTAGGGTACGAATGGATGCATGGGGGCATGCAAGTTGAGGAGTGCAAAAAATAGGGGGGAGGATAGGAGTATATGCAGAAAAGGTGAAGGATAGGCAGGTGATAGAGAGAAACCCAAACACAGAGGGGGGAATGGTTAATAAAGGAAGCAGGAGAAGGCAAGGGCGGGAAGATGGGGGGCAGTATTGGGGTGTGGAGAAGAAGGGGGTCAGTCGGGAGTATGGGGGGGGGGGAGAGGGTACCCATATGCACATGGAGGATGACAAGCAGAGAAGAAACAAGACGGGTGAGCTGTGTTCTGCTGGGAAACACAGTCACCCGTACTTAAGTTAGAAGTCCATACACGAGGGAAAGCTTGACCATGCCTGGAAAGTGGGTAGACTCGAGATATGCACATTGAACATAGCAGGGATACATTCCCTAGTTAAGAGAACAAAACTGATGACATTTCTATGGAGGGAAGGGGCTGATTTGGCGATGTTGCAAGAAAGGCATCTCACAACATCGGAGCACTGCAAGCTATTGAGAGGGTGGGTTGGGAAGGTGGGGGTCGGCCTCTTTTAATGGGAGAAAGAGGGGGGTCACCACATTGATACACAAACAAATCCCCTTTGAAATCCACAAAAGTGTAGCAGACCTGGAAGGGCGGTATCATTTAATGGGAGGAGAGATGCAAGGAAGGAGGGTCACCTTTTGTAATCTTTATGCCCCAAATGTCTAACAACATGGGTTTTTAGCGAGTTAGTAGCGAAGATTATAGCTTTTGGGGACTATCATTGGGTGGTAGGGGGAGTTTTTAATCTTCCTAGTGATCCTATGATAGACTGTAAACCTTCTCGTATGCAACTGTCGGCAAACAGAGGAGTAAACTGCATGATCAAAGAGCTATTGCTAATACACATGGAGAACACTGCATCCACAAGAGGCTGATTTCACTTTGTTTTAACCCACAGGATAGCTATTCCCGCTTCAACTACTTATTGATTTCAGAGGCACTGTTTACGGGGATGTAGAAGGCCAGTATCGGCGACATTAATATATCGGACCATGCCCTGGGGTGGGTAGAGCTCAGACTTGGGGAGCATGTGGGAGGATGCCCAGAGGGGGGATGGCACATGAACCCCACCCTATATAAAGATGAGGGGTTCTACCATTACTTAAAAAAGGCATGGATTTCATCCTGGAAAGAGAACTCCTGCACAGTGGAGGATTCCCGTATTCTGTGGGCAGCGGCAAAGGCCACGATGCAAGGAGTTATTATGGAGTACACTATTTGCATACAGAAAAAGGTATATGGAGAAATCCTCTGCCTTTCAAAGCAACTACGAGTGCCATAGAAAACATATCAATACAATGAGCGAGCAGGATAGAGAGAGGATGTTAGAGGCAAAATGGGCCTTAGACCTCTACTAACCAGGAGAGCGGAAAGGGACATCAAGCTGTATAAATATCAACTTTAGGGTGGGGAACAAGGGGGGTTGCCTACTGGTGCACTTGGTTAGCCCCAAGAGGAAGAAGAACACTATTGCTTTCATTAAGGGAGCTGACGGGACGACATACACAGACGAAAACGCCATCAAATTTCAATTTTTGCAGTATTATAGGGCTCTTTATGAGGGAAGCACCAGGGACGAGGTAAAATAAGAATTTTTCCGAGACATCATAATTCCCACACTGGAGGAAAAAGAGTTGAAGACCGTAAATGCACTGTTTACAGCAACAGAGGCGCAACAAGCGGTGAAAGCGATGAAGCTAGTGAAGGCCACGGGCCCCGACGGGTTGGCCTAGCCCTAGAGTTTTAAAAGACTCTGGGGAATGACCTAATAATATCCTTTTTGGAATATAGTGAGGTAATCCATGAAAAGAGGGACCTGGGCGCACACCAGAACTTAGCCACAGTGGTAGTCCTCTCGAAGCCAGGAAGGGACCTCACACAGGTGGATCTTACCGACCAATTTAATTTAATTTAATTTAACATTTCTTATATACCCTACTGAACCAGGATATCAAAATGATAGCCGTTATTTTGGCTAAACGGTTGGTAGCCAAATTAGTACACCCAGATCAGATGGGATTTGTCCCAGGCCGGTACGCATCTACCAACCTTCTTAGAGCACTTACAGTATCATATGAAGGAAGGAAGAAAGAAGGGGTTGACTTGATAATAAGTCTAGATGCCATTAAGGCATTTGATATTGTATTGTGGGAGTATCTGTTCTGGGTGCTGGGAAAATACGGTATAAGGGGAAACTTTCTGAGGTGGATAAAAACGCTGTATCATATGCCCACGGCACAAATTCTCATAAACAGGACCCTTATGCAGCCTTTCACGCTGGCCAAGGGAAACAAGGCTGCCCCCCTGTCATCCCTGTTATTTATTTTGTTGTTGGAGCCCCTGGCGAGAAACGTTTGTCAAACGAGGGAGTGGGAGGGCATAACCCAAGGACAGAAGACATATAAAATCAATCTCTTTGCAGATGATATGCTCCTGTTCCTTAGTCAGGCAATGACAGGCTGGGCAAGTTTATGGAAGTTCTTGCAAACTTTGGAAATTTCTCTGGGTTAAAAATTAACTGGAACAAATCCGAAGCTATGGCAGCATTGAGGGGACGCTGCAGTAAGAAAAGAACAGATGTCCCGCTGGCTTGGGCAAAGGAGTACCTAAAGTATCTGGGAATGTACATATGTGCGGATCCGAGTTGAGTGTACTCGAGGAACATTAGAGATAAGATTAACAGTCTAAAAGACCTTTGTGAGTGATGGCGGGAACTACCTGTGTCCTTGCTGGGCAGAGTGGCGCTAGTCAAGATGGAAATTCTATCCCGCATATTGTACCTAATACAGATGCTGCCCCTGTGGATTAGAAACCAGGAGGAACGGATGTTCAAAAGCATGATAAGCGCTTTCTTATGGCGAGGGAAAGGGTCAGGGATTAGCCAAGTGAAAATGAGAGGAGGGAAGGAGTAGGGGGGAGTTGGACTGCCTGACTTGCACCCGTATAATGTGGTGGCCTTGATGAAATGGATACATGAGCTACAGGCTGGGGGGGGGAGTGATATGTACCAAAAGGCCTTATAGATGACAGTTGTTACCCCTACTCATTATTTAGCTTGTTACAATTGCCTCGAGAGAGATGTAAAGGTGGGGAGGGGGGGGGGGGCAAGAGTTGGCTACTTGACCCCCTGGGAAAGGCTTGGCTGTGGTTGATGAAGAATGTGGGAAGTGGCAAAGGCCGTTCCCCATTTGGGACATTCATGGTAAACCTGGAATTTGCACTGGGGGTGGGCAAAACAGTATTTGACACCTGAGTTGTCAAGGGCTGCAAATATGTAGGACAAATTATAGAGCAACAAGGATTTCCGACTTTTAATAAAATGCAGAAAAAATGGGTGATACCAATAAGCACTTCTGGGCGTACCTGCAATGTCACCACTATATCAATAATAGGTACAGGGAAACAGGAGACAGGGAGGGATTTATGCCCTTGGGCAGAGTTTGTTTTCTTTTAGCAACGCCGGACTCAGAAAACAGGCTTTCCGATTGTTATAAGGTGGGGAGGGAAGAAAGGAAACCAGAGTGGGGGACGGCAGAGCTAAGAGAACCAGTGGACAGCAGAGCTAAGAGAACCAGTGGATTCACACTTATTATTTCACTGTTTCAGGGATTCCTTTAAAATAATGCCCAATGCGACCCTCCATGAAATGTAATACAGAATCCTACACAAGGCGTGCATCACCAGGTACAAGGGAGCTAAAATGCATTTATGGGAAGGATCAAATTGCCAATGCTGTAAAAGCCAAAGGGACACCTTGGTAAACATTCTTTTGGAGTGCAGTTACCAGCAGGCATACTGGCAGGTAATGTTGCAGCATATTCATAGGATCATTCAGACCCAAATGGAATGGACCTATAGTGCGCTCCTGCTGTGAGATGAACACCATTTAAAACAAGGGGATTACAGGCGGCAGAGGAGAGATTCACTGGAGTAGCTTTAATGGTGGAAAGGAAAACCATCCTGGCCAATTGGATCTCGCCCACACCCCCAGGGGGGGCCCAATGGCTCAACTATATGAGAGAGATGAGGGAATGGGAACGAATGGCCCTGACGTTAAAAGCCTCGGGGGTCCAGTTGCGGTATGGGGCTCTGTGGGAAACATTTGCTGCTGGTCTGAGAGAAGCCTAGGAAATGTGAACTGCTAAGTGCGTGTGGGGGGGGGGGGGGAGGATACAAAACAGAAAAGGAATCCCAGAGAAGCCCACCTCTATGTGGTAATGGGACATACCCTTAGGGGCTCTGGGTAGAGAATAAATAAAGGAAAGAAGAAACTTATTGTATGGAATGGAAGTCAATATTACCAATATATTTTTGGTGTTACTTATTTGCATTGTTTTAAAATGTTGGGATATGACAATACCCAAACTTTGTATTATGGCACCTCTGCAATTTCACAATAAATAAAGATACAAAAAAAAAAAAAAGGAATTGGGCCCACAATGGAACAAGTGCTTGAAACTTCCATTGGTTCTTACTAGTTTTGAGTTTGGCACAGAAAACATTTGGAATCAAGTAAAGTTTTTTACTTCCCACTGAATTGCTCTTCCTGTTTTCTTATTTCGGAAGGTGCAACTGACTTTAAAGAGGATTGTAGTGGCCAAAGTTCAATCAAGGACCACTCTCATTCAAGTAGGGCTCAGGAGAACAAAACTGAAGTTCAGGTGGAAATAAAACTTTTCAGTGAAATGACAGATTTATACAGAGATGAGAGAGAAGGAAGTGAGCATCAATTGGTATATAAGCAGTACCAGCAACATTTGGCAGTAACCATCAGGCTGTGGTCCTAAGCCTTGCTATCCTATACCTCATGTTTCCACTCATACATTATGATAAAAGCAGTCACCAATTAACTTCTAATAGCAATATTATGTAATAGGAAACAGTTATGCAGGAAAGTTATTTGACTGTAAAAATATAGCAGGAGGTCAAATGCTGAACCTTGGCTGGGTTGTGAAAATTGGCATTCCAGTTATGTTTGGTATGCAAAGCCTGCAGATACAATGTCATCTATCATTTCAGCTCTAAGTAATTAGGAAGCATGCTCCTACTTTTATGACTGCTGTCATCTTTGGAAAAGAGAAGATATTGTTGCCATTGGCAGTGAGTTACTGTTAAAAGTGAGAGAGATATCTAGTGATGGCTCGAGCTGTAGCAGGCACTTAGGCACCTCACTCTGTTCACAGCACCTACTCGTCTTTATAAAATAAGCACAATTTAGATGCATTAAAAAACATTTTGATTAGGTGCCCTCTTATAAAATTACTCTCATCATATGTGATATATCAACATAGAAATAAAAAACCTGAATCAAATATACCATGCATTCCTTCCAGTGTTATTAATTCTGGTGTACCTGCTTTATCTGTATATTATTTATTTATTTAACATGTTTTCTATACCGCCTTATTGTTTAATCAAGGTGGTTTACATTGTAACTCAAAACCATTACAGAGAACTTGCATTAGAGAATATTATAACTCAAACCATTACAGAGAACTTTCTATGAAGAACAAAAGGGAGGGGGGTCATGCAGCAGGTGCTAAATAGCACAACTTATGTACAGTGGAACTTATATACATTTGCTTGTGAGATGTGTGCATAAGTCCAGAGACTGCTGGAGGTGTTAGGGGTTACCACTGAAGTGTTCGATGAAAAGGAGGGCCTTGAGCTGCTTCCTAAAGACTTTTATGTCTGAGGTGGTTCTTAGTTTTTCTGGAAAGGAGTTCCAGATAGTGGGAGCCTCAAGTGAAAGAACCCTCTTTGCAGTGGATTTGTTGACTTTTGTAAACAAGCTGAGTGTAGGTATGGTATTGTGATGAGGTAACTAGTACAGAGCCTATGTTATATGAGGAAATGGCTAGCTCAGAGCCTATGGTAATAGGAAAAGAGGAAGAGCTTACCTCACAAACACATAGGCAGCAAACATATTCAGCTTTCAAAAAGCCCAAGTATAGTGGAGAAAACTTTCCATTCACCAAAGGTGACGCAGCAGAAAGCCAAAAGGCTAATCAAGCTCACCTGAGTGGAAGGGCACGTACAACGTGCAGAGAACCGGAGCATAAAAACTACAGGGAAAGCCCAGTAGAGGAAAGGGAGGGGCTGGAGCCAAGGCAGCAAAGGCAGGAGCAGAAGCCAAAGGGTGGAGCAGGCTGTAGCTGCAGAGGAGTCTCCCAAGCCAGAGGGGGCCTCGGTCACTGGAGAGTGAGTAAGGAAGGAAGGAAGGAAGGAAGGAAGTCCTCTCAACCAGCAGACCTTGCTAGAACCAGGAAGTAAAGGAAGTGTCCCGGTAGCAAGAGGCAGCAGACACAGACTCTCTTCAGAAAGTGATTTCAGCTTGGACCCGGCTATAGAGATGTGGAAGTCTTGGAGAGGAGCCAGCCAAAGCCCAGAGAGAGAAGCTCATTACCCAGGGACAAAAGCTAAGTACCCTGTTGTAGCTAGAATGAAAAAGCCAGGCATTGCCAGCAGAGCAAAGCCCAGTAATTGGGAGGAAAATCCCTATTGGAGAAGGAACCTGAGAGATACAGTAACTAGCACAGGACTCTTGAACCCTGTTGATGTAGAGCACTTACCAAATAGAATAACCGGTGTCATTCAAGGGAAGAGCTGTGAGGATTTCAGTTATAAAGATTGTTATGTGCCTCCAGATACAGACTATGAGCAGATGCAATGGGAAAACCAGGAGTGTGATATAGAACTGGATTCCATGGATTGCACGCTTTGTCTGTCTGATGAAATTACATCCCTATGTTAGCCAGGCAAGCAAGAGTTCTGTGATACATTGTGCTGGCGAAGAGTTTATTTTCTATACTGTGAAGAAACAGTTTTCTTTTGTGTTCCTTTGTCCTGTTCATAAAGAATCCTATGTGGTACGGGGAATAAAACCCAAATTATTTCTTTTGCCTTAATTACACGGCCACTGACTATTTCTTTAATAAGGCAACCCACACCTCACGGCCCTAGGCGGGTGCCTAACAGGACCAAAAAGGGGTGCTGGTGACAGTGTTTATGGTGCTATGTCTCACTGTCTGTTGATGGGCTTGGTACAGATCAGACCCTGTAAGATTCTGGCTGATAAGTTGTTTTTAATTTTGAAGATAGTGAGTGCTGATTTATATTTGGCATGTGAAGTGATTGGTAGCCAGTGGAGATGGTTCAGGAGGGGAGTTATGTGGTCATGTTGAGATGATCCGGTGATGATTCGGGCATCAGTGTTTTAGACTAGTTGCAGGGGTCAGATGGTTTGTTTGGGTAATCCTTGGAAAAGGGCATTGCAGTAGTCCAGTGAGGGTGTTATGATGGCCTGACAGACTGTGCGGAAGTGATCTTGATTGAGGAGAGGTTTGAGTCTTCGAATTGTGACGAGTTTGTGGAAGGCGGACTTAGTGTTCCTGTTGATATGGGCTTGAAGGTTAAGGTGCCGGTCAAGGATGACTCCAAGGTACCGTACTTCATCTTTTATTGCAATTGGAGTGTCAGCAATGTTGATTGAGGTAGAGGGTAACTGAAGTTTAATGTGTAATGATGATTGTCTCAGTTTTTTTAATGTTGATGTTGAGATTGTTGTTGGTGAGCCGGTTTATCATCTCTTGGAGGCATGTTGACATTGTAGTGAAGTCCGGGGAGTCCAAGTGGATTGGGGTGTAAGCCAAAATATCTGTGTATTGTATCTTGTATTTTTTGAATATGTTGCATACTGGTTGTATATATATGTTAAAAAGGAGGGCGGACAGTGAGGACCATTGAGGAACTCCTTGCGCTGTTTGGAAAGTAGCTGAGGTGAGGGGACCAACTTTGACTCTCTGTTGTCTGTCACTGAGATAGGACTGGAACCATTTGAGTGTGGTGCTTTGGAGTCCAGTCTTCATTGGATGCTTCAGCAGGGTGTCATGCGATACTGTATCGAAGGCAGAGGAGATGTCAACAAAGACGAGCAGAAAACCTTTCCTTATGTCATCTATTCCTCTGAGCAGGTTGTCATATAGATGAGTGAGTAGAGTCTCGATACTATGATTGGGGTGAAAGTCATGTTGGTGGAGTTCCAGAGGGGCATGTATTGTCAATGTGGTCCTGGAGCTGTCCTTGAACTACCTTCTCAATTATTTTGGAAAGGAATGGGAGGCTAGATATTAGCCAGTAAGCTGATGGGTCGGAGCTGTGGGAAGATGTATTTTTTGGAATTGGACAGATTGTAACTTGCTTGAGCGTAGGGGGCATGTAGCCCTGGGACAGGGAGGAGCCTATTATCTTGTGAATGCAATTGCTCAGGTCATCCTTGGCAGACTTAATCCAGGCCATCGGGCAGGTGTCTGATGGAGCTGTGCTTGAGTTTAGAGTGGTTATGGTGTAGGATACTTGCTCGGTTGTGGGGATGTAGCTGTCACTCCAGCTGTGTGTGCTGTTAGGTCTTTCATGAATGGTAAGCGTGTCAGTGGTTGAGGTGTCTGTGCATGGAGACCTTGGGAGGGTTTTTTTCTTGGATATGAGGAAGTCAGCAAAAGTTTGAGGTTGTTTCTTGTCTTCTTCCTTCAGAGTGGGGTCTTTTGTAAGGGTGCGGACAATGTTGAAGAGTTCTCTGGGTTTATGGCAGGCTTTTAAAATGAGGTTGGTGTGGTATTATTGTTTGTGCTTGTTGATTAAGTTGGTGTATTCCTTTTGCATTGTTTGGTATTGTTTTAATGTGGTTTTGGACCTGTCATGTTGCCATCGACATTCATGTTTACGTAGCTTTCTCTTGGTCTCTCTTATTGTTATGGAGTATCATGGAGGTAATTTTGGCCAAGCTTCATTGTGTTTTGGGTTTGCCTGATCTGGGGTTTTTGCTGCCATGCTGATAGTGGTGTTCCAGGTGTTGATTTCTTCAAGCAGATCGGTAAAGTCCTGGGGCAAGTGTTGCATGGTGTCAATGAGGAATTGGTCTTTATCAAATGCTTTGAAGCATCGTACAGGGTTAAGTGTTTTCTGGTTTTTTTTGTTGAGGGGGAAGGTGGATCTTGAAGAATATGGCATGGTGGTCCGACCAGGGTATGGGTGTGACTGTGGGAGATATTATGTTGTCCTGGTCTACTATGCTTGTCGGTGCAAATATCAGGTCTGGAATGGAGCCAGAATGGTGAGAAGGTCCTGTGTGAATTTGGTTGAATAGAAGGGACTCCATTGCCTTGTGGAAAGCTGCTTCCTCTTTGCTGGATGCTGAAGTGAGGTTCAGTTCACCTAGAACTATGAGAGGCTTGTGAAGAGAGTTAGCAGAGCATATTGATTCCAGAATGTTGGAAGTGTCTTCCGAGGCTGCGCTTGGGGCTCTGTAGATCAGGCAGATGGCTATGTATTTGTTTTCTATGCTGATAATGTCACTTTGTTCAGAGCTTATGGAACTAGAAGTCTTAAGCTTAAGGTCTGTTCAGGCTAGGATTAGCACCCCACCACCTCGCTTGTGGGTGCGAGGGCAGTTGAATGCTGTGAATGTGGAGGGTGTAACTTGGTTCAGGATGACTTGGTCAGTACTCTTTAGCCATGATTCGATGATGCATAGAATATCAATGTGATTAGCTTGACTGTGATTGATAATGATATTTATCTTATTACATATGGATGTAGCATTAATAAGACCTATAGTCATGGGGGGGGGGCTTTGGGGGGATATATATGATGTGGAGTTGCATGTATAGAAAGTTGTATGCGAATGAGCCTGGTAGGTCTTCTGTTGGAGTGCTTGTGAGTGCTTAGCCATATTGGAGAGTGATATGTTAATTAAGTAGGTGGAGCTTGAAGGGCTGTAGTGAGGGTGGAATAGAAGTAGGTAGTGCTTGTTACTTGAGAGATCAGGAACAATGCTAGGGTGATGGTGTATAGTCCATAGGGAGTCAACCAGTTGAGCTTTTGTGGCTTCAGCAGACATTTGTGAGTCCTGTGTGTGCGCTGTGCAGGTTGTGAAGTGGGTTTAGTGATGGTGTGCTCCATGTGTGAAGTAATCTATTCACAGTTTGTAATCTTCTTAACTGGTCTGTAGGTGGAGTTGCTTGTGCAGTGATCAGGTGGAGCAGAGGAGCTGGAGACAAGGTTAGCATCGTGGAGGAAAGCGGAATCAGTCAGTGCTTGTCATCAGCAGGATGGATTGTAGCAGTTGGTGAGGAAGGCAGGGGGAGCTGCTGGGTCTCAGATCAGAGATGAGTGTGGTGGTAGTTTGTCTTGTCCATGCGTATACCATGTTATATTATACTTTTGCATACCATCCAAAGAGTGGAGGAGTGGCCTAGTGGTTGGGGCAAGGTACTTCAGGCCGGAAGGTCGGTGGTTCAATTCCCACTAGAGGACAGCAACTTTGGGCCGGAAGGATTGGGGTTTCTAGTCCACAGGTGCTCCTTGTGGTCTTGGGCAAGCCACCTAACCCTCCATAGCCCATATTCCCTGTAAAATAGTTATCTCCAAGTTATAATGCCCTGTTCAATATAATTTCAGTTTGTTCAATGTAAACCGCACTGATGCAGAATAGCGCGGTATATAAGAGAATGTAAATAAAGAAAGAAAGAAAGAAAGAAAAATCTAGGCAATCTACAAAAAATAACACATGACAATAACGGGGCTAGTTACTAAGGTGTACTAATCTTAATGACCACTGTAGGCAAGATCTGAACACATCATACCTATACTGAAAAAACTACACTGGCTCCCCATAGCAAGCAGGATTAAATACAATGATTTTCAAAATCATCTACAATTTATCATCTATATAACTGAAATCCCTACTATAAAGCACATAGAACAGAGCCAGAAGACAAAATTTGCTAACCATACCAATAGAAAGAACAAAAAGCAGCCAATACTACTGTACTACTACTACTATTAATCCTTTATATAGCACTGGAAAATGCAGTGCTGAACAGATACATGTAAAAGACGGTCCCTGCTGGTCAAAGCTTACAAGCTAATCAAGACAGACAATACAGTCACTGAGAATAAGGGTACAAATAGGGAAAAGTAAGGAGACACAAGGAGTACAAAGGATAAGATCCAAAAGCAGCCTCAAAGAGGTGGGCCTTTAGCATGGATTTGAAAAGGGACAGAGATGAAGTCTGATGTACAGACTCAGGTAGTTTGTACCAGGCATAAGGAGCAGCAAGGCGAAAGGATCGAAACCTGTTGGCAATGGAAGAAAAGGGCATAGAGAGAAGCAAGCCAGTAGAAGAGTGGAGTTCATGAGGAGGGGTGTAGGGAGAGAGGAAAGGTGCTGAGGAGCAGTAGAATGAATGCATTTATAGATCAGAAGGAGAAGTTTGGATTGGATACAGAAATGGAAGGGGAGCCAATGAAGTGACTTGAAAAGAGGAGTATATCAAGGCTGGTAGAAGTTTAGCTACGCAGCAGAGTTCTGAATAGATCGAAGGAGAACATAAGAATATAAGAACATAAGATATGCAGCTTCAAGCAGCTTCAAGAACACCTGGATATCAACAACATACTCGACCCACAGCAGCACAGCTTCCGTCCACTACATGGAGTTGAGACCCTCATGACCACACTGATGAACACCCTCCTCATAGGAACACAAGAAAAACACTCTGGATATGCCATGATCTTCCTAGATATATCTGCAGCTTTCGACACCATCTCCCACAACATCCTCATACACAGACTACAGACAATTGGGATCAAAGACACTGTACTGAAGTGGTTCCAATCCTACCTAACAGACAACAATTAATCCGTACCAGCACCTTGACCTCCCCCCCCTTCCAGCAACACCAGGGAGTACCTCAAGGATCCACACTGTCAGCCATGCTCTTCAACATTTACCTCCAACCGCTATGCTCAGTCATACGCACCCACAACGTCAGCTTCCACATATATGCTGATGATATCATGCTCTACGCCCCTATCACGACCACAAACCCAACAAACACCCATCTATCAGCATGCTTCTCCGAGGTGTCCAACTGGTTACAAGCAAACAACTTATCCATCAACATAAAGAAAACTGAAGCCCTAATAGTGACGAAAGACTTGGACTTCACACCACCTACTCACCTTAATGTGGGAACCACAAGCATTCAAATACAGCCACAAATAAGATACCTGGGCATTATTATTGACCAAGCCCTCACCTTAAAACAACAAATCACTAAAACCTCTGGAACTATATTTCACAAAGCAAGAACAGTGCAACGTCTCAGACCCCTTCTCGAACATCAAGACTTCAGGACGGTAATGCAAGCTATGACACTCCCCCATCTGGACTACTGCAACGTCATCTACCATGGCCTTCCAGCCACACAGACCAACCCTCTCCAAACAGCATTAAACACCACTGCAAGAATCATTCAGTGTGCAAAGAAAACCGACCACATCACTCCAATTCTGAAAGACCTACACATATTCCCCCTCGAAGCAAGAACAAAATACAAAGCCTTCCTACTCACCCACAAAGCCATCCATCAAACACAGAACACCCAGCTTCGCACCCTACTGTCTCGTCCAGCCCACGGCAGATCTACCAGACAAGCCTCCAGCAACTCCCTCACCGTCCCTCATAAAAGGACCAAATGCTCTCAACGGACATGCAATCGAGCCTTTGAACTCTATGCCCCATCCCTATGGAACTCTCTGCTGAGCCATCTCAGAAATAATACTGATCTACTATCTTTCAGAAAACAACTAAAAACCATCCTCTACCAAGAATACTTCAATACGACTCCCAGCAAAAAATGCCCTAACCCATGATATCGCCCACCATGATCCAATGACTCAATGTGCCTCTAACTCTGTCCATGTCTAATGTTTGTCTCATGTCAGAATCATCAATGTTGCCCCTCTGGTGAAGGCCCCACCCTATATTTTAATTTCCCCCCCTTTTATGTAACGCCGCTTTGACCCGGTGAAAAGCGGGATATAAATACAGTTAAATAAATAAATAAATGCCATACTGGGTCAGACAAGGTCCATCAAGCCCAGTATTCTGTTTCCAACAGTGGACAATCTAGGTCATATGCACTTAGCAGTTTCCCCAAGGGACACAGGTTCCACAATGCTTGTATTGGTTCAAGCATTGATATCCTGGGTCCCTTCTTAATAATGGTTTATGGATCTTTCCTCCAGGAACTTGTCCAAACCTTTTTTAAACCCAGCTACACTAACAGCCTTTACTACATCCTCCGGTAACAAATTCCAGAATTTGATTACACGTTGAGTGAAAAAATATTTTATTTTATTAGTCTTAAATAGTTTACCCTGTAGCTTCATTGCATGTCCCCTAGTCTTTCTATATTCTGATAAGGTAAACAATTGATCTACGTTTACCCGTTCCACTGCGTTCATTTAATTTATAGACTTCTATCATATCTCCCCTCAGCCGTCTCTTTTCCAGGTTAAAGAGCCCTAACCTTTTTAGCCTTTCTTCATAGGAGTATCCTTCCATCCCCTTTACCATTTTGGTGGCTCTTCTCTGAACCATTTCTAAAATCGCTATATCCTTTTTAAGATACGGTGACCAGAATTGCACACAATATTCAAGGTTCGGTCTCACCATGGAACGATATAGAGGCATTATAATATCTTTTGTTTTATTTTCCATTCCTTTCCTTATCATACCTAGCATTCTATTTGCTCTCTTGGCCGCTGCTGCACACTGGGCTGAGGGTTTTAACATGGTATCCACAATGAGAGAGAGAGATGATTCAGAGGGAGACCAGCAAGGAGGAGGTTGCAATAGTCAAGACCGGAAGTGACTAAAGAGTGCACCCGCTCATTCTCCTTTTATGCTCAAGGATTATAGAATGCACTATCTGAAAAAAACAGTCATCTCAGAACTCGCAGTGTTCCACAAGAAGGTAACGACACATCTATTCATATGGTAGTACACTTTGGAGATCCAACATAAGATACACAATGGACCAATTAAGGAAGTTATATACTGAACGTAATTTCATACATATTAGAAATTTTAGATGCTAATAAACCAATGACCAGATACTGACTTACCCCCTTACTCCAATCCAATTGTTCCCCTTCCCCCATCCCATGATTGTAATAATGCATAGTTTTCAATGATGTTGTAAAAAAAAATTGTGCCCTTGGTATATTGTCCTATTAATAGTTAAATGTAATTTTATAATAGTATGTTACTAGTTAATTGTAATTTCTCAATAACTTGTTACTAGTTAAATATAATTTCTAATAAGTTTCAAGTTACATGTAAACCACTTTGATCAAGAAAAAAGTGGTATAGAAAAGCTATAAATCAATAAATAGGTCCCATTGAATAATATGGTAAAATAATGTGCTTTCTGATAATTTAATGTGCATTAACCATAATGCAACTTAATAACTATCTTGCTAAAGCTTGCAGTTTTCTACATCTAAAATATAAATTTAAAAGGATCCACTGATTTATCTTATTATTAAGTATGTACCCCAGCTGAGGGCACTGATGCTTACTTAAGAATACAGGATCCCAAATACAAACAAAAGCAGTGCCAGTCCAGAATAATATCAAATAGGTAGATAGGGAAATCAGTACTTAAAATTTATTACAAACCAATATGCATATAAAAACATAAAGGCCCCAAATTTCAGTTGGGTGGTGCTATGCGCCGCGTCAGCACATAGCCTGTCACCTCCCGCCTAACCCAGATTTTACATGCCGGGGTCATATGTGGCCCCAGCATTGAAAATCCGGGGGTTGCCGCACAGCCAGGTAGCCACAGGAGCTACCCTGGTAGCACTGATTTTCGATGCTACACAGTTAGCTCCAGCACCTTAAAGATAGGTGCCATGGCCCGCCTCCGCTCCACCCAGGAACGTCCCCAACATGCCCTGATGCTATGTGGATAGCATCTGGGCATGTTAGAGACATATCCTGGATTTTTGAAGGGCACTACCCGTGTAGGTGCTCTTCAAAAATCCCAGATAAGGCCTTTACATGGGTAACTAAGGAAGTTACTCGTGTAAAGACTTTCGGAAATCAGGCCTAAATAGCATAAATAATCATACAAAGAAAACATGACTGACATTTATGGCCAAATCTGATGAGCTTGTTTGACTCCCATATGTTTTGAAGACCCTCTGCCCTTTATCGCTTTGGTTGTGGCAAGAGGTGGATACCTGGTTGTTCCTTGTTATCACGTCATCCTCACAACTACTGTTCAATCAAGAAGATGAGTCATCTCTTTATAAGAGGTTGCTCAACATCTTCTGGAAAGTTTATTTTTAACCATACCTGGTCTTTAATTTTGTACCATACTTTTATTCCCCTGACGCAGGCATTTTGCCGAAACATGTTGGGCTTCTTATGGATATTTAGTGGTCTTTTATGAATATTTATATTTGTATGGTTATTTATGCTATTTATGTTTTCATTTTGCTATATCACTGGATGTCCCCTTATGCTAGTTTATATGAGATGGAAATCACTTCCCCATGCTTTCGTGAGGGGACATCTATATAGCCACCAGCACGGGCATCCACATTGGGGATATCTATGTTTCTCAGTGGACAAACAGGAATGAAGTCCTCACATATGGGTCATGTCACCAAGAGAGCCCTACACAAGAATGCTCCCCAGCTTCAACCCACTCCTCGCATGCTCTGCTCGGCATACGGCAACCGCCTCTTCCTGCCTTCACCCACCCAGGCCCACCTCGAATCCACCCGACACGCTGCCTTTTTCTTTATAAGTCCCGCCCTTTGGAATTCCCTTCCGTGTTCTATTTGTACTGGAGCATCCTTTCCCCAGTTTAAAGCTCTTCTCAAAACACACCTTTTCTGTCAAGCCTTTGATCTTCCCACTCTCTCTAGCCATTCATAACTTGCCCATTTTCTATCATTCAACATCATGGGTTCTCCCGCTTACCCATTCCCTTCCTTGTGTCTCTTCCCGTAGTGTTTGTCTGATTCTTTTTCTCTGTCCTTCACTATCTTTCTCCCTCCCTTTCCTATCACTTTCCTATTAATTTAATGGCGTTCCTTTTCTCCCTGTATTTTCCTGCAGCCCGTGTTTTTTTTTTTATTGTACACCACTGTAATGCCTCAGGCCTAGGCGGTATATCAAATGTTGTAAATAAAGATAAAGATAAAGCTTCTATTGGAAGCTTTTGGGAGACTCGACCATGCCGGCACATTTGTCTTCCCATCTGCTGTGGTGCCATATTCTCCAGTCTTCATTTTCCATGGACTGACAGATGTGAATCGGCCATCTTCCAGTAAATGTTTTGTTTTTTCTCCCTCTTGGGGTCTCTTTTTGCTTGTATTTCACTTTTCTGCCTGCCACCGGTAGCCTTGGGTCCATTGATCGTGATTCGCCTCAGTTCTGGCACTTTTTCAGTACCTTTATTTTCTTGTTTTTTCCCACGGGCTGGCTGGGCCTCTGGTCGCAATCGAGCTGTTTGATTATGCCATAGTTATCTTCCCAGACATGTCCCAGAAACCGGCCAGTGGGTTCAAGAAATGTACCAAATGTGCCAAGACCATCTCAGTCACCGACAGGTAAAATTGGTGCCTCCAATGTCTGGGTCCTAATCACCAGCCCTCTTCTTGCAATTTGTGCTTGCAGATGACAAGAAGGGGCCTAAAGGGTCGAGAGAAGCAGAGAGAATGCCTCTTTGGCCAGAGGTCTGATTTAGTATCTTTGGCACCGGTATCAGTCTTGATGGCTCCCCTTGGCTCTGCCAAAAGTGCAGTTGGAGCTGAAGGCCCATAGTGCTCTGGAGCATTGGCAACCAGTCAGTCTGTGCATGGAATTGAAGAAGACCTCAGCTCTATAAGCATTAAAGGGGACCCTTCTGGGCACCAGAGCCCTTCCTGATGCAGTGTTGAGAGTGATGGCCATGAATGGCCCACCAAGGTGCCCCAGAGAGAAGATTTGACATCCATCAATTTGGAGGGGCACCAGCCATCTCCTAAGGATGGCAGCCATGTCGATACCTCTGCGGGATGCTGGAGACATTTGTTGAAGCTGCTTAGGCCCCAAGGCTGTCTAATTTGGAGCCATGGAAGAGTTGCTTGAGTCTCACATTTTCATTGACGCTGGAGTCACAGCTGGCTGGTCTTTTGGTGCCCAGAGCATCATCATTGACCATTGTGCAGCTGATCCTCAAAACGCATGCTCTGCCTGCAAAGGTATCGACATTGGGGCATCGAAGCAATCCAGTGCTGGTTCCCAGAAGGGCCATCTCTCTCTCTCGGAGAATCCCCAAAAGGCTTAGCCTGCTCTGCAACCCAAGCCGGGGACAGGGTTTGATGGATTCCTTCAGAGCATAGCCAATCTACAGGCGACTGCAGAGGGGACTCCTCCGGTGGGGGGATGGCTCACTCTCTTTGCCCACAGGTGGCCCATCATCACTTCAGATGCATGAATGCTACAAATAGTCCAAAGCAGTTACATGTTGCACTTTGCTGAACTGCCACTTCATTGCCCCCCGAGAGTGTTTCCCCTTGACCCTCTGCATCTAAATCTTCTTCAGGAGGAAATCTCCACCCTTCTGGCCAGTCTTGCCATCAAGCCCGTGCTTCATGAGGAGATCAGATGAGGAATGTACTCCAGATACTTTATGATCCCCAAGAAGATGAGGGGGCTTTGGCCCATTCTGGACCTCAGAAACCTCAACACCTTCCTGGTGTGAGTAAAGTTCAAGATGGTATCTCTAGGGACCCTGCTGTCTTATCTTCAAAAAGATGATTGGCTATGCTCCCTGGATCTAAGGGATGCATATATCCACATACCAATCCATCCCATCCACTGGAAATATCTTAGATTCATCCAGTGAGGAAAGCACTTTCAGTACCGAGTGTTACCTTTTGGAATGGCCTTGGCACCATGGGTCTTCACAAAGTGCCTCACAGTGGTAGTGGCCTATCTCGAAACATGGGGGGGGGGTTGTCTTCCCTTACCTGGTTGACTGGCTCATAAAAAGCATCACTCTGGATGGAGTCTGGCACTCAAACAGGTGACCATCCGGGAGCTAGAGCTGTTTGGTTTCGTTGTTAAATACCCAAAGTCCCACCTTCAGCTCATCCAATAACTGGAGTTCATAGGGGCTGTCCTCGACTTGACTCAAGCAAAGGGCTTTCTCCCACTGGACCAACTCCGGTGTTTGATGGCTTTGGTCCGCAATACCCTGCAGAATTGGCAGACAACAGCTTGTGGGATACTGATTGTGCTCAGCCACGTGGCATCTACAGTGCACATCACTTCCCTGGTTCATCTGTTGATGAGACAAGCTCAATGAATAGAAACATAGAAACATGATGACAGAAAAAGACCACATGGCCTATCTAGTCTGTCCTTCCATATCAACAACTACAACAGTCCACTTTTTACCTTTAGAGATCCTCTGTGTTGGTCCCATGCTTTTTTGAATTCAGTTACTGTCCTCATCTCTACCACCTCCACTGGGAGACTATTCCATGGATCCACTACTCTTTCCATAAAGAAATATTTCCGCATATCACTCCTGAATCTATCTCCCTTCACCCTCATCTCATGTCCCCTCGTAGCAGAACTTGCTTTCAATTGAAAGAGGCTCTCTCTCCCTGAACATTTATGCCACGGAGGTATTTAAACATCTCAATCATATCATCTCTATCCCGCCTTTCCTCTAAGGTGTACATATTAAGATCCTTAAGTCTGTCCTCATATGCTTTATAATGAAGCCCACTAATCATTTTAGTAGCCACCCTCTGCACCGACTCCATCCTGTTCACATCCTTTTGAAGGTGCGGTCTCCAGAATTGCACACTATACTCCAAATGAGGTTGCACCAAAGACTTATACAGAGGCATTATCACCTCCTTTTTTCTGCTAGCCATTCCTCTCCGTATGCACCCAAGCATCCTTCTAGCTTTTGCCGTCGCCTTTTCTACCTGTTTAGCTACTTTAAGATCATCAGACACAACTACGCCTAGGTCCCGCTGAGTATTCAGTGGGAGCAGGCCACCAGCTACCTTTGGGACCAAGTTGTTGCTATCATAACCTTTGTCTAGTCCCTGCATTGGTGGTTGGATCCTCAGACCCTGCACAGGGGCCTCCCTTTTTAGAAAGTGCCACCGCAAAGGACACTGACTACAATGCATCCAAGCTGGGTTGGGGAGCATATCTGGATGGCCTCTATACTCAAGGTGTCTGGTCAGAACAGGAGAGAGAGCCTGCACCAGATCAGTTTTTTGGAATTACAAGCCATAGTGAATTCCCTCAAGGCTTTGTGGAATTGCCTGGACAACCAGATTGTTTTGATTCAGACTGAAAATCAGGTCATGATGTACTACATAAACAAGCAAAGGGGCCAGGGTCATACCTCCTGTGCTGGGAGGTGGACCGGTTGTGGAATATATAGCTACTTGGAACAGAAATATACATTGCTTTTAGACTTACAGCTAGACCTGGTCTTCTACTTAGGTCTCTTATTTAATTTTGCAAGCAAGGGTATAATTTTAAGGTTACAGAGACCTTTGCTTAGTAGGCTGAGACATAGCAGTAAGATTTCAGTTAGAATTTTTTAGTTTCCTTTGTCTATTGCAAGCCAGCCTTATGGGGAGGGGCTAATTAAATTAAAGCTGCTCTACCGCTGACCAAATACCTGAACAAGTCTGCTATCAGAACTTCAAGAGACTACACACTCAGCTAAAACTTTCAAACTTTATCATTGCCTGTCTTTTGATAAAACGTTACCTGTTGCATATAGGCTTTTAGGGATCTTCAGCCTGCCTGTGTTCCTTGCATAGCCTTTAAATCAGATATCTGAGTGTGCCCTCAGTTCATAGAAGGCCTACTGGCTAGGGACACTTAAGTTCCCACCCACCCTACCCCTCACCCCACCCTTGGTTGCATTGCCTAAATAGTCATCATATACACTGACTTCTGTGCTTTAATAAGGTGTTATACACACTTTTTCTTCTTTTCGCCTTCTTGGACAGCTGAGTCAGAATGTTGTGTATTCAATGCAATAACTGTGGTGTTTTCATTCCAAGAAGAATCATTTGGATCCTAAGAGCTTGCCCTATATGTCTCAAGTTAAGTGTTATGCATAAAGAATTGACTCTACTAAGGGAAGAATTAGCTGCAATTAAAAACACTTCCTCTAGGTTACAAACTGAACAAAATCCACCACCGCTTCCACAAAGAATCAAACAGCCCAGGAACAAATGGATCACGGTGGGCTCTGGTAGATTGCGACCTGTAATGCAGAGACATCCTATACATCAAGTGATTTATCTGTACATCAGGGGTTTTCAACCCAGTCCTCGGGGAATCCTAGGCCAGTCAGGTGTTCAGGATTCCCACAATGAATATGCATAGGATAGATTTGCATACAATGAAGGCAGAACATGCAAATCTATCTTGTGCATATTCATTATGGGAATCCTGAAAACCCGAATGGCCTACGGTTCCCCAAGGACTGGAGTTGGGAACCTCTGCCCTACATAATGCTTTCTCTGCCTTGGATAATGAAGGTGTCCAATCCATGGAAACTGAAGTACCCTTAAATGATAGACTTAAAGTCAAATCTACTGATGTACCAAATAGGAAGAAAAAATCACAAAACAGAAAACTACTACTCATTGGAGATTCCATCATCAGAGACACCAACTTGAGAACACAGCTCAAAGGAGAGAGGATGGTCAAATGCCTCCCAGGCTCTTCAGCCAGCAGGAATACAAACCAAATTGTTAATATAGTTAGTGCAGAAAGTGAGCACTCCAAAACTGATATTGTCATTCACTTGGGTACCAATGACCTGGCTAGAAACTGTGCTTCTGCAGTTCAAAGGGACTTCCAGACTCTCGGAGAGAAACTCAGGCCCATTGCTAACACTATAGCATTCTCAGAAGTTCTACCTGTTCATGGTAAGGGGGCAGAAAGGCTGCATCGCATAAACAACTTTAATACATGGCTCCAAACCTGGTGCAAACAAGAAGGATTTAGATATATAGGCGACTGGGGGAACATATGGATCAACAAGAGACTATACTATACTGATGGACTGCATCTCTCTGCCACAGAGAAAAGGATCCTAAGTGAAAAATTCAGGCATTATATGGACAGGCATTTAAATTAGGGAAAGGGGGTGATGGATGGAGAAGGACAAATGCAGTACGTCACTCCCAGCAAAAGAAAAACAACATTGGAAATAGCCACACACTTGAATAATACATCAATGGCAAGTGGGAAGGGGCATGTAGAACAAAACCCACGCAAGAGGAAGGCAAGCCATTCAAAAAATGCTGGAAAGCAATGTGTACAAATGCACGAAGCCTAACCAACAAAGTTCCTGATCTGGAAACCCTAATGGTGGAAATGGACTTGGACATTGTGGCAATTACAGAAATATGGCTTAACGAGTCACATGAATGGGATGTAGCCATAGCTGGCTATAATCTATTTGGAAGAGATAGAGAGGGTAGAAAAGGAGGTGGAGTAGCCTTGTATGTCAAAAGCAATATTAAAGCTGCTGAAATGCAGGGGACATGTGGAAAAGAAGAAGCGCTGTGGATTGTGTTGAAAAGAGGAGATAGTACTGTCATCCATACTGATGTGGTCTACAGGCCTCCAACTCAAACTGAAGAAATGGATAGCGAATTGATTGTTGATATTGCAAAGATAGCCATGAAGGAGGACGTGATCATATTGGGTGACTTTTAATCTACCCTATGTAGATTGGAGTGTTTCTTCTGCAAATCTAGAAAGAAGTAAAAAAATTGTGGATGCCTTCCAAGATGCGTTACTTAAACAAATGGTGATGGAACCGACCAGGGAGAGCTCTGTGCTGGATTTAGTGCTCACCAATGGAGATAGGGTGTCGAATATCCAGGTGGTTGCCCATGTGAGCAGCAGCAGTCATCACACGGTGTGGTCTGAGATAAAGGCCAAGGTAGAATCCAATCACAGCAAACTCAAAGTCTTAGACTTCAAAAGTGCTGACTTCAGTAAAATGGACAAATACCCGAAGGAGGAGTTGGTAGGGTGGGAGGGGTTAAAGGTAGTGGAATTGCAATGGGCTAAACTAAATAAAGCAATAAAAGGTGCAACAGATAAATATGTAAGGAATGTAAATAAAAACAAGAGGGAAAGGAAGCCTATTTAGTTATCCAAAGAAGTGGCTGAACAAATAGAGGCAAAAAAACACAACTTTCACAAAATTCAGAAGCTGACAAACAGAGGAACACAGAAAAGAATACAAGATCAATCAAAAAGAGACAAACCGAGAAATAAGGATAGCAAAATCAAAGGCAGAAGAAAAGATGGCTAAAGATGTGAAGTGTGGCGACAAGATTTTTTTCAGGTATACTCGGGAGAGGAGGAAAATCAGAGGTGGAATTGCAGTACTCAAAATACTGGGAACGGATTTGTGGGAAGTGACATTGAAAAAGCGACAATGCTAAATGAATACTTCTGCTCTGTTTTCACTAGAGAAAATCCTGGAGAAGGACCACCTGTGATTGACAAATATACAAATGGGAATGGAGTAGATACCACACCATTCACAAAAGATGATGTGTTAGAACAGCTTGCAAAACTGAAAGTGGACAATTCTATGGGACCAGATGGGATACACCCCATAATACTGAAAGAGCTCAGAGAAGTTCTTGCAGGGCCTTTAGAAGATGTTTTTAATAGATCCTTGGAGACAGGAGAAGTTCAACGGGACTGGAGATGGGCTGATGTGGTACCTCTCAATAAAAGTGGTAATAGGGAAGAAGTGAGAAACTACAGGCCAGTAAGCCTTACCTCGGTGGCGGGAAAAGTAATGGAGGCACTCCTGAAAGAAGAATAGTGGACTTCCTCGAAACCAACAGGTTGCATGATCCGAGGCAAAATGGTTTTATCACAGGACGATCTTGCCAAACAAATCTGATTGAGTTCTTTGACTGGGTGACCAGAGAACTAGATCAAGGGCATGCGATGGATGTAATCTACCTAGATTTCAGCAAAGCCTTTGATACTGTTGGCTTATCAATAAACTCAGCACTTGGGGATGGGTTCCAAGATGGTGAACTGGATCAGAAATTGGTTGACTGACAGACAACAGCAGGTGATGATAAACGGAATTCACTCGGATGAAAGGAAGGTGATTAGCGGTGTGCCCCAGGGTTTGGTCTTGGGACCGGTACTGTTCAATATATACGTGAGTGATATTGCCAAAGGGCTGAATGGAAAAGTCTGTCTTTTTTCAGATGACACCAAAATTTGCAACAGAGTGGACTCCACTCAGGGAGTGGGGAACATGAGGAAAGATCTACAAAAGCTGGAAGAATGGTGTAATGCTTGGAGGTTAAGATTTAATGTGAAAAAGTGCAGTGGCATGCACTTAGGAAGCAGAAATCCAAGGGAATTGTATGCGATAGGGGGCGAGAGATTGTTGTGCACAGACCAGGAGAAAGACCTCGGTGTGATTGTTTCTGACAATCTCAAGGTGGCGAAACAGTGTGACAAGGCAGTGGCAAAAGCCAGAAGGATGCTCGGTTGCATACCGAGAGGAATTACCAGCAGAAAGGAAGAGGTACTAATGCCACTGTATAAGTCACTTTTGAGGCCTCACTTGGAATACTGTGTTCAGTTTTGGAGACCATATCTTGCAAAGGATGTAAAAAGACTGGAAACTGTTCAGAGGAAGGCAACCAAAATGATTTGGAGCCTGTGTCAGAAGCCTTATGAGAAGAGATTTGAAGACCTAAATATGTACACTCTGGAGAGAAGGGACAGAGGAGATATAATTCAGACCTTTAAATACTTAGAGTATTAATGGTCAAACAAACCTCTTCCAAAGACGGGGAAGCTGTAAATGTAGAGGGCATAACATGAAGCTGCAAGGGGGTAAACTGAAAGGCAATGTCAGGAAATACTTTTTCACTGAAAGGGTGGTTGATGCTGGGAATGCCCTCCTATTGGAAGTGGTGGGGGCAAACACAGTGACAGAATTCAAAATGGCATGGGACAGACATAGAGGATCCCTTTATAGCAACAGGATAAAATTAAAATAAGCATAATTATCACTTTTATCTGAACAAATAGGGGTGACCTACACGGAGCAGTGGGTGCACCACTAAATAAAGGCATGCGGAGAGGTGACCTGCACGGAGTGGCAAGTGCACCTACTCTTGCCACCTAGATGGACCATACTGATCTTTATCTGCCGTCATATACTATGTTACTATGTATGGAAATTTGCCATCATTCACGGTATGGAATTAAGGGCCACATATAAGCTAGGGGAGCAGAATGTCCTGGTGGACCAGCTGAGCCACATTCTCCAGCCACACGAGAGGACTCTGGACAGAGATGTCGTGGCCTGGATCTTTCGGAAGTGGGGTACCCTCTTGATAGATCTGTTCACCACTCAGCACAACACCCAATTGGATCAGTTCTGTTCCAGGGTCACCTTGCACAGCAGGCTGGCTCTGGATGCTTTCCTCCTGCATATCCTCTCATACCTCTCATAGTGAAGACTCTGCTGAAACTCCAGACAGACAGGGGGTTGATGATCCTCATCACGCCATATTGTCCCTGGCAGCCATGCCTTTCCCTTCTGCTTCAGCTCTCCCATTGGGAACCTCTGTGGTTGGGCTATGCTCTCTAGACCTTATCTCGCAGGAGGATGGGAGGATGCTGCACTCCATTGTCAGATCCTTGGCTGTCACTGCATGGATGTTGAGAAGCTAGTCCTGTCAGAGCTTAACCTGCCCAACAGTGTAACAGATGTTCTGTTGACCTCTAGGACGGCCTCGTAAAGAAGGTCTTAAGATCCTCAGAAACAATCACCTCCAAGTCCCGCTCTTCTTTCGTTGACAGAAGTACTTCACCCCTTATCCTGTACTGTCCCTTGGATTTTTGCAGCCCAAATGCATTAGACCTCTATAGTTCAAAGGGGAGGAGAGAAAAATCAATGGAGTGATAATAAAGAATAGGAAAATTGAGAAAAACAAAAAAAATAGCTTATACACAAACTGCTCCAAATCATCATATTCTCTCGTGTTTCATCGCAACCGGGGATCCTTCGCTAAAGATATGACTATGATTAAAGCTAAGATTAAGCAATTGGAAAATACTTCTAGATCTGCTAATTTGAGATTTATTAAGTTTCCTAAGTCTTCTTTGATTTCTGTTAAAGATATGTTTAAAATGTATGTGTCTGATGTTTTGGAGGTTCCCCCAGAGTCGCATCCCTCTTTGACTCAAGTTTATTATTTTCCATCTGCAATAAAAGTATTAGGTGGTCTGAGGTTCCTGGTTTGCAAAAGGTTGATTCTTTGAATGTCTCTGCTATATTAGATAATTCTGCTATGGATTCTATGGTGCCATCAATGTTACATTTGCTTTAGCAACTGATCGTGAGTTGTTGCTAAAAATGTTTTTCAAAAAAAGGAATATTTTATTTAAGGGTCTGCTGGTATATGTCTTCCCTGATCTGACTAGGGAAACTCAGTATAGGAAGAGGGAGTTTCTCTTGCTCTGACCCGGCGTGTTACAGCTGGGGGCTTTATTTTTTCTTATGTTTCCACGTAAATGTTTGGTTAAATTGCAATCTGTTTCATATATTTTCTTTGAACATTCTCAGTTACTTTCTTTTATTAATGCTCATAGACCTTTTAATCCAGGGATTCCCGGCTCTAGTACTCTGTGAAGAGTTATACCAGCAGTTGTGCCTGCTTGGTTTTTCCTCTCATTTTGTAATTTTCTTTTTCTTTTACTTTTGGGCTTCTCTGTTTTATGGGAGTTAATAAGAGGCAGTATAATGCTTGTATAGCTTTTCTTATTTTGGGTAGTTTCCCATGTTTCTTTGTTGTTTTTCATTACATTCTGCTTCTTAATGTCTGTTCAAGCTGTAATGCTTGGTAATTGTTAAAAATTCATAAATAAAAAAATAAAAAAAAAAATCAGAATTGCAATTTAGGCCTGTTTTTCATTGCGTCATATGGCTTAAACTATCCAGATAAGTGATGTCTGAAAATTGCTGCTATCTAGAAAAAGTTGGCACTAATCCAGATAGTGGCCTTACCACCCTTGCTCTACCCCAGAATGCCCCTGTACTAATTGGTTAGTGCCAGGACAGTCTGTGGGGCTATTCAGTGGCTTTGTCTAAATAAGGACTTTAAATTTGGCCTATTCATGTCTAATTAGCATCATCCCCTTTTCAGACAGTTTTGACCATATAGTAATTGTAAAGGTTATTTTAGAAAAGCTAGTCGTGCTTTGGAAATCTGAAAATGGGCATAGAGATGACCAAAGAATGAAGATGTCCTTGGAGTCATTTTAGAAAGCATTCTTAAAGATGTCCCCAGTGCTGGGATGTCCAAGTCAGAACAGGGATGTGGTGCAGGCGTATCCAGGGCATTCCGAAGAACTTGGATATCCTTGCCCAAATTCAGAAACACCTTGGACATCTCGAGCTGTGTCAAAGTTTACACTTGCTCCAGGCACAAAGCAGCATCGGAAAAGAGCTTATTTTAATAGCCAAACAACTGGAGAGTGTGGAGAAGGTGCTACACTCATATTCCTTATATTTTTCATGTTGGCAACAAACACTGATAGGATCTGAGAGCTCATGTCTTCATTTTGCCATGCCGATGGACTTCCCTGAATGCCACCTTTCACGAGATGGACATCTCTGGCCCGTGTTTTTATAGCGGGGATGTCTATGTGGGCACTGGCATGGGCATCGATGTCTGAGGTGTTCATGTTTCTAAAATCAGGCCAAAACATGGACATCTTGTACATTTTTCAGCATGTTTTGCACTGGATTTCCCAGATTGCACTTGGATGCCCTTTCTAAAATGCAACTTCACATGCCCAAAATTATTAATTGAAGAGGCCCTTTTATTAATGAAAAGCACATATGAGGTCAGCCTTGCTAACTGCAGAAATTCTTTTGATTTTGACCTCTTTATGTCCTGCGGTATTTGTACTTTGCTACTTGTATTAAATGCAGAGTTCATAGTAGTACATTATCTCCTCTTTATCTTCAGAGGTCCACATTATTAGTTTCTATGATCTGTCTCTTGCTGCAGTTGAGTCCATGAACAAGTTCACCATAGCCTATTACTGCACCAGAGATGCTATCTTCACTTGAAATATCTATCTACAGTTTTGCTATCACCACCTTTAGTACTAGCACTTAAGCTAATATAGTAACATAGTGGATGATGACAGATAAAGATCAACATGGCCCAGTCTGTGAAGTAGAGTTGTTAGGTTGTACCTGCTGCACAGAGTAGGTTACTTTCCCCATGATTTATTGGAAGTGCAAATGTCATTTCACAGCTGTTTAGAGCTGAGGTGCTTTATGTTTGGTTTTCATCCTTTTATGGGGCAGTTTCTCCAAATGAGTTAGTTTTGCACATATCATGACAGTCATGAAAACCTCACTTCTAAGCCTGGGTATATCGAGTATGGTCTCAGTCTCTCTACTGCTAATGCTCAGAGCAATGCTTGCATTGTGTCAAAGAGAGCCTCCTCCTGAAGTTCGTAAGATGTAACATGTAAGGATGTGGTTGAAAACTACAGGCTAGTTAGTTTAACCTCTGTGGTAAGTAAATTATTGGAAACTCTGCTAAAAGAGAAAATAGTGAGGTTTCTGGAGGCCAGTGGATTACCGGATCTGAGACAGCGTGGATACACTAGAGTCAGGTCTTGTCAGACAAATCTGATTGATTTCTTTGACTGGGTGACCAGGGAGTTGGACTGAGGGAGAGCCCTAGATGTGGTGTACTTGGATTTCAGTAAAGCCCTTGACACCATTCTGCACAGGCGACTTATAAACAAACTGAGCACCCTAGGGATGGACCCTACAGTTACTGACTGGGTTAGAAAGTTTTTGAGTGGGAGGTGACAAAGGGTACAGGTAAATGGAGCTCATTCTGAGGAGAAAGAGGTTACCAGTGGTGTGCCGCAGGGATCTGTCCTTGGTTCAATTCTTTTTAACATCTTTGTTAGTGATATTGTGAATAGCTGTCAGGTAAGGTTTGCTCTTTGCGGATGATACCAAAATCTGCAATAGAGTGGACACCAAGGAAGGAGTAGATAACATGAAGACGGATCTAGCTAAGCTTGAAGAATAGTCTAACATTTGACAGCTGAGATTTAATGTTAAAAAATGCAGGGCTTTTCTTGCATCTACTTCATAGCACCTGGTCCATCTTACGCGGGTGGCGCGCATTATAAGGGCACGATACAAGGGGCATTTCAGGCTCCTTGGGAGCCCCTTGGAGCACCACTGGAGCACTAGAATTAAGATATGTGTCTACCCATGGGGAAGCGAAAGAAGAAAGTGACGACAACAGCAGCACTGACTTCTGTGGTGAATGGCCCTATGAACAGACATGTATTACTTTTGATGGGGGCTGATGTGCACGCAGCTACGGTTTCCCCTTTAGAGTTATCTGGGGGGGGGGGGCTTCCTTAAGCTCCGTGGATCGTACTCCGCTTCCTCCTCCTATGGGTTCCACTCCTGTGAACTCCACCGGTGGTCTTCCGTTGGAACAGAGTGCTTCAGTCCCTGTGATGAGATCTTTAACACCAGTATCTTGGACTCCCCCTCTGGCTGATGTCTCGGTGATTCTGGATTCTCAGGTCTCCTTGGCTGATGTCTGTAGAGTAGTAACACGGACTGAGTGCACTTTCATTTCCACGGTGACCCAGCTCTGTTCTTTCACCCAAGATGTGGTGGCAGGGCTAGTTCAGGTGGAAAAGTAGGTGGATTTGCTTAGAACTCAAATACCTAAATGTGAATCATTGTGTCAGTCCTTGCAGGCGGGTCGGTTAGCTCTAGTGAAGGATAATATGCTGCTTAATCGTAAATTAGAAATGCATGAGAATGTTGCTAAATCTAAGAATATTAGGTTTTGGAATTTTCCATCGTGTCATTTGTTATCTTCAGAGATTTTATTACGGAAATATTTTCGTGAGATGTTAAAATTGCCTAACACTGATGTTATTTCCCTTTCTAAGATGTATTACCTCTCTGGTGGGGGTATTTGTGATGGGTTGTCTGCTGCTGGTGGTCAGCAGCAGTTATCTCCAGGGCTTGATTTAACTGAGTTTCTGGAGGACACCCAGGATAATATCCCTTCCAGAGCCACATTACTTGTGACTTTTGTTTCCGACTGTGATAAAATCTCCGCATTTAAAGAATATTTCAAGACTAGAACTGTTTCCTTTTGTGGGGTCCCCGTTCAACTGTTTCCAGATGTGTCTAGGGCCACGCAGGCACGGAGGAAAGCCTTTTTGGCTTTAAGAGCTCGTGTCTTGGCTCTTGGCGTTTCTTTTTATGTGAGATATCCTTGTAAATGTTTGTTGTCTTTTCAGGTGGTTAGATATGTTTTTTTCAACCTGCTCCAGTTAGAGAAATTTCTGTCTAGCAAGGAGGTCACGGATCTCGAGGTTTAGAGGGTGGCTGATTGGGTTTTTGGCTGTTAATATGGAGTTTAGTCTCCTTGTGATTACTTATTTGGTATTTCCTTTATTTGATTTGTTCCTCCCCTTTTGTGAACTACATTGTTTCATTTTCTTTTTCCTTATAATGTGAATGATTATGTGTTTTCCTTAGTTTTTGCTTGGTTGCTTGTAATTGGAACCATTATGGAAAATCAAATAAATATTATAATAATAATAAAAAAATGCAGAGTTATGCATTTGGGCTGCACACAATCCAAGGAAGTGGTACAGTGTAGGGGGTGAAGTACTTCTGTCCACAAAAGAAGAACGGGACCTGGGCGTAATTGTGTCTGACAATCTTAAAGTAGCTAAACAGGTAGAAAAGACGATGGCGAAAGCCAAACAGATGCTTGGATGCATAGGGAGAGGAATGGCCAGCAGAAAAAAGGAGGTGATAGTGCCTCTGTATAAGTCTTTGGTGCAACCTCATTTGGAGTATTGTGTGCAATTCTGGAGAACACATCTTCAAAAAGATATAAACAGGTTAGAGTCGGTGCATAGGGTGGCTACTAAAATGGTTTGTGGTCTTCGTTAAAAAGCATATGAGGACAGACTTAAGGATCTTAATATGTATACTTTAGAGGAAAGGCAGGATAGAGGATATATGATTGAGACGTTTAAATACCTCTGTGGCATAAATGCAGAGATGGAGAGTCTCTTTTGATTGAGAGCAAGCTCTGCTATGAGGGGACATAGGATGAGGGTGAAAGGGGATAGACTCAGGAGTAATATGTGGAAATATTTCTTTATGGAAAGAGTGGTAGATACATGGAATAGTCTCCCATTGGATGCGGTGGACATGAGGACAGTATCTGAATTCAAAAAAGCATGGGACAAGCACAGAGGATCTCTAAAGGTAAAAAGGGGACTATTGTAGTTGATATGGAAGGGCAGACTAGATAGGCCATGTGGTCTTTTTCTGCTGTCATGTTTCTATTTTCTGTACTTTTTATATTTGCCGTAAACCACCTTGAATTCTGGTGCATATGGCGGTTTAAACAAATTTTAAAATAAATAAAATAAATCTGCTGCCCTAGATAAATGACTGTACCCCCCACCCCAGGACAGCCCAGAGTCCTGAGCCCTCCCATATTCCAGCACCTCATTTCCCTTCCCTTCCCTGACCATAGTCCAACATCTCTCTCTTCTTCAGTCTCAAGCATCTCTTCTTCCCCTCACCCAGGCGTCCAGTAAATGCTTACCTTCCTTTCCCTCTCCATCCCTCCTAGGTTTACAGCATCTTCCCTTCCCCCCTTCCTCACTCTAGTCAGACATTGGCAGACCTTTGTGGAGGGGGTGGTACCTCAGCCCCTCCAGGTACTCGTATTTGATGATAACAGCAGAGCAAGCCACTCTCGGTAGTGCAATGGGCTGTGAAGACCTACATGCACTCATGGCCTGCTGCACCTGCCCCTTCCCCACAGGAAGTTTGCGTCGGAGGGAGCAGGAGTGGCAGGCTCTGAATGCATGTGCATAGGTGCTTCAAGGCCCTCTGTGACAGCAACTTTCTCTGCCACTGTCTTGAAATATATGGAAGGGCCATAGTGCTGCCCCCTGAGGTCTGTTGCCCTAGGTGGATGCCTAGCCTGTCTAGTGGACGAGACGGGCCAACCCTGCACTTACTGTATGCTAATTTTTGCTCTTAACATGCACCAATTGGAAAAACTTAACACACTTTAGTATAGATGCCCTCAGTGAATACACTTGTACATGTTTATTGTTCTAGTATTGTTTTTTTTTTTTCATGCAGTTTTCTGTATCTTTCAGTTCAATCCTTAGATAACCTCTGGGAATTGTAGCCTATTCTCTTGTAGTTGTTGAGTTCATATTCACCATCTCTATAGTACCCAAGAAGAGTATGACACTGTAAGTCAATTTGTAGTAGGTAATGTCAAAAAACAATAATATAGACAGAACAAATAAAGGATTTTATTGCTCCTGATATAACAATTACTGGCACCAAAACAATAATACTTACATCAATAGTAATAAAAGCTTTTATTTCTTCAGTCTGTAGAATTGTGTTAATATTGCATTGACACTAGGTTCCATGTTCCTATTCCCAATGGAACTTTTAGCCATAGAAGGTTAACTTTTGACCGGGAGGAAACAACTGTTTTAAAAGAGAATGTCAGTGTAGCTGACTTAAAAGTATATGACAATCCTGCAACAAATGGATGGGATTCAAATGGTAGCTCCAGTTTTACAATGAGGCAAAAACTCCACGAGTTTTATCAATAAAAATAGTTCAGCGTTTTAAAAAAGAAACTAAGGGGTATGTTTACTAAGCAGCGGTAGCGGCTTGTGAGCGATATCAGAGCTGCGCCAATATCGCACGGAAGCCGCTACCGCTGCTTAGTAAACATACCCCTGAGACTGCAAACTTGGAGCAATTTTTCTGTACTGCAGTTAGTATTATATAAAGAAAAGTTATTGCCTCCATAATTTGGCATCTTGTGTATAACAAGAAAACGTTTTTCTCTTCCTGATTTCATTGCAACCTCATCTGAAGTCTATCTTTGAGCTCCATACTTCCTCAATGCTTTGTAAATGGGTCTCAAATAATGAAGAAAATTAGTTTTTAATAAAACTTTATTTTACACTTTTAATTGCAAAGTATTTTCTTATCAATAAAAATAAGTATGGGTCAATATACATGCGCAGTGGCGGGCAATTGTTTTAAATGTGGGCTGTGCGTTTAAAAAATGTGCCTACCCAGAACCACTATCCAGTTAGGTAGTGATGCTGAAAGTGCTTACCGCCAGTAGCTATGAGGGTCATTTTAGAAGTGCTATTCATGATTTCCTTGCCTGAAAATGCCCATTCAGAAGTATGAATCACATTGTTGTCCCAAGATGCATTTTAGAACACCCCGTGTTTACATGTCTGTCGCACAGGGCTATACTGGAGGCATACCTAGGGTGTCCCCTAAAAGATACACATGTATCCAATTTTAGAATGGTGCTGCACGTTTGGATATGGCAGTAGACATATCCATATCTATACCTGCTCCTTTGCACAATAGGCATCTGCAAAGTGCTTCTTTAAGCAACTGGAGTGGAGGAGTAGCCTGGTGGCTAGAGCATTGGCTTAGGAACCAAGAGACTAGGGTTAAGTTCCCACTAACACTCCTTGTGGCCTTTGGCAAATCACCTAGCTTTCCATTGCCTCAGAAAAATCCAAATTATCAATGTCCCTGTTTAATGTATATTACCAAGTTTAAGTTACAATGTAAACCACTTTGACTGAAATGATAAAGTGGTATAAAAAAACTTGTTAAATACAATAAATACCTGCCCCTTCTTCTCCCAGTATTATTTGTAACTTCAAAAAAGCATACAGGTACAATAGTTTATGGTTTATTATACATTTGATATACTACCTTTGGCCATAGCATCGAGGCGGTTTACAACTTAATAAGCATTTCCTTGCTTGCAAAATAGGCTGGAACATCTATGTGGGAAGAGATACACATGCCCATTCTAAAATACTATCTAGGCCATGTCTATGCTGCTGGGGCATGGCCATCAATATTGGACACATGCAGATTTCTAAAATGATTTCAAAACTTGCACTTTTCTAGGGTATAATGCTGCACATGCCCGTATCTTTCTATTTGATGGAGGCGCTTATCTTTTAGGGTGGAGACAGGCCTATTTCAGAAAGCACTTGCACATGACCACATTCACTGCTGCCCCCCCCCATGGAATTTTGGATGTTTTGCCTTGGACGTCCCAGATTGTACCTAAACGGCCTTTCAAAAATATGCCTTCACACATATAGCAACGATATTCAGCTGCTATATATATATATACAGTCATCCCTCAGTTATCGCGGTTAATAGGGACCAGAACCGGCCGCGATAAGTGAAAAACCGCGAAGTAGTGTCTCATTTCACAAGCACTATTTTGCACAAAAAGACACAAGAGAACAGCAAAAATTAGCACACCTCGAGACTAAGCATCACTCAAACATTGATTTGAATGAGCACGGTCGTCTTCGCTGGGTATGAGAGCAAAGGTGGGGGAAACGTCTAGGCCAATCAGCTTGCGAGATTCCCGAGTCGGGAGGGATATCAAATGGCGGGATGCTAGCAGCCAATCAGAGACGTGGATTTTGAATTGTGTGGACACTCCCTGCCTTCTGCTGTCGTGCGGGCAACTTTCGCGCCATAATTCCTCAATTTTGAATTTTTGAACAATCCGCGATGTACTGAGGCCAAGATAAATGAACCGCGAAGTAGCGAGGGATGACTGTGTGTATATATATATATATATATATATACATATATATATATATATAGCTAAGTGTTTTTTAAATTTTTAAATTGCTTTTTCACAGGCCTAAATTAAACTGTTTAGCTATGAGGATCATTCTAAAAGGTTTGGATGTCTGCAGGCATGTGTATGGAAAGCACTGACATGTTTCTGTAACTACTTTGCAAACACTCCATCTCAAGTAACATAGTAACATAGTAACATCAGGGCCGGATTTACGTATACGCCATGTACGCCATGGCGTAGGGCCCACAGCCGGCAGGGGCCCACAAAAAAAGAACCAGTTTTTTTTTTTAACTCAATTAAAAAAAAAACCTGGTGGCTGCCGCCGCGGGGCCCCCTCTGCTGCCGCGGGGGCCCCGTCTACAAGCTGGTCGGGTCGGGTCGGGTCGGGTCTCTCTCCCTCCCTCCCTCCCTCCCTCGCTGCAGGCTGCAGGCTGCGAGAGACGCGAAGATAGAGCGTCTCCTCGCGTCTGTGTTAAGCCCGCAGGGGCTGATGGGATTTCCCATCAGCCCCTGCCGGCTTAACACAGACGCGAGGAGACGCTCTCCCTTCGCGTCTCTCGCAGCCTGCAGCCTGCAGCCTGCAGCGAGGGAGGGAGAGAGACCCGACCCGACCGGACCGGACCGGACCGGACCCGACCAGCTTGTAGACGGGGCCCCCGCGGCAGCAGAGGGGGCCCCGCGGCGGCAGCCACCAGGTTTTTTTTTTAAATTAAATTTTACTTTAGGCTGGGGGGGGGGGTAGGACTGGTAATGGGCTATGGGGGGGGGTTAGGACTGGTAAGGGGCTATGGGGGGGGTTAGGACTGGTAATGGGCTATGGGGGGGGTAGGACTGGTAAGGGGCTATGGGGGGGGGTAGGACTGGTAATGGGCTATGGGGGGGGTAGGACTGGTAATGGGCTATTGGGGGGCTGGGGCTGGAAATGGGCTGGGGCTGGGCTGGGCTGGGCTGGGGGGGTTAAGGCTAGAGGTGGGCTGATGGGGTTAGGACTGGTAATGGACTGTGGGCTGTTGGGGGGGCTTAGAACTGGCAAGGGGCTTTGGGGGGGGTTAAGACTGGTAATGGGCGGTGGGCTGATGGGGGCTGGCTGGTAATGGGCGAGGGGGGGGCTCGGACTGGAAATGGGCTGGGGGTTAAGACTGGAGGTGGGCTGATGGGGTTAGGACTGGTAATGGGCTGTTGGGGGGGGGGTTAGAACTGGTAATGGGCTTTGGGGGGGTTAAGACTGGTAATGGGCTGTGGGCTGATGGGGGTTGTCTGGTAATGGGCTATGGGGGGCTAGGACTGGAAATGGGCTGGGGGGTTAAAACTGGAGGTGGGATGATGGGGTTAGGACTGGTAATGGGCTGTGGGCTGATGGGGGGGGTAGGACTGGCAATGGGCTATGGGGGCTGACTGGAAATGGGTTGATGGGGTTAGGACTGGAAGTGGGCTGATGGGGGGTTAGGACTGGTAATGGGTTATAGGGGGGGCTTAAACTGACAATGGGGTGATGGGGGTTAAGGACTGAAAATGGGGTGATGGGGGGTTAAGGACTGTAAGTGGGGTGGTGGGGGGCTAGGACTGGTATTGGGTTGGGGGGTTGCTAGGACTGGAAATGGGCTGATGGATGGCTAGGACTGGAAATGGGCTGATGCAGGGACTAGAAGGGAATGGATGCTGGGTGAGGCTGGAACTAGAAGGGAGCTGATGTTGGGGGAGGATTAGAATGGGATGGGGCTGGAAGAGTAAAATGGAGAAGGGAAAAATATTTTGTGTGGGAGGGATAAAAAATCTACAATTGGCCAGGTATTGGGAGAGTAAGTGGGGATTGAGGATGGAGGGGTAAAATTTGAGTGGATGAAATAGGAATGAGGAAAGAGCAAAAGGAGAAAGATTAGTATGTTAAAGCAGATGTAGAGAGAGAATGGAAAAAAATCTAGAAGAGAGAAGAAGGACAAATGGACAGCAGACGATGGAGAGTTAGCAGAAGACACGAAGAAACCAGAAGAAAGTGGCTGGAGCAATTGCAGCTGAAAAAAATGCACAAAAGGTAGAAAAATATCTCTTTATTTTGAATTTATTAATTGGAATATGTCAGCTCTGGTAAATGTGCATCATTAACATCTGTGCTTTGTTTAGTACAAGAGCAAATTAATGTATAGTTTTATTTCTACAGTGTTGTACATTCCAAGTTTGGCTTTTGGGATTCCCAGTTTAATTATTGTCTTCCTATTTCTAAATTGTGATTACTTGTTTGGTGATGGTCTATGTTCTGCATGTGTAACTGAGCTGAGGTGTTCTGTTTATATAATTCCTATTTGACATTGCCACTTGTTCTCTTTCCCCAGTAGGTCATGTATTGTTGTTCTCTGAAATGTATTGGTTTAATATTTGCAGTGTTGCCTTTTGATTGGTAGAGTATGGTGCTTTGTGAGTCCTGGTAGTGCTGTTAGGATACGGCGGGTTTACTATGGGCAGTGTTTGTAGTAGTTCCTAATGTGTCTGGCAGTTGGCACTGGATTATAGTAATGTAGAAATCTTTTAGTCTTTCTTTATCCATACACTCATTAAGAGGCACGTTTACTAAAAGTTAGTATATGGTAACATTATGCAAATATTTATGCAAATGAGGCCCCTTATGCAAATGAGGTCCGCACCCCCCTTGGGCCGCCCCTGCTGGGGGCCCACAATTTTTGTTGGCGTAGGGCCTCACTCAAGGTAAATCCGGCCCTGAGTAACATAGTAAATGACGGCAGAAAAAGACCAGCATGGTCCATCTAGTCTGCCCAGCAATATGGCAGGAGTAGGTGCACCCCTTCCCATGTCTTTTAGGGAGTAGGTGCACCCCTACCCATGTCTTTGCTTAGTGGTGCACCAGCCAGGAGCAGGTGCACCCCTCCCCATATCTTTGTTTGTTTAGAGGTGAACCCACTGCTCCTCCCCCCCATTGCTCCATGTAGGACACCCCTATTTGTTGAGAAATTAGATGGTTCAGTTTATTTTGATGTAGGACACCCCTATTTGTTGAGAAATTAGATGGTTCAGTTTATTTTGATTTAATCTTGTTGCTGTAAAGTGATCCACTGTGTCTGTCCCAGGCCACTTTGAATTCCGTCACTGTGTTTGCCCCCACCAGCTCCATTGGGAGGGCATTCCAAGCATCCACCACCCTTTCAGTAAAAAAGTATTTCCTGACATTGCCTTTCAATTTACCACCTTGCAGCTTCATGTCATGCCCTCTAGTTTTACAGCTTCCCCGTCTCTGGAAGAGGTTTGTTCATTATTTCTCTTTAAGTGTTTAAAGGTCTGAATCATATCTCCCCTATCCCTCCTCTCCTCCAAAGTGTACATATTTAGATCTTCAAGTCTTTCCTCATAAGGCTTCTGACGCAGGCTCCAAATCATTTTAGTCGCCTTTCTCTGAACAGCTTCCATTCTTTTTACATCCTTTGCAAGATACGGTCTCCAAAACTGAACACAGTATTCCAAGTGAGGCCTAACCAGAGACTTATACAGTGGCACTAGTACCCCTTCCTTTCTGCTGGTAATTACTCTTCGAATGCAGCCCAACATCCTCCTGGCTTTTGCCACCGCCTTGTCACACTGTTTTCCCACCTTGAGATCTACAGAAATAATCACATCGAGGTCTTTCTCCTTCTCCGTGCACACCAACCTCTCGCCCCTTATCGTGTACATTTCCTTTGGATTTCTGCTACCCAAGTGCATGACACTGCACTTCTTTGAATTAATTCTGACAGAAGCTTGTTTGGGGAGGGACAATGAACTTACATATCCTGCATTCAATCCCAGAAGCAGCACCTAGTATAGCATATATATCTGGAAATTGTAGAGAATTAAGTGACTAGCTTTAGATTACAAAGTCCCACACTGGGCTTTGAACCCTGCCCACCCAGCTCTTAAGCCACTACTTTAACCAGTAGGCTATTAGACTTGGGTTCTGAAAGACTCTCCTGGGGATGTCTATATAGACATTTGAATCACATACGTATCGGGCACATCCATGTTTCTGGAATTATGCCGGAACTTGCACATGCCTGCCTTTCTTTTCAGACATTCTGGCTTTGATATCCCAGATTCCAAATGGGATGTCCAAGTGCAATGTGCCTCCACGTGGATAGTGACTCAATATTGCTGCTATGTGTTTAATTAGGTAGAGCACCCTCACTTGCCCATGACAATTTTGAAAATACCAGGATATTTAGAGGGATTTTCAGCAGCACTATTCATATAGTGCTGCAGAAAATAAACAGGGGACACAGCAGCAGCTGCAGAACATATAAGAACCTTTGAGAACCTATATGAACCTGATAATAATTTATCCTTTGTGAACTATATTAACCTAATTGGATTTTTTTAGTTGTAGTTTGACTTCTGCTTTTAAAGCAGTTTGACACCCAATGGAAAAAGAAAATGATTTAACAGTTACATTGGAGAGTTTTAATAACGTTACTTGCTTACTCAGCATTTCTCCTCAACAAAAATCTTAACTAAGCTGTATAGAGAGGAAATGATAGATCATCTACATAGGAAGCCAGGAACTTAAAGAGCAGAATGAGTGGATTTTGGCCATCAAAGTTTTTCTTCTGTGATATACAATATGGTTGTGTGTAAATGGTGTTTTGATTTTTGAATGTTTTTCTTTCATTTCACATATCCATTTGCCATAGACTGGAAAGCTCCCTCGCTCTTAGTTTCTGTCAAAAAGTCCCAGTCTGATAGAAGACTTATATTGTCATTTTGAAATATAGCATAAGTAGAACTAAATAAGAATATTGTTTTGCATGTCAACTCATGAAGGTTAAACATGAAATGGTAGAATTCTGCTGATTACTTGGCAGAGTTACAGAATCTGCAGAAATGAGTCACATGAAGAAGTCAATCAGCTCTAATATTTTATTAATTAGAATGTACATGTTCTGTAATAAAACAAAATGATATAAACAATATACAATATTCAAGCTATTACAATATTATAAAGTGACTCAAACTCAACAATTTAAGCAGCTTAAGAAGATTGTCACTTAGGAGAAATATGAGCTAAAGCAGGTAAAGTTCATTTACTAAAGCAATTAGGCTCCTTTAACTCAGTGGTAGAGTTGTTGACGAAGTCAGAGGGGCTGTAGGGTCAAATCACAATATTCTCAGTTGTAAAATAGGCAGTGACATTATAGGGCATGTTTACTAAAATGCACTGTTAGGGAACAGTAAGCCGCAAAAATTGGCATGGAAGGTGGTATAAACCTGCATTAACTGTTGGGGGCATGCCTGACATTCCCCTTCACCTGCAGTTACTGTGGTGAGACACACCTCAACACAATAGACAGCAACACCTCTAATGCAGATGGTGCCATGCAGATGGTGCCATACCTAATGGAGGAAATGGTAAGTGCACCTGGACTAATGGCAGCAACTGCAGTTAGCGTGTGCTAATGACAGTCTTGCTAATTGTGATGTGCCATCAGTTTCTATACTCTGCCCCTAATCTGCCCAGTTACTGCCCCTTCCTCTGCTAACATTTAGCATGGGAATTTTATTGTGCTGCCCTGCGCTGTCAGTGAGGTGTGCATAATGAGCAGGAAACTCCATACTAACTATAAGCGTGGTTGAGTAAAGATTCCCCTAAGATCAGTATCAGACCTTGATAGAGGCCCTAACTGGCCCTATATCTTAAAAGATGCAACATAGGATAAGGAAGAGATCCAGAACATAAGACATGCCATACTGGGTCAGACCAAGGGTCCATCAAGCCCAGTATCCTATTTCTAACAGAGGCCATTCCAGGTCTTAAGAACCCTTTTGGGCTCCCAGAGATATATACATTCCATGCTGCTTGTTCCAGGGGTAAACAGTGGATTTCCCCAGTCCTCTTTAACAATGTTTTATGGACTTTTCCTCCAGGAACTTCTCCAAACTTGTTTTGAAGCCAGCTACCCTAACAGCTTTTACTATATCCTCTGGTAACGAATTCCAGACTTTGATTATGCGCTTAATGAAAAAATATTTTCTATGATTAGCCTTAAATGTGCCAAATTGTAGCTTCATTATGTGTCCCCTAGTCTTTCTGCTGTATGAAGGAGTAAACAACCGATCTACCTTTACCCATTCTACTCCCTTCATTATTTTATAGACCTCTATCATATCTCCCCTCAACCGTCTCTTTTCCAAGTTGGAACCCTAACCTTTTAAGCCTTTCCTCATAGGGATATCATTCCATCCCCTTTACCATTTTAGCCACTCTTTTCTGTACTTTTTCCAATTATGCTAAAACTTTTAAAGATATGATGAAGAGAATTGCACCCATTATTCAAGGTGTGGTCGCACCATGGAGCAATACAGAGGCATCATAATATCCTTGGTTTCATGTTCTATTCCTTTCCTAATGATTCCTAGCATTCTATTTGCTTTCTTGGCCGCAGCTGCTGGCAGAAGGTTTCAATCGTATTCATGATGATACCCTGATCCTTTTTCTGAGTGGTGATTCCTAATGTGGAACCTTGCATCGTGTAACTGTAGTTTGGTTTTACCATCAGGACCCATCTGGCCTGTCCGGATGTCCAAAATCTGGATGGGACAGATTAGCACCCAATTCTGAACCAGCGGGAGCTGTATTTCCCGCAGGATCAGAATCAAGTGCAACCACCCTGGATGTGCAGAATGTAACCCCGATTTTGTGCTGCTGCAAGTCCAGCCTCTTCCGCCTACAACCCGTCCAAGGCTCCTGCATGGTACCTCGGTGTCATGGCGTCCCATTCAGTCACAAGCAAGGTCAGCTACCCATTCCCTGCCACTCAACCCTCGATTGGGCCTGTCAAGGCCGTGATCGGGCAGTGGGGCTACCCATGCACCACTCAGTGCGGTGGGGCTGGCACCCACCTGGTATCATCTTACATTGGGGGGATTTATTTCACCTCTGAGGTAGAATAAGTCCCCATCTAAGAAGGCAACCTTGGATGTACAGGGCTGTGACCGCAATTGGCCCTGTACATCCAGGGTCAGGGTCCCACCTCCACCCCACCCTCGCTCCTCCTCCAGCCCTCCCCCCCTCCTGCCCCGTCCAGAGCTCCCCGCAAATAGCAGGGGTTGGATGTCCAAACCAGACATCCACTCCTGCTATTCTCAGTTTGCAATGACCCCCTAAGTGCATAACTTTGCACTTGTTCACATTAAATTTCATCTGTCATTTTGACACCCAGTCTCCCAATTTTTCAAGGTCCTCCTGCAATTTTTCACAATTCTTTTGTGTTTTAACAACTTTGAACAATTTTGTGTTATCTGCAAATTTGATTACCTCACTTGTTATACCCATTTCAAGGTCATTTATGAATTTGTTAAAAAGCAGTGGGCCCAGCACAGATCCCTGGGATACTCCAGTATTCAACTTTCTACATTGAGAAAATTGTCCATTTAGCCCTACTCTCTGTTTTCTGTCTTTTAACCTTTCTTGATCCACAATAGTACACTCTCCCTTATACCATGACTTTTTTATTTCCGCAAGAGTCTGTCATGAGGGACCTTGTCAAAGGCTTTCTGAAAATCCAGATACACTAGGTCAGCTGGCTCACCTTTACCTATTTATTCACACCTTCAAAAACATATAGCAGATTAGTGAGACAAAACTGTCCTTGGCATGGGAAAGTTTCCTATATCTTCTTCAGTAAAGACTTTTGCAAAGAATTAATTCAGTCTCTCCATTATAGCCTTGTCCTCTCTTAGGGCCCCCCTTACCCCTGTATCATTTAATGGTTTAACTGGCTCTGTAACAGGTGTTTTGCTGCAAATGTACTTGACAAAGTTTTTATTATGTGCTTGTGCTTTCATGGAGAGCTTCTTTTCAAATTCTCTCTTTGCCTGCCTTATCAATGCCTTACATTTAACTTGCCTGTTTTCAAGATTTGGCTCTTTTTTCCCATTAGCTGAAAGATTTACTCTGCTATAAAAGCCTCTTTGAACTCACCTTTAATCCATGCTTGCTGTCATTTGGCATTCCTGCCACCTTTCTTAAAGCATGGAATACAGCTGGTCTGAGCTTCCAAGATAGTATTTTCAAATAATGCCCATGCATGATGTAAACTCTTCACTTTTGCAGTTGCTCCTTCTAGTTTTTTTTCTTAACAATTTTCCTCATTTTATCATATTCTCCTTTTTGAAAGTTAAATGCTAGTGCAATGGATTTCCTTGATATCTTCTCTCCATTTATTAAATCAAATGTGATCATGTTATGATCTCTATTGCCAAGCGACCCTAAACTCTCGTACTAGATCCTGTGTTCCACTAAGAACTAGATCTAAACTAGCTTCTTCTCGAGTTAATTCCTGAACCAGCTGCTCCATGAAGCAGTCATTTATTTTGTCTAGAAACTTTATCTCCCTGGCATGGCCTGATGTAACATCAACAGTCGATACTGGGGTAATTGAAATATCTCATTGTTACAGTGTTACGGTGTTGTAAACTTTGCAATCTTTCCTAATTTCTTTTAGCATGTCATCATCTGTCTGTTCATTCTAACCAGGCGGGTGGTAGTACACCCCCACTACCATTCCTTTCTCCTTTTTGCATGAAAGTTTTATCCATAAAGATTTTACAGTGTATTGTATTTCCTGAAAACCTTTATCCTGTTTGACTCAATGCCCTCTTTAACAGAGAGCTCCAATCCTCCACCTATGTGATCTACCCTATCATTGCGATATAGTTTGTAGCCTGGTATCACAGTGTTATATTGCTTATTCTCCAGGAACAAGCAGGAAGTCAGTCCTCACATATGGGTGATGTCGGTGCCGATGGAGCCCTCATGCGGAGCAATTCCCCAGCTTTCGAAGAAAGCCTTTGGGATTGCATCGCGCATGCGCGGTCCCCTTCCCATCCAAGGGTGCCATCTTGCTCAGTCTTCTTTTTTCCACGGAGCCCAATGGACGTGGCCTGATTTTCACCGTGGAAAAAGTAGAAAAGTTGCTTTATTTTTTCAACTTCCTGGTTCGACACCGGTTCCCCTTCCCGCTTCAGCTTGGTACACCGGTACCGAGTCCGGTCAGTTTTTGTTTTTGTCCTACGTGACTAGCGTTCACGCTCTTTTTATTTTTCACTGGCAGCCCGGTAATTTGACCTCACAGGGGCCCTTCTTCCCCCCATGGTTGCCAGCGGGTTTAAAAAGTGTGATCGGTGTAAGAAGTTGATGTCTCTCACCGACACACGCGACTACTGCCTCCGATGCCTCGGCCCTGACCATGACCCGGTGGTCTGTGGGCCGTCTGTTAAGATGTCTTTGAAGAGCAGGCAGCATCAGCGTGACAGGAATTTTCCTGAGTCCGCAACCGCCCGAGCCTGGACCTCGTCAGAAGCCTCGACATCTCGGGAATCGGAGCCTGAGCACTGTCGTGGGTCTTCTGAGCAGGGGTCTCCCTCCAGGGAACACCGGAGGAAGAAGAAGCTCGTGAGGGTGGTGTCGCTGGACACCTCTGATTGGCTTGGGCCCTCGGGTTCCAGGCCGCGGAGCCCGGACTGCCGCCCTGGGTCCTCAGAGTCAGAGCGGTCTGCTAAACAACCTTGCAAGGAGCAGGAGACATCGGACAAGGTAACCTCTGTTGTCCTTGTGGACTCTCCTCCGGGAGAGCCAGCATCGAGCTGGGAGCTGCGGAGCCTTCTGAGCTCGGTCTCAAGTGGGCGGCTCTGGAGAGCAGCATGGCTGCCTTCATGGAGCAGCAGCGGGCACTGATGGCTGGTCTCGCCGGTCCGTCCACTCCGACCACCGGGACATCTATGTCGAAGTCGACGCCGGAGGCCGAGCCGATCCTTGAGTCGATCAGGTCTCGAGTTGATCCTTGGCCAAGGTCCCCCTCGACCTCCCGTTCGGGACTGAGGTTGTTGACGCCGGTGCCTTCGGCGTCGGGGCGGTCAGGCTTGAAGCCCTCGAGGCCGGAGCCCATCGAGTCCTCCTCGGAGGACTCGGCATGGGAGACAGAGGAGGAAGACTCCCCAGACACCTTCTGGATCCGGTGTATCCCATCAGACTCTCCGGGTTCGGAGCCTCAGAATAGGTCCCCTCCGGAGGACACTCGGTTCTTGGACTTCGTCAGGGACATGGCCAAGGCTTTGGCATTCCCTGCGGATGGCGAGGAGGAGCCTCAAGCCGAGGAGCTCGATGTCCTCCAGTATGACTCTCCCTTGAAGGAGGCCCTTACTGTACCAGTGCCTCCGATGTTGGAACGGCTGATGCTCCGCATGTGGGAGTCTCCGGCCTCGATGCCAGTGCTCAGCAAGCGGGTCGATTCCATCTATCGAGTCCGCAAGAGTCCTGGGTTCCAGAAAGCGCAGCTGCCGCACAACTCCATGGTTGTGGAATCGGCTATGCAATGCCTGAAAAGCCAAAAAACGCACTCCTTGGTGTCTCCCAGCCAGGAGGCCCGCAACCTGGATGCCCTCGGCAGAAAGTGCTACCAGGGCTCGATGCTGTAATGCCGTGTCCAAACTTACCAGCTGTACATGGGCATGTACTTGCAGGACCTGGCAAAGGAGATTGCTGGGTTCTCGACTGGCCTATCCAAGGAACTCTTGCAGCGCTTCAAAGCCTTGTCCACGGGGAGCAGAGAGTGCTCAAAGTCCATGTCTCGAGCAGCTTATGACGGCTTTGAGGCTTTGGCCCGAGTAGCCGCGGCTGGCATCGGTGCACGCCGTCAGGCCTGGCTCATGTCATCGGACCTAGAGCCATGGGTTCAGGATAAATTGGTCGATGTCCCGTACCGAGGAGACAACCTCTTCGGCAAACCCATGATTGAGAAAGCTGCGGAAATTGAGTCTGCATACTTGACCTGGACAAGGTTGTCGAAGAAGACATCTGCACCTTCTCACAAGAAGAAAGCCTCGGGGAAAAAGCTCTTTTTCCCGAGGAAGGGTACAGCTTACAGAAACTACCCCACTTACTAGTCCGCCCCAGCTCCCCAACAGGGGCAGCAGGCCAGGGGACAGGGGCATGGCCCACGTAAGCCGAAGACCCCCAAGCCTCCAGCTCCGGCTCCTACCCAGCCAGGAGGGGTTTTTTGACTCCCAGTGCATAGCTCCTCTCCCACCAGTGGTTTGGCCCTGCACAGGAGGGAGGCTGGCCCTGTACGCTCACAGGTGGCCAGTCATTACTACCGATGCCTGGGTTCTGCAAGTAGTCAGGCAGGGCTACATACTTCACTTCCACCAGGTGCCCACCTCCTTTTTCCCAGGAGAGCCTCTCAGGCCCCCTCTTCACAGGAACTTCCTCCTGCAGGAGTTGGCAGGTCTGATAAAGGATCAGGCAGTGGAACTGGTGCCCCACCACCTGCAAGGGCAAGGCTTCTACTCCAGGTATTTTCTCATTCTCGTGTTCCTCTCCTCTTCTTTTCGGTCTGACTGTCTCTGTCCTCTATTCTGTCCTATCATATAAATGGCGTTCTTTTCTATTTCCTTTAATGATTTGCATTGTAAACCACTCTAATGCCTCTGGCCTGAGCGGTATATCAAATTCGAAATAAACATAAACATAAACATTCGAAAAAGAAAAGGAGGCCTTCGCCCCATCCTGGACTTGCAAAATCTGAACAAGTTCCTGGTGAGGGAAAAGTTCAAGATGCTCTCCCTTGGAATCCTACTGCCTTACCTCCACCAGGGAGACTGGCTATGCTCCTTAGATTTAAAGGATGCTTATACTCACATCCACATACACCCAGACCACAGGCAATACCTCAGGTTTGTGGTCGGAGGAAAACACTTCCAGTACAAGGTCCTTCCCTTTGGCCTAGCTTCCACTCCCAGAGTATTTACCAAATGCCTAGCAGTGGTGGCGGCCTTCCTCAGAAGCCAGGGAGTCTTCGTCTTTCCATACCTGGATGACTGGCTCATCAGGGGCTAATCGGCACAGGAGGCACAGCAGGCCACTGCTCGCACAGTCCACCTGCTCCAGCACCTAGGGTTTGTTATAAATCATGAAACGTCCACTTTACTCCCCACTCAGAACTTGGAGTTCATAGGGGCAAGACTGGACACACTTCAGGCAAGGGCTTATCTACCACTGGACAGGGCAAGGCGGTTACTGGACTTGGTACAGCAGGTCCAGCACAGACCTCAGGTCTCCGCAAGGGTCTTCCTATGCCTCCTGGGCCACATGGCCTCCACGGTGCATGTGACTCCATATGCTCATTTTCACATGCGCACAGCTCAATGGAGCCTCAGAGACCAGTGGACGCAAGCCACTGGCCGCCTCAGAGACAGAGTAGCAATTTCCAAGCTACTGGTGTCAGCCTTGCAATGGTGGCTTCACCCCCCCAATTTGCTTAAGGGAGTACCATTCCAACCTCCCTCTCACACCAGAGTACTGACGACAGATGCCTCCTTGCTGGGCTGGGGTGCCCATTGCCAAGATTCCTGCACTCATGGTCTGTGGTCCTCACGAGAGGCTGCACTTCAGATCAATCTGCTAGAGCTTCGAGCCATCCGCCTAGCTCTTCAAGCCTTCTGTCATCTTCTTGCACATCAATCGGTGCTGATACAGACAGACAATCAGGTGGCGATGTTCTACATCAGCAAACAGGGGGGCACAGGATCTCGCATCCTATGCCAGGAAACTCTGGACCTCTGCTCTTTTGCAGTGGCACATCACATGTCCCTAAAAGCAGTTTATCTGCCAGGTCAGGAGAACCTCCTTGCCAACAAGTTGAGCAGGATTCTTCAGCCTCACGAACGGCAACTGAACAGGGATGTAGCCCAGCGGATCTTCAACCGTTGGGGTCTCCCATCCATGGATCTCTTTGCCAGTCCGCAAAACCATCAGTTTCACCGGTTCTGCTCGAGGCAGCTGCATCCGCTGAGTGTGGCGGTGGATGCTTTCCTGATCTCGTGGACACAGGGCCTTCTCTATGCGTTTCCACCCACGCCCCTGGTGGCACGCACTCTGTTCAAAATTCTTCAGGACAAGGCCTCAGTCATCCTGGTAGCCCCCAGGTGGCCCAGACAGCCTTGGTTTCCTCTTCTCCTTCAACTGGTGGTCGAAACTCCACTCCCAGACCTCTTGACCCAGCAACAGGGGTCCTTGCTACACCCCACTCTCAGATCCCTCCACTTAATGGCCTGGCTGCTGAGAGGGTAGTTCTTGCTCCTCTCCTCCTTCTCAAGGAGATTGAGGAGGTGTTGCTGGCCTCTAGGAGGAAATCCATTAGAAATTCCTACACGTGCAAGTGGCATAGATTTGCAGCGTGGTGTGCTCAGAATAAGGAGAACCCGTTCACTTGTCAAGTACCTCAGGTATTGCAGGACTTGCTCCACCTCTCGGAGTTAGGCCTCAAGTCTAACTCTGTCCGGGTCCACCTGAGTGCGCTATTGGCTAACCACTCTCCAGTGGACAGGAAACCTCTTTCAGCTCACCCCTTGGTATCCCGCTTCCTCAGAGGCCTCCTACTATTGAAGCCTCCAATTTGCCCACCGGCTACCGAGTGGGACTTAACTGTGGTCCTGCAGCGGCTCACTTGCCCACCTTTTGAGCCAATGTCTACCTGTCCTCTCCGCTTCCTTTCCTGGAAAGCACTCTTTCTGGTGGCACTCACGTCTACCCGCCGTGTGAGCGAGCTGCAGGCTTTAGTATCGGATAGACGGAATACACGGTTTTATAAAAACAGGGTGGTACTACGTACTCACCCCAAGTTCCTTCCAAAAGTGGTTTCCTCGTTTCACCTCAACCAAGAGGTGTTTTTCCCAACCTTCTTCCCCAGGCCACATACCAGCAGGGCAGAAGCGGTTCTGCATACCCTGGACTGTAAGAGGGTGCTCGCCTTCTACCTGGAGCATATGTGGGGACATCGGAGAGCTTCCTAGCTCTTCGTCTCTTATGACCCCAGTAAACTGGGTCTACCTGTCTCCAAGCGCATGTTATCCACCTGGGTGGCAAACTGAATTTCCTGGGTTTACAGGGCAGCTGACCTCCAACTGCAGGGCTGGATCACGGCCCACTCTGTCAGGGCTAAGGCCGCATCAGTGGCTAACCACCGCTCTGTTCCATTGGCAGATATCTGCCGGGCTGCAGCTTGATCTTCAAGCCAGACTTTTGCAGCCCACTACTGCCTGGAGAGAGAGTCCCAGCAGGACAGTGTTTTCAGTCAGGCGGTACTCCGTAACCTATTCAAGGTTTAGGCAACTCCTACCCTCGACCCTTTGGTGTCAGGCTACTGTGAGGGTTGTGTTCTCAGAGAAAACTCCTATCTCTGCTGCTGCGGCTCTTCTAGAGGGAGCCATTTTCAGCTATGGGTTCTCGGTAGCCTATAGCTAGAGAGTCCCATATGTGAGGACTGACTTCCTGCTTGTTCCTGGAGAACTGCGTAGTTACTCACCTGTAACAGGTGTTCTCCAGGGACAACAGGAATCAGTCCTCACGACCCTCCCTCCTCCTCTAGAGTTGCAGTCCTTTGATTACTTTTTTCTCATTTTTGCTGTCTTTTTAGCTATGTCATCTGACTGAGCAAGATGGCACCCTTGGGCGGGAAGGGGACCGTGCATGCGCGATGCAATCTCAAAGGCTTTCTTTGAAAGTTGGGGAATTGCTCTGCATGAGGGCTCCGTCGGCCCCGACGTCACCCATATGTAAGGATTGATTCCTGCTGTCCCTGGAGAACACCTGTTACAGGTGAGTAACTACGCTTTCTCCTCCTACCTTGTCTCTGAGATGCCAATTATATCTAACCTTTCGTTCATTGCTATATATGCTACTTTCCCTTCTTATTCTTTAGAGTTCTACAGGCATTGCAAAGTTTGTTTTTTGTTCATATTAACAGTCTGGCTATTGGATAACAGAGATAATTTGGAATCTTTCAACTTGGTCTGTTTTTTACTTAAAGGCACCTGGGTTACTTTTATTTTTATTGGAACCTCTTTTTCAGGATGCCCAAACTTCCCTGTTTTGCTAGTATTCTTCGAGACAAGACATCATTCTGAACCATGTCCTCTTAGATGACTGTTGGCTTTCCCCCATTTTCTAGATTAAAAGCTGCTCTACTCCTTTTTAAAGGTTAATGCCAGCGGTCCGGTTCCACCCTGATTAAGGTGGAGCCCATCCTTTCGGAAAAGTATGCCCTTCCCCAGAATGTTGGCTAGTTCTTAACAAATCCAAAACCCTCTTCCTTGCACCGTTGTCTCATCCATGCATTGAGACTCCAGAGCTCTGCCTGTCTTTTGGGTCCTGCGCATAGAATGGGAAGCATATCTGAGAATGTTAACCTGGAAGTTCTAGATTTCAACTCTCTACCTAAAAGCCTAAATTTAACTTCCAGAACCTCCCTCTCACACTCTCCTATGTAATTGGAACCAACATGTACCAAGACAGCAAGTTCCTCCCCAGCACCATCTAAAACCTTATCTACGTGGCACATGAGGTCTGCTACTTTTGCACCATGCAAACATGTCACCAGGTGATCTTATGTCTACCAACCACCCAGTTATCTACATGCCTAATGATCAAATTGTCAACTATAACGGCCATCCTAACCCTTCTGTCATGGGCATATGGACCTGGAGATGTGTCCTCAGTGTGAGAAGATGTTATATCACTTGGAGGACAGGATAGGATATATCACTTGGAGGACAGCTTTAGGATCGCTTCCTGCCACACCAAGGTGATGGTTTCCTTCCGTGTGACCTCTCTTCTGCATGGCAGCAGAAACGCTGCCAGACTGGAAGTGGGACTTCCCTACTACATCCCTATAGGTCTCATCTATATACCTCTGTCTGCCTCAGCTGCTCCAAGTCTGTTACTCTAACCTCCAGAGATTGGACTCATTCCCTGAGAGCAAAGAGCTCTTTGCATTTAGTGAACACATACTGTAAGACTTCTCGTCAACTGGGAAATAATCATACATGTAACACTAAGTGCAAAAGGCTGAATAGCTCCCATCTCTCTGCTGGATGCTGTCTGCATCATAAGATTTAAAGATTTCTTTTATCTATTTAAAGTTGTTCAGTTGTTTAAAGTTGCTAGGGGAATAGGGATACTTGAACCAATACAACTATACCTAATAAATATATGGAACTTTTAGCGTTCACCTCAAATTAATGAATAGAGTGGATCGATTGTTTATGTCATCAGAATATAGAAAGACTGGGGACATGCAATGAAGCTATGAGGTAACCTATTTAAGACAAATATGGAAAAATATTCTTTCACTCAACGTGTAATCAAACTCTGGAATTTGTTACCGGAGGATGTAGTAAAAGCGGTTAGTGTAGCTGGGTTTAAAAAAGGTTTGGACAAGTTCCTGGAGGAAAGGTCCATAAACCATTATTAAAAGGGACCCGGGATATCACTGCTTGACCCAATACAAGCATTGTGGAACCTGTGTCTTTTGGGGAAACTGCTAGGTACTTATGACCTAGATTGATCTTGGTCTGACCCAGTATGGCATATCTTATGTTCTTATGCAAGGACTTAATTAATCTACTCTCAAGGCCTAATAAATTGCTTATTAAGATAATACTGGTCTACAGTTTTTTAAAAGTTGTCTGCATCAGAGAGTTCCAAGAGGCACATTTCACAAAGGGATGTCCAAGTGCAATCTGGACGTCAAGGTCAGAACGTCGGAAAAAAAAAGCAGGCACATGCAAGTTCAGGCATTATTTTGGAAACATGGACGTGCCCGATGTGCACATGTATCAAACATCTATATAGACATCCCCAGGACAGTGATTCAGAACCCAAGATGTCTAATAGCATAATGGTTAGACTAGTGGCTTAAGATAAGGGTGGTCAGTGTTCAAATCTCAGTGTGGGCCTTTATGATCTAAGTCTAGTTACTTAATTCTCCATCTGGATGTTTTAAGATGAAAATGAACACTTTCCTGATGTCTATTTGAGGCTGGAGCAGGTATAAACATCGACATGCCTGCAGACATCTCCGAGTTTCTGAGATCGAAGGGGGACATGTAAATACATTGCTACTCCCTGGACATGTTTCTGCCACACCCCCCATGCCTACTTGGATGCCCCTGTGCTGGAGACATCTGCCAACCTCGTTTGTGGAATGGCTACAGAGATGTGTCTGTGATTTCGATGTGTACATCTTCAGAAGAAAAAATCATGACTAAACCTTTTAAAGTGACCCTCAAAATCTGCCAATTATTATAGCTTTTGATGCGTTGAATTCTAAAATGACAATTAAAACCGCTGATTGGCTACTGTTTCCAAGATATTTAAGCTTTTCCATTTTATACGTATATGTAACGTGTTGGTAGTAAAGTTTTAATCACAAATTATTATAAACCTGGGTCTTTTCATGTGTTTATGGTTGACATATATATGATCTTGATAATACTTCACTTGTCATCTTTGTTCAAAAGTTTAAAAATAAGCCAAAGAGTTATTTAAATACAATTTATTAAAAAAGTTAGTATGAAACAGAAAGCAAGAAACGACTATGTATGCATTAGTATTCATTTCAGACCTTATTCACTGTCAATTCAGCGTTTCTCTAGGAACAAGCAGGAAGTCAGTCCTCACATATGGGTGACATCAACTGAGCCCCCATGCGGAGCAAATCCCCAGCTTTCGAAGAAAGCATGCGTGGTCCCTTTCCCCCCAAGGGTGCCATCTTGCTCAGTCTCCTTTTTTCTGCAGAGCCCAAAGGACGTTGTTCTAGTTTCCTCTGGAAAAAGTTGATAAAAGTTGGAAAATTCTATTTTCTGCTAGCCGGTTCGACGCCGGTTCCCCTTCCCGCCTACGGCTCGGTACACCGGTATCGAGTCCGGCCTATTTTTTTGTTTTTGTCCTTAGTGACTAGCGTTCATGCACTTTTTTCTTTTAGCTGGCAGCCTGGTCCTTTGACCTTGCAGGGGCCCTTTTTCCCCCGATGGCTGCCAGCAGGTTTAAAAAGTGTGATAGGTGCTCGAAGCTAATGTCTCTCACTGATACACACGACTGCTACCTCAAATGCCTCGGGCCCGACCATGACCCCGTAGTCTGTGGCCCGTGCAAGAGGATGTCTTCCAAGTCATTGAGGAGCAAGCAGCAGCAACATGACGGGATTTTTCCTGAGTCCTCAACTGCCCAGGCTCGGACCTTGTCAGAGGCCTCGACCTCTCGGGAACTGTCTGATCCCGAGTAGCGTTGGGTGTCCTCTGAAAGGGGGTCTCCCTCGCGGGAACACCAGAGGAAGAAAGAATCCGTGAGGGTGGTGTCGTCTAAGAGTTCGGAACGGCCTGGTCCCTCGCAGGCTCGGTCGCGGAGCCCAGTTCACTGCCCCGGATCTTCGGAGTCGGAGAGGCCTGCCAAACTCCCTTGAAAGGACCCGGAGACACCAAGGAAGGTAAGCACTGTCCTCATTGTTGACTCTCCCCTGGAAGAGCCGGCGACGGGTCCGACAGCGTCGGGACCCGAGTAAGGGGCTGCAGAGCCTCCTGAGCTCGGTCTCAGTTTGGCAGCCTTGGAATACAGCGCGTCTGCCTTCATGGACCAGCAGCAGGTGCTAATGGCCTGTCTTACATGTCCAGCTGCTCCGACCACTGGGACTTCGACGTCCAAGTCAGCCCCAGAGGCCAAGTCAATCCTCGAGTCGATAAGGTCTCGAGTCGATCCTCGGCCAAGGTCCCCCTCGACTTCCCGTTCGGAACCGTCATCGTCGACGCTGATTCCCTCAGCGTTGGGGCAGTCAAGACCGAAGCCCTCGAGGCTGGAGCCGATTGACTCCTCCTCGGAGTCCGGTTGGGAGACAGAGGATGAGGAGTCCCTGGGCACCCACTGTACCAAGTACGTCCCGTCAGACTCCCCGGGATCTGAACCTCGGAGACAGTCACCCCCGGAGGACACCCGGTTCTTGGACTTCGTCTGTGACATGGCAAAGGCTTTGTCATTCCCGGAGGATGCCGAGGAGGAACCTCGAGCTGAGGTGCTCGAGGTCCTCCAGTATGACTTTCCTCCAAAGGAAGCCCTTACTGTACCGGTGCCCCCCATTCTGGAATGGCTGATGCTCCGAATGTGGGAGACACTGCTGACATTGATCATTACCCGCCTTGAACTTGCTACCCACTGCCTGCACTGTACTGCTACCTGCTACCCATTGTCGGCATTGAACTGCTACCCATTGCCTGCATAGCACTACTACCCACTGCTTGCTTAGTTTTGCTCCCATTGCCTGCATCGTATTGCTACCCATTGTTGCATAGAACTGCTACCCATTGTTGCATAGAACTCTTATCCATTGCTTATCCATTGCCTACAGAGTGTTGCTACCCATTGTCCGCATACTGTTGCTACCCATTGTTGCATAGAATTGCTACCCATTGTTGCATAGAACTCTTATCCATTGCTTATCCATTGCCTACAGAGTGTTGCTACCCATTGTCCACATACTGTTGCTACCCATTGTTGCATAGAACTGCTACCTATTGTTTGCATAGAACTGCTACCCACCGCCAGCTTGTTTGCTTATTACTTGCTATCCATTGACCTCATAGAACTTGCTACCCATTGCTTGCCGAGAACTTGCTACCCATTGCTTGCTCAGACCTTGCTGCCCACTACCATGGTCCCACATCTCATTGTCCTTCTCTTCCTCATCCTCCCCAACTGCCTCCCCATCCTCCCCAACTGCCTCATCCTCCTACGAACACCCTCCCTCCTCTTCCCCCTCCCCTCCCCTACCTTCCTCACATCTCCCTCCACTCTCCCCCCTAGCCTAGCATCTGCTCTTGAGCCTCTTCACACCATCCCACGCATTCAACCAGCCCCCCTCTCTACCTTCTTCACTTCTCCCTCCACTCTCCCCCCTAGCCTAGCATCTGCTCTTGAGCTTTTTCACACCATCCCCCGCATTCAACCAGCCCCCCTCTCTTTAAAGCAACCCCACCCTCGCTTCCGTCTTACTATCTCTACTTCACCTCACTCTCTAATACTCATTCTCCTTCTCTCATCAGGTAATATCAACCCCAACCCTGCCCCCCCCGACTTCTTTCTCACACTAAAAATAGTTCCCCACGTACCCTATCTAATCTCATCCACATCCCACTCCTCCCTCCTTCCACCCTCCCTCATTCATTCCACAATCACTCCTCCATAGATATCAACTCCAACCCTACCCCCCAAAATAATCCCTCACATAACCTACCCAATACCATCAAGTTACCCCTCATTTCCCCTCCCTCATGTCCCTCTTGGAGGGCACACACACCCAGACATATCCACTCACACCCTGCTCCCTCTAAATCTCGGTATTACCCTAGAAATAGACCCCCACGCTACTCTGATAAGAAATCCACACGTAACTTATCTAACCTTATCCATATCCCTCTTCTCCTCCCCTCCGCTCTACCGTTTTCATGTGCCCTATAGAACACATGCTCAGTCGTTAAAAAAAACCCTTTTATTCACAATCTTTTTATCTCTAATACCCTACACCTTCTTGCCTTGACCGAGACCTGGCTCTCCCCAGATGACACTGCATCCATTGCCTCTCTCTGCTATGGGGGCTACCAGTTCTCCCATACATCTCGATCTACTGGTTGCGGTGGTGGCATTGGCCTCCTACTCTCTCCCTCCTGCCAATTCCAACCCCTCCTGCCACCCCAATCACACTCCCCCCTCTCCTTTGAAGTCCACTCCATTTGCCTACTCACACCACTCCCCTTCCGAGTAGCTCTTATTTATCGCCCACCCGACAAATCCAAATCAACCTTCCTCACTGACTTCGACTCCTGGCTCTCTGCCTTTATGGACCCCTCCTCCCCCACTTTTATTCTTGGCGATTTCAATATTCACATCGACAACCCCTCAGACCCCCATGCCTCAAAGTTCCTCACTCTTACCTCCTCGTTCGACCTCAAACTTTGTTCCACTGCCCTCGGACATCTACACGGCCACTGCCTCGACCTAATACTCTTCTCCAGTTCTTCTCCCTCAAATTTCCACAAATCAATCCTTCCCTCATCTGACCATCACCTCTTAACATTTACTCTTCAGCTTCTGCTATCCCAACCTCGTCCTGTCTCCTCTGACCTATTTAGAGACCTTCATAATATTGATCCCTTGACTCTCTCTTCCACCATTTCTCTATCTCTCTCCTCCATTTTATCCTCCAAGTCCGTCGACGAGGCATTATCTTCATACAATGCTACACTATCCTCAGCCCTTGACACTCTTGCCCCTCCCACCCCATGTCCCGTCAAACGATCTACTCCCCAACCCTGGCTTTCACCCATAATCCGTTACATACGCATCTGCACCTGTTCTGCCGAACGAGCTTGGTCCAAATCCCGCTCCCCAGAAGACCTACTACACTTCAAATTCATGCTTGGCTTCTTCCAGTCAGCCTTAGCACTTGCCAAACAAGATTACTACATCCATCTGACCAACTCCCTTGCCTCTGATCCTCGCCATCTCTTTAATACCCTCAATTCTCTCCTCAAGGTCCCCCTGCCCCTGATCCCGCCTTCCCTTTCTGCCCAAACCCTAGCCGACTACTTCCACAACAAAATCCACAAGATTACCCTCCAATTCCCTACACCCTCATCTACCTCACCTCCTCCCAAATTCTCCTCCCCCATCCATACTTCCACTGCCACCCTCTCCTCCTTCCCTCCGATCTCTGAAGAAGAAACCACACTCCTCCTTTTCTCCTCCAAACCCACCACCTGTTCATCAGACCCTATCCCCACCCATCTCCTACGTTCCATCTCCCTCACCATTGTCCCCTCCATCACTCATATCCTCACCCTTTCACTCTCCATGGCAACTGTTCCTATTGACTTCAAACATGCTGTTGTCACACCCCTCCTCAAGAAACCCTCACTTGATCCCACATGCCCTTCTAACTATCGACCCATCTCCCTCCTTCCCTTCATATCCAAGCTATTAGAATGAGCAGTCCACCATTGCTGCCTCGACTTCCTCACCCCCCAGGCCCTCCTGGACCCACTACAATCCGGCTTCCGTCCCCTACACTCCACTGAAACAGCACTCACAAAAGTCACCAATGACCGTTTTGGCTAAATCTAAGGGCCTCTATTCCATCCTTATCCTTCTTGACCTTTCTGCTGCTTTTGATACCGTTGACCACAACGTTCTCCTTGCCACCCTCTCCTCGCTTGACTTCAAGGACTCCGTACTATTCTGGTTCTCCTCCTACCTCTCCCATCACTCATTCAGTGTATGCTTTGGTGGCTCCTCCTCCTCCCCTACCCCGCTACATGTAGGTGTACTCCAGGGATCTCTCTCTATACCCTCCTCTTCTCTCTCTATACCCAAGGCCTTGGCGTGCTTATCTCCTCCCATGGCTTTCAGTACCATCTCTATGCCCATGACTCCCAGATCTACCTCTCTACACCTGATATTTCTCCGGCAACCCAGTCCAAGATCTCTGCCTGTCTCTCGGACATCGCCGCCTGGATGTCTCATCGCCGATTGAAACTGAACATGGCCAAGACTGAACACCTTGTCTTTCCACCCAACTCCCCCCACCCCCACTTCCCCCTCTCTCAGTCCATGTGGATGGTTCTACTATCCTTCCTGTTCCCTCGGCCCGCAATCTAGGGGTTATCTTCGACACCTCTCTCTCCTTCTCCACCCATATCCAGCTTGTAGCTAAGACCTGCCGTTTCTTTCTCTACAACATCAGCAAAATCCGCCCCTTCCTCCTGAACACACTACCAAAACGCTCGTCCACTCCTTGATCTCCTTTCGCCTCGATTACTGCAAACCTACTCCTTGCTGGTCTTCCCGTGAGCCACCTCCTCCCTCTTCAATCCATACAAAATCACGCTGCTCGACTAATCTTCTGCCAGCCTCGCCATGCCCACACTACTCTTCTTCTCAAGTCGCTTCACTGGCTCCCTGTCCACTTCTGCATCCAATTCAAGCTTCTCCTATTGACCTATAAATGCATTCACTCTATGGCCCCTCAATACCTCTTATCTCTTATTTCTCCCTACATCGCCTCTCGTAATTTGTGCTCCACTAACAAATTACTTCTATCAATGCCCTTCACCCGCACCGTGAACTCCCGACTGCGCTCCTTTCACCTTGCGGCACCATATGCCTGGAACAGGCTACCTGCGTCTTTGCACCATGCATCCTCCCTGGCCCTCTTCAAATCCAGGTTGAAGACCAACCTCTTCACCGTTGCATTTAGATCCTGACTCCATCTTCATCTTACCCTAAACCCCGTCAACGTCTATGACCAAACTATAGACCAAACTGTACCTCACTGTACCTTGCGCAGAACTGACTAATGCTCTGTACTGTTTTTCTCTTAACTAGATTGTAAGCTACTGTTTTCTCTTAGCTAGATTGTAAGCTCCGACGAGCATGACTCTGATGGGCAGGGACTGTCTCTTGTATGTTGGCTACCTCTTGTAGGTTAGCTGTGCAGCGCTGCATGTGTGGCGTTTTATAAGTGCTGAATAGTAGTAGTAGTAGACACCGGCCTCGATGCCGGTCCTCAGCAGGTGAATCGATTCCATCTGTCGAGTTCGCAAGAGCCCTGGGTTCCAAAAGGCACAGCTGCCGCACAACTCCATGGTTGTGGAATCAGCCATGCGCCGGCTGAAGAGCCAGAAGATGCACTCCTCGGTGCCTCCTGGCCGGAGGCCCGCAACATGGATGCTCTCGGCAGAAAGTGCTACCAGGGTTCGATGCTGTCATGCTGAATCCAGACGTATCAGCTGTACATGGGCATTTACCTGCGAGACCTGGCAAAGGAGATTGCCGGGTTCTCTGCTGGTCTGTCTGAGGGACCTTTGCAGAGCTTCCAGGTTTTGTCCACTGGGATCCGAGAGTGCTTGAAGTTAATGACTCGAGCAGCCTATGACGGCTTCGAGGCTTCGGCCCGGGTAGCAGGAGCCAGCATCGGTGTACAACGCCAGGCATGGTTACAGTCGTCAGGCCTGGAGCCATGGGTTTAGGACAAGTTGGTTGATGTCCCTTGCCAAGGTGAAAACCTCTTTGGCAAGCCCATGACTGAAAAGGCTGCCGAGATTGAGTCCGAGTACCTGACCCGGACAAGACTCAAGAAGAAGACTTCTGCCCCTTCTAAAAAGAAGGGCTTGGGTAAGAAGCCCTTTTTCCTGAGGAAAGGATCAGCTTACCATAACTACCCCACATATCAGGCCTCCCCAGCTCCCCAGGAGGGGCATCAGGCCAAGGGATGGGGGCAGGGCCCACGTAAGCAAAAGGCCCCCAAGCCCCAGGCACCGGCTCCGGCCCAGCCTCCCGAAGGATGCAATGCCCTGCACAGGAGGAAGGCTGACCCTGTATGCCCACAGGTGGCCAGCTATTACAACAGACACCTGGGTTCTTCAGATAGTCCAAATGGGCTGTCGGTTACATCTCACCCAGGTGCTTCCCTCTTACTTTCCAGAGGAGCCTCTCAGACTCCTTCTTCACAGGGACCTCCTCTTGCAGGAGTTAACAGGTCTTCTTGAGGATCAGGCGGTAGAACAGGTGCCTCACCACATACAGGGCACAGGCTTCTACTCAAGGTACTTTCTGATACCAAAGAAAAATGGAGGCCTAAGACCTATCCTCGACCTGCGAAACCTGAACAAGTTCCTGGTGAGGAAAAAGTTCAAAATGCTTTCCCTTGGAATATTGTTGCCTTACCTCTGCCAGAGAGATTGGCTATGTTCCTTATACCTCCAAGATGCGTATACACACATCTTGAGTCATCCAGACCACAGACAATATCTAAGATTTGTAGTGGGAGGAAACCATTTTCAGTACAAAGTGCTTCCCTTTGGCCTAGCCTCAGCACCCAGGGTATTCACAAAGTGCCTTGCGGTGGTGGCGGCCTTTCTATGGACTCAAGGGGTCTTCGTCTTCCCCTACTTAGACGACTGGCTCATCAGAGCCCAGTTAGCTCTAGAAGCCCAACAGGCCACGTCCCACACTATCCAGTTGCTTCAACACCTGTGACACCCAATGCTCGACTCCACATGAGAACAGCTCAGTGGTGTCTCAGGGACCAGTGGAGACAGGCCACAGGCAGACTCAGAGACAACATCAAGGTGTCCCATTGCCTGATACAGTCTTTGAAATGGTGGCTTCAACCTCACAACCTCCTGGAGGGAGTGCCTTTTCAGCCTCCCACGCATTCAATGGTGCTGACTATGGATGCATCCCTGCTGGGATGGGGTGCTCGTTGCCAGCAGGTCTGCACTCAGGGTGTGTGGTCTACAGGGGAGAGTACACAACAAATCAATCTCCTAGAGCTTCGAGCGATCCACCTAGCTCTTCGGACCTTCTGCCAAACCCTGGCTTATCAATCTGTCTTGATTCAGACAGACAACCAAGTAGCGATGTTCTATGTGAACAAACAGGGGGGCACAGGCTCTCATATCCTGTGTCAGGAAACCCTGGACCTATGCTCCTTCGCAGTCAGCCGGGGTATGTTCCTCAAGGCGATTTATTTACCAAGTAAGGAGAACTTCCTAGCAGACAAGCTAAGCAGAATTCTCCAGCCGCACGAGTGGCAACTGGATCCCAATGCAGCCCAGCAACTCTTCCAGCGTTGGGGGCGACCATCCATAGATTTGTTTGCGAGCCCTCAAAATCACCAGTTGCCCCGCTTCTGTTCCAGACAGCCGCACCCACACAGGGTAGCTGCAGATGCTTTCCTAATATCATGGTCTGTGGGCCCTCCTATATGCATTTCCTCCTATGCCATTGGTAGTTCGGACCTTATTCAAGATCCTTCAGGATGAGGCCTTGGTCATCCTGGTGGCCCCCAAGTGGCCCCCAAGTGGCCGAGACAGCCTTGGTTTCCAATCCTCCTGCAACTGGTGGAGGAGAATCCAATTCCTCTGGGATTTCCACCCAATCTCCTGTCGCAGGACGGGGGCTCACTTCTGCATCCCAACCTCAGGTCCCTCAACCTGATGGCATGGCTGCTGAAAGGGTAGTCCTTGCAGCCCTTCTCCTCCCAAAAAAGATAGAAGGCAATCAACTAGGAAAACCTATGCATTTAAGTGGTGTAGGTTTGAGATATGGTGTACTCAGCAGAGTGAGAACCCATTCTCCTGCCAGATGGCTGTGGTGCTGCAGTACCTGCTTCACCTTTCCGATTTAGGCCTCAAGTCAAACTCGGACCGAGTTCACTTTAGTGCTTTGTCAGCACACCACTCTCCAGTGGAAGGACAATCTCTCTCTGTACATCCCTTGGTGTCCAGGTTTCTGAGAGGTCTGCTTCTGCTGAAACCCACGGTTTGCCTCCCGGTGGCCGAGTGGGGTCTTGCAGCAGCTTACTCGCCCACCCTTTGAGCCGATGGCTACCTGCCATCTCCGCTTCCTCTCTTGGAAGATGCTTTTCTTGGTGACACTCACATCGGCTAGACGAGTGAGTGAGCTGCAAGCTCTGGTGTCCGATAGACCGTTCACACGGTTCTATAGAACAGGGTGGTACTTTGCACACACCCCAAGTTCCTGCCGAAACTGGTCTCCTCTTTCCACCTCAACCAGGAGGTGGTGCTTCTGACTTTCTTTCCCAGGCCCCATGCAAGCCGGGCAGAAGCAGTTCTGCATACCCTGGAGTGTAAGAGGGCGTTGGCCTTCTACTTGGAGCGTACGCAGGGACATCGAAGGGCTTCTCAGCTCTTCATCTCTTATGACCCCAGTAAGCTGGGGATGCCTGTTTCCAAGCGTACGTTGTCCACCTGGGTGGCAGATTGCATCGCCTGGGCATACAGGGCGGCCGATATCCCATTGCAGGGTCGAGTCATGGCCCACCGGGTCAGGGCTAAGTCTGCATCAGTGGCTCACTTCCGCTCTGTGCCACTGGCAGACATCTGCTGGGCTGCAACTTGGTCTTCAAGCCAGACTTTTGCAGCCCACTACTGCCTGGATAGGGAGTCCCAATGGGACAGTGCTTTTGGCCAGGCTATACTCCGTAATCTGTTCGAGGTTTAGGCAACTCCTACCCTCCGACCCTTTGGTGTCAGGCTACTGGAGTGTTACGTTCTCGGTTGAATTCATATCATGGCTTCTGTGGCTCTTCTAGTGGGAGCCTATTTTTCAGTTATGGGTTCTCGGTAGCCTATAGCTAGGGAGTCCCATATGTGAGGACTGACTTCCTGCTTGTTCCTGGAGAAAGCGTAGTTACTCACCTGTAACAGGTGTTCTCCAGGGACAGCAAGTTTATGAATCTGAGGACCAATAAAGACACCTTCCTTTATCTTAGCTTTACTTAATCTTGGAAATTTCCTGCTGAGATACTTGAAAGCTGGTTTTGTTTTGTCCATGGCCTTGACAAAATTTTCAGTTAGACCCAGCTTAATGTGTAAGGGTGGTAACAAAATCTTCCTTGATTCAACAAGTGGTAGATGCTGCACATTTTTCTTTCTAGGTTCCAATGATTGTCGGAGTGGCCAGTCTCTCTTGATGAAGTGGGAATCTTTTGCATGACTATCCTGTTCACAGAGAAAACAGCAGTACTTTGTGTATGCAATATGCAGACAGCAATAGAGCAATGACTTTCAAATCACCATAGAGCTGCCACTGATGTTGGTCATAGTTTCTGCATCTCAACAGCTGTTTTATATTGTCATAGGTTTCCTTCATTTGGACTGCATGACCAACTGGAATCGGTGGCAAAACATTGCCATTATGCAGCAAAACAGCTTTAAGACTCATCTTCGATGAACCGATAAACAGCCTCCACTCATCTGGATGATGAATGATCTTGAGGGCTGTCATCAGACCATCAATGTTTTTGCAGGCTACAAGATCACCTTCCATGAAGAAGAATATAACAAGATCTTTTTGACATTCATGGAAATGGAAACTCTAACATCACCTGAAAGGAGATTCTAATGCTGCAGTCTGGAGCCCAGCAGCTCTGCCTTGCTCTTAGGTAGTTCCAAATCCCTGACAAGGTCATTCAGTTCACCTTGTATTATGAGGTGTAGTTCAGAAGAGGAGGATGGGAGAAAATCTGGGTCATGTGACTTTGATGGTTTGGGACCAGAAGTTTCATCCCCTTCCTCTTCCTCATTTGACTCAAGTGAAAATGATTCTGTAGCATCAGGAACCTTCTGTCCTTCGCTGTGGGGTACTGGGCGTACAGCTGATGGAATATTTGGATATTGCCAGTCCATTCCTGAGAACTCTGGGGATATTCATCTTCCCTTACTTAGATGACCGGCTCATTCGAGCATCAACAGCTCCAGAAGCCAGCTTCGCTCTTTCTCGCACCATGCGAATCCTTCGATACTTGGGACTGGTCATAAACCTCCCAAAATCTCATCTCACCCCTTCTCAGTCTCTAGAATTCATAGGGGCTCGTCTAGACACAAGGCAGTCAAGGGCTTTCCTCCCACAGCCACGGTGTCTTCGTATAGTACAGCTGACCTCCCAAGCAGCTATGAAGGTCTTCCTGACTGCTCGGGAGATGCTTCAGCTTTCTGGGGCATACAGCATCCACGGCCCATGTGGTTCCCTATACTAGCCTTCATATGCGAGCAGCCCAGTGGACCCTATCCTCTCAGTGGACACAGGCCTCGGGTCGGCTAACGAACAAAATCAGAAAATTTACACGTCTCATTTTAACCCTACAATGGTGGCAGTCTCTCGAAAACCTTCTTGTGGGTTCTCCTTTCCAGCAGCCTCTATGCCAAACCACCCTAACAACAGATGCGTCCAAGTTGGGTTGGGGGGCTCACTTGCACAATCTATCAACTCAGGGTCTCTGGACCCCACAGGAGGCTTGTCTTCACATAAACCTCCTAGAGCTCAGAGCCATTTTCCATGCTGTCCGAGTTTTTCAGACCCATCTCAGCTACAAGACAGTTCTGGTCCAGACCGACAATCAAGTAGCTGTGTTCTATGTGAACAAGCAGGGCGGAACAGGCTCTCTGTCATTATGCAATGAAGCTTTGTGACTGTGGGCCCTCACCAGAGAGCTTCAAATCCACTTCCTAGTGGTATATCTTCTGGGCATTCAAAATCTTTGGGCAGACAAACTCAGTCGAATACTGCTACCACACGAATGGTCTCTGCACTCAGACCAGCTTGCTTGAGTGTTTCGAATCTGGGGAAAGCCAGATATAGACCTCTTTGCAAGTCCACAGAATGCCAAACCTCCCCGATTTTGTTCCGGAATTCCGGCTCAAAACTGTCAGGCAAGGGATGTTTTCCTCCTCCATTGGGGTCGGGACTTCCTCTATACCTTCCCACCCATTCCCTTCATTCCCAAAACTTTATTCAAGCTTCAGAGAGACAGAGGTCATATGATACTCATAGCTCCACGTTGGCCACGGCAGACGTGGTATCCTCTGCTTCTGCGTCTCTCTCAAGTCACACTTCTGGAGTTGGGATGTGCTCCAGATCTTCTTTCCCAGGAGAACGGGATGCTATTGCACCCAAATCCCCAGTCTCTGCACCTCAGGGCCTGGTTACTGAAAGCCTACGATTCCCAGATATCAACCTATCTCAACAGGTAAAGGATATCCTTGTGGCTTCCAGGAAGCCTTCCACAAGGTGATCCTACACCTTTAAGTGGAAGAGATTCTCTGTCTGGTGTTCTCAAAGGAAACTTAACCCCCATACAGTGCCTCTCGAATTGCTTCTGGAGTACCTACGCCAACTATCAGATTCTGGTCTTAAGACCAATTCAGTAAGGATCCATCTTAGTGCCATTGCTGCTTTTCATGAACCTCTGGATGGACACCCTATTTCTTCTCATCCACTCGTAGTGAGATTTATGAGAGGTTTACTTTTAACAAAACCTCCCATTAAGCCACTGCTGGTGGCATGGGATCTGAATCTTGTTCTCAGGCAGCTCATGAAACCGCCCTTTGAGCCTTTAGCCACTACAGCTCTAAAGTTTCTTTCTTTGAAGGTCATCTTCCTAGTTGCCCTCACTTCTGCAAGACGCATCAGTGAGTTACAGGCTTTAGTGGCGGATCTTCCTTATACAAGATTTCACCATGATAAGGTAGTTCTTAGGACTCATCCTCACTTTATGCCAAAGGTGGTTTCGCCTTTTCATTTAAACCAAGCGGTTTACCTTCCTGTATTCTTCCCTAGGCCTCATGCCTCTAATGCAGAAAGGAATCTTCATACCTTAGATTGTAAAAGAGCCTTAGCTTTTTACCTTCAAAGAACTAAGCAACATAGAAAATCATCTCAGCTTTTTGTTGTTTTTGATTCTAGTCATTTGGGACTTCCAGTTTCCAAAAGAACTCTCTCTAGGTGAATTGCAAATTGCATATCCTTTGCATATGAGAGTAAGGAACTTTCTCTCGAAGGCCATGTCACAGCTCACAATGTGAGAGCAATGGCAGCCTCAATGGCTAATCTTCATTCTGTATCCATTGATGACATCTGTAGAGCAGCCACTTGGGCTTCGGTACACACCTTTACAGCCCACTATTGCTTAGACAAGGACTCTCGTCAGGATGCCTCGTTTGGCCAGGCTGTGCTCCAGCATCTCTTTCAGACTTAGTACAACTCCTACCCGCTATCCCAGGTTTCGATGCCAGAGATCCATGGGAGGAAGCATGACACATCTCACCTGGGGTTCGCAGCTTGCTGGGGGTCATCCCCCTGGCAGCTGGGGAGTCCCCATATGTAAGACAACATTCCAGCTTGTTCCTGGAGATAGCATAGTTACTCACCTGTAACAGGTGATCTCCGGGAACAGCAGGAATAAGTCTTCACAACCCACCCACCTCCCCTAGGAGTTGTCTCTATCTATCTCTCTCTCTTTGTCTACTCTCTCCTTTGGTCTCAGCTATAAACTGAACTGAAGAGGGAGAGTTGGAAAGGCAGGAAGGCAGCACGCAGGCGCTGTGGGATGCTTCCAAAAGCTTTCCTATTGGACGCTGGGGAGTGTTCCTGTGCGGGCTCCGTCGGTACCGACGATACCCATATGTGAAGACTTATTCCTGCTGTTCCCGGAGATCACCTGTTACAGGTGAGTAACTACGCTTTATGCCTGGGGTGGGTGGGAGGGAAAGAAACACTAACTAAAAGGTTTTGGCTTATTTATAAGAATGCATATGTTCAATCACATGGAACAGTAGAAAGTCCAAAATGGGAGAAGAGAAAGCAATCTTGCACAGATCAGCAGCATAACTATGGTTATGTACACAAAGGAGTAGTAAAAAGCTTCTCAGGTGACAGGACAAATTTTGGCCTGGAAAAATGTGCAAATGAAACTAGGAGGAAAATTGAGAAAAACTGAAAATATTTCTCTGACAATTGTGATATAAACAAACTTGAAACAGGGATATATATATATATATATATAAATATCTAAAAGAAGAGGAAGGGCCAGTAATCAAGCATAAATTACTGAGGGAAAAAACAATAAAAAATATTAATAGAGGATAAGATGAGTGGAGGCGTAGTCTCACGGTTAGAACAACTGCCTTGTACCCCAAAGATCAGAGGTTCAATTCCCACTGGCACTCCTTGTGACCTTGGGCAAATCAATTTATCCTCCATTACCTTGGAAGAAACAGCCTGGCAATCTACTTCTGATACATTGCCAAGAAATCCCAGAGGCAGCTGGGTTCCAGGAATCAGCACTGATTTAACAGCACTAAAAAATATATATATTAAAAAGTGCTTTAACAGCACAGAATAAGAGTACAAGCCATTAATGAGCTAGCAATTCTTGTACTGTCCTATACCTTTGCAATTGTAGGCCGACTTCATAAAGATCTTCAGAAACTGGATGTAGAGTAAGAAGACTCCTCCATGTCCATAAGGTAATCTATAAGAATCAGTGTCTGCCAAGGTGCTGCCAGAGGAATGGGACTCATGAAAATAGATTATCCACCAGACTGATTTTTCTTCAAGTAAACACCAGGAATGTGCATTAAGTAGGATGAATTTAGGTACAGGTTTACTAAAGTGCACTAATAGCATGAATTTTATCATATGCTAAGCATGCTGCAGTAACTGCTGCCATATGCTAAATATGAGGCCATGGTAAATATCCCATGCTAACTGCTTAGTACAGGTTGGGGCAGACATTGGACAATTCAGGGTCAGAATTGGGGACATTGCAGTTAGCACAGGCATCTTTGGTGCACGCTAACTGGCAATGTTGCAGTTAGCGGGATGCACTTACTGCCACATTAATCACAGAGCAGAGACAAATTTGTGCTAATGCCTATGAGCTAACATGGGTACATTAAAAAAGGGCCTCAACATGCACTAACTTAGCTCATTTTAGTTAAGATGTCCCTCAGTTTGTTAATGTGCTTTAAAAAAACTTTCGTGTGTGCAAAATTGATTTAATGCGCTTTAACGTATGAATTAATGTACTATCAATTTACAAACATTAAAATTTCGAATGCACATTATAAATATTTATTAAAATGAATATATGAAATGAACTGAATAAAAGCCTAATAAATGGAAAAAAGTCTAAAAAATGTGAGTGTTTTGCCTCTGCACATCCTTCGTGAGACCCAGTTACTGATTGCCCTCTTGATATAGAGAAGCGTAGCAGAGAGAAAAAAGATAACTTAAATCTCAGTGAACTTTTAGTTTTGCATTTTAAGCTAAGGGTTAAATACAATTTTTTTTTTTAGATTTCTTTGCTGTTGTTTTTCTTTTGTCCTGTACCTAGAAACAACAATCTCTGGGGATTTATGGTTCCTTCTGCAAACCTGGGGCTTATGTGTAAATTCCTTGTGATTGATAATGTAATAAAAAGGCTTTTAAGGCAGGGAGTTGAATCATCAAGCTAATTGCTCAGTCCTTTGCAGCACAAGTTTGTTATGCAGCTTCCTGCACTCTAAATGGGATAGTGCTGCTATTTCAGTCTGCTAGAAGGGCACATTGAAATAATTACACTTAGCATACTAGCTTAGCATTGCTTTTAGAAGCCATAGAACTGGTAGTGTATCTAGTGGTCAATTCACCTAGCCTAGGGACTTAAAAGAACTGGTAGCCCAAACTTGTTTGACAACTTTACTGAATTCAAATATTTGCATCTTTTGTTAAGAGTATAGTTCAGGGGCATGGGATATCTCTTGAATAGTCAAATCCTATTTGTAGAGATTAAGATGCCCTCTGCTCAGAATCATATACTTCATTAATAGCGTCATTATTTGCCTGAGCCTTCTTTCTTTTTGAACATGCAAGTTATTTGTGATGTCACAGACATCTAAAGTTAGGCAGAGGGAGATACTGTGAATATGCTGTGATATTTGCTCAAACTAAGACCAAATATCTAAAATTATTTCCCACGCTTCAGCCACTTCATTCCCTTATTTAAATATATTGAATAATATATATGTATATACTCCCCATCTCCATTAGAATCAATGAGGAATCAAGCATCAATAAACAAAATCTTAGAAAATTTGCATTAGTTTGAAACCTTCCCCACTTAATAGAGAGAAAACAAAGAATGGGGATGGTATTAAAAAGATTTGTCTGCGTGATGGGGTCTATAGCGTGTTGCCAACCACTGTTTGTGTTTGTGTTTGATGCCCACAAACACCTGTGGGCATCAGACACAGACAGTACAAAACAGGTGCACCAAGGTGATGCCATAAAGCTTTATTGTTGAACCCAAATGTGTTTCAGCTGAATGCCTTCTTCAGAGGGTATCCATCTAAAAAAATACATAAATGATAAATAATGGACATAAAAAACATAAAACCAATCATAGAATGAATCATCAAATCTAAAACTCACAAAAAAACAGACACAAGTAAGTAGAAGCATAATTTAACGTAGAATTAAAGTAAAACTATTGTGTTTAAAAACATAATTAAAAACATACATACGATAAAATCATTATTTGCAACAGCATGGAGAACAGCACCACTGTATATAGCACCACTGTATATAGCCCACACTGTACATAGCTCAAACCATTCTAGCACACAATACAACACACCTTGTACATAGCTCAACCCAATCTAGCACACAATACAACACACACTCAACTAAATTTCTCCCTCACTGCATGTTTAACACACTCACTTTACCCGATTGTTTGCTGTGATACCACCTTGATTAATAAGATAAGGCGGTTTAGAAATACTGTTAAATAAATAAATAAAAATAAAATGAAAAACAAGTTACCTCACTAAAAAAATATATATGTTCTACCCATAAACACACAAACCATGTGTACCGGGTCGCCAAGCTAACACTGTTTTCCATTTTTTTTTTTGGAAACTTTATTTAGTAATCATCAGAACCTTAACATTCAGTACAGTGCAGACAGTAAGCCCCCGCGGAGTGTACTCTTATCTCCGTGCAGAGGCAAACAGAACATACAATTAGGTATCAACAGCAAACAAAAAAGGAAAGGCACACCTTAGACAATTACATGATTTTATGTAAAGGTAGACCACCCCCCTCCCCCCTCCCCACCCTCCACCCTCCCCCCCCATGCGTCGCAACCATCAAATATGAGAAACAGAAGGAGGCATAATCCATCCCCAAGCAGCTCTCCGCCAGGCCCTACATTGGTACCTTAATAGCCCACGTTTACTATTTCATTGCGGCAGCGGGAGCCAAGGCTCTGAATGTAGGGCTCCCATATTAGCATGAAAGTGGACCACTTTTTTACCTTACCCCGGGCTACCCAGCGCTCTGCCAGCATCAACTGGTGAAATCTGTTGCGCCACTCCAAAAATGTTGGCGGGTTACGGTCTCGCCAGTGATGTAAAATAGGACCTTTGCCCACCAGACATGCCTTACGCACCAGAAGCCGCTCCCCCCGTCCCACTGGAAGAGCCTGATGTAACAAATCGAGGGTGACCAGAACTCCGGTCCAGGGAAAGCGCTGCTGCAATAATCCCATAAGGTACTTATGAATACTGGACCAGTATGGGAGGAGGCGCCTGCACTGCCACCACATGTGGGTTAGGGTAGCCAAGGGCATGGAGCATCTAGGGCATGACCCATCCTGAGTGATACGACTCCGTAGAGCTCGGCGTGGGGAGAAATGCACCCGTGTCAGAGCTTTGTATTGCACCTCCCGCCATCTAGCTCCCTCCACTAACCCCTCTATGCGTCCCAAAGCCTGTCTAATAACGTCCGGCAATACCTCACGCCCCAGTTCTGCCTCCCAAGCCAGCGCAGCCCTCCTAAAATCCGGTAGAGCCCGGAAACACTCCAATCTAGTTTTCAACCCTGCTATCTTCGGGGGGGTCTCCCCTCCAATCTCGAAAAAGTCAAGAATTTGCGCCGATCTATCAACACTCAACTCCTCCTTAGGCAGCGTAGCCACATAGTGAGCCAGCTGCATATACGCAAAATATTGAGAGGAAGGCAACCTAAACTCGGCACACAGCTCCTGAAATGATTTGCAGTGTCCTGTGAGTCCCACGACGTGGCCCACGTAGTCGATACCCTGAGCTTGCCACAGCTGAAAGGCCCGGGATTCCGATCCTGGCAGAAAGTGCACATTACCATGAATAGGCAACCAGCTCGACACCTTCCAGTTTCGGTGCCAAAAACCATTCAGCTGTCGCCAGGTACGTCTCATAGAGGTGAACAGGCCACTACATAGAATTCGCCTTGGCAAATGTACCCCCTCCACATGTAAAACCCCCATCAGAGAGACCGGGGCCGCCACCGCCACCTCCAGGTCCCTGGGTGTGCAGGTATTCGTCCCGCCCAACCAGTCCCCAAGATGCCTCGCCTGGCAAGCTAAGGCGTAGGTCCCCAGATCCGGGAGGCCCAAGCCCCCGGTCTTCCATTTACCCACCATACGGGACAAAGGAATACGCGCCCTGGCTCCCCTCCATAGGAAGCCTTGAATCTCTTTTTCTAAACTAAGCAGATCCCGGCGCAACAGCCACACTGGAAGGGTCTGCATCCAGTATAAGATACGGGGCAGAACCACCATCTGAATCGCCGCTACCCGTCCCAATAGCGACAGCGGCAGGGGGTTCCAGGCCCGCAACTGAGTCCTCAGCCCCGACATAACCTTCTCAAAATTAGTCCGATATAAATCTTGAGGTAGTCGAGTTAAGACAATACCCAGGTATTTAAATTGATGTGCCGCCCATTTCAGAGGGAAATCCCCCCCCCCCAGTGACCCTGCAAACGTCCGGACACATCCAGGGCCTCCGATTTATCCTCGTTTATCCGGAGCCCAGCGAAACTGCCAAACAGCCGAAAGGCCTCCAACAACCGAGGAAGAGACTCCCGAGGAGCCAGCAGGTGCACCAGCAGGTCGTCGGCAAAGGCCGACACCTTAAATCCCTGTGTACCTATCGCTACCCCGCGAATTCGGCTATCGGCTTCTATGCTCCGTATCAGCGGGTCTAAAGACAAGACGAACAATAGAGGGGAAAGTGGACACCCCTGTCGAGTACCGCGATACAGGGAAAAGGAATCAGACAGAGTTCCATTGCACAGCACCCGAGCAGTCGGGTTAACATACAGACTATATACCATGTCACAGAATGGTTGCCCCAGGCCATATAGGGGAAGCAGATGGTGCAGATACTCCCAATTCACCCTATCAAACGCTTTTTCAGCGTCAAAGCTCACCAAGAGAGATGGCAGCTTCTGGTCATGTACCCATTCCAATGATGCCAGGATTTTATGCAAATTACGTACCGCATAGCGGCCCCGCACGAATCCCACCTGTGACTCATGCACTACGTCCCCTAGGACTCCCGCCAAGCGCTCAGCCAAGATTTTCGCTAACACCTTCATATCGAAATTTAATAAAGAAATCGGTCGGTATGAAGCTGCCAGTAGCGGGTCCTTGCCAGGTTTAGGGATAAGTGTGATATAGGCCTGGTTATCCCCCCAGCGCTGACCCTCTCCCCCTACTCTACAGCGATACGTCTCCACAAGGAGGGGGCTCACCCAGTCAGACAGAAGCTTGTAAAATTCCGCCCCAAACCCGTCCGGTCTGGGGGCCTTATAACAGCTGGCTGTAAAGATGACCCGCTGCACCTCCTGCAGAGTTATGGGTTGTCCCAGATTGCTACGCTGTTCCTCAGACACCTTTGGCAGTGACAAGCCCTGAAGAAACTGTTCCATAGTAGTGGGGGATGTCTCCCCCGCCTCATAAAGTTTCCGAAAGAAATCTTTAAAGATTGCATTAATCGCCCTCCGGTTCTGCTGGAGGCGCCCGTGGTCATCACGGAGTGCCGCCACGGACAGTGCCCCTCTCTGCCCCTTGAGACATCTCCCCAGCAATCGTCCCGGTTTATCTCCGAAGCGATAAAGCCTATATTTATAGTACAGTAACGATTTTTTTGCTCTCTGGTGAAGCAGTTCATTTAGAGCAACCTGCAATTCCCACAGCCGCCTCCTATTAGTCACCGTGGGGGCCCGGCCATTAAGCAACCGTGCTTGTTTCACTTGTTGTTCTAGTTGGATAATCTGCGCAGCCATTATTCGCCGCTTCCTAGCCACGTACCTTATGATATCTCCTCGTAAGACTACTTTGGCGGTTTCCCATACCAGCTCCGGGTCGTCAGCATGAGACTGGTGGTTTAATTCAAATTCACGCCAGCGTTGAGCAAGATAATGCTGGAAGTGACTATCCCTATAGAGATCGATGGGGAACCGCTAAATGCGAGATCGGCCCTCCCCCCTCCCCCATTGCAACTCTATCGAAACCATTGCATGATCGGAAATCTCAAGGGGGCCTATCTGTGCGTCTCCCGCGTAGGTAAATAAGGGGGCCGAGAGCAAGAGGTAGTCAATGCGGGCGCTGGTACCATGTGCCCGCGAAACGTGAGTAAAATCCCTCTCGGTGGGGTGCAATAATCGCCAGGGGTCCACCAGAGCTAAGCGCGTTTTGAATCTGTGCAACATCCGAGAAATAAGGGTTCTCTCTCGGGTTCCCGTGCCGCTCGAAGTATCAAGGCCTATCTCAAAAACCCCATTGAAGTCCCCCCCCAAAAGCAAAGGCACCTCGGGTAATTGCTCAACGCTGGCTGCAAGACGATCAAAGAGACTGTGATCCAACTGGTTAGGGCCGTACACGTTCCCCAAAATGAGCTCCTGTTCTTCTAATGACCCATGCAACAGCAAGACCCTCCCAGTTGGGTCCACCACCTGCCGGTGTAGCGTAAAACGCACGCTCTTGTGAATAAGAATGGCCACGCCTCCTTTTTTCCCCAGTGCAGGCGCTCCCCACACCTGACCCACCCAGTCCCGGCATAGTTTGGCATGTTCCTCGGCTGTCTGGTGGGTCTCTTGCAACAGCGCAACATCGCACCTCTGTCTAGCCAGCGCTTTTAAAACTTTATATCTCTTTATCGGGCTGCCAAGGCCACACACATTCCAGGAGATTACTCGCAGGGAGAAATCAGCCTCCAAGGCCCCCACTGCCAGCATTGCATAAGAGAGGAAACCCCCCCAGCCTGGGGTCTCCCCGTAAAGTACCAGGAATAGATTGCCTGGGATTGATGCTCCAACATTTGGTTGCGACGCCCCGTCCCCCTCCCACCGTGCCCTCCCCCTACCCCCCTCCCCCATTCACTCTCCCCTCCTAAACCCCCCAACCCCCAACCCCATCCCCCTTCCCCCGTCCTACCCCCCCACCCCCCCTTCTCTCCAATCCATCCTCCTCCCCTCATTGCCACCTAAACCTCCTGACCCCCGCTTTATATGTCCAGGCCTCCCATCCCCCCAACCAAGAGGCTGCCCCCCCCCCCCCCGCACACTGTTCCCTCTAAGCTGTGCGCGTGTGCGCGCGCACACACCTCGCCGAGCGAGCGCACATACTTTATAACAGAGCGCACAAAAATTATGGTTCTGATTGTGATAGAAAACAACACAGACGTCTTAAAATTTAAAAGATGTTGTTTATTTACGGTTTTCACAAGTTCTACAATATTTTCTAGTGCAATCAATGTGGTGTATATACTGTATTCTGACGTGTAGTCAAATTTTAAAGTATAAAACTCCGAGTGTCATTATGTGGCGCACAAAAATTTAACCTTCCTTCAAAAGCTGCACAGCTGATATTTTATGCGCACACAGCCTACAGAAAATTAGAGTGAACATTGCCCCCGCACATACCCGCCCCTGACCCGGCATACCCTCCCGCCCTCCGCGGTGAGCAAAATTGCAGGCCCGGTTATGAACAAACAAAGCAATCCTGCCTCCCCATTTAAGTTAATACTATAATATGAATTTCCCCCGGCAGCCATGAAAGTTATCCACACAGCACAGAAAGATCCCCAGCACTAATTAAAAAGGATAACTTCCCCATTGCAAATAAACTCAGCCTATAAAGAATAAAGAAAAAAAAAGGGGGGGGGGGAACATATGGTAGGTAATCAAATAACATATAAGGCCTAAAGGCACTAATTAAGGCCCAACAAAGTTCAGCACTTCTCCGAGGTACTGTCCCCGTGTCTCTGGAACAATGATAGGTCTCTCTTACATATATTAAGGCCCTCCGGTGTGGTTTCAGCGTGCCGGACTCCTGGCTCAACCCTTACAGACAATAGCTTCCCGCAGCAGTCCCGGTCGATTCAGGTCTGTCCCGGCTCTATTGTTTCTACCTGCTGCAGGTATGTCTCCACAGCTCCCGGTGACTCAAAAACGCTGTGCCGGCCCTGATGCACCACGTGCAGCCGTGCTGGATACTGCATGGTGAATTTGATTCGGGCGGAAATCAGCTGCTGGCAGACGACTGCAAAGGCCTTGCGCCGCTGGCTGAGAGCTGCGGAGTAGTCTTGGGCTATCCGAATTTTGCTATTGTCCACCTCTAGGGTTCCAGCTTTGCGAGCCTCCTTCAGGACTGCGTCTTTGTGTGGGTATTGTAAAAACTTTACTAACACGATTCGAGGTCGCATGTCCCGCGTGGGCTTTGGGCCTACTCTATGAGCCCTCTCTAGGATGATCCGGTCGGTTTCTGTTTCTCCTCTCCCCTCTAATAGCCTCTTGCAAAGGGCTTCCACATAGGGTATCAAGGCTGCGTCGCCTACCGATTCAGGGATCCCCAAGAATCGGAGGTTGCTCCTCCGCGAACGGTTCTCCAGGTCGTCGATCTTATCGCCCTGGGTCCGGATCATGGCCTTCGCCTGGGACAGTTCCCGCTTCACTGCCTCAATGGCCTCTTCCGCCTGTCCGATCCGCTCTTCAGCCTGATGCACGCGGGCTCCAATGGTATCCACCGATAGTTGAACGGCATCCAACTTTCCCTTTAATATCTCAAATTGGGCTGATAGCGCCGTTGAGACCGCCGCCGACACCTCCTCAGACGACAACCCAGTGACCGCCGGTGGGGATAAGCTGCTCTTCGGGGGCGAGTCGACCATTTTCTGCGGCCCCAGGCCCCTCTCTTTTTCGCGCCGGTTAGCTTTGGCGGCGGCTGCCATGTCAGCATTCCCACGGCGATGCTGATGCGGGAGCCGATGCAGATTCTTCTGGGCGGGAGTGATTGTGCGGCGGGGCTAGAAAAACGGCTCAGTTGCCCGGCATGGGGTAGGAAGCCCGGAGCTCAGACAGACACGTCCACCCAAGCTCACCACATCACGTGGTCTCCCCCATTAATCATTTTAGTGGCCACTGTTTTCATTTTAAAGTTCTCCTCTTTAGGTTTGTTTTGGTTCTATCTTTATAAGGTTCAATGTCTTCTCACCTGAATCGGAATCAGATACTAGCGTTACTAAGCTCTGAATTCCATTTATAAAGCCTGAAATATAGCTATGGCAAAAAGCAATGTGTCCCGTTTACGCACATAAATGATTTTGAGGCTTGTGAGCCAACTTTCCAGTGCTCAGGTTAACTGACAGGTTGCTCTATAACGCTTCATATGCCATCTGTCATGCTAATACTTTTTTCTGCTTTTAAAGCTTCCCCCTTTAGGTTTGTTTTTGTTCTATTATTATGGGGTACAATCAGGGCCGTTCCAAGGTTGAATCATGCCCTGTGTGACTTGCACAATGGGGGCACGCCCCCTCCCCCATGGCGGGAGAGAAGAGGCGTGCTCGCTGTGTAAGTTGCCGGTGCGCTAAGCAGATCTGTCCCTCCCTTCGCATCAGAGCAGGGAGGGACAGATGTACTTAGCATACGGCGAGAAGGCTTAAGGGGCACATTTCAGATGTCTACCATTACCTGCCGCCACTGAGTGAAGAAAAAGTGGCAGTGGCAGGCAACGGCAGACAGCCGGAATGCGCCCCTTAAGCCTTTGCGCCCTGTGCAGCCGCACCGCTCGCACAAGGCTAGGTACGGTCCTGGGTACAATGCCTCCCTGCAATGATGAGAATTAGATATTAGCGCAGTAAAGGCCTTCCATACTTTATAGAGTTTTATAAATCTATCTTATATCATATAATGCTTAACTGGTCAGCACCTTGATAATAGTTCTTGTCCTCCCAGTCCCTCTCTTTACAAGGATATATTCTGCACAGTCAATATTCTCACTTTGGTTTTCAATATCCTTGGCTTTGAGGTTCTTCTCGGTCCTTTTCTTTTCAGTTTTACGGTTATAATATGTTTTCATGCTGTTGCAAATAATGATTTTCTTATGTATGTTTTTAATTATGTTTTTAAGCACAGTAGAATTAAAATAAAACTATGTTAATTTATGCTTCTATTTACTTGTGTTTGTTTTTATGAGTTTTGGATTTGATGATACATTTTATGATTGGTTTTATATTTTTTTATGTCCATTATTTATCATTTATGTATTTTTTGAGGTGGAGACCCCCTAAAGAAGGCATCCAGCCGAAATGCATTGGGGTTCAACAATAAAGCTTTACAGCATCACCTTGGTGCACCTGTTTTGTACTATTTGTGTTTATAGAGTGTTGCCCATCCCTCTCCAGAAGGATTATCAACAGGCCCCTTTAAGACAGCCCGCAGCCCAGAATTCAAGGCTGGGAGGGCGTGGCTCACAAGGAGAGGTTAAAAACCCGGCAGGCTGCAGGATGGAGAGAGGCCAAGGAACCAGCAGTGCTTCCAAGACAAGCCTTGCAAAGGAGTCTTGAGGTAGGAACTTTAACAGGGCAAGGGTGGAACTTTAGCTGGGTTAGAGGAAGGGCCAGGAGTCCAGCTGTGTGAAGCTGTAACAAACTGGGTCTGAATAAAACAAGTTTTGTTTTCCCTGAACTGTTGTCTGTTTGGTGTTTGAACAGAAAACCTCATCCCACGGTACGCCACACTACCACAGTTGGCTTAACTCTGAGAATTTGCTGAACAAATCTTAACCAATCATTAGGATGGAAAATTAAAAAGTTCTGTTTTTCACAATTGATTATCTGGCCAAACGTTTACTGGTTATCTAGGAGCTGGAAGTGTGCATAGTTTAACATTAACTGAATATTGCTGTATTCAGCATTATCTGGTTAAAGATAACTGATTAAGGGCCCTAGTTACTAAGCTGTAGTAAAGGTTGCTATGTTACTGCTCTAAAATTTATCCTGGGGTTCACTAATCAGTACCTGTAGGGAAATGAATTCCAGGGTAGATGTACTTTTGCTTTGTGTGAAGCTGGAATATTGTGCATTCCTGGCTGCAACAATGTAAACATAGTGGGCCCATAGTTGGCCTTTCTATCTTTTAAAGACCTGGGCCTGTGTTGTAGAAAATTACGTTCCACCCTCTGATCTCCTTTTCAATGTATACCCCCATCCTGCAAACCCCTTACACCTACCGGGTACTCCCTGGTAGGTAGTGGGGAGGGGGGAAGGAGTGGCCCTACATGCTCCTGGCAGTCTCAGCCCTTTAGTAGTCATCTTCCGGTCTGCCAAATAACATATGTCATTCCATTGATATACCTGGTAACTCTAGTCCTGAGCCTGTTTGGAAAAATATGTTACCTAAGGTGAACCAGTTAAGTTATACAGTTCAATTTAACTGGGTATGTTCCAAGTCATTGAATTAACCAAGAAAATCTTTGAATATTTGGTTGAAGAAAACAAGATAATCTATCCAGTTATCTTTAACCAGACATTCCATGGCTCCATACCAGTCCCCCGCTTGCTCCCCCCCACTCCAAGCTTGATGAGTATGGCACATTTTGGCTGCATTCAGTAGTAACAAAGCCTGCAGTATGGTACACACAGTGAAAGTGGAGTTTCAAATGTTGAAAGCCAAGGCCAAAAGGACTAACCTACCTATGTTTTATTTGTGAAGGGGATCATCCTGTGCCATCAGTAGCGGGGATGTTCGTCCTGTCTGGACGTACATCCCTACTATTCATTCCCCTGCCACTCGTGGTGCAAAGGCTCCCCGTATGTATAGTGCTGTTGTATGGACAGCCTTAGACGGGGGTGGGAGGGCAGAGCAAGGGCAGGGCATGGGCGGGCCGTGACACCAGATGTACAGGGCTGATTCTGAGGTCAGCTCTGTACGTCCAGGGTTGGCCACATAGATGGGGGATGCCAGAGCTGGGGGGCGGCAACAAGGTGAGGGGGCGCAGGGTGATCCCTGCAGCCTGACCCTGGCCGGATCAGGGATCAAGCTGTGGGGAAAAGACATTGGGTCTTGTGGTTGGTGATCGTGGTTCCTGAATGGAGCCGCGGTGCCATGGCGATGGGACGCCATGGCACTGCAGCTCCATTTAAGAGCCTGGCTGAGTTAGCCGGGGATCTGCTGGGCATGTGACCCATCAGTGCCCATCCTGCACATCCAGACCGGTAGACCTGATTCTGATCCCACTTTCACATCTAGCCCCCGTGGGATCAGAATCGGGTGCTACTGCTGTATGCTCCGATTCTGAGGGGCCACACAGGGGCTGGGTGGCCAGAATAGAATTGGCATCATACTGTTTCCTTAGACATAATTTAACCCAAGGTAATTCACAAAACTTAAGAAGAATGCAATAAATAATAATACATTGAAAATACAATATCAAAGCTCAATTCAATAATACACAAATTAATGTAATTCATAAAAATCCAAAGCCATACATTTCTAAATAAAATAAAAATTATACATAATATAAAAACATGTTAACCTTTATGATTGTGCATGTTAATAGTATGATGTTCAAAACTGAGTATGATTATATCTTCATATAAAAATTTCACAACATATCATCCACTGAAGGTAATATGAAATAGTTACACCAGAAAAATCTATTTGATTCATTAATTACAGTATGATAATTTTTGTAGGCTTTTAGTCAGATAGGAACACGGGGTGAAGCTACTGAAGTCTCTTGATAAAGATGGTGTATGTTTCCCAGTAATGATATATCTTGCAATAACTGTGAAGCTGTGCTAGATTAGCTTTTACATTTATGAGAATTTCCAGCTGAAGAAAAGACTAAATTAGAAAATGCAACTGTGACTGGGAACATTGGGTATGAGAAGAGGACTACTTATTCTTGCAGCAGTCCCCCCCTCCCCCCTGAGTCACTCCACACTTGCACATGATCAAGTCTGTCATATCACCAACATATAAACTATTCCAGTTCATACTGCTAGACCAGTCCAGACAAATGGGTTATGCACCCCTGCCAGCAGATCTTGGAGACAGAGAATTCTACCAGAGCTCTGATAGGCTGGAGCCTGGTGATATAATCCTACCCCTAGGGGTCTCCCTCAGTTTTTCTCTGTCTCCAGCAGATCTGGATGCTTTTTTTTTGCTCCTTCAAAAAAATTTAAAATGCTTTATTTCTTTGTGATTTCTCTTGGAGAGATTATCCCCTGAGTTGCCAGTGTACTTATCTGAGCACCAGGATGATTCCAGCTGAGCTCCTGTGTCCTGTCACAGTAGAGATCGCTGATGTGCAGACTCCCCAGCACTAGTCATGAGGACTATTTAGCTGGATGGTAAGCCTCCTAAAATCCTGTTCCTGGGGCTGATTTTAGTGGTGAGGCAGCTGGCAGTGGTCTGAGCAGCGGTCCGTGGCCTCTCTGCATTTTCGGTACTGTAAGTACAGAAACTGTCTTTCTCCCACTGCTGTTTGCAGCTCTGTGGTTACTTGATTTATTTTTCTTGATTTTTCAGCGATTTTAGGCATTTCTCTCATGCCTGCAACCCTCCCACCTTGTCCTTTGACTTTTTAAGTTAATTCCTTAGCTTTTGGGGGTTTTAATTCACTCTTTTTGAGGTTTATTTTTGCCGGCGGCCATTTTGAATAGCTAATGAGCCCCGGTTTTTGGCGGGAAGCCAGATTCCTTCTCTACTGGCTTCTAACAGCTCTATTGCTGTTTAAGTTTTTTTCCACAACACTTGCTAGCTGTGAGTTGTGAAGGGGTTCTTTTTTCTCTGCCTATGTATTAACATAATGAATAAAAAGTACGGAAGGCATGGATAGAGAACAGGATGCAATTCAGAGCCACAGTACAATGCTAAGACACTGACCAATGGTGCAGGGCTCATGGGTTCCATCCCCCACTGTGCCCAACAAAGAAGGCTGGCTGAGGCATTACCTATTATGGGGAATATTGTTAACTGCCTGTTCCTGCGGGACAGAGTTATTTTTTTTTTTTTAGTTCTCACTATGCCTTATTCAGGTTTACGCTGCATAGGCTGTCAGAAGAAACACAGGGACCTCATGAATCAGCTGTGCTCTTCCCCCAGCGTCTTGATTCCCCAGATAAACTTGGGAACTCCTGAGCCTGGCTTCAGTGGAGCTCTCCATTGGCATTACGCTGCGCTGAGTCTTTGCCACGAGAGTTTGGACATCCCCAGGAAGTTCAGGTATCATTTTCTGAAAGAAAACTGTGAGTAGCCTGTTTTTTTTCTTACTTGCCTCAGCTGCCCTGGGATGATTTCAACTGCATCCGGACTGGCTGCCTCTGAGTTTTGAAGTTCCTACTTTAAATTTTTAATCCACAAACTGCAGCCGGGTTACTTTGTACGTCTTACTGAATATTGTACCTGTCTTATTCAATATACCATTTGATTGGAATTTTAAGTCAGTGTTTTGGATCCTGACTGTTTTGGGCTCAGCCTAATTAAGCATACTCACTGTAATCTTCAGTACAGCTGGATTTGGGTTCTACATCCCTCCCCAGAAACACCTTTCAGCCCCTACCATGGAGGTCTGAGTGGCTGCGGAGGGATCCAACTCTAATTTCCCTACTTTCAGTCACTGTAATTGCCTTACCCTGACTTTGAAAGTTTCTCTGTACCAGCACAGTGAATGACTGACAGTTCCCTTCTCAGCTCAGTGAATACCTGACAGTTTTTCTGTGCCAGCGGCCATTTTGTTTTTCTCTTCAGTGTTTCTTTTTGGAGGGAACAGCTGTAGACAGCAGTTTCCATACATTTAAACATGCTGTGGAAGCACGTGGAGTTTCAAAATCCTTTTCTTTGAAGAGTCTTCGGTTTCCCTGAGCCTACCTTGCTTTTTGTTTTAAATGCTAAAAAAAAAAAAAAACCACAAGAAGAGGAAAGGTGGTTTAAGTCTCTACAATGCTTGTTTCTCTGGCTGTATTATATGTGATATGTAATCAGCCGAAGGGGGAATTAATAGATTGCTTGTGTTCCACCTGCACGCTGCATCCCGGAGACTCTTTCCCCATTCCCACTGCACTGCTAGATGGGTTCATCAGCACCTTATCTCCTCCCTCCTCAGAGCCCCTGCTGCAGGATCTTCCTGCAGGAAAGGATTCAGTCAGCTCCCATGTCGCTTCCACAGCTGCTGGAGGCCACAGCAGCCTTGACTGACAGTGCCTTCCTCACACTCTTCCATCTGGCATGACGCCTGTGACTTTTGGAGTCTTTTGGAATATCTCCTACACCTGCCCAGTAGCAGGCGAGCATATGGCGTGGTCTCGCAAGTGGTCCCATAAGTCCTCAGACCTTAGAGCAGTACGTCCTCCTTGGGGCGTTGCATGTGCCTTGCGGGGTACTATGGATATTCAAGAAGACTTTAAATCTTTGGAGGTCAGCCCTGACTCATTGGAGTACGGAGATGGGGAATATTCTCCGTCTGTTTTCTTCGCTGACGGTGCTCAGTCTTTTTCGGAAAGAGAAGTTGCCGGCTTTAATCACACAGGTGATGGAGTCGCTCCCCCTAGCCGACACGCCTGATCCTCCGGATTCTGAAATCCGGTTGCAGCCGGATCCCATTTTCCAGAGCATTCGTACGACACACGGTATTGGTCAGTTATACCCTTGGTCTCCCTTTCACTTGGACCGTTGGCTGACATACCCGACAGTTGATGCATTCTGACCAGGGTCATCAGGCAAACCACACTTCCGGTTGAGGGCAGAGAGGCGCTCAGCGACCAGCAAGACCTAAAGAGTTGGGAGGCTGCTAAAGACGGGTTTTCCTTTGCCCGCTATTTCCTTCTTGCAGGTGTGCGGAGGTCTAGCAGCTCGGGCCTCCCTTCGATGGATTCATAGCTTTCAGGTGTTCCCGAGTTGGTTCATTTCGAATCCATCGCTGCATTCTGGGCAGAGGCATTCTGTGATCTCTTGCGACTGTCAGCTCGCTTCCTAGCACCGGTGTCAGTAGCTCGGAGATGGCTCAGCCTGCGTCAATGGGCAGCGGATGTTGCTTCATTTAAAGGCTCCAGCGTTTAGATGCCATTCGTCCCGGTCCACCGTTGGAAGGAGGACTGGGCCGTTACTCTGTCTATTTTGGGATGCTTCAGGTCCTGGAATTTCTAGGGGCTGGGTGCGACATTCGTAGGGGACGGGTGTTTCTACCTCAGGAACGTTTTCAGAAGTTCTCTCTTCAGCTGCACCGCTGCTTGGATCAAGCGGCGCCTCGGCCTTGGGGCTACCTTCAACTCTTGGGGTCCATGGCAGCAACGATAGCCCTCGTTCCGTGGGCAAGAGCGCTCATGCGCTGCTTGCCAACGGTGCTTCTATCACATTGGTCGCCAGTATCGGAGAGTTATCGAATCCGGTTGCCTTTGCTTCTGCCGGTGCGCCGCAGCCTCCGCTGGTGGCTTCAGGCACACGATCTTCTACGGGGGGTCCCTCTGGAGTCTCTGCGCTGGATCTTGGTGACGCCAGTTGCCGATCTCTCCGGTTGGGGAGCGCCTTGCGGCTTGGCCTCGGCGCAGGGGAGTTGGTCACCTCGCGAAGCCCAAGGGTCTATCAATCGTCTCGAGACGCGGAAAGTGCGCTTCGCCCTTCTTCAGTTTCAGCCTCTTCTGCGGCAGTGTGCGGTTCGATCCTGTCCGATGCCACGACGGTTGCTTACCTAAGCCGCCTAGGCGGCACGCAATGTCCGGATGTCTCACAGGAGAGGCGTTTGCTCCTCCCGTGGGCGGAGGAACATCTTCAGGCTGTCGGCGCAGCACATCGCAGGCATGAACAATGTGTAAGCCGATATTCTCAGCCGGCACTCTCTGGAGCCCGGGGGCTGGGCTCTGCAGCCGGATGCGTTCCGGTCCATTGTTCACCTGTGGGGACTACCGACCATGGATCTAATGGCTACGGCGCAGACTGCCAACGCTTCGCTGTACTTCGGCCATTGGAGGGGACGAGGGAGCGCACGGCATAGATGCTCTCTCTCAACTGTGGCCGATTCATCTTCTCCTGTGTGTTTTCCCTCCCTGATCCGTGATATGCATGGTTCTCCAGCGGCTCCAAGACCGTCGCGGCCCTGTGCTCCTGCTGGCTCCGAATTGGGCTCGCGGACCATGGTATGCGGATCTCTTCCATCTGTCTGGGGCGTCGCTGCTCCGCCTCGAGGCGTTTCTCGGCCTTCTGATTCAGGGACCGGTGGAGATGGAAGACCTGGCTCCTTACTCGCTTACGGCCTGGCAATTACACGCCGCCGGTTTGCTTGCTACGGTTATTCGCCTAGCGTGGTCATGACTCTTCTCACGGCGCGACGGTCTACCACGACGCTGACTTATGCTCAGGTTTGGCTTCTCTTGATGGTTGGTGTTCGCGAAATAACCTCTCACCCTGGCGTTGCGGTGTTCCGGACATCCTGTCCTTTTTACAGGCCGGAGTGGATAAGGGATTAGCGCTCGATTCCTTGCGAGTGCAAGTGGTCGCCTTAACTTGTTTTCGGGGTCCTATAGTGGGGCGATCGATAGCTTCGCATTCGGATGTGTCTCGGTTCCTCCGCAGAGTTAGGCCTTCCGGTCTCCTCTGCGTTCGCCTGTACCGGCGTGGGCTCTCGTGCTTGTCCTCTGTGCCCTCGTTGCTCCTCCCTTTGAGCCTCTGAGGGCCTGTTCTCTTCTAGATTTGACTCTGAAGGCAGTCTTCTTGGTGGCCATAACTTCGGCACGCCGTATTTCTGAGCTCCAGGCTCTCTTGTGTCGAGATCCCTATCTCTCGTTCTCCTCCGAAGGCGTTTCTCTGCGAACTGTCCCTTCCTTTGTTGCCCAAAGTGCTGACGCCGTTCGCTGTTGACCAGCCTCTTTTCTTTCTGTCTTTTCCAAAGGCGCAGTGTGACAGTGGTCGGTCTCCGTTGCGGGCGGTGGACCTTAAGAAGGTTCTTTTTCTGTATCTGGGGGTCGCGGGACCCTTCCATATGACTGTTGCTCTTTTGTCTTGTTCGCAGGTTCTCGTCGTGGATCCGCAGCCTCCGAATCTACCATTTCTAGATGGGTTACGGAGGCCATTGAGGCGGCGTACCTTCTTCTGGGAGAGCCAACTCCACCGGCACTCCGTGCTCACTCCTCTCGGGCGCAAGCAACTTTGTAGGTCGGGAGGTCTCATGTAGTTCCTCTCGATATTCACCGGGCGGCGACTTGGTTGTCGCTGTCCACCTTTGTCGGTCATTATAGGTTGGACATTCATGCCCGTCAGGAGGTCCGTTTTGGAGTTGCTGAGCTGTCGGCAGCCTTGCCCCCCCTTGAAAGCAGGTAGCTTGGGTACTGCCCGTTTGTCTGGACTGGTCTAGCAGTATGAACTGGAAGGAGAAATTTCACTTACCGTTAATTTCCTTTCCTGGAATACTGCTAGACCAGTCCAGGACCCGCCCTGCTGTTGGTTGGAGTGCCGCTGGTGCGGTGCAGCCGCCGACCACGGTTCTTCTCTTTGCCGGTATGCCTTGCCATGGGCAGTCCATGGGTTCGTAGGTGGATACTGTTTTCAGCTCTAGGGAGTTCTTCGGCTCCCTTGTCTATAGATCACTTGAGACCCTCTGGGGTGATGTTACAGTTCATGTTGCATTAGCTTGTGGACGTAACTGAGGGAGACCCCTAGGGGGTAGGATTATATCACCAGGCTCCAGCCTATCAGAGCTCTGGTAGAATTCTCTGTCTCCAAGATCTGCTGGCAGGGGTGCATAACCCGTTTGTCTGGACTGGTCTAGCAGTATTCCAGGAAAGGAAATTAACGGTAAGTGAAATTTCTCCTTACTAATACTATTGCAATCATTCAACAATTAAAAAATGTAACATCTAACAATTTTCATGCTTTGCCTCAAGGCCTAATTCCATTTCACACATACTAAGCAGAACAGGGCTCTATTCCAAGTATCACAACCATACCTTATTATAACAGCATCATGGTAGACGTAGGGAAATTGACTATCACATTTACAGTATTACCTGTAGCAATAAATGTGGGTTGGAGGAGAGTACTGACTTTTATGAGGACAATTTTTAAAGTGACTTACACAGGTAAAAAGCCTTCTACCTATATCAGCTGGCTGCCTGAAAATTAGGTTTCCTCAGTGAGGCTAAAAGTCTGTGTGGTGGTCCACATAATGATTATTTTTATGCACACTGGGGCAAATTTTACAACGGGGTGCCTATATCAAAACTGGAAAAAGGCACCTATTTTAAATCTCTTTTATAAAGGCAGGATAGGCATCTCTGTTCCTTTATAAAATAGACATCCAGATCTAGCCCCAGTAGCTAACAAATGCTCTCTCATCTGTTACTTATTCAGCATCCAGAGGCATAAAGGTCAGATGGTCTTTTTTTACACCTGAATGCTTCAGCCTTAGACGTCAAGGGACCAGTAAGCTTCTTCCCACAGGACATTTTTGATGTCAGCTCCAAGTGCTACACTGCCCTTTGAATTCACAACTGGGGTGTTCCTGGCAGCAGAAGTACATTTGAAGGAGTATGACAAAGGGGCATGCCCCATTTTGCTGCCCTGAGCAGCCTGATTTTGTCTTTGTTTTACTCTTCTTAATGCTCTCTACTGTGTAGTTAGGTAGGTCAGTGGTGTAAGAGATCTCTTTATAGGGAACAGCAACTGATAAATATTGTAGTTCAGAATGATAAATATGACCTTTGTTTTTGTGGTATGGGCAATAAAATCGTTGGTGTTTTAGCAGTTTATTGACGTTTCCACCATGCTGGATATACCTCTCATGTGCTGTTTCTCCCATATTTGAAGGGGGTGGATATTTCACTTTTTGTTTTATTTATAGAATTTGAAAATTATACATTTCCACTTTCAAAAGGAAACACATCATACAATCCATATAAGAAAAAAACAATCACATTACATCAAATAAAAAAAAGATGTTCAAGCCCACTTCTCAGGGAATTTAAACCATCAAAAGTATAGCCCACATAAATAAAAGACAAATTAGGCACAAAAATGCACCAAATTTAGGAGGATTTCTATACTTCCAGCCAACACAGCCCAACCCTTCTTCTACCTATCATTCAAAAACTTTTCCAAGTGGGAAACATCAAGGAAAATGTAGGACTGCTCCTATAAGGTAATAAGACATTTACAAGGAAATAAAAAATAAAACGTTGCACCCAGGGAAAGAACTCTCTGCCTCAAAGCTAGAAACAGCTTCTGACATGCTTGAGTTGATCTAGTCATATCAGGAAATACATTTATTTTCTGACCACAAAAGGGAATATCCTTATACTTAAAATATAACTTTAAGATTTTTACCTTCACTGCCACCGTAGCAAAGGTAACCAATAAGGTGTTTCATTTTGTGACCGTATCAGAAGAATCTTCCAAAAATTCAATAAGATTCTGGCTTTCAGTCGGATGGAGGGAATCAAACTTTCCTTCACCCAATGAAGCCACCCGAACTTTAGAGGATACATAATATAATTGAACAATATCCACAGATTGAGGCAACTGCAAGATCTCAGTAAAATATTTAGTAAGAATTTCTGGTACTAATAAATGCGGAACCAGAAAGTTTAAAAAGTGCAAATTACAGGCTTGAGAGGCATTTTCCAATGCCTCAATACAAGCATGAACCGTCAATGAATTCTTAATCGAAGCCACCTGTGCAATGGAAACTGATTGCACCTGATCTTCCACTTGGACCACTGAATTTTGTACCTTAGACAACCTAGCATCCATTCAGAAATCTTTTCCGCAGCACCCTGAATAAAAGTACATAAGGAAACTACAGGAGAAGAAATTCTAACATCAATATCACTAATCACACTCCACAAATCTTTAAGTGTGACTTCCCCATCCAAGGGGGTAATCACAACCACAGAAGAATCTATAAAATTTACAGGCTTTGGAATTATAACCTGAGTGTCTCCAGCTATCTCCCCAGGGAAACCAGTTCCCAATAACGTTGATGACAACACAGGCAGGGGGTGAGGTGGCAACGTCAGAGCCCCAGAGCTTAAAGAAGCTCCATCGGGGGAGGGCTGACCACTCTGCAGAGGAATTAAATGTTTATCTAATGGACCAACACTTTTACCTGCCAAAGATGTCCCAAGGTCCATTTTAACTTCTCTACTTTTGTTTTTCCATTTGCCCATCTCACCGGCAATCACTAACATCCACCAACTCAAACATGCCATCGGTATGCCGAAAAGGTGCCATAAGGTTGTGTCCAGCCCATTTGGTCATGCCCATTTGGTACGCAACCCACAGGCTGCGACTGAAAGCCTCAGGGAATTTATAGAGTGGGGGGGGGGGGGAGGGCGTCCTCCTCAGTCACAGCTGCACACTGACTGCCTGCACAGGGAACCAGGAACAGTAGCAAGCAAGAGAAACATAGAGCAGTTCACAAGCCCCCTCCACGATGTAACAGTTCAATTCTCCGGATATTTCACTTTTAAAATTTCATCTTCCGGTGGTCAAGTGATGCGGAGCTAAGGGTGAGACGTGCGGCGGAGGCTCTCCCAAGTCCCGGAGCTCATAGTGCTTATAAAATTGCAGTACTTATTTGCATTTGCATTTCTTATTTATTTATTTGCATTTCTTATATACCGCACTATTTGCGATCAGCGCAGTTTACATAGAACAAACAGTATCCGACAATATACAAAAGTCAGGTCATTACATTGAACAGGAACAAGTAACTTGGACAACAGGGTAAACTATATACATATGCGATACATTGAGTAAGGTAAATTATATACATGTACAAATGAAATTATTAGGTATTGGTCATACTTGGGGGTACCCTAATAATGATGACTGGGGTTCAGGGGAGTCAGTGAGGTATTTGATAAAGAGAAAGTGTTTCAAGGCCTTCCTGAACTGGCTCAAGTTGGGGATTGCTCTGATGTATGGTGTTAGGGAGTTCCAGAGACTTGGGGCGCATAGTCTGAAGGCTCTATTCGATGTTGCTTTGGTGCATTTTGTCGTGTCTCTCGTTATAACTAGGATGTTGGCTGCTGAGGATCTCCTTAGCCTGTTGGGTGTGGGTGGATGGATGTTGTCACTTAGTGAAGAGGAGGAGAGCCCCTTGGTGGCCTTGAATGTCATCACTAAGATCTTGAAGCTGATCCTGGCTTGAATGGGGAGCCAGTGAAGCTGCTTTAGGAGGGGTGTGATATGCTCTCTTCTCGGAGCTCCAAGGAGAATCCGCGCAGCACTATTCATGGCATATTGTAGGGGGTTCAAGGTAGCCTGAGGGAGTCCTTGTAGGATGGCGTTTGCATAATCAAAATGTGGAATAATGAGGGCTTGATAGATGGTGCGGAAGTCGCTTGGTTCGAGTAATGGGCGTAGGTGTCTGAGGGATCTGATCTTGAAGTAGATCGCTCTGACGGTGTTGGCTATGTGTTGCTTCATGTTGAGATTCTGATCCAGTGTTGCCCCGGATAAAGTGATCGGCGGCAGTGTGCAGGATGGCGGCGAAAGCGGAGGGGAAAAAGCCCAGCAAGAGTCAAATGAATGCCCCCAGAGTGGCGAGAATTTCCAGCAGCCTACGATGACTGAATGCCTGACAGGGCACGATGGTGGCGACATGAGGTTGGCGGTAGGCCCAAGCACGCCGGGGAGAACAGAGCTGAGCGAGATGGACTCGAGGGGGCCAGAGGCGGTGGCCCCTGAGACGGCTATAGTGCTGGCAGCAATCAAAGAAAGTAGCACAGATCTGGCTGGGAGATTGTCCACCATTCAGGGAGAACTGCAGGCGGTGCACGCGGAGCTGCAGGAAACAGTGGGTAGAATTGAGCAAGCGGAACAGCAGATCTCCGATGTGGAGGATGAAGTGCAGATGCTTAAAAGGGACGATGCTAATCATGTGGAGCAGCTTGAGAGATTATGGGCTAAGGTGGATGACCTGAAAAATCGTTCGCAGAGGTCGAATCTGAGGATTCTGGGCCTCCCTGAGGGCGAGGAGGAGTCAGCCACGCCAGAGCACATGGAGCACTTGCTGCAAAGCTGGTTTCAGGATCCTCCTCTCCCCTCGGGCCTGGTGGTGGAGCAGGCGCATAGAGTCCCAGGGGGCAGGGGCTCCGCTCGGGACCGACCGAGGCCGGTGCTGGTGAAGATTTTGAACTTTAGGCATCGGGACTGGATCTTGCGACAGGTGTGGAAACTGGGAGCGGTTCCCTACCGGAATGCTAAGGTGTGGATTTTCCCGGACTATAGTGCTGAGCTGGATAAAAAAAGGCAATTCTTTAGAGAGATGAAGAAATGCTTGGCCAGTCACAATATTCCTCAGGCCTTGCTGTACCCGACACGGTTGCGGGTGGACTGGAAGGGGGAGTGGATCTTCTTTGACGAGCTGAGCAAGGCAAAAGAATTGATACAGCTGCACTTTCCGGATGATCCCCCATTGGGAGGAGAGAGAGGCAGCGTTCGGCAGGAGGGAGTCTTTGGAACTTTAACGCTAAGGGCCTCATGAAAAGCTATGAGAGGAATCATCGGAGAGTGGTGGAGGCTTTTGCACAGAGTGATGAAGAGGACAGAGGAGCCGCAGTGTCTGTGCAGGACTGAGAGTGATATCTGAAATGTGTATTCTGCTGGGTAGTGTTGTAACGTGGTTATCATAGTTGTCAGAGGGAGATGGGGAAGGGGTTGTGGGGGGGCGGATGGGACTGGGGAGGGAGCTTAAGCCGAGGCTATGTGACCTGTGCGGTGGACCCCTGGACTGGGAGAGGGTGGCGGGGGTCACGTTAGGGCTCCCTGGTCACCAGCGGGGGAATAGGCCAGCATTATCACGGGGGGATGCCAGGTACGGTGGGTGTGCCGCAGGAGACCCCCCACTTCAGTGGGGCAGGCTCGCTGGCACTCCCTGGAGGGTACCCCCAAAGATGGGTCCAGGTTTTTGTTGTATGGTTCTGTTTGGGTTGGGATGTTTTTTTGGGGGGGGCGGATCATCCTGGGCGCTTACACCAGACCGGGAGGGGGGGGTCTGGGGAGGGGAGGAAGTGGTGAGAAAAGGGACGTATGACACGGGGAAATGAGTGTTAAGATCACTTCTTTAAATGTCCGAGGGATGCAAACACCCCGGAGGAGGAGATTGGTGATGCAGGAGCTGCCGAGCTACTCCGCGGACATTTATTTGCTGCAGGAGACTCATTTGACTAAAGGGGATATAGGAAGATTGCATATCAGGTGGGCGGCGGCGCTACTTCACTCCTCTAGGAAGTCTAATAGGGTGGGGGTGGCGGTGGTAATAAGGCGGGGCCTTCAGTTCCAAGTACAACGTCAGTGGAGAGATACGCAGGGTAGGGGGGTTGCGGTGGAGCTGCAATTGCCAGGCTTGCAGATATGCTTGGTCAGCATATATGCCCTCAATACAGGGCAGAAGCAATTTCTAGCACAGTTATTTAAAAAGCTTAGTAGCTGGACCACTTACCCAATCATTTACGGAGGAGATTTCAATGCGGTGGTAGACTGGAATGCAGATCGCCTATTACAGGGTGATCGAGGGAGTGGGGGGATAGCCCTGAGAACACTTCTGGGAAAGACCAAATTAGTGGATGTTTGGAGATGGAGGAACCCCGGAGCGAAAGGCTATACATGCTATTCCGCAATGCATGGTTCTTATTCGCGGATTGATCATTTTCTAGGGGAGAGAGCAGCTTGCCCGCGGGTGAGTCACTGTGAAATTGGTAGTATCATGTGGTCGGATCATGCGCCGATACACTTATGGTTGAGGGTGGCGGATGGAGTGAGGCCTCCAGGCACGAGTTGGCGGTTAAATCTGTCGCTAGTGGTGAAAGGGGGAGGGGACAAGGAGGTGTTGAGGGCAATAGAGGATTACGTGCTTCATAACGATACTGCCAAAATGTCACCTCTGGTCCTATGGGATGCTTTAAAGGCAGTATTGCGGGGTTTCTTTATTGAACAGGGGGCATGGCGGAAAAAAGAAAGGGGCAAGCACAAGCAGATGCTAGAGGCGGAAATTAAGTGTTTGGAGGAGGAGTTGGCACGAACTTCCTCTGGGGAGACCACCAGTCTGCTGGTGGTGAAAAGAGGGGAGCTGCAGAGTTTTCTGAGAGAGGAGATTGAGGTGCTCGCCCAGTGGACTAATTGTACATTCTATGCCAGGGGAGGGAAGATTGACCGGCTATTGGCGTACCAACTGAAACGGAAGAGAGAACAGAATGTCATTTTGCAGATTAGGGATGATCAGGGCCAGATGAGGCAGGACCAAAGCGACATTGATGAAGTGTTTGTGAAGTTTTATACGGACTTGTATAAGTCGAAATTTGGGGAGGTAGGTGAGACGGTGGTGGCTTACTTGCGGGGGAAGGTTGCCCAGGTGCTGACGTAGGAGCAGAGGCGGGTGATGGATGACCTAGTTTTGGTAGAGGAGGTGGGACGGGCCATTCAAAGTTTGCCCCTTCATAAGGCGGCGGGACCTGATGGGTTCCCACCTGAGTTTTATAAGGCCTACTGCGAGAGTTTAGGGCCGCTTTTGAGCAGGGTCTTCAATGTGGCTCGAGAGACTGGTAAGGTACCCGAGTCCTTCTTGGAAGCACATGTAACGGTGATACACAAGAAAGGGAAGGACCCCAGTCATCCAGGGTCCTATAGGCCGATCTCGCTGCTCAATACGGATGCAAAATTACTTGCTAAAGTGCATGCACTCCGGTTGAACGCGATAGTCCTGGAGCTCATTCATATAGACCAGGCCGGCTTCATAGCAGGGAGAAACGGGGCAGACAATGTGTGCAGGGTGCTGGGCCTAGCGCACGTTTGTGAGCAAAGGGAATGCCAGCCAACTGCGTTCCTAGTGTTGGACGCCGAAAAGGCCTTTGATCGGGTCGAGTGGCTCTTCCTGTTGCAGGTTCTGGGGGCCCTGAATTTTGGCAGGGGCTTCCTCCGGGTGATTCAAGCGCTGTACAGTCAGTCGTCGGCGAGGCTGCGGATTAATGGGCAACTGACGCCACGGTTTGTGTTGGGCAGGGGTACACGTCAGGGCTGCCCTTTATCCCATCTATTGTTCGCGCTCTCGCTAGAGCCATTCGCGCAGGCGATTTGGTTGACCTGAGAGATTCACGGTGTAAGGATGGGTGGGGTGGAACACAAGATGGCCCTATATGCGGACGATACACTGTTATTTTTATCCAATTTGGAGGGCTCGCTAGCAGCTTTTCAAGGGGAATATCAGAAGTTTGCCAGGGTCTCAGGTTATAAGTTGAATGTTTCTAAGTCAGTCCTTCTCCCGTTTCATGTGCCAGAAGGCATACGGAGGGGCCTGGAGATGGACTACCCCTATAAGTGGGAGAAGGAATCTCTGGGGTATTTGGGGGTGAGAATCCCAGTGCAGCTGGCGCAATTGTATCAGCTACATTTCCCGCCGCTGTTGAGGAGGCTCTGGGAGGAAATACATGTGTGGGCACAGTTGACACCTTCCCTGCTGGTGAGGATCAACGTGGTAAAGATGAGTGTGTTACCGAGACTTATGTATTTGTTTCTTATGCTGCCGTGTCGTATCCCGGATGTGTTTTTTAGGGATTTGAACAGAATGATAGCAGAGTTTATTTGGTGTGGGAAGCGAGGGCGGATAACTCTAAAAATGCTGATGGCTCCAAGAGCGGCAGGGGGCTTGTCGCTACCTAATTGTAAGTTATACTACTGGGCAGCGCAGGTGCGGATGGTGTATTATTGGTGGAAAGAGTTCCCACATCAACATTGGATTGGGCTGGAAGCGGCTCAGGTGTCAGTGGAGCATGTTGGGGCTGTAGCCTTCTCCAGAGGAATGGGTAGACTGGAGGAGGTGAGGATGCACCCTGTGGTGGGCCCGATGGTGGAGATCTGGCAGAAGGTTTGCAGGCGGGTGGCCTTCGAGGGGGTGAGGTCGCGCTTGGCGTTTTTGACGCAGGGGGGAGTTGTTCTTGCCTTATATAATGGACCCAGGTAGGTTTCGTTGGCTTAAGGAGAATGGTATGGAAAAGGTACTGGATTTCATTTTGGAGAATAGGTTTCTGACATGGCAAGAAGTTCTGGACAGGTGTCATCGCTGGCCGCCGAGGGTGTTCTGCTTGCTTCAGATAGAACATTTTCTGGCGACTCATAGGGCTCGATTCCTGGGACCACCGCATTGGCTCGAGTCTTTTTTTATACGACCCCGCAGGGGGCAGGGGTTGGTGGCACAGCTATATAGGTTGCTGCAAGGGGAGGCACGGGGCTACTATCAATACCAGCGAGAGTGGGCTAAGGATTTAGTGAGGGGCTGGACTGAGGAGCATTGGGAAACAATCTAGAACAATACCCCTAAAATATCGATTTGCCTTGCGCATATGAACACTCAGTATAAATGGCTATTTCGAATGTATCTCACACCTAGTAGGCTTTATGCCATGCACCTTAAAGATACAGCTGAGTGCTGGCAGGGTTGCCCTGTGACGGGGACGCTGCTGCATGTGGTATGGGAGTGTGATAAAGTCCAGTCCTTTTGGGGGGGGGGGTACAGGGGGTGTGCCGGTAGGTGACGGGGGAGGCTTTGGGGGAGGATCCTGCGCTTATGTATTGGGATACACGGAGGGCCCCCCTGAGGTGTGTTTGAATAAGCAGTCGCTGACTAGTTTCCTGTATCTGGCGGCTCGGCTAGCCATTGCAGCGAAATGGAAGAGTGTAGAGGCTCCCAGTATGCTGGAGTGGTATAAGAAGGTGGCATGTATTATGGAACTGGAGAGAGGAGTAGCGCTCAGTAAGGGTAGATTGGAGGAGTACCAACGGATATGGTCCCCCTTGGAAGACTATGTCACATGGTGGGAGCGGGAGGGGGTGGGTTAGGTTAATGTTATTACTCCTGGCGTGAAATGGGGGGAGTCGAGAGAGAGTGAGGGGAGGTTGGGGGGGTAGGTAGAGGAGGGCACTAGGTAGCCAGAGGCCGAGGGGTCCTTCCCCCTTCCTCCCCCCCTGCAAAGGTTAGGTGGGTGGAAGAGGCCTTAGGATGATCCGGGGGGGGGGGGGGGGTTGGTTTGGTTAAGGTTGGTTTGGTTTGGGTGTTGTTGGGTGTAGGGGTAGGGTGGGAGGGGATGGCTGAATGGGCAGATGAAGGCAGTCATTGGGGTGGAGAGGGCATAAGTCTGAATGTAGGATTTGTTGGGTATAGGAAAAGGTGGTGTAATTTGTACTGCTGGAATATGTGAACTGTAATTCAACCATTTCTGCAAAAATAAAGTTGGAAAAAAAATTTTCATCTTCCTCTTGTTTCCTGGTATGACCAATTATAATTATTAGTTATCTGAAACTACCTGTTTTTAGCCTATGTCAGGTCCAAAAATCAAATAGTTTAGTTTTTAGGGGAAAGATTGTTTGTGATGCTTTTTTACCCAGTTGCAGAAGAAAGTGAGACTTGGACATTGGAGAATTCATTTTATCTGAATGCTTTAGTTAATGTTTGAAATAACAACACTCATTTTAGCCTTGAATTCTGTGTCTCCTTTAAATTCTGAAAAGAAGCCTCTGAAGAAGCATACTATCGACTTCCAGTGACGATGGCTAGCGGAATGGCGGCAGCTAGCTAAAGCTCTGAGGAATCCCCCCCTGGAAAAGAGCGACTAGACTAGCGGGAACTCTGAAGTATTGCCCTTACCAGCATGGTACAAGCGGGGCTAGGTGGAGGTAATCACAATGTCCATCTGGAAAAAATTGGCAGCCTTCCAGTCAAGTTATGCCCGGAGCGACGTGGCAAGCAGGCAGAGCACGGAGCTGTTGGTGGAGTCCAGTAGGGGGTGGGTGGGTGGGGGGGGGGGAGGGCAGAGCTCACAGCACAGAGAGCCAGGGCAGCAGGATGAGTTGAAACAGTGGCTTTCCAACTTTCAAAGGAAGTTAAAGGCAGATCTTAATTCCCTGAGGGGAGAGCTCCGCAAGCTGGGAAATCGCGTGGTTGAAGTGGAACACCACGTGGAAAGGCATGGCGTGAAGTTGGAGGACTTGCATAAAGGATGGGAACAGCTCAGGCAACAACAGGAGAAGATGGAGGACCTGGAGGATCAGGCCTGACAGGGCAATTTGAGGATGAGAGGTCTCCAGGAGAGTAAGGACTGCCTAACGGTGATACAGGGCCTCTTCAGCCATATTCTGTGCCTGGAAGGGGATGAAGGAGGCGGAGAGATCCCCAGGTGGAGCTGGACAGAGCACACAGGAGCCTGCTAGAAACTTTTGCCGGATAGCCTGGCGGAATTGTGAGGTGGAGTTGTATAATGACTTTTCCCAGGGTACCCTGCTGTGATGGAGGGAGCTGCTGGAAGTGAGTACATATTTACGAAAACAGGGAATCTGTTACAGATGGCTGCACCCATTTGGACTTTCATTCACGGTGAAAGACATGACTAAGAAAGTGCATAAAGTAGCGGAAGCATGGCATGCACTGCAGGAGTGGGATGTGAGTGGTTACCAAGTGGCACATGGGACCAGCTTGAGAGAGCAACACCACCTGCAGGGATGAAGGTGGCACAGCGGTGTCAATGGGTTCCTGAGAATAGCAGGTGACTAAAGAGACTTTCACAGAAGCATCGCCAGCCGGTGGCACCAACTGGGACTGATACCTGAGTAATTAGGGAGACGAGAGGAGTTTGCCTGATGTTTTATGCACTGGGGAGAGGGAGGAAATGTATATGGTAGTAATGTTATAAAGTGGGGGGATATGGAGTTTGGGGGGGGGCTTAAGGATAAAAGGGAGTGAAAAGGGAGGGGATATAGTAAGGGAGGGAGAAAGGGGGGACTTGGAGTGGGTTGGTGACATCATGGGAAATGAAGCTCCAGAGGAAAGGAGCAAGCTTGGGAGGGGAGTGCGGCGGAGAGAGGGGAGGATAGGGGGAGGGGGAGGGGGTGGAAAGGGAAGGGAATGGATCCAGAGAGAGCAGGGGGAGGGGTGGCGAGGGGTAGGCTGAAGCGATGTTACGAATTGTATCTTTAAATGCTAAAGGGTTGAACTCCCTGCTCAAAAGGCGGCTGCGGCTATTCCAAGAAATTGGGAGGGGAGGGTGGGATATTATTTTGTTGCAGGGAAACACACCTTAAAACCCAGGATGAGAGAAGGTTGAAGAATGGGTTGTACTCTGCACAATTTTTCTATTTGGACCCTAGGGGAGGGAAATGGGAGGGTGTGGATATTTTGTTGAAAAAAGGGGTGGGTTTCCAGGTGCACGACCATTTTAAGGATAGAGAGGGTAGGGTGGTGGGGGTTAGGGGTTATTGGGGGAGGAGGAAATTACAATAGTGTCACTTTATGCACCCAGTGGGAGTCAGGGGAGAGTTTGGAGGGGGGTGAGTAGGTTGGTTGAAAACAATGCTAAGAGTAAGTTGGTGTTAGGGGGTGATTATAATGTGGTGCCGGACCCCCAGTGGGATTGAAAATCAAAGGTATCTCAGGAGGGGGGACAATCTCAGAAGCTATTTAATATGGCGATGCAGGAAATGGGAGTGGTGGATGCCTTGAAGGAGCTGCACCCTTCAGAGAGAATACACTTTCTACACTTGTGTCCATGATAGTTAAAGTAGAATTGATATAATTCTAATAGATAAATTGCTATTACCGGGTTTATGGGATGCAGGCATTGAGCCTATGATGTGGTGAAATCATGGACCAGTATGGATGGAGATCGAGGGGTGGCCTACAGGGAGTATTCAGTTCTGGTGTCTCAGTGAGAGGCTCCTTAAGGGTAAGGAGTTGTAGTGGAGGTTGTAAGGTCCACTATTAAAGAATACCGTTAATTAAATGACAATGGGGGAGTGCAAGACATTATTTTATGGGAGGGGCTTAAAGCAGTTGTCCGGGGGCGGTTTATAAGGTGGCGGCACGGCAGAAGAAAAGGCATAGGCAGCGGAAAGATCAGGGAGGAGATCCGCAACCTTACCCACTTTTACCAATATACCGGGGCCCAGGGAGACCGCAGGAGGTTAGAGCAGCTTAGAATGGAGCTATAGGCATATCAGACGGAACAATTACAGTTTATTCTACAGTGTGCTTAACAAACATACTATGAATGGGGAGACAAGGCAAGAAAATTATTGGCCCAATGCCTTAAGCAGCGTGTGGTGCAGGCTGCAATCTACAGGATACAAGGGGGGGGGGGCAGGTTGAGTGGCAGGAAGATATTATCCGAGACACCTTTGTACAATACTATCAAGAGCTGTATATGTGACAGAGTGATATAGGGCTAAGGGAGATACAGCGGTATCTCGAAGGCCTTCGGTTGCCCAAGCTAGAGGAGGAGGCTCGAGAGGGATTAGAGCTTGAAATTTCTCAGGAGGAAATAGAAGTTGCTATTAAAAATCAGTCTGCTGGAAAGGCGCTGGGATTGGATGGATTCCCAGGTGCCTTTTACAGAACATACAGGGAGGAAGTCAGTGAGCTACTTCAGCGGGTATTTAATGGAATGTTGGCGGAGTGGGGGGGGGGGGGGGGAATTGACAGCCAATATGCTCACCGCTGGGATCTTGGTATTGTCCAAAGAGGGCAAGAATCTGACAGAATGTGGGTCGTACCGACCCATAGCCTTGCTCAATGTGGATATTAAACTCTTGGCAAAGGTATTAGCAAGACGGCTGGCATTGTGGATGCCTAAGCTGGTGCAACCTGATCAGATGGGGTTTATTCAAGACAGGCAAGCAGCAGATAATATCAGGCGGGTAGTGGAGACCCTCTGGATAGCTAGCCCAACAGGGTAGAGAGGAAGTGTTGTTTTTCTCAGTTGATGCCAAAAAGGCATTTGACAGGGTGCATTGGGATTTCCTGTTTGCTACCATGAGTAAGATGGGCTTTGGGCAACGATTTGTTGGTTGGATAAGGAGTAAAAATAAATGGTCGGTACTCCGACGCTTTCTTATTGGGCCGAGGGACAAGACAGGGGCACCCTATGTCTCCTATCTTGTATGCATTAGTGGTGGAGCCTTTGGCGCAGGTAATCCAGCAGAATAGAGGTATAAAAGGGGTAGGGCCGGAATGGCAAAAACAAAGGTGCTGGTGGAGCTCAGGAGAAATGGGGCGGTCTCGTGTTTCCAGCTGAATATGGAAAAGACAGAGGCCTTGAATGTTTTGGTCTCCCCAAAGATGGAAGCCACTCTAAAGGAGCATTTCTCCTTTAAATGGGCATCGGGGACTTTGAAGTATTTGGGAGTTCGGATTCCAATGCGAGTTGAAGCCTTATACCAGGTTAACTATCCGGGGTTATTTCGGGAGTTAGGGAAGGACCTGGTAAGGTGGATGAATATGGAAGTTTCATGGTTGGGTCATATCGCTGCAGTCAAAATGAACATCCTCCCTCGGATGTTATATTTTTATCAGGCATTGCCCATCCCCATACCAGTGAGAGTGTTAAGGATGCTGCAGAGAAAAATTACACAATATATTTGGAAGCGTCGACACCCGCGGATAGCCCGGACCACTCTGTACCGGCCTCGAGAATTGGGTGGATTGGGGGTACAGGATATACGTGTGTATTATTGGGCAGGTCAACTAAGGCATGTGCTGGATTGGAGAATGGGTAAGGAAAGTATGTAGAGCTTGAGGGAAGCTATATCGGAGGGGGAGGGGGGGTGTTGGCGGCGTTACATTGGATGCCGGCCAGAGTTAGGGACAGCTGGGGTGCCATGAGCCCCAGTATGTCCCAGGTGTTGAGGATATGAGATGTGGCAAGGAAACGGGAATAGGGGGGAGTGAAAGGGGGTCTGTCAACTTTAGCTTCCTTAGTGGGGGTGCCTGCATTTGTACCGGGGTGGCAAGGGGGGGCTTTACTTGAGGTGGGGGAAAAAAGGGTTGCCAATGTTTAATCAAGTTATAGATGATGAAGAATTTGTTCCATATGAAGATTTGCAGGAGACATATGAGCTCACGGATGGGGAGCTGTTCCAATACCACCAAGTATGTCATTTCTTACAGTGGACTTTAGGGAAGGAGGGACTGATGCACGATTTTACGGATTTGGAAATAGTGTGGTATGGGAAAAAGAGGTCAAGGGGGTTGATTTCTGCCCTATATTGGGCAATTCAGGGAATGGCTTTTAAGCAGCTTCCCTATATAAAGGCTTGGGAGAGAGATTTGGGATATGTGCTTACACCAAAAGATTGGAAGCATATAATAGATCAGATCAAGAGAGCCCACATTACCAACGAGTATTAGGGAAAACTGTTACTTGATTTTGATGCGTTGGTATTATATGCCTGAGAGGCTACACCAGATCTTTCTGGGGGTCTCTCCATGATGCTGGAGAGTGTGTGGGGAATGGCACATTTGGTGGGACTGCCCAGTGATCAAGGTCTTTGGCAGCAGGTAATGGATTGGGTGCGTGGGTTGACAGGGGTGACTCTGCGGCTAGATCCAGGGTTGATCCTATTATTTAGGCGGGAGGAGGAGAAAGGGGGGAGAGTTCAAAAATAAGTGGTAGCATGTTTGTGTAGCGCACTGTGAGATTGCAGTGCATTGGAAACAGATTGAGGCTCCGCAAATAGCCCGATGCGTGACAAGGTTGAGACACGTGATGGAATGAATGACAGCCTATGGGAGGTAGACATTAGAGAAATATGATAAGGAATAGGGAAAATTGGCTCAGGCACTAGGAGAGGGGGGTTAGGGGGGCTAGAGGGGGAGGAGGGAAAGAGGGGAGTAGGGTGGGGGTGGGAGGGAGGGCGGGGAAGGGGGGAGGTTAGTTGAGTAAGGTTAGAGTAAGGGGGGGGGGGGAAGTAATTTGTTTAAGTTCCTGCATTAGAATACTTGAGATAAGTTAAGAATGGATGAGGATAAATGGAAGTGGTAATGTAAAGAAAGGAGCTGTCTAATATAGGTTTAATGTATGTGAAGAATATGTTTGGTATTACATGTGCGTAGCTGTGTTTTAATAGATTTTCTATAATATTTGTGGCATATTATAAATCTGAGAGCATGGAATATCTTATGCGCATGTCCTTGGAGATGGGGCATATTGTACTGTTCTTTGATAAACCAATAAAATATATAAAATAAAATTTAAAAAAGAAGCATACTATTAAGAACATAAGAACATAAGACATGCCATACTGGGTCAGACCGAGGTCCATCAAGCCCAGTATCCTGTTTCCAACAGTGGCCAATCTAGGTTATACGTACCTAGCAATATCCCCAAAGACACAGGTTCCACAGTGCTTGTACTGGGTCAAGCATTGATATCCTGGGTCCCTTTTTAATAGTGGTTTATGGACCTTTCCTCCAGGAACTTGTCCAAACCTTTTTTAAACCCAGCTATACTAACAGCCCTTACTACATCCTCCGGTAACAGATTCCAGAGTTTGATTACACGTTGAGTGAAAAAATATTTTCTCTTATTTGTCTTAAATAGTTTACCCTTTAGCTTCATTACATGTCCCCTAGTCTTTCTATACTCTGATAGCGTAAACAATTGATCCACGTTTATCCGTTCCACTCCATTCATTAATTTATAGACCTCTATCATATCTCCCCTCAGCTGTCTCTTCTCCAGGCTAAAAAGCCCTAACCTTCTTAGCCTCTCTTCATAGGAGTAGCCTTCCATCCCCTTCACCAATTTGGTGGCTCTTCTCTGTACTTTTTCTAATAACGCTATGTCCTTTTTAAGATATGGTGACCAGAATTGCACACAATATTCAAGGTGCGGTCGTACCATGGAGCGATACAGAGGCATTATAAAATCCTTTGTTTTATTCTCCATCCCTTTCCTTATGATACCTAGCATTCTATTTGCTTTCTTGGCCGCTGCTGCACACTGGGCGGAGGGTTTTAACATGTTATCCACAATGACTCCTAAATCTTTTTCCTGGGTGGTGGTTTCTAATGTGGAGCCTTGCATCGTGTAACTATAGTGTGGGTTGTTCTTTCCTAGGTGCATAACTTTGCACTTGTCCACATTAAATTTCATCTGCCATTTGGATGCCCAGTCTTCCAATTTATCCAGATCCTCCTGCAGTTTTCCACAATCCTCTTGGGTTTTAACAACTTTAAACAGTTTTGTGTCATCTGCAAATTTGATAATCTCACTAGTTATTCCCTTTTCCAGCTCATTTATGAATATGTCAAAAAGCAGCGGACCCAGTACAGATCCCTGGGGTACTCCACTATTCACCTTTTTCCATTGGGAATATTGGCCATTTAGCCCTACCCTCTGCTTTCTATCTTTTAACCAGTTCCCGATCCACAATAGCACACTGCCTCCTATCCCATGACTTTTTAGCTTCGCCAAAAGTCTCTGATGAGGGACTTTGTCAAAAGCTTTCTGAAAGTCCAGATACACTATATCAACCGACTCACCTTTGTCTACCTGTTTATGCACACCTTCAAAAAAACATATCAGATTAGTAAGACAAGATCTTCCTTGTCTAAAGCCATGTTGGCTGTCTCCCATTAGGCCATGACTATCTACATGCTGTGTAATTTTGTTCTTTATAATGGTTTCTACCATTTTCCCTGGTACTGACGTCAGGCTCACCGGTCTGTAATTTCCTGGGTCACCCCTGGAACCCTTTTTAAAAATTGGTGTTACGTTGGCGACCCTCCAATCTTCAGGTATTACAGATGATTTTAATGAAAGTTCACAGATTACCAATAGCAGGTCTGCAATCTCATATTTCAGTTCTTTCAACACTCTGGGATGTATACCATCCGGTCCAGGTGATTTGCTACTATTCAGTTTATCAAATAGTTGTAATATATCTTCCCGGTGTAGCGATATTTCTCTCAATTCCTCTGCAGTATCACCTTTAAATACCACTTCAGTCTTGGGTAACATCCCTACATCTTCCTCAGTAAAGACCAAAGTAAAGAATTCATTTTGTCTCTCTGCTATAGCCTTGTTTCCTCTTACTGCCCCTTTTACCCCTCTATCATCTAATAGTCCAATTGACTCTCTCACAGGCCTTTTGCTACGAATGTACTTGAAAAAGTCTTTATTTCGTGTTTTTGCTTCCGTAGCAAGTTTCTTCTCAAATTCCCGCTTTGCCTGCCTTGTCAATGCTTTGCATTTAACTTGCCAGTGCTTGTGCTGTTTCCAGTTTTCATCGTTTGGCTCTTTTTTCCATTTCCTGAAGGTTGCTTTTTTGGCAGCAACAGCCTCTCTGACCTCACCTTTAAACCATGCTGGCAGTTTTTTGGACTTTCTTCCACTTTTCTGGGCTTCGAGGATAGTATTTTTAAATAACACCCAAGCTTGCTGTAAGTCTTTAACCTTTGGAACCGCTCCTTTTAGTTTTTTCCTAACTATATTCCTCATCCTATCATAGTCTCCCTTTTGAAAGTTAAAAGGTAGTACTGTGGATGCCTTTACTATCTGTCCTCCACTAATTAAATCAAACATGATCATACTATGATCACTATTGCCAAGTGGTCCCAACACCCTTATTTCTTGCACCAGATCTGGCGTTCCACTAAGGACTAGGTCCAGTATGGCTTCCCCTCTGGTCGGTTCATGAACCAGCTGTTCCAAGAAGCAGTCATTTATTCCATCTAGAAACTTTATCTCTTTAGCTTGTCCTGCTGTGACACTGACCCATTCGATACCAGGGTAATTGAAATCACCCATTATTACTACTCTGTTGTGACTTTTGTTAGCTTCCTTGATTTCTTTGAGCATTTCATCATCCATTTGTTCATTCTGGCCAGGTGGTCGATAGTATACTCCCACTGCCATCACCTTCCCCTTCATAAATGGAATTTCAATCCATAGAGATTCTACAGCAAATTTTGTTCCCTGCAAAACTTTAATCCTTTCTGACTCAACGCCCTCTCTAACATAGAGCGCAACCTCTCCACCAATTTGATCAGCTCTATCATTACGATATAGTTTGTATCCAGGTATCACAGTGTCCCACTGGTTATCCTCCTTCCACCATGTCTCTGAGAGTGCAATCATATCTAACCTCTCATTTAGTGCTATATATTCCAACTCTCCCATCTTATTGTTTAGACTTCTAGCATTGGCATACAAGCATTTTAGAGACTGTATTTTATTCATATTAATCTGGCTATTGGTAGGCAGGGGTAATTTGGAATCTTTATGCTCTGTCAGCTCCTTACTCAAGGGCATTTGGGCTACTATACTCTCTTTGGAACCTCACTGCTTTTGGTAGTATCCTTCAAGGATACCTTCATCCGAACCATGCACTCCTGGGTGACTGTCGGCTTTTGCTCCTTGTTATTCTTTCCAATCCAGTGGAAGTTGGAAAGAATTATACAAAAGGGGTTGAGAATATCTGTCTGGCTGTCTGTTTTTCTGTGGGCAAAATACATTTCTGAAAATTTAACAGAATGGGATGAAACTTGGCACATGGGAAAAGCAGATAAAGATGCACATCAAATTAAAATGTAGACCATATTCGACTGGTGGTTCCAGAGAAATAAGCTTCCCTCCGAGAATGGCCCAATGCATTTCTATGGGAAAAGGAGTTCCAGCTTTTGTAACATAGAAACTTACGTATATTACAGTGAAAGATAGCAGTTATGGAATTCCTCCCTTCAAACTGCCTTTTACTCTTTTCTACTTGCCCAACCCCCCAAACTACCCCTACCCCCAAAACTAGCCCCTCTGCAACTGCCCTACCATCCTAAAAACTATCTCCCTACAATTGGCTCACCATCCTGAAAATTGTCCAACTCCCCCAAATACTCCTTGCAACTGCTCCACCATCTCCAAACAACACCCCCCACCACAGACCCATCAGCCAATAAAATGGCCCACCCCTTAAAATGATCCCACAACTGCTCCATTACCCCAGAAAATATTCCCTTGCAACTGATCCATGCTCAAAAGATCCTCTGCAACTGCTCCCCACCTTGCAAACTGCCTCCACTTCCAAAAAATACCCTCTTAAAACTGTCCCACCATCCTACAAACTGTCTCATTCCCAGTAACTACCACAGCAACTGCCATACCAATTCACAAACTTTCCGACCTAAAAAATACCTCTACCTGCGACTGCCCCATCACCCTGAAAACTTCCTCTTGTCAAATTCCTACCCCCTGCAACTGTGCTACCCCTAAAACTATCCCTTGTAACTGTCCCACCACTCTGCAAACGGCTCCATTCCTCAAATTATCTCTCACAACAGCTTTGCCACCACCCCCTAAAAGTACCCTTGCAACTGTTCCACCACCCCCAAAAAATACCTTTTGACAACTGCCCCACCCCCAAATGCTACCCTCTGCAAATTTCCCCCTCCCTACAAACTGCCCCACCCCTAAAACCTAACCCAACACCTTGCAAGCTGCCCTACATTCTTCCCATCTCCTTTCCCCATCACAGACATGCAAACAAGATATAAATACACACACACACTCACATATTTACATATCCATGTAAACATTTGCACACACATATGCAAGCATTTACAGGCATATATCCAAACATACACACAAAGACACACACGTGCACACAAATGTGCACAGACATAGCAGCCTACAAAGATACACTCACATACAGAAATAAAATGGAGATGCACACACACGGCAGATAAACATAGAAAACAGTGGTGGAAACACACATATACAAATATACATGCACTTCCACACAAAGACATACACACAGATACACAAGACACATGCACACATTCAGAGGGGTTGGAAAGAATTCTATGAGTCATGGTCTGCACGCTTTCCTCACTTGTTTACTCAAGAATAACTGCATGACAAGTGAAACCTTAGGCGGAAAGAATAATGTTAACATAAAAATCAGCTTGATGCTGACAAAAATGAGCATGACCAGTCATTATGTCTTTATCATGGTAGGGTTATGAAGACTAAGAAGTCTTATGTTAAAGTTAAGATTAAGAAGTCATTAAATCGACCTAGGGAACTACTTTCTACTGTGAAATCAATGGTCAATTAACCCAGTTATGTGAAAATTACTGAGAGTCCATCTGCTCAAGATTTATCATAATTTCTACCAAAGTGGCTTGATTACATGGTTCTGTGGGCTATCTCTTCCTTCTTGACATTTTTGTCAGGAGGAATCATTGCCATCTGGCTGGTTTTCCTTTCGCCTGACTTCTAATAAGGATGCAATATCTGTAATATTTTTGGGGTCAATATTGAGCTGCTACGATTGGCATTTTTTAAAACATGATAATTGTGGCAGTAAAAAAAAAATACAAAACAGATATCCATTGCTGGTATCCAGGTAGTATCTAGCACTGAATATCTGGATAACTTAAGACATTTTTGCTGTCCTAAGTTATCGGGTTACTTATCTGGATAGCAGCGCTGAATAATGCTGTTATTATGATAATTCACCACTCTACTTTCACTTCACCTACTGACCATCCCAGTACTATCTGGATAGTGCTGAGGTGGTCAGTAAGGTATTTATTGGCATTATCTGAATAGTGGCATTGAAAATCGCTGGATAGCCCTGGCCAGTACCACTGCTATCTGACCCTGGCCCTGTCCACAGTCTGCAATCCAGATAAGTGGTTTTGAATATCAAGTCCTTACTTTCTCATCTATTAAAAGGCAGATGTATTTTAGATCCATTACCATGGTGGTTGATTGGAGTATTAAAAAAAAAGAGATGGTTGTCAGTGTAGCACAGATTATTAATATCTCTCTCCCTTGAGGCATTTTTCTATCAGTGCTTAAGCAAACCATAGTGTGGCCAAAATTGAAAAAAAAATATCATTGAATACTGCATATTCTGCTAGTTATTCATTCAGCCTCTAATCTACTTTCATTAGCAAAGTTATCAGAGAAATGTGATTTAAAATAATTAGATGGGTTTCTTGAGAATAACAGCATTAGGTTCTAGGCAGAGTGGGTTTAAAAAAGGGTATGGTACTGAAATAGTAATTACCTCTCTCCTTGATTGGCTGTTTTGTCATCTGCATAACGAATTGACTACTAAGAGAAGACCTAGCTGCCATGCATAAAGAATTGTCTCTACTGAGGGAAGAACTGGCTGCAATGAAGCACACCTCTTCTAGGATAAAGACTGAACAAAGTCCACCACTGCTCCCACAAAGAGTCAAACGCACCAGGAACAAATGGATCACAGTGGGTTCGGGTAGATTGCGATCTGTGACACAGAGAAATCCTATACACCAAGAGATATCCCTGCATAATGCATTCTCTGTCTTGGTTAATGAGGATGCCCTATCCAAAGAAACTGAACGGCCCTTAGAGGAGTCAGTCAATGCCCAATCTCCTCCTAAAGCACCAAATATGAAGAAAAACTCACCAAACAGAAAAATACTACTACTTGGAAATTCCATCATCAGAGACACCAACTTGGGAACACAATTCAAAGGAGAGAAGATAGTCAAATGCCTCCCAGGCTCCTTAGCCGGCAGAAATACAAACCAAATTATTGATGTACTTAGCGCAGAAAGCAAACACTCCAAACTTGATGTTGTCATCCACTTGGGTACAAATGACCTGGCTAGAAATAGTGCATCCACAGTCCAAAAGGACTTCCAATCTCTGGGAGAAAAACTCAAGCCCATTGTTAACACTGTAGCATTCTCTGAAGTTCTACCTGTTCTAGGCAAGGGGGCAAAAAGGCTAAATCGCATTAACAGCTTTAATACATGGCTCCAGACCTGGTGCAAATGAGAAGGATTCAGATTTATTGGCAACTGGGAAAACACATGGACCAACAAGAAACTGTACTGTGGTGATGGACTACACCTCTCTGTTGCAGGGAAAAGAATCCTACATGAAAAATTCAGGCAGTATGTCGATTTTCATTTAAACCAGGAGAAGGGGGTGACGGACAGGGAAGGTCAAGTTCTGGACGTCACCCCCTGCAAAAGCAGAATAACAGAAACAACCACACTTTTAAACCACACATCAAAAGCAACTGGGAAGAAGTGGGTAGAATAAAATCAATGCAAAATACACACAAGCCAGTTAAATGCTGGAAAGCAATGAGCACAAATGTTCGAAGCTTAGCCAACAAACTTCCGGACCTGGAAGCCCTAATGGTGGAAAAGGACTTGGACATTGTGGCCATTACAGAAACATGGTTTAATGAATTGCATGATTGGGATATAGCCATACCTGGCTATAATCTATTCAGAAGAGGCAGAGAAAATGGAAAAGGGGGAGAAGTAGCCTTGTATGTCAAAAGCAATATTAAACAAACTATGTATATGGTCACTTCCTTGAGCTTATATAGCAATATAAGAAATAGTTGGTTTTTTCAGCTCAATTGTAAACTAGGAGTTCAGAATATTACTCATTGATGCTATGGAAAAACTAGAGATCTGGATGCAACAAGGTCTCAGACTTATATGAGGCTTAAATCAGCCAGACTTGCTGGAATGAAAATTGCCTTCTTTTGCATCAATGACCTTGATTAATCATGCATCCACATAGTTTTTCTTATTTTTACTATTTTCCTCAATCACTTTCTAGCGGTGTAAACTTCAGAATCTTTTTAAGTATTATTAATTAAGTTTAAAGTATAATTCTTCAAATACACTGTCTCCCATTCTATCCCGTGTCTACAGCCAATATTGCTGTCAATACAGGGAAATATAGTCCATCTGATTATTCTCCGATAATACTTGTATGTAAATAATTTTCAGAAGACAGTGCTTATCTGTAATCTTTGCCAAAATCTGTAATCTTTATAGTAGTCTGTGTGATATCGCCAAGCTATAGAGGTTCCCAACGTCCAGCAAAAGCGCTTGCACGTTTCACAGTCTGTTTCATTTATGTGTTACTTAGACAAATGGTGATGGAACCAACCAGGGAAAGCTCAACATTGGATTTGGTGCTCACCAACAGTGATAGCATGTCAAATGTCTGGGTGCGTGCCTCTGTGAGCAACAGTGATCATCACACGGTGTGGTTTGAGATAAAAGCCAAGGTGCAATCCAATCATAGCAAGCTCAAAGTCCTAAACTTCAAAAACACTGGCTTCAATAAAATGGTTGAGTACCTAAAGTAGGAGCTGACAGGGTGGAAGGGGATAAGGGAAGTGGAATTGCAATGGGTTAAACTAAAGGTGGCAATAAAAGGGGCAACAGATAAATATGTAAGAAAAGTAAATAAAAACAAAAGGAGAAGGAAACGTATTTGGTTTTCCAAAGAAGTGGCTGCTCAAATAAGGGCAAAAAACACAGCTTTCGCAAAATTCAAAGCTTGCAAACAGAAGAACACAGAAATGAATACAGGATTAAACTCAAGGAGACAAAAAGAGAAATAAGGATAGCAAAATCAAAGGCAGAGGAAAAGATGGCTAAAGATGTTAAGTGCGATGACAAAACTTTCTTCAGGTATATTTGGGAAAGGAAGAAGATCAGAGGTGGAATTGCAGGACTCAGAAGTGCTGGGAACGGACTCATGGAAAATGACATTGATAAAGCAAAATTACTAAACAAATACTTCTGCTCTGTTTTTACTAAAGAAAATCCTGGAGAAGGACCACCTGTGACTCTCAAATATAAAAATGGGAATGAGGTAGATACCACTCTATTCAGAGAGGATGAGATGTTAGAACAACTTACAAAACTGAAAGTGGACAAGGCCATGGGACCGGATGGAATACATCCCAGGATACTGAAAGAGCTCAGAGTTTCTTGCAGGGTTAAAGGATGTTTTCAACAGATCTTTGGAAACAGGAGAGGTTCCTCAGTACTGGAGAATGGCTGATGTCATACCTCTACACAAAAGTGGTGACAGGGAAGAAGTGTCAAACTACAGGCCCGTGAGCCTTACCTCGGTGGTGGGAAAAGTAATGGAGATGCTCCTGAAAGAGTGAATAATGAACTTTTTCAAAACCAGCGGGTTACAGGATCCGAGGCAACATGGTTTTACCAAGGGACGATCTTGCCAGACAAATCTGATTGAGTTCTTTAACTGGGTGACCAGAGAACTGGAACAAGGACACGCAATGGATGTCATCTACCTGGATTTCAGCAAAGCCTTTGATACTGTCCCTCATAGGAGGCTTATCAATAAACTCAGTAGTTTGGGGATGGGTCCCAAGGTGGTAAACTGGATCAGAAATTGGTTGACTGACAGACAACAGAAGGTGATGATAAATAGTGCTCACTTGGATGAAAGGAAGGTGATTAGCGAGGTGCCTCAGGGTTCGGTCCTGGGCCCGGCACGGTTCAATGTATTTGTGAGTGATATTACTGAAGGACTGAATGGAAAATTCTGTCTTTTTGCAGATGACATGAAAATTTGCAACAGAGTGGACTCCCCCGAGGGAGTGCTTAACATGAGGAGGGATCTGCAATAGCTGGGGGAATGGTCTGATGCTTGGCAATTAAGATTTAACGTGAAGAAGTGCAGTGTCATGCACTTGGGTAGCAGAAATCCAAGGGAAATGTACACAATAGGGGGCGAAAGGTTGGTGTGCACGGAGCAGGAGAAAGACCTCAGTGTGATTATTTCTGTGGAACTCAAGGTGGCAAAACAATGCAACAAGGCAGTGGCAAAAGCCAGGAGGATGTTGGGCTGCATTCGAAGAGGAATTACCAGCAGAAAGGAAGGGGTACTAGTGCCACTGTGTAAGTCTCTGGTGAGGCCTCACTTGGAATACTGTGCTCAGTTTTGGAGACCGTATCTTGCAAAGGATGTAAAAAGAATGGAAGCTGTTCAGAGGAAGGCGACCAAAATGATTTGGAGCCTGCATCTGAAGCCTTATGAGGAGAGACTTGAAGACCTAAATATGTACACTTTGGAGGAGAGGAGGGATAGGGGAGATATGAGTCAGACCTTTAAATACTTAAAGAGAAGTAATGAACAAACAAACTTCTTCCAGAGACGGAGAAACTGTAAAACTAGAGGGCATGACATGAAGCTGCAAGGTGGTAAATTGAAAGGCAATGTCAGGAAATACTTTTTTACTAAAAGGGTAGTGGACGTTTGGAATGCCCTCCCGATGGAGGTGGTAGGGGCAAACACAGTGACGGAATTCAAAGTGGCCTGGGACAGACACAGTGGATCACTTTACAGCAATAAGATTAAATCAAAATAAACTGAACCGTCTAATTTCTCAACAAATAGGGGTGTCCTACATGGAGCGATGGGAGGAGCGGTGGGTTCACCCCTAAACAAAGAAACAAAGATATGGGGAGGGGTGAAGACATGGGGAGGTGTGCACCTGCTCCTGGTGGGGAGCATCACTAAACAAAGACATGGGTAGGGGTGCACCTACTCCCTAAAAGACATGGGAAGGGGTACACCTACTCCTGTCATATTGCTGGGCAGACTAGATGGACCATACTGGTCTTTATCTGCCATCATTTACTATGTTACTATGATATGAATGACTTGCTTTAGCTTTGGATATCTCCTGTCTTTGATACCCTAGATCAGGCATGTCCAACTTCGAACAGGTCGTGATCTACTTTTTCTGGCCAAAAGTGCCAGTGATCTACCACCATGAAAATTAAGTTTCAAATTAAATTTTAACCCAATAAAGTTGGAGGATCCCCCCCCCCATTTTTAATGAACCTTCTGTCATTTACTTGGATGTGATCAGCTGTTAAGCAAATTAAGCAAAAACAAAACAGAGAGATGAAGATCCAGTAAGAACTGCGAGGGGAAATGGAAAATACATTTTTTCTTAAAGTTTTACTGAGTAATAACTTTCTTTAACTTTTATTGAGTAATTTGTGTTAAATTTAGGTCGAATATTGATCCAGGCTGATCTTGCACAATCTTTAATATTTCGCTCTTGCTCATTAGTGAGAAGTCTGAGCCTGCATTTCATCCACCAGCTTTTTGAACTTGGGTGAATATTGCGTGAGGGCCAGTCTCAGGGAATCCTGGAGATGTTCATCTGTCATGTTGGAACGTTGTGTACTCTGTCATTTTCAGATGGGAAAACGCAGATTCACACAAATAAGTTGAACCGAAACAGGAGTGTACAGCTTCACTGCATCTTCTCAAGTTGGGAAATTTGTCTCTAGGCACTAGCTTCCAAAACGATTCTTGCTCAGCACGGGTCTTGAGAAAAATGTCATTTTTAAGGGTTAATATTTCATTTTCAAGAGATGGCTTGTTCAATGAGTAATTTTTACTGATAGCGGCTGCAGTTTCTTTAATGTCCACATCTACTTTGAATGGGTATGACAAGTACTCAACTGTTCCAATTTTTTGGAAGTCACAGAATCTATTTTCGAATTCCTGGATAACAGAACAGATTTCTGTCACATACTTCTTGTTCTGAAAAACAAAATTTGGATATTGTCCCAAATGGTCCTGCGTATTAGGAAAATGATCAAAAGTGTTGTTTGCAAGGTCAGTCATCATTAGCTCAAATTTGCTCTTATAGGAGGCTTCTGTTGGGGGCAAGATGGTGTCAGAACTTTTCCGGCGGTAAGCGGCTCCGTGGTTTTTGAGCCCTGTTTGCTGCCTCGGCGTGCGTTTTTAAGATGGGGCACTGAAAGAGAAAGCAGGCTTCCTTACCCTCGGGGGCGCCTGTACCTGGAGTGACGGGGCAGAAAACGCTTGGGGCATGCGGCTTTACCTTGCCAGGGAATGGAGCAGCCTCTTCGGCTGAGCCGGGGGGTTTGGAGTCCTCGGCTCTGAGTGCATCAGGGGTGTGGTTGTTGCTGGAGTTGCGCTCACCCCCTCCTCGACCTGGAAGTAGTGATCTGGTTTCCAGTGTGCTTCCTGCCAGGGCTGTTCGATGCTCGTCGGCGGTTGGGAGCGAAGAGGGCTCTGTACCGGTGAGAGAGTTGTCAGCCTCTGCACCTTCTGTTCAGGCTGCTGCAGATGGGAGACGGGTGGAAGAGAAGGGTCTGCAGAATGGAAGATCTTTGGAGCCGTCAGAAGGTTTGGACATGCTTCCAGTTTTGCGAGGGTTGATTAAGCCACCTCAGGTAGATATGGAAGCACTGTGGGATGCTGTTGCTACAGTTAATACTTCCCTTATGGCTGTTGTTGGCATATTAAAAAAGGATTCTCTATTGGTTCATAATGATATTTCAGAAGTGAAAAATGCTTTGGGGGAGCAAGTTCGACGTTTGAGGGAGTTGAAAAGGACTTGGAACATCTGCATGGGTTATGTGCTGCCCAAGCTAAGGATAAGATTGTGTTATCAAAAATGTCTGAGTATTTGGAGAACTATACTCATAGGAATAATTTATGGTTGTTAAATTTTCCTAAATCCCCAATTATGTCTGCTATTGATATGGTACGTAAATATCTACAGGAGGTGTTTAAACTTCCTGCAGATAATTTGCCTCCAATTGATAGAGCACAATATCTAACGGTGGGTGGCGGGTCTGGTGGGTTAACCTCTGGGAGCCCGGCGGTGGGGATTGGGGATCTCACCGCATTTTTGGAGGACTCCCTGGAGGTAGTAACAGGCCGTACTACCTTACTTGTGGCCTTAGCTTTGGAGCTTGATAAATCTTTAGTTCTTCGGGCATATTTTAGGAATTTCAATTGTAACTTCCTTGGATCTAAAGTGTATATGTTTCCTGATTTATCTCGCGTTACTCAGGTGAGGAGGAAATAATTTTTGGGCTTGCGCTCTAGAGTTCTTTCCCTGGGAGCTAGTTTTCAGTTAAGATTTCCTTCTCGTTGTATAATTTCCTATGATGGTAAAGTTTTCTTATTCTTTGAACCAAGGCAGCTGCTTGATTTTCTGTTAGCTAGGGAGGGATTGGAGGTGCAAATAGCGACCACTCCGGCCGACGCTTAAGTCTCTGCTCTGTAATGTATTTTTTATTTTTCCTGTTATTGATTTCCTGTGGCATCTCCAATTTTGCCTAGTGTTTGTGGTCGAAAATGATGAAGTATACGGAATTTTCTTAGTGGTGTATTAGTTTCTTTATTGTTTTAGGATGATGTATATTTTCATCTCTCTTATTTCATTCTTGTTATGCATGAATGTTAAAATTCAATAAAAAATTTAAATTAAAAAAAAAATTTGCTCTTATAGGATGAAACTGTACTCATCATCTCGCCAATGCATTTGTTTTTACCTTGTAGTTCAAGGTTCATATCACTTAGTTCGCCTGTAAAGTCAGCGAGAAATGCCAGATCACATAACCACTCCTCATCTTCTAACTCTGCTCGGTCATCTCCCCTCTCCTTCAAAAAACTTCTTATTTCATTCAGCAAATCACAAAATCTTTGCAGAAATTTGTGCCTACTTAGCCACCTTACATCTGTGTGCAAAATATTTTCTGCTGCCCCTTCATCAAGAGTAAGATTGAAAAGCCATCTTTGAAGTGATCTTCCACAAACTGAATTTACAATTTTTGAAAGCAATGTCCATGACGGTCTTTGTATTGAGTCTCTTGCTTTGCAAAACTTGCTGGTGAATGATGTAGTAGTAAGAAAGGAAATCTGGGAAGTCGTCATGCTGTCTACTGAGGGCTATGAACAGTTAAACTCACCTGTCATTGCTCCCATCAGTAGTGATGGAAACAAGTCTATGCAATGGAAGATTACACTTTGTCACAAAAGAATGGAAAGAACTGAATATTTCCTGACCGGTAGTTCTCCATTTTAAAGAAATCATTCCAAGTAGTTCTTCTTTAACACTGAAGTCTTCAAAAACCATCCGGATAAAGACTAGTAACTGGGCTATGTCTCTTGTGTCTGTAGATTGATCCAGTTGGAGTCAGAAAGCAACACAATTTAAAACATCCTCCAACAATTGCTCATTTGAGTCTCCACACATCTTTTCTATTTGCCGCACGACAGTGTTTCTTGACAATTGTACATCTAGAATAGCAGCTATGATCTCTTTCTTATTTTTAAATCCTTCAAAAAGATTGTCAGCTGCTTCAAGAAAACAATCTTTTACAATTTCCCCTTCAGTGAAAGGTTTGCATTTCTTTGCGATCAGGTTGCTGACCTTGAAGGATGTTTTGGTTGCATTGAATAAATATGACCTTGGCTTCGCCATCAACTGTTGCTGAGTAGCCAATTTCGATTTAAGTTCTTTGAACTTCAGTTTACGTATTTCACTTTGGGTGGAAAATCAGCATCAAACTTATTGCTATGCAGAGCCTTATAATGACGTTCCAGATTACCCTTTTTGGGCAAGGATACTGAGGCATTACAAATTAGACAACAACACTTGTCATTCACCAAGATGAAGAAGTAGTCCATTTCCCATTCATCATGAAAGTGGTAGGTTTTGCTTTTCTTTGGAACACTCATCTTCGTTATACTGTGGTGGCTGGATGTAAGAAGGCCAAATCTGCTAAGTTAGTATAAACACTGGCTGAATCTGGTCCAAAACTGTCACTGTCCCAAAGTATTAAAGATCAACAGGAACTGAAGACCTCTGGATGATGTGCAATACAAGGACATGGGATACCAAAACCACACATGCAGTTCTAAAAGTAAAAATAAGAATTCATAATACTGGCACCAATAATCAAATACCACCAAACAAGCATCAAAAAAACTCAAATACCTGTCCAGCAAACCAGATAAAATCAAATATTGCCAAACAAGTTCAAATACCACCACACACGATTTAATAAATTCTGCACACAGTGTAGAATCAACGCAAAGGCTAGGCAAAATAAAATTGCAGAGGCAAGCAAAAGTCACAGTGGTTTGAACCAATTCGAAGGCAAGGCATAGGCAAGTTAGAACAAAATTGGAAAAGCCTGCTAAAATCACCAAATTTTTGACACTTTGTTGTGTCTGCCTGAAAACGTTTAATGAAAGCGAACTATAAAGTGACTAACGACCAGCACATGACACAACTAATACGGTAAGTGTATTCAGGTAAAGCCCGGGCGAATGGATATCGCCCGGTATATAACACACTTCTAAGGGTTGTTGGGGCGGGGGCAGGAATGGGTGATTCTGAGAGGCAGGAGACCAGGTATGATGCCGGGCCTGTGGCGTCTCGTCGCGGGGCATGGGCGGCGGCCCCCTGGGGTACCCACAAACTATTGGCACGAAAACAACATGTGTCCCCAATACACCCACAGGCAAGATTCCTGCAGGCAGGGGAAAAAGAAAGGCAAAGGATCAGCAGCGGCGGCAAGCCCTCAGCAGACGACCTGCTGGCACAAGCTCTCCTAGCGACGGGGCGAGCTGCTGGAGAGATGGAGCTAAGTGGGGCTGGCGATCTACCTCTGACCCCTCCGCGATCTACCTGTTTGGCATGCCTGTCCTAGATTATGTAGTTTTATTTGCTCTTCTTCATGCTTTAGGGCTGCATGATCTAGCTGATATGGTTTTACTCTTAATTGTGAAGAAGATATCAAAAGGATTTTTTAGATGAACATGAATGTTCATGACTCTCCTTTTTTTTCAGTGGTACTACATTATCTCCCCTTTTATTCACATGGCTGTTCTTTTGCATTTATGCTCATGATATTCAGATACTGTTGCCATTTGATTGTGTTTCAGGGCTTTTACCACTATTAATAGTGGAGGGAGGGAGTGACTCAGTGGTTGGGACAGGCTATCTCAGGCCAGAGGGCCAGGGGTTCAATTCCCACATGGGGACAAGCAACCTCAGGCCAGAGGGACTGGGGACTCTAGTCCCATGGCCACTCCTTGTGGCCTTGGGCAAGCCACTTAACCCTCCATTGCCTCAGGTACACTTAGATTGCAAGCCCTTCAGGGACAAGGGAATAAAAAGTACCTGTTAGTATACATGTAAACCACACTGATTCTAAAGAGCACAGTATAAAAAATAAATAAATATTAAGCAGCTTTATGGCACTTGTCCAGGCTGTAACCACACAAGCTATTGGGGAGCTTTTAACCCTGCCTCTCAATTTAGTCTGGAGAAAGTTCTCTCCTCACTGAAGCCTTTCATCTCTCAATTTAAGCTTCTTCCATACATTCTATCAATGGTAAATCCTAAAATCTTGTTTCTTGGAAAGTACCAAAGATTCACCCATCCCTCAAAAATTTAATTTAGACTCCTCTAGTCTGTCTCACTTAGGTTCTTTCTCTAACTTGCCTTGAGAAGGTTGTATTTGGGCATCCTTCCACTTACCTGGATAAAACTGATGCTTTCCACCCTAAACAGTTTGGGTGGTTCTGGTTAGAGAAATTTGTAACAACCTAGTAAAAAATGTACTTCTCATATTACTGGATTTAAATACAGCTTTAGATTTTGTAGATCACACTATGCTAATTTCTCAGCTTGATGAATTTATTTAGCTGTATTTATATCCCACTTTTCACCAGGTCAAAGCAGTCAATTGGGGGATACATTTAACACAAGGGGATATGAGACTCATACACTAATACTTACAGGAAACATGGGCAATGGAGAGTTAAGTGGCTTGCCCAAGACCACAAGGAGTGCCTATAGGACTAGAAATCCCAGTCCCTCTGGCTTGAGATTGCTGTCCCCAGGTGGGACTTGAACCCCCAGCCCTCCAGCCTGAAATACCTTGTCCTAACCACTAGACCACTCCTCCCTAGACCATAAATGTAGCATAGTGTGTGTCATTCTTGACAGGTTCATATCCATCCTGAATGATTGGTTATTTTAGGATTGACTGGAAGTCCTTCACTTTGGGCTTTCTTAAACTTCAATGTAGTGTTCTTCAGGGTTTCATTTTAGCTCCTCAAGATTCTATTTTTGTCCTTCCTTGCAGCATTCGGGGATTTGGGATAAGTAGGTTCTTTTATGCTAACATCCAGCTGGTGGCCTGCACAGATCTTTACTCTGCAGATATTTGCACTTTGAATGCTTGTTCGGATGCACTAGCCCAATGGCCATTATTTACAGATTGAAACTTAACTTCTGGTTTCTAGTTTCTGTGGGTTATCTGGTTTATAAAGAAAAAGTGTTTTCCTTCACTCTCACAAGCCATTCTCCAAACTCCAATCTCTCTGAAAGATATCATAGTTAACCTAAGAATTAAACCCAACTGTCTTCTGACATTTGAATCCATAATTTCATCTATAGTAAAATTATCTCTCAATGCCCTGTGAAAAATATGATCTATTGGGAACATGAAATAAAATAAAATCTTCAACTGTTAGTTCACTAATTAATTCTTAATCTCCTGGATTATCTCATTGCCCATTATAATGGGCTGAAAGAGTCATCAATTCAATATCTTCTGTTAATACAGCACTTTTGGGGGCAATTTCTCCAAATGGGCTAGTTTTGCACAGCAATGAACCTCACTCCTAAGTCAGGGTATGTGGAGTATGATAGCAGTCTCAAATTTACTGCTAATGCTCACCATAGTACTTGCATTGTGCCAAAGAAAACTTCCTTTGGAGTTCTTAAGATGTAGTGCACAAAAGCAACTTGCCAAGGTGTGACTGGAAATTCCTTTTAATCAGGTACATGGCTTCCAGAATGATAAGGTCCAAAAACAAAAAGCAAACACACTCACATAGAAAAGATAGTCAGTAGAAGAGCAAGGTGAAGTACTCCACAGAGGACTTATATTGGTAAAATCATATTTTTATTGTGTTGTATTCATAGGTCCACCCTACATGGGCTGTGTTTTGGCACTATCCTTTTTCAGGAGTGTGGGGATCTTTCAATAAACAGACATAGAAATTTAAATATATATATATATATATATACACATATAGGGTGGCCCAAAAGAAGTGAGATCATCTCGTAGCATATAAGTTATTTAAAAATTCAAACAGACAGATGTAAACGATTGACAAATTAAAAAAAAAAGATGGCGACCGGAAATTGTCGAAATAAAGATGTTATATAGCTAAAAAAGATAAATAAGTAAACTATTTAAGCTTTTAATTTACGAGATGTTCTCACTTTTTTTGGGCTACCCTGTGTATAAGGCTATCCTGTTGGGACATCCATCCCTGCTATTCGTTCCCTCTGCCAACCCTGTCTAACTTCCCCACTCGTTGTACAGGGAAGTTAGACAGGGGTGGGGAAGGGGCGGATTCAGGGTGGCGTTAGGACGGGTGGTTGTTGGACCCGGACATACAGGGCCGATTCCAGGGTCGGCCCTCTATGTCCGGGGCTGACGGCTTGGATGGGAAACTTATTCCCCCTCTGCACGTACAGGCTTGTTCACGATTCTGATCCTGCGGGGCTAGATGTGCCCCACAGGATCAGAATCGCGACTCCCTCTGTGCATCCAGTTCCGACCGGGCGCACAGGATGTCAGGGATGGAATCAGGCTCATAGTGAAAGAATCATCATAATACAATCTTTCACAACGGTAAAATAAAAACATAAACAGCAATAGTCTATAGTGAACATCTTGAGAGAAATGCATGGAGAAGGGGAGTTAAAATGAATGCAAATCATAAAATTCATGACATCAATGAACAGACACATTGAAATTGTTGGTATTGATGTATTGATGAAGGTTAAAGGCAACCTTTTCCAGCATTTGCGGCTTCACAGAAACAGCTGCCAGTGTGAAGGAAAAGGATCTTCACGCTGGCAGTTGTACAGAGAGAGCCAGGGCCTTGCGCGGGCTTCCCTAGCTCCCTCTGAAGCCCATCAGACAGCCGCAGGGCTGGTCGGGGGGGGGGGGAGCCCAAGGACTGGTTAGGTTGTGTTGGGGGGGCTAGGACTGCAAATGGGCTGTGATGGGGTGTGGGGGAACCTGGACTGGAAATGGACTGGCGGGGGGAGGGGGGAGGACCTGGATGAAATGGGATATGGGGAGGGGACTTGGATTGGAAATGGGCTGTGATGGGGGGGGGGACCTGGACTGGAAATAGTGGAAGGTGGGGTGGCGGGGGAACTTGGACTGGAAATAGGCTGTGATGAGGGGGGGGGGGGGCTAGGACGGCAAATTGGCGATTATGGTTGGGGAGGGGACCTGGACTGGAAATGGGCTGTGATGGTGTGGTGGGGGGGGGGGGGCTTGGACTGGAAATGGACTATGGTGGGGGGACTTATACTGGAAATGGGCTGTGATGGTGGGGTGGGGGGCTAGGACTGCAAATGGGCTGTGATGGAGCGGGGAGGGGGGGGCTAGGACTGGAAAGAGGCTGTGATGGGAGGGCTAGCACTGGAAGTGGGCTGATGGGGGCTGGAATAGGACTGGAAGTGGGCTGACAAGGGGGCTAGGATTGGAAATTGGCTGATGGGGGAGCTTGGAGTGGAAATTGGCTGATGGGGACTGGAATGGAACTGGAAAAGAGCATATGTGGGGCTAGGACTGGAAATGGGCTGATGAGGAGCTGGAATAGGACTAGAAATGGGCTGATGGGGGGAGCTTGGACTGCAAATGGGTGATGGGCTAGAATAGGACTGGAAATGGTCTGATGTGGGGGCATGGGAGGATGGGACTAGAAGGGAGCAGATGCTGGGTGGGTCTACAACTATAAGGGAGCTGATTTTGGTGGAGGACTAGAAGGGATGGGGATGGGGAATGAGAATGGAGAGGGGAAAAGATATTTTGTGTGGAAGAAACGTCTACGATGGGCGAGGTATTGAGAGAGTAAGAGGGGATTGAGAATGGAAGTGTGAAATTTGAGTGGATGATAAAGGAATAAGGAAAGAAATGGGGGAAAGAGCAAAAGGGAAATGATCAGTATGTTAAAGCAGATATATAGAGAGAATGGAAAACATCTAAAAGAGAAGAAAGGAGAAATGGATATCTTGCAGAAACTTATGCAGTGCCGCATAACTCATTATATTGTTGCATAAAGTAGACTGTATTTATTCATCGTGTCTCCTTGTTAAGGGACTGGTTATTTATACCCTATTTTACCTGTTATACCTGCTTAATGCATACCCAAGTTTAATTTTCCTGTTTAATGTATACCCAAGTTATTATACCTGTTTCACTGTAAGCACAAATCACGAAATTGAGATGTGCAACTCTTATGTTCATTGTAAACCACACTGATGTCGAATAGCGCGGTATAAAAGAGACTGCAAATAAATAAATAAATAAAAAATTTTAATTTATTAACTGGAATATGTCTGGTCTGGGAAGTGTGTATTGCTAACATCTTTGCGTTTTTGTTTAGTGCAAGAGGAAATTACTTTATAGTTTTATTTCTCCAGTGTTGTACATTTCATGTTTGGCTTTTGGGGTTCCCAGTTTAATTATTATCTTCCTATTTCAAAATTGTGATCCCTTGTTCTTTGTGTGGTGATGGTCTATGTTCTGTGTAACCGAGCTGAGGTATTCTGTTCATGTAGTTTCTGTTTGACAGTCCCACTTGTTGTCTTTCCCCCAGTGAGATGTATTGGTATTCTCGAAGATGTATTGGTTTAATATCTGCAGTGTTGCCTTTTGATAGGTAGGGTTTGGTGCTTTGAGAGTCCTGGTAGTGCTCTTATGATAGGGTGTATTTGCTATGGATTCTAAATGGTCAGTGTTTATAGTACTTCCTAATGGGCCTGGCGGTTGTCCCTGCAATATAGTAATGTAGAAATCTGTTAGTCTTTCTTTATCCAGACACTCATTAAGAGGCATGTTTACTAAAAGCGCATGTTAATATTATGCAAATATTTATGCAAATGAGGCCCCACAATTAATCTCTGCACAAGGCCCCGCACCCCCCTTGGGCCGCCCCTAGCTGTGATCTCTTCTAAAATCCAGAGGGAAAAGAAGCAAGGCACGCTCCCCTCCTCCTGCTGCTTCCTTCAGTTCCATCTGTGTGCATTCCAGTGAACTCCAACATCGGGGGAAGTGAGACTGTTCTTTAATCTGTGCCTGTCCTGCTCCTGCTTCTTTGCTCTGCCTGGGGACTCTCTCCAGCTGCACATTGTCTATAAAGCTCCACCCACGAAACTACAAGACTGGCTGCTAAACAGATCTGCTCTAAAAGCCAGTGCACCGAAGGGAAAGCCCTTTCCAACATCCCGGGACTGTGATCTCTACTAAAACCCAGAGGGAAAAGAAGAAGGCACGCTCCCCTCCTCCTGCTGCTGCCTCCTGTTCCATCTGTGTGCATTCCAGCGATCTCCAACATGGGGGGAGGTGAGACTTTGTTCTTTAATCTGTGCCTTTCCTGCTCCTGCTTCTTTGCTCTGTCCGGGGACTCTCTCCAGCTGCACATTGTCTGCAAAGCTCCCCCCACAAAACTACAAGACTGGCTGCAAAACAGATCTGCTATAAAAGCCAGTGCACCGAGGACGCACCTGCGCCTGTGGGCCTCGCCAGAGGGCCCTTTGGCGTGGCCCTTAGGCGTGGAAATTAGGCACCTGGAAGAATTCTCAGCTGCTCCATACAAGATATGCGACTGTGAGGTTAAGATACTTTGTTTATGTTACAAGCCGGCTCCGGTGCACTCTCTACCCACTTTCACTCGATACAATGTATATCACTGTCTGCTCTATCTTTAATTAACAGCTATGCATTGTTTTAAAGTATCTTGCCTACTGATTTGCATTGTTACACTATTACTTATCAACTGAATTGCATTGATACATTGTACCTTGCCAAATGAAAAGTAATTCCACTGTATCAGACCATTTTTTCTTGCTTACTTCACTCGTAATCACATAGCTGGATCAAAACTCTCCCCCTACCTCATTATTTAAACCTAAAACTCACGTACCTACAAAAAATGTATCCTCAACTACTAGCAACATTGATGATTGTTACAATTATCCTAACCTGCCTATCAAGTAATTCAAATGCTCTCACACAAACTGGTATTATTCAAATTATATACTCTCATATTAACACACACAAACCATACCACAAAGCACCCCATGAAACACACATACAGAGACTAATCTACATAAACCCTATTCCATTAACCTCCCACATAACACAGTCTTGCTGCGACAAAACCTAATCACTTAAATGTGCATACATAAATGCAAGGTCCATAAAAAAGAAGATACCAATCATTGTAGACTACATAAATTCAGTCAACTCTGACATAATATTTGTAACTGAAACATGGCTTCATGAACTAGACAGCATTCTACTAAACCAACTATGTCCCCCCAAATATAAAATAGTCCATAACCCCAGAACAGCTAAACATGGGGGAGGCATTCTGGTGATAATAAAAGACTCATTAGAACCACAACTTCTCAACTCTGGTACTACATTTGACATTGACTGGCTAATAATCAACAGTGGAAACCTTGCGCTACACCTATTATACAGACCACCAACCTCCGACCCTGATGGCCTAGCTAACATTATTGACGATATTGTTAACATATCCCCAAAGGAGCAGGTTGTTCTACTTGGAGATTTCAATCTCCCTTCAGTGCAAAACATACGAGCATCCACTTTCACTAGTGCAATGGAAGAGTTAAATTTTAGACAAATCATAACAAACCCTACATATAAAAAGGAAACCTCCTATGCCTTATATTTTTACCTCATGAAATTCAATTACTCTCTAGCACCCCTCCCAAGATAACCCCATTTCCCTGGTCAGACCACCATCTCATCAAATTCACTCTTGAAATTAAAGTACCCCAAACAAACTCATATTGAAGTCACCCCAAAATATATTCTAAATTCAAACATTTTCACAAAGAAACCTTCATGGATGAGCTCCTCGGGTCCTTAGACTTAAATACAAATGATCTGGACACTCTAGTAAACAAATGGAACACTTCCATTAACAACATAGCTACTAAGCTGCAGAACTCCCCAAACGTCTCTAAAAGCCCTTCTAAACAATGGTTCTCCCATGAGCTAAGATTAATGAAAAGAGAATTGAGAAAGCTAGAATGATCCTGGAGGGCCATGAAAACTTCAGACAATAGAGACAAATACATGCACATGCCCTCCAGATATCGGCACCACATTAACCTATCTATAAAGGACTATCACACTAAGCTACTTACGAAATCAATTAATAAGCCAAAAGATCTGTTCTCTATTGTTAAATCCCTCATAACACATCCAAGTGCCTCCGCTGTAACACCAGACATATCACCCCAAACTCTCGCAGACTTTTACATGTCTAAAATAAATTCCCAAACACACCCTATCAGTCCATGCACAATTAGCTCATTAACACCCACCGAACCCTGGGAAGCGTTCCATCCAATACATCTAAAATCATAGAAAAAGCTGCTCAACAACAACTCCAGCTCCATATTGACACTGAAGCTCCACTAGACCCGTCACAACACGGCTTCAGGGAAGCGCATGGCGTCGACACAGTCCTCACAACCCTATTCAACGAATTGGTCACTGGAATGGACAGCATTCAACAAGGTTTTGTCCTCATCTTCCTGGACATCTCCGCCGCCTTTGACTCTGTGAATCATGACATACTTCTACAACGCTTGAAGGAAAAGGGGATTCAAGGCACAGCAATTGAATGGTGTAAATCCTACCTATCCAACAGGTGGCAACAAGTAAAAACAGGTCATACATCCTCGGAACCATTCCTGCAGTCCCAGGGGGTACCTCAAGGATCGTCCTTATCGGCATTAATGTTCAATATATATGCAGCCGATATGTGATTTGATCCGATCTTTCAACGTACGATGCCTGGCTTACGCAGACGACATCCTCCTCTACATGCCGTTCAAAAACTGACCAACCGATGTTCTCCCCAATAATCAATTGTTTCGGAGCGGTAGCTGATTGGCTACTGACACAAAACCTTCGGATCAATCATAGTAAAACTGATGTCCTTTTTGTTACAAAGAACCGTAAATTCACACCCCCCCCCCATCGCTACTTGTCAATGATGTAGAATTGAAGTCCAAACCTACAATCAGATATCTTGGCATCACATTGGACCAGCACCTAGATATGACCACACATGTGAAGAACGTTACAAAGTCTATATATCACAAGATCAGAACATTACGTCACCTCCGCCCCCTACTGGAATCCAATGACTACCGGACAACCTTTCAGGCATTAGTCCTCCCACACCTGGACTTTGCGAACATTGTCCTGCACGGCCTGCCTCAATCAACTTTAAATCCGCTCCGCCTGGCTATGAATGCCGCCGCAAGAGTTCTCTCTGGATCATCAAGAACTGACCACATAACACCAATCATGAAAAATCTGCATTGGCTACCATTACACGCCAGACTCCAATATAAGTCATTAGTCCTTACTTTTAAAGCCCTGAATAACTACCCACCTACACCGATTAGCAAACTAATTCACAGCACCCTGGAAAACAGAGACAGGAGATCCACTGCAATGAACACCTTAATAGTCCCCAAGATGATGACGTCATGTACTAAGACCACTTCCAACAGGGCTTTCTCTATATTCGCTCCCCTAAATTGGAATGCCCTTCCACATGAAATCCGTGGCATCAAAAGCTTAATCCTATTCCGTAAAGCTTTGAAACACCACCTATTCACAATATGCTACCCTGACACCAACCCTGACACCCACACATCGGGTAAACTTCCTTCATGTCTCAGCTACCACAGCACCTTATTACAACCAGAAAATGGCTAGCCTATACTATTGCCCACCCACCACTTTTACGCCTGTCCCTCCCACACAAAATGAAGATGATACCAAATTAGCTCAGAGTACTGGTGACAATACTAATGTAACCTGTAAATAGTTACCCTGTGAATAGTTACCCCGGTTGTCCTATGTTTTTTTTTTTTTCCCTGTTCTATGTAAAACTCAATGTTGCTTGTATGCATTGTAGTATGTTTTGTTCGATGTACACCGCACTGATTTCAATAGCGCGGTATAGAAGAAATGTTAAATAAATAAATAATAATAATATCTAGAACCTCTTAAAAAGGTAATTGCAAATATGAACACTACACCCTCCAAAACTGACCCTTGCTCAGTTAAATGGATCAAGGATTCAATTTCTGAATTAGCCTCCTTTATACTAGATATTGACAACAAATCACTTTCTCAAGGGTACATGCCTCGTGAACTTAAAAGTTTGCCAAATCATAACCCCCCCCCTCAATTCCAAAGTTTTGGACTAAATCATAAAAAAACATAAGATTGATTATGCCATCTATGCTGATGATATAATGATTTGCATGCCCTTCAACATAATCACACCCAACTTTGACCCCATAATTCTCTGCTTTAGGGAAATAGCCACCTGGCTTAAAGATGCTGGTTTAAACATCAACTACAAGAAAACAGATGTCTTGATAATAACTAGGAATCAAGCCTACATACCACCACGACACATAACAATTGATGATGTTAATCTCTCAATCAAAGAGTGAAGTAAAATATTTAGATGTAACGCTAGACAAACACCTCTCTTTTCAGTCACACATCAAAAATCATACAAAAACAATTTTCAATAAGATCCGCCTTCTGCAGTATCTAAAACCCTTACTTCAGCCCTCTGACTTCAGAACCATAATGCAAACAATGATTACCCCACATATAGACTATTGCAATAGTCTACTTCATGGTCTTCCCAAAACTAGAACAGCGCTAGAGATGCACCAACTCAGCAACCACACAGGACCTATACCAATCGAAATAAAAAGACTACAACAACCTCATCAACCAAAAGAAAAGAGAATACTACACAAATCTGATACTCAAATCCTCCAATAAACCTAGAGAACTCTTCAAAATAGTGAAAACCCTTACAAATGAACCCAATAATGAAAAATCTGAACTAATAGATCCACAGACCTTCGCAGACCACCTCCAAGAAAATACCTCACCACAACCAACTATGAGCACCACCACCAAACCAAAAACCCCAAGAAAACCTGGGACAAGTTCACCACCCCATCTACATATCAGCTCTCACACATCATCACCTCGCTCAACACCAGCACTGCTCCAACAGACCCATGCCCAGTGGTATGGATTAAAGCAGCAAAGAACATAAGAACATAAGATATGCCATACTGGGTCAGACCAAGGTCCATCAAGCCCAGTATTCTGTTTCCAACAGTGGCCAATCTAGGTCATATGTACTTAGCACAATTTCCTGATCCAAGGCATCATGCCAAACCTTCTAAAGCTAGAACAATGCGACCAATGCCCAAAAAATCCCCACTAAACAAGAACAACTCAGCTGCATACAGGCCCATCTCAAGCCTACCGCTACTAGCAGAGATTATCGAAAAGGTGGTTCAACATCAACTTCAAGACCACATTGACAACTATGCCCCACTGGACATTAATCAACATGGCTTCCATCCAAACTATGGTGATGAAACACTACTGTTATACCTCTTTGACAACCTTATACATATCATCGACAACATCAAGAGAGGCATCATCATGATCTTCATAGACATATCATCAGCTTTCGACACTGTGGACAACAACACACTACTATCAAGACTACAGGACATTGGCCTACATGGCACCACCTTGAAGTGGTTCACCTCATACCTCACGGACAGACAAATACAAGTCAAGAGCGGCCTTATCACCTCCTGACCACTAAAAATCAATCAGGGTGTACCGCAAGGATCATCCCTCTCTGCACTCTTATTTAACCTCTACATTCAACCAATATGCAATATCATTAAAGACTACAAGATACAATACACAATATACGCAAATGACATCAGGATATACACCCCAATCAATCTCAACAGCCCAGACTACACCAAAATAGCAAACTGTCTTCAACAAATGATGAGCTGGCTTCAAGAAAACAACCTAAATATAAACCACAACAAGACAGAAGCTCTACTCATCACCTGTAACACCACCTTCACCACACCACCCACCATCAAGCTGAACATCACAATACCAATAAAGCATGAAGTAAAGTACCTAGGAGTGATGCTTGACAGAGAATTAAACCTACAGTCACACATCAACAAAACCACCAAAAACACATACCTCAAAATGCGTACAATCCGACGCTTCAAGCCAATCCTCTCTCAGGATCACTTTCACACCGTTTGTCAAGCCCTTATCACCCCTATCTTAGACTTCTGCAACCCAATCTACCTTGGACTCTCAAAACAAGCTCTCCGGCCCCTGCAGATGGCAGAAAACACTGCAACCCACATAATAACAGGATCATCAAGACGAAATCACATCACCCCCATTCTCAATCACCTCCACTGGCTCCCAATCAGCTCCCATATCAGATATAAGACAATAATAAACATCTTTAAAATCAAACACAAAACATCAGCAATCAGCCTACAGCCACTCATAAGACCCGGCACAAGCACCCGACCAAGGAGTAGAGGCACCTCAGACTCTATCAATATGCTCAAAGCATTCACTAAATTACAACAAGACACCTCAAGAAGAGCACGCTCCTTGGCCGCACCCACTCTCTGGAACTCCCTCCCGGATGACCTACGTTCGACGATGGACATCAAGGACTTCAGGAAACAACTCAAAACTATGCTGTTCATCGAGCACTACAGAGACATCACTTAGACTGCCCAATAGCCCCTTGGGCTCCATAACAAACCCCCATCCCCCTTCTATCCCCTTATATATCCCCCTGTACATAGCACACTCTGTATATAGCTCACCTCTAAATCAGTGCCACCTCACACTCATACACTCCCCCATGTTAACACTGCATGCATCCACACCTTGACATTTTACTTTGATTGGTTGTTGTGAAAACAGCTTTGATTTCAGGAAAAAGTGGTATATAAATCCTCTTAAATAAATAAAATAAATAAATAAATAAATAAAATATTCCTACACCCACTCATGATGGCTTAGCATACTGCAGCACGAATCATCCACAATGCATGCCGAATTGATCATATAATGCCAATCTTATATAAATTATATTGGCTGCCCATAGAAAGCTGCATCAAATTCAAGGTATTAATGACCACTTTCAAAATCATCAGAAAAATAGCTCCCCAAACCCTTTCCAAATTAATTAAAGTGGCCCCCATTAATCGACTAAGAAGAGAACAAATGACAAACACTCTCTCTACCTCATCAGCTTTCCATAAGTCTAAACAGTGCACCAGCAGCAGAACATTTGAGTTTATATCCCCAATGCTCTGGAATTGCCTACCATCCAGTCTCCGAAACATTACAGATTTAGCCTCATTCCGCTCCCAACTCAAAACCCATCTCTTCACAGAACATTTTGGTCAAAATGAAACTACAACTCTCACTGACCCAACATAATTCCCCCCCCCCCCCTCACCACTAGGCTATCCAACCAATCAAACTGGTCAATAAATCACCCATCCCTTAACCCCTTCCTGTAGTGATGGATATCATTGATCAACAGAACTGTAAATATGCTGTATATAAGTTAAAACTATCTTGAATCATGTACATTCTTGATTGCCTGCTATTGCACCATCTATTGTTATAATGTCAGTCTAACCAATTGTGTAGAAGTTTTTCATAAATCGAAGGCATTAATTCTAATGTTATTTATAGAGAACGTCATTGGGACTGTGAGTCTGCATATTGCTGCGGTTCTATATAAAAGGTAAACTTTAAACTATTTAAAGAACAAGACGTAAAGGTGCGAAACCTTTTGTAGAACAATTTGTGAAACATTATGACCAAATATTGGATGTCTGATTAAAAGATCTTACCTCAATTGGAGCGAATATCGCCACAGCATGTCGAGCTATCAGCTTTGTGACCAGATTTATAGCTGTATGCGCCAGAGCCATTTTTAAAAATACAAGTTTGGCGCCAAAAAGTGGTTGTGTTGCCAGGTAACCATTGAGAAACCAGAAAAGAGTAAAATATCAAGAGCACGATTCCACTAGAGGCATGTCTGGGCTGTGTGGATGACTCTGAGTAGGATGGGCCCGTTAGGACCCAATTCTGCACCGCGGGAGCCAGACGTTCCTGTGGATGCAGGATTGGCCTTTAGACGGCCCGGCGTGCCCTTCATTTTGGTGGGGACGTCCACGCTGCATTCCGGTGTGACCACTGCAGTGCCCTCCCTGTCACCCCGCTGCCTGACTCCCAATGGGGCAGCCAGAGCCTGGTCGGGTGGTGGGACTCACTGTGGTTGTCCTGATGCTCTGGGTGGCAGCTGCCTGGCTCTGGGTGGGGCTGCCGGGCAGTTTCGGAGGGCTGCCCCATGTTTATTCCACCTCAGAGGTGGAATAAGCAGGGTGACCCCACAGCGATCCCCAGATGTGCAGGGCTGTCACGAGAATCGGCTCTGTACATCCAGCGGTCGGGCCAGCCCACTCTCTACACCTATGCTGCCCCCATCCCCTGCAGCATGCACAGAGGCACTGTGTACATGCAGCAGGGAAAGGAGATGGAATAGGTTGAGGGCGGATAGTGGGGCTTGATATCCCGTCGGGATGTACAGCCCCGCTATTCGCCTTCCTAGATTGGGCCTAAGCATTTAAATCTTCAAAGCAAAGTATTTATTAGAGGATGTAGTTTGGTAGTGTTGGGTAAAAACACAATCCCTAAAAGTAAAACTTCTTAAAACAGAATGTTTAAAGAGTGAGCAACATCTGTGTCAGATTACTTTTAAGAATCCTATCTGGATAAGACAGAAACACAATCATCGGCTAATAGCATTGATCATAAGAGTTGGGATTCCTGAAAAGTGCAAGACCAGTCTTAAAAAATGTGTGTGTGTTGGGGGGGGGGGGCTGTCTAAAGAAGGATACCTCTAAATTAGTACTAAGTAGGGCTAAACTGCTGTACAATGAAAATTAATTTAAGACTAAAAGAGACACCATGATCAGGCAAAAGTGAAAAAAAAAGGCAGCCATATTTAAAACATTGGACAATAAAACCTCAATATAACTAACAATAAGACAACCCATTGATTAGGAAAGGGGGATGAAACTAAACCTGGTAGATGGATAGATAAGGTCACCGTGATTTATGACATATTGAACCCATATTTTACTTGGAATTCTAACGTGAATGTATAGAAAAAAAGTACAAATTTAAAATGAATAAAGCTATCATATTCCATTAAAAAGCTAAGACCACAGATAAAACAACCACTAAGAGGACAAGAGATATCATAACCAAGGTAAAGATGGGACTAAAAACTATCTGAATAAATAAATTAAATAAATAAGTAATTAAAATCATTACACCGTAGAAGATGACAGTATCTGGGTAAGATATAAACTTATTTATTTATTTGAAAGGCTTATATACTGCATTTCCAATGATCAAGGAGCTTTACAAGTAACATTAATATAACATTACAGAGAACCAGTGAACATTACAGAGAACCAGTGAACATTACAAGGAACCAGCTTAACATTTTGAAGAACTAGTAACATTTCAGGGAACCAGTTAATGTTATAAAGAACCTGTTAACATTACAAAGAATCATTTAACAAGGGGCAAATAACAGCAAAACCTAAAAGTGAGAAGGGAAGGGGCAAGGTACTTCAGGCCGGAAGGTCGGGGGTTCAAATCCCACTAGAGGTCAGCAACCTTGGGCCGGAAGGACTGAGGTTTCTAGTCCCACAGGTGCTCCTTGTGGTCTTGGGCAAGCCACTTAACCCTCCATAGCCCATGTTCCCTGTAAAATAGTTATCTCCAAGTTATAATGCCCTGTTCAATGTAATTTCAGTTTGTTCAATGTAAACCGCACTGATGCAGAATAGCGCGATATATAAGAGAATGTAAATAAATAAATAATAAAATAAAGGGACAGGTATCTTCTTAAATGATCGTCATATGATTGTAACAGGGATTGAGAGAAAACTCATTAGTTCATAGCAGCTATGTCTGTATTAATGTGACACCTTTAAAATGCTTTCTGAACAGGTGCATTTTTAATAGCTTCCTGAAGTCCTTAATGTCTTCAGTAGTTCTGATTTTTATGGGTAAGGAGTTCCATAATGCTGGAGCATATAAGGAGAATGATCATAAACAGGCTGATTGTTTGAATTTAATGAAGTCTGAGGGAGAGGTGAGTAGGTGCTCTGCAGTACTTCTTCTCTGACGATTGCTAGGGCGTTTCTTTATGATGGCTTGCAGGTAATTTGAGGATTGCTCATGATAGACTTTAAATAGTCATGGTGTTTTTATATTTAACTCTGTCTAGTAGAGGTAGTCAGTGGAGCTCTTTCATGATGGGGGTGATATGGGAACCCCTTGATGTCCCAGTGAGAACCCTGGCTGCTATATGTTGAGCAAGCTGTAACAGGAGCAGATGTGATTTTGGCAAGCCTTGGAGGATTGCATTATAGTAATCCATGTAAGGAAGTATCATTGCTTGGAATACTGTCCTGTAGTCATGGGGTTTAAGAAGTGGTCGGAGCTGTTGAAGAGTCCTTATTTTGCCGTATATATTCTTTGTTATGTTATTAATGTGGGACTGCAGTGTACGATGTAGATTGATAAATTACTCCGAGGTAGCGTACCTCAGACTTGACTGTAAGCTCAGCATGTTTGATCTTAGTGACTTTGGTAGGGAGAAAGATTGATCCTTGAATGCGAAGAGAACCTCAGTTTTGTTGTAATTAATGGATAGGCCCTGCTAGGAGAGCCAGTGGGCAATTGCATTAAAGCATTATACTATTGGAGTGAAGTCCAGAGATGTGATTGAGAAGGGAGCATAAAACCTTATGTCATATGCATATAAGTGAAAGAGTACATCATGTGACCAGATAAGCTCACAGATTGACTGGATGTAAATCTTGAATAATAAGGCTGATAGAAATAAGCCCTGGGGCACACCTTGCTTTTGTGGGTAAGGGTCCGTGCTCTTGGCTTCGGCCTACAGTGCGGACCATCTTGATGCAGGAGCTGGGGATGCAGAAGGTGTGCGCCAAGATGGTGCCCAAGCTTTTATTGGATGATGAGAAGGAGACTTGCTAGAGAAGATCGGAAAAGATCCAGAGTTTGTTGGCTGAGTCATCACAGGAGACAAGACTTGGGTCTTCCAGTATGACCCTGAAAGCAAGAGACAGAGCCTGCAGTGGAAGACTCGACTGTCATCCAGACCCAATAAGGTGTGCGTGTCCAAATCAAGGATCAAGGTCATGCTGATTACATTCTTCGACCAGAAGGGAGAGGTCCATCATGAGTTTGTGCCTGAGGGTCAGACAGTCAACCAGCACTTCTACCAGCAGGTCCTCAATTGCCTCCATGACCGGGTTCAGTACAGCAGGTGGGCTCTGTGGAGAGACAAGTTGTGGCTGCTCCACCATGACAACGCGCCCGCACACACCGCGCTCAGTGTGAAGCAGTTCTTGGCCAACAAACAGATCACAGATCTTGACCGCCCTCCTTATTCCCCAGATCTTGCACCGTGCGACTTCTGGCTCTTCCTCTGGCTGAATGTGCTCAAAGGAACTCAATTTGCCTCTGTAGAACAGATCAAGGCCACTGTGATGGGGGAGCTGAGGGACCTCAAGGAGGAGGACTCTACCGAGTGCTTCCGTATGTGGAAGAAGCGAATGCAGAAGTGCATTAACTCTGGGGGGGGGGGATTACTTTGAAGGGGACAATGCGTAATTTCTCTGTAGATTTTGTAATAAAACATTTATGGGACAGTCTTGTTTCTTTTTTGTCACACCTCGTATATTCTTTAATGGCAGTCCTTATATCCTCCACTACCTCCCTACACTTCAGAAGCCTCTCATTGAGATGCCAAAATTGAGTACCTCCCTTAGGCCTCCCTTCAAGTTCCACCCATACTGGTTCATGGTCTGACCATGTTATTGGCTCAATAGCTGCTCTCTGTAACCCGGTTTGTAGCAATTAATCTACTAGGATCATATCAATCCTGCTATTACTGTCATGTGAACATGAATAAAAAGTGTTTTCTTTCCGGAGGGGATGGAGTTCTTTCCAGGCAACCGCCACCTCCATGCGCTGTGTGGCAAGGTCATCTACCTGAGTATGGGGGAGGTGAGAAATGTAAAGAATTCACCCTAGTAAAGGGTCCCCTTTTAGGAGTGCAGGGTGAGAAAGCCACAGTCACACCTAAGAACCAGGAAAACCCCAGCTGGAACAGGTTTCATGCAGTGTCTAATAGAGTAAGAGAGAGAGATTACGGGCACGAGGTCCAAAACCCTTACTTCAACAAGTTCTCTGATTACTCAAATACCAGAAGGCAGGGGGATTGCCAACACCTGGGAAGGAAGGAGGTGGAGCTAGAACCCTGGAGGTATAAGCCTATGCTAGAGTATACAGACAGAGGAAAAGGAAGAGAGAAAGGAAGAGAGAAAGGAGGAGAAGCAGGAGAAGGCAGAGACCAGAGAAGAGAAGGAGGTAGAGAAGGTGCTGACTCATGCAGAAGAACCGAGCTACCAGGAGTTCAGAGGGCTGAATTCCCTGTAACAGGTTGGCAGCATAGCTTGGAGCCAGGAAGTGGAGAAGCTCTCAGAGCACCAGAGAAGTTGTCAGCTGAGCAGTCTGACTGGGGGGGGGGGGGGGGGGGGGGAGTCAGAACCCATGCAGCTGGGAGAGCCAGTGACAGAGTTGGGGGAAGAAGACATCCTTATGGATTGCTCTCTGTGCCAAGCTTTAGACATGAAGTCTTGAGGAAAAGCCAGCCCTGAAAGAATTATCCTCCTTGAAAAGGTAACCATAAGAAACAGGCAGTCTGGTGGTAAATTCCCCATATGTTTTTAAAAGGGAAGTTTACTGAAGTATAAGGATAAGCAGGAAGCTGTGATTCATGCTTGTTATCCACCTGTGGTTTGAACTGTGAAACGGCAAGAAGCCAATTTACCTGCTAGAAGAGTTTTTCTTTGCTCCTCTGTTATGTGAAAAGCCTGTTGAGAGTTTTTGATGGCAGTCTGAATGTTTGCTTCTTGTTTTGAGTTCTGTTGTACCTGAAATGCAGCCTAGAAGGAATTGAGGCTGATAGAAGCCAAACTGCCACAGAAGATTAAGCTTGTTTGGACTTTATGCTGTAATTAGCAAGGACTAAAAGGAAGGTGGCAGCCTTGCTATCAAAGGCTGTGCTTCTGAAAGTAAGAAGACTTTAAACAGCCATTTTTGGGTTCTTCTGTTTCCTTTGCCAACCATCTGCTGTACCTTGAACAAATCCTACAGAAATAATCCTGTATCTGGTACTTCGAATCTTTTTATGCGAAATAAATGTTCTGTTATATGCCTTACCTCGGTGGCCTTAACTACAACTTTCTACCTGAAGCACAAACACATCTTAGCAGTACTACATTTCCCAGAAGACACCACAAGGAAATAGGCTGCTAAGGGTGATAGGAGAAGGTTCCTCCAATAACCACGCCCCTCTAAAACTAGAGGCGAGTGGTGAGGGCGTTGACAGCTGTATTATCCTATTTAAACTCTTTCGATTTCTCTCCCTCCTCCTGTGGCGCCCTTGATGTTCGATTCCATTGGGGGTCGAGAGCCACATTACAATCTTCACCTATAATCAGCTTACCTTTAGTATTCTTCTCTATTAATCGTGCCACCCCCACCCAAAACTCCATTGTCTTCCATTGGGTGCATAGATTGACAGTATGATGAATTCCTCATCCCCCCAGCAACCCCAAATTCCCGCGGTCCTTCCTTCTTTATCCTTAAAATGGCCCTGTAATTGGAAACCTATCCCCTTTTGCAATAGAATTACCATTCCCCTCCCCCCCTTTTCCCTCCCTGCAGGTCCGCAGAGAAAAATTGTTCAGGATACAGCCCATGTCTCAACCTTCCATCATCCCTAGCTTTAAGGTGTGTTTCCTGTAGTAGAAAAATATCTCACCACCCCCTCTCAATTTCTTTCTCGGAATAACCTCTGCCTCTTAAGTGGGGTATTTAATATCCTAACATTTAAGGTACCAATACGCAGCATCACTTCAACTTACCCCACACCCAAAATTCAGCAGCACTCTCAGGCTCTTAACTCTTCCCTCCCCACCCCAACTCCCCTCCTCCCTCCCCCTCTCTCCCTTCTCCACCTTGCTCCTCTCTCCTGGAGCTTTGCTTCCCATGATGTCCCCCAGCCTTCTTTGAACTCCTCTGCCTCTGTTCCCCGGCAAACACCAACCCTTTTCTCAGCATCCCCTTACTTCTTATGCCCCTCCCCCCCCCCTGTATCTCACAGGTACTGCTATAAATCCATCCTCCATTTCTCAGATGTGTAGAGCCCCCATGAATCCCTTCTTGCCTCTCGAAGCGTTCATGTATCAGTCCCAATGGCCACTACAGGCTGGTGTTGTTCCCGTGAAAGTCTCTTTCTCCACTGTTCTCTGCCACCTCTGCACCACCTTCTTCACAGTTGTTGATACTGTACCCTTGGATTGCTCCCATACTCCACTAGGTAGCCCTTCACAGCTCAGCTCCTTCAATGCGTGCCAGGCCTCCTTCATGTTACGCACTTTCTTTGTAACGTCCTTCATCATGAGGGATAATCCGAAAGGATGCATCCATTGATATCGAAGTCCCTGTTTACGCAGATAGCTTTTTACTTCCTGCAGCTCTTGCCACTGAGTGAGGGTACCCTGGGAGAGGTCATTATAAAGTTCCACCTCGCAGTCCCGCCAGGCTATCTGACCAAAATTCCTGGCAATATTTAGGAGCTTTTCCTTAGTCGTGTAAGATGTCACGCACACTATAATGTCACGGGATTTATTGCCTTTAGGTGTCCCCAAGCTCCCCCTCATATATTATTTTTATACAATTTACTTTTATGTGAGTTTTTAGCTTCCCCTTTAATGTAAAAATCATTTACACAGGTCATTTATTTCTTTCCACATTAATTCACCCTTAACACGGGCATGGCCCATGGCAACATTCCCCTTGACATTTTAAATTTGTTTTTTAATTTGTCTTTTACTTGGTTTATTAATGCATTTTTTATATGGTTAATTTTTCATGGGGTTCCCATAGAGATGACCTTTTATTATTTAATCTTGGCTGTACATATTTACTACATTTTTAATTATGTTTTGTATGTACAGTACTTGTTCATTTGACTTTTTATCCCACATTTAATGGGTTTTAATGGATTTATTTATTTGGGTATTCCTGACTCATTTCTTTTATTTTTTTTAATCATCTTAGCACAGTGGTACGGTTGTTTCTTCTCCTTTTATAGCCCTTTTAACATGGGGGTTTTATAATTCATTTTGAATTAGTTCTTTTATTCGGTGCGTATTATTGAGTTAGTTATTGTGGCCTTTTATGCGCTTAATCTTGCAAGGTGTTTACACATGGATGACCTTTTAACATCCATGCCCGGTTAGTAAATATTTATCACAAATATTCTCCAGGAATAAGCAGGAAGTCAGTCCTCACATATGGGTGATGTTGATGCCGACGGATCCTGTGCAGAGCATTTCCCCAGCTTTCAAAGAAAGCCTTTGGGATATGCTACCACACATGTGTGGTCCCCTTCCCACCCAAGGGTGACATCTTGCTCAGCCTCCTTTTTTCCATGGAGCCAAACGGACACCTGTCCTGTTTCCCCAGAAAAATCCTTGCTAAATCCTTAAAAGTTGTGTTTTTTTCCCGGTTGCGTACCAGTTCCTCTTCCTGCCTTGAAATTTATTTTTTTATTTTATTTATTATTTTATTTAACATCTCTTATATACCGCACTATTATCATCAGCGCGGTTTACATGGAACCAAACATATACATACAGAAAAACTGTAGTGCATTTTACAAGTAACAGGAATTTGAACTCCAGATATTTCTTGGTCCCAAAGTGAACTGGGGGCCTCAGGCCCATATTAGACCTGAGAAACTTAAACAAGTTTCTGGTGAGGGAGAAGTTCAAGATTCTCTCCCTTGGAACACTGCTGCCTTACCTCCGCCAGTGCAATTGGCTGTGCTCCTTGGACCTAAAAGATGCATACACACACATCCTCATCCATCCCTCCCACAGGCAGTAACTACGATTTGTGATGGAAGGAGGGCACAAGCAGTACAAGGTGCTACCCTTTGACCTGGACTCCTTGCCAAGGGTCTTTACCAAGTGCCTGGCTGTCGTCGCCGCCCACCTGCTCCTACAAGGGGCTTTCGTCTTCCCTTACTTGGATGGCTGGCTTATCAGGGACAATAAAAGCAAGAAGTCCTGGAATAATCTCATAGTTTATTTATTTATTTATTTTATTTATTTAATTCTCTTATATACTGCGCTATTCTGCATCAGTGCGGTTTACATTGAACAAACTGAAGTTACATTGAACAGGGCATTAAAACTTGGAGATAACTATTTTACAGGGAACATGGGCTATGGAGGGTTAAGTGGCTTGCCCAAGACCACAAGGAGCACCTGTGGGACTAGAAACCCCAGTCCTTCCGGCCCAAGGTTGCTGTCCTCTAGTGGGATTTGAACCCCTGACCTTCCGGCCTGAAGTACCTTGCCCCAACCACTAGGCCACTCCTCCACTCCTCCACTAGTTGGCAGACCACAGTGAATAGGTTCTCTCCCTCCCTCCCTGAACACATTGCACAGCCACCACTGTGGGTGGCTTTAGAGCATCAGCTCACATGCACGTAGTCATGGCATGCCACTCCTGCCCCCCTCTGATAGGATGTGTCAGAGGGGGCCAGGAGCAGCATGTTGTGAGCACTCGTGATGCTGCCTTATTTATTTTTATAGCTGTATTTATATCCCGCTTTTCACCGGGTCAAAGCGGTCAATTGGGAGATACATTTAACACGAGGGGATATGACACACATACGCTAATACTTACAGGGAACATGGGCAATGGAGGGTTAAGTGGCTTGCCCAAGACCACAAGGAGTACCTATAGGACTAGAAATCCCAGTCCCTCTGGCCTGAGATTTCTGTCCCCAGGTGGGACTTGAACCCTCTGCCCTCCGGCCTGAAGTACCTTGTCCTAACCACTAGGCCACTCCTCCCACCCAAAGCCTCACCACCTCACGACAGAGAACAATTGTCATGCCACCCTCCTCCCCTAGGTGTGACAATGAATGCTGGGAGGGGGGTAGCATGGGGAGTTCTTACTTTCATGCTGTGGGGAACCTCAAGGCAGCAGTGGGGGAAGGGGATTGCATGGAAGGGGTCTGCTTAAGATGGCAAATAACCTAGGTTTGGCCCTAACAGTAAAAACAGCATTGTACCTGACATGCATGGCAGGGACGATGGTATCTTCTGTACCAGGCAGAAGCTGCTGCTGCCACCACCTCACTCCTATGTGCTGCTAACATGGCTGTGTGGTGGCAGTGGCGGTGACATGACTCCTTTGTGATAGTGGCAGAATGTATGTGTGCCCCACTGTCATAGCTGTGTCACAGCAGACATCACGGATGTACACCCTAGCCGGCCGCCTAGTCTGCATAGCAGACTAACCATCCTCGCTGAATCACATGGCACCCCCTTTGGCACCAACAAAATGGTGTCCTTTATTACAAGGGCACCATGCTGTGATTGCCAGTGGAGCACTACTATCAATGCTTTGAGGGCTCCAGTCTGGGAGGTACACACTGCATACCTGTGAATGGGCTCCCTGTGTGGTGTTATATGGGTGAGAATGGCTCTTTCCCTCCAAAAAGAGCCCTTATTGCCAGCTTTGAGCTGGTGTTAAGGTTCCTTGCAGCTGCCCCTCTAACACCCGCTGTTCTGATCCGGCATTTGCGTACACTTGCTGACGTTAACCATCTCCACCCAGTCACCGCCCATTCTCTGCCTCTTTCGACTTTGCCAGTTGCTGCCAGGTTAGCTCCAATTGTGGCTGTGTTATTGGTGCTTTATGCCATGCAAACTGCTACCAGATGCCCTTACCACCTGCACTTTTAGCACTGTTTAGTAACCATACCCCTTGGCATTATGTATTAGTGCTACTTAATAAGAGGAATTTTGTAATAAAATATATGTAGTGCTCCTCAAAAGGTAAGAGATGAAACTGGGGTTCCATTTACATTGTAATGGAGCATAATAACCAGCCAACTGTACAATAACAGTTCAAAGGGTATTGTGAGGTTAAAAGATATGAAAAGTAATAGATTAAGGGAGCGGGATAAGCTTGGTCTACAGCACATAAGGTATGGAGAGATTATGTAAAAACGTAAAAAGCTTTTTTAAAAAAAATTATATTGATGTCCATCTAATTATGGGGGGGAAGGGGGAAGAAATAATAAAAAATATAAATAAATAGAAATATCAAAATATGAAAATATGGTATAGGGAGGGACAAAATAAACCAACTAATTGGATAAAGGGGGCAAATTAAAAGCCAAAGGAACAATTATGAAATAAATAATATATTTAAGTATGAAATAAAAAGGATAAAAATCACAAAACGACGGAGAGATCCAAAAATCTCAAAAACACAGAAAGATCTTGATCAAGATTAAGACCACGGGATGCAGAGTTTTCAATTGAAAAATATATCTTTGTTCCAATCGAAGAAGAGTTTGTTCCACATTTCCTCCTCCCCCATGGGGTTTCACCACTTTAAGGACTGCATACTTCAGATCTGACGTCTTGTGACCTTTTTTCTAGCTAGTATTGAACTAATGGTTTCTCCTCCAACTTTCTTTTCAGACAGCTGTGATGTTCTATATTCCTTGTGCTGACATACTATTAGTCTTGCCTATGTAAATCAAGTTCCACGGCACAGGATAATGTATAGGACATGGTCTATCTCACAATTGAAAAAATGTTTTAAGTAATATCTCTTCTGAGTGATCGGGTGCTCAAAAAAACAACTTGGTTATCAAGACGTGGGCACATATGGAACATCTCCCACATTTATAGTGATCCACCGCTTTTGGCGAAACTACATGCATCCAAAGGCCGAAGGAACAAAAGAACATTCACTAGCTTGCTATTGCATTTATGATCTCACAATTAGAAAAGATGATCTCACAATTAGAAAAGATAGGTATCGTCTGGAGAATATGACATTCCTCGTTGAGAATTTTAGTAACGGTGCTGGAAAGGTTAGAAAAAAGTAAAGGGCAAACAATTCTATCTTCCTTTTCTTGCTTTTTCTTAGTGAGTAGGTCCGAGTGATGAGATGCCTGGGCTCGGTCATAAGCCTGCTTGACACATTTCTCAGGATAGCCTCTGTGTAAAAACCTGTTCCTCCTGTCTTGTGCATGCTTCTCAAATTCATCAGGACACATGCAAATCCTTTTGATGCATAAAAATTAACTAGTGGGCAAATCCTTCAATGTCCGATTGTGAAAACTTTCGTAGTGTAATAGTAAGTTGCAATCTGTGGATTTTCGATATAAAAATGCGAAAAAAACATGGTATCCTTCTTAATGAAAATGTCCAGGTATGATATTTCTTCACAGCTGTAATTGGCCTGGAATTGCAAGTTGGAATCCAGACTATTTATCCAGTTGAAAAATTGCTTTAAAACGTCCAAGTCACTTTCCTAAATTAGGAGAACATCATCAATATAACTCTTCCATAATTTTATGTGCTGTGCAAATCTATGTGATATTAAAAAAAAAACCTCTCAAAATTAGTGGCATACAAATTGGCTATGTCTGGAGCCATTGCTGATCCCATAGCTACTCCCTTAATTTGTTTGAAAAAAGGTCTCGTAAACAAAAATAATTCTCAGTTAAAGCAAGCTCCGCTAGCTGCATCAAAAACATTATGGGGATTATTTTATGTTCAGTGCATTCAAATAAAGTATCCTCCAATATCTGAGTAGCCTCTCTTGGGGTATGTTAGTATACAGAGAGACTCTATCCAAAGTGACTAAAATCAGCTCCTCATGATACCCTTCGAATTCTTCCAAAATTTGAATTATATGTGCTGAATCTCAAGTGTATGATGGGGAGCAAGTAACTCTGTGCCTAAGTAATATGCCCAAGAATGGTGAAACAGGTTCAAATAAAGAGCTTATAGCCAATATAATTGGTCTTCCGGGTGGATTTTGTAACAACTTGTGTACCTTAGGTAGAACATAAATAGTAGATGTGTGACCGTTAAGAAGTCAAATTTTTTGGTTACATAGAAATATAGAAACATGATGGCAGAAGAAGACCACATGGCCTATCTAGTCTGCCCATTCATATCAACTACAATAGTGCCCTTTTTTCCTTTAGAGATCCTCTGTGTTTGCCCCATGCGATTTTGAATTCCTTGTCTCTACCACCTCCACTGGGAGATTATTCCATGCATCTACCACTCTGTGCATGAAATGAGATTCAGAAGCTGCAAAGATGTCTTACATATTGGGACATGGAACGTAAGAAGCATGAACCAAGGGAATTTGGAAGAGGTTAAGAATGAAATGGAACATGTACAATTCGATCTGTTGGGAGTCAATGAACTGAAATGGACTGTATTGGGCACTTTGCATCTGATGATCACATGGTCTACTATGCTGGAAATGAAAGACAAATCAGTGAATGCTTAATTTCTATTTGTCTACAAGGAATGCCCATCAACACAACTAGAATTCAAGTATATGCCCCAACAACAGCTACAGAAGAGGATGAAATTGATAAGTTTTATGAACAAGTACAAGCTGAAATTGACAGAACATGCAAACAGGATATCCTGATAGTCATGGGTGACTGGAACGCAAAAGTTGGCAACAAAGAAGAAGACAAAGTAGTTGGAAAATATGGACTTGGCAACAGAAATGAAGCTGGAGAAAGACAGATAGAATTCTGCAAGACCAATGATCTATTCATCTCAAATACCTTCTTCCAGCAACACAAGCGGCGACTATACACATGGACTTCACCCAATGGATTGTACAAAATTAAAATTGACTACATCTGTGGAAGTCAACAATGGAAAAGCTCTATAACATCAAAGACAAAACCTGGAGCTGACTGTGGTACAGATTACCAACAACTAGTATGCAAACTCAAGTTAAGGATAAAAAAGAGCAAGTCACTCATGAATGTAACAAAATATGACCTTGAGAATATACCACCAAATTTAAAGACTACCTGCAAAATGGATTTGCTACTTTAGATACAAATGACAGAGTGCCAGAAGAGTTATGGGATGACATCAAGAAGGTTCTGCTGGAAGAAAGTGAGAAATCTCTACAAAAGTTGAAAAAGCACAAAGAGCCAAAATGGATGACCGAAGAAACTCTTAAAATTGCCCAGAAACACAGAGAAGCTAAAGCCAGAGGAGAAAGAGAGGCAATCACAGAACTCAGAGATTTCCAATGAGGTGCAAGACAAGACAAGGAGAAGTACTACAATGACGCATGCAAGGAAATAGAATCAGAAACTATTAGAGGAAAAACACGATTGGCTTTGCAAAAGTTATGAGACTTAAAGAAACTCCAGCCTTGAATTGGTATGTTACAAGATGCTCAAGGATCCATGTTGAATGATGCTGAGAAGATCAAGAAAAGGTGGAAAGAATATACAGAATCATTGTACAATAAAGATCAAGTGGACCAACAGCCATTTCAACCTTATCTGAAGGACTAGAAAAGGGGACTGTTACTTCTGGAGAGAGATCTGCAATTGTGAGTATATACTTCTGGGAAATTTCTGAAAGGAAGCTTTAATACAAAGAGAGCTTTCTGGTTAAATTTGGAAACCAGCAGAGAGCTTGTAGTTTAAATTTCATAATAAGTTAGAACCTAGCAGCAGCAAAGAGCTATAATTTAAATCAAATCAGAATATAGCTTACCTCAGCAGCACAAGACAGAGTACTGTGTAGCAGTCCTTTTTTAATAAGTGTTATTTCCCTCCCTCCTTCCCCAACACCCACCCACCCCTGGGATAATCGTAGCTTTATAGGTACTTACACATCTTAAAAGACAGGAGGTGCTCTCAGGTGAAGCTCGTTACCCAAATCAGTCATACACTAAGGACCTGAAATTAATTAAGCTCAGGCGAACAAGGTATATTAAATGTATTAGGTACAGTTTTATTAGTATAAATATCCATAGCAACCCTTAGTAAGTAAAGAACTTAAAGATCTAAACACAAACTTAAAACTAAGATGCAGACAGCAGTCCAGCAGTGAGATGGGGGCTTTCCAGTCTTTTGCATTGAGTGTCACATGTATGATTTTCTCCCAATTGGTGAGAGGTCTTACATGTGCACTAGGTGCAAGGAGCTCTTTGCTCTCAGGGAACAAGTACATTCTCTAGAGGCTAGAGTAGCAGACTTGGAAAACATAAGAAAGACAGAGAGGTACATAGACGAGACCTACAGGGATATAGTTCTGAAGTCCCACCTCCAGTCTGGTAGCATCCCTTTTGCCATGGAGGAGAGAGGTCACGTGACAGGAGAGCATCACCCCGGTGTAGCAGGAAGTGATCCTGTAACTAGGACCTGTCCTCCAGGTGATGTAAAACCCTCTCACACTGAGGAAGTTTCTCCAGGGCCATGTGCCCATGAGGGAAGGGTTAGGACAGCCGTTACAGTTGGTGATTTGATCATTAGGCATGTAGATAGCTGGGGGGCTGGTGGACATGAGGATCACCTGGTAACATGCCTGCCTGGTGCGAAGGTAGCAGACCTCATGCGCCACCTAGATAAGATCTTAAATAGTGCTGGGGAGGAGTCTGCTGTCTTGGTACATGTCGGTAACAATGACATAGGAAAATGTGGTAGGGAGGTTCTGGAGGCTAAATTTAGGCTTTTAGGTAGGAAGTTGAAATCCAGAACTTTCAGGATAGCGTTCTCCGAAATGCTTCCCGTTCCATGCGCAGGACCCAAAAGGCAAGCAGAGCTCCAGAGTATCAATGCATGGATGAGACAATGGTACAGAGATGAGGGTTTTGGATTTGTTAGGAACTGGGGAACATTCTGGGGAAAGGACGGGCTCTTCCAAAGGGATGGGCTTCACCTTAACCGGGATGGAACCAGGCTGCTGGCATTAACCTTTAAAAAGGAGATAGAGCAGCTTTTAAACTAGATAATAGGGGAAAGCCGACAGTCACCCAAGAGCGGATGGTTCGGAAGAATGTATCCTTGAAGGATACTATCAAAAGCAGAGAGGTTCCAAAAAAGAGTAAAGTAGCCCAAATGCCCTCGAGTATGGAGGAGATAGAGCTTAAAGATCCCAAATTACCCATGTCTACCAATAGCCAAATTAATATGAATAAAATACAGTCTCTATAATGCTTGTATGCAAATGCTGGAAGTCTAAAAAATAAGATGGGAGAGTTAGAATATATAGCACTAAATGAGAAGTTAGATATGATTGGAATATCAGAGACATGGTGGAAGGAGGACAACCAGTGGGACACTGTGATACCTGGGTACAAACTATATCGTAATGATAGAGCTGATCAAATTGGTGGAGGGGTTGCGCTCTATGTTAGAGAGGGCATTGAGTCAGAAAGGATTAAAGTTTTGCAGGAAACAAAATTTGCTGTAGAATCTCTATGGATTGAAATTCCATGTAAAAAGGGGAAGGCGATGGCAGTGGGGGTGTACTATCGACCGCCTGGCCAGAATGAACAAATGGATGATGAAATGCTCAAAGAAATCAAGGAAGCTAACAAAAGTTACAGTGCAGTAATAATAATCGGTGATTTCAATTACCCCGGTATTGATTGGGTCAATGTCACGGCAGGACATGCTAGGGAGATAGATTCTAGATGAAATAAATGACTGCTTCTTGGAGCAGCTGGTTCATGAACTGACCAGAGGGGAAGCCATATTAAACCTAGTCCTTAGTGGAACACCAGATATGGTGCAAGAGATAAGGGTTTTGGGGCCACTTGGCAATAGTAATCATAGCATGATCACCTTTGTTTTAATTAGTGGAGGAGGGATAGTAAGGAAATCCACAGTACTACCTTTTAACTTTCGAAAGGGAGACTATGGTAAAATGAGGAAAATAGTTAAGAAAAAACTAAAAGGAGCAGTTGCAAAAGTTAAAGACTTACATCAAGCTTGGGTGTTGTTGAAAAATACTATCTTGGAAGCCCAGACCAGCTGTATTCCACACTTTAAAAAAAGTGGAAGGAAGTCCAAAAAACTTCCAGCATGGTTTAAAGGTGAGGTCAGAGAGGCTGTTAACAAAAAAACATCTTTCAGGAAATGGAAAAAAGAGCTAAACGATGAAACCTGGAAACAGCACAAGCACTGGCAAGTCAAATGCAAGGCATTGATAAGGCAGGTAAAGGGAGAATTTGAGAAGAGGTTTGCTGCGGAAGCAAAAACACAAAATAAAGACTTTTTCAAGTACATTTGTAGCAAAATACCTGTGAGAGAGTCAGTTGGTCCATTAGATGATAGAGGGGTTAAAGGGGCACTAAGAGGCGACAAGGCGATTGCGGAGAGACTGAATGAATTCTTTGCTTCAGTCTTTACTGAGGAAGAGGTAGGGATGTTACCCATGACTGAAGTGGTATTAAAAGGTGCAGAAGAATTGAAGGAAATATCGATACATCGGGAAGATGTATTACAACTATTAGATAAACTGCAGAGTAGCAAATCACCTGGGCCGGATGGTATACATCCAAGGGTGTTGAAAGAACTGAAATATGAGATTGCAGACCTGCTATTAGTAAACTGTGAACTATCATTAAAATCATCTCCAATACCTGAAGATTGGAGGATCGCCAATGTAACACCAATTTTTAAAAAGGCTTCCAGGGGTGATCCTGGAAACTACAGACTGGTGAGCCTGACGTCAGTACTGGGAAAAATGGTAAAAACCATCATAAAGAATAAAATTACTCATCATGTAGATAGTCATGGCCTAATGGGAGACAGCCAACATGGCTTTGGAGAGGGAAGATCTTGTCTTACTAATCTGTTATGTATTTTGAAGGTGTGAATAAACAGGTGGAGAAAGGTGAGTCGGTTGATATAGTGTATCTGGACTTTCAGAAAGCCTTTGACAAGGTCCCTCATCAGAGACTTTTGGCAAAACTAGAGTTATGGGATAGGAGGCAGTGTACTACTGTGGATCAGGAACTGGTTAAAAGATAGAAAGCAGAGGGTAGGGCTAAATGGCCAATTTTCCCAATGGAGAAAGGTGAATAATGGTGTACCCCAGGGATCTGTGCTGGGTCCGCTGCTTTTTGACATATTCATAAATGACCTGGAAAGTGGAATAACGAGTGAGGTTATCAAATTTGCAGATGACGCAAAACTATTTAAAGTTGTTAAAACCCAAGAGGATTGTGGAAAATTGCAAGAGGATCTTGATAAATTGGAAGACTGGGCATCAAAATGGCAGATGAAATTTAATGTGGACAAGTGCAAAGTTATGCACCTAGGGAAGAACAACCCAAACTATGGTTACAGGATGCAAGGTTCCACATTAGGAACCACCACCCAGGAAAAAGATTTAGGCGTCATTGTGGATAACATGTTAAAACCCTCCACCCAGTGTGCAGCGGCGGCCAAGAGAGCAAATAGAATGCTAGGTATCATAAGGAAAGGAATGGAAAATAAAACAAAAGATATTATAATGCCTCTATATCGTTCCATGGTGAGACCGCACCTTGAATATTGTGTGCAATTCGGGTCGCTGTATCTTAAAAAGGATATAGCGATATTAGAAAAGGTTCAGAGAAGAGCCACCAAAATGGTAAAGGGGATGGAAGGATACTCCTATGAAGAAAGGCTAAAAAGGCTAGGGTTCTTTAACCTGGAAAAGAGACAGCTGAGGGGAGATATGTTAGAAGTCTATAAATTAATGAACAGAGTGGAATGGTTAAACGTAGATCGATTGTTTACGTTATCAGAATATAGAAAGACTAGGGGACATGCAATGAAGCTACAAGGTAAACTATTTAAGACTAATAAAAGAAAATATTTTTTCACTCAACGTGTAATCAAACTCTGGAATTTGTTACCGGAGGATGTAGTATAGGCTGTTAGTGTAGCTGGGTTTAAAAAAGGTTTGGACAAGTTCCTGGAGGAAAGGTCCATAAACCATTATTAAGAAGGGACCCAGGATATCAATGCTTGACCCAGTACAAGCATTGCAGAATCTGTGTCTTTTGGGGAAACTGCTAGGTAGATATGACCTAGATTGGCCACTGTTGGAAACAGGATATTGGGCTTGATGGACCTTGGTCTGACCCAGTATGGCATATCTTATGTTCTTATGTTGTTATGTTCTTATGATCTGGAACTATTGGTGATGAAAGAACAAACAGCATTGAAAGCCTTATCAAAGAACAAAGCACCAGGCATTGATGGCATTCTCATTGAAGTATTACAGCAATCTGATGCAGCTGTTACCATACTTACAAGTCTCTACCAGGAAATTTGGAAGACAACATCATGGCTAACTGACTGGAAAAGATCTTTGTTATACCAATACTAAAGAAAGGTGATTCATCTGACTTGTGGAAATTATCGCACAATCGCCCTGATCTCACATGCCAGCAAAATTATACTGAAGATTATTTAGCAGAGGCTAGAACCATATCTGGAACAAAAACTATCTGACGTGCAAGCATGATTCAGGAAAGGGCGAGGAATGAGAGACATCATTGTGGATATAAGCTTGATCCTTGAAAAGACTAATGAATACCAAAAGGATATCTATATGTGTGTTATTGACTACAGCAAGACTTTTGACTATGTAAACCATGAGAAACTCTGGGCCACATTAAGAAGCATGGGTATACCAGAACACCTGATTGTTCTCTTGCACAACCTTTCCATTGATCAAGAAGCAACAATTCGAACAGAACAAGAAGAAACAGAATGGTTTAAAATCGGCAAAGGTGTACAACAAGGCTGCATACTTTCTCCCTACCTGTTTAATTTATATGCAGAACAAATCATCCGAGAAGCAGGACTGTATGAAGGCAACAGAGGTGTGAAGATTGGTGGGAGACTCATTAACAACCTTTGCTATGCTGATGATACCACATTACTAGCTGAAAGTGAAGATGATCTGAAACATTTGCTTCTCAAGATCAAGGAATGTAGCCTTAAAATTGGACTGCACCTTATTAATGTAAAGAAGATAAAGATCCTGACAACTGGCAAAATCAATATGTTCATCATTGATGGAGAAAAATTGAAATTAGTAGACAACTTAAACCTACTTGGATCAACTATCAATAAAGAAACAATTAGCAGTCAAGAAATCAGACAATGCATTGCTTTTGGCAGAATGGCTATGAAGGACTTAGACAAGATTCTCAGGATCAGAGATTTTGCTCTCCATACAAAGATTTGACTTTTCAAGCCATTTTTTTTAGTGCTGTTTCCTAGTGACCCAGCTGCCTCTGGGTTTTCTTGGCAATGTATCACCAGAAGTAGATTGCCAGGCCTTTTCTTCCAAGGCAGTGGAGGGGAAAGTGACTTGTCCAAGGTCATGAGGAGTGCCAGTGAGAATCAAACTCTTGATCTTCTGGGTACTAGGCAGTTGCTCTAACCACTAGGCTACTCCTCCAAAGCTGGACAGCAAAAAAGATAGACAGGAAGAAAATTGATGCCTTTGAATTATGGTACTGGTGACAAATATCGTGTATACCATGGACTGCCTGAAGAACAAATCACTCAGTAGTAAAGGAGATCAAACCTAAGCTTTCTTAGAAGTTCAGATGATAAGACTTCGACTTTCATACTTTGGACACATCATGCAAAGAGAGAGATCATTAGAGAAAGACATCATGCTTGGCAAGGTAGGAGGTCAACACAAAAGAGGAAGGCCAAGAATGAGATGGATTGATACAATAACAGCAGCTAAGGGTGCCACTCGGTCAAAAATGAGCCACCTGACTGAAGACCGAACACAGTTTAGGACAACTATCCAGAGGGTCGCCATAAGTCAACACCGACTCGACGGCACTTAGCATCGGCACCACTGTCCTGTCTCTACCACCTCCATTGGGAGACTTTTCGATGCATCTACCACTCTTTCCATAAAGAAATATTTCTGCATATTACTTCTGAGTCTATCCCCTTTCACCGTCATCCTACGTCCCCTCATAGCAGAGCTTGCCTTCAATTGAAAGACTCCCTCCTGTGCATTTATGCCATGGAGGTATTTAAATGTCTCTCCTATCTCTCCTATCCCGCCTTTCCTCTAAAGTAGACATGTTAAGATCTTTAACTCTGTTCTCATATGCTTCATAATGAAGACCACTAACCATTTTAGTAGTCGCCCTCTGCACCGACTCTAATCTACTTATATCCTTTTGAAGGTGCGGTCTCCAGAATTGCACACAAAACTCCAAATGAGGTCACATCAGAGACCTATACAGAGGCATTATCACCTCCTCTTTTCTGCTGACCATTCCTCTTTCTATACACCCAAGCATCTTTCTGGCTTTTGTAGTTGCCTTTTCTATCTGTTTGGCTATTTTAAGATCGTCAGACACAATTACATCCAGGTCCCACTCTTCTTTCATGGACAGAAGTACCTCACCTCCTCATTGTATCGGTCTTTTGGATTTTTGCAGCCCAGTTGCATGACACTGCATTTTTTAGCATTAAATTTCAGCTGCCAAATTCTAAACCTTTCTTCAAGCTTAGCTAGATCCTTCCTCATGTTATCTACTCCTTCCTGGGTGTCTATTCTATTGCAGATTTTTTTAGCATCTGCAAACAAGCAAACCTTATCCAACAGCCCTTCTGAAATATCAATAACAAAGATGTTAAAAAGAATGGAACCAAGGAAAGATTCCTGGGGCACACCACTGGTAACCTCCTTCTCCTCAGAGTGAGCTCCATTTACCTGTATCCTTTGTCATCTCCCACTCAACCAATTTCTAACCCAATTAGTATTTATCTTTATTAGCGCATTTTATATACCACCCTTCATGACACCAGGGTGGTTTACAATTTTAAAAAAAAGAGTTGGCAGGGCCGTGAAAAGTGTAAAGAACTACAGAGAATGATAGGACAGTATAGCACACTCACATAGGGAAGAGGAACAAGGTGAGGAATAGTAGTAAACAAACTGATGGGGAAGAGTCAAGGACAGGGAGGGGGGAGCTCGAAAACACACTGAAAGAGATGGGTCTTGAGGACAGATCTAAACCTTGAAAGGGTGGGTTCTATATGGATGGCAGTGGGTAATAAATTTCAGAGGGAAGGGCCCTGATAGAAAAAAGTAGCATTATGGGTGGAGTCTAGATGTGCTTGCGAAACAGAGGGAAGATGTAGGCGATTTATATGGATAGAGTGTAAACTGCAGGAGGGGGTATGCAGTGTAAACTGCGGGAGTGGACTGTGAGTATAGATGGCTTTGTGGACAACGCTGAGTATTTTATAGTAAATACGGTACTTGTTCGGAAACCAGTGTAGATTGATGAGTAATGAGGTGATGTGCTCTTAATGTGATGCATGTGTGATTATCCCAACGGCGGTATTTTACAATACTTGGAGGAGACTGAGTTGGTACTGAGGGAGACCGGCTAGTATGATGTAAAAGTAACTTTAGGGTCCATCCCTAGGGTGCTCAGTTTATTTATAAGTTGCCTGTGCGGAACAGTGTCAAAGGCTTTACTGAAATCTAAGTACACCACATCTAGGGTTCTCCCTTGGTCCAATTCCCTGGTCAACCAGTCAAAGAAATAAATCAGCTTTGTTTGACAAGACCACCCTATGGTGAATCCATGCTGCTGTGGATCCTGTAAATCTATTAAACTCCAGAAACCTCACTATTCTCTCTTTTAGTAGCCTTTCCAATAATTTACTGACTACAGAGGTTAGACTAACTGGCCTGTAGTTCTCAGTGTCATCCTTATGTCTGCTTTTGTGTAAAGGGACCACATGTGCCTTTCTCCAGTCCTCTGGCACCACTTCCGACGCCAAAGCAGCATTGAAAAGTTCAGACATTGCAGATGCTAGAATGTCCCCAAGTTCCCTCAGTATTCTTGGATGTATTCCATCCGGACTCATCACTTTGTCTATTTTTCGTTTAGCTAGTTCCTCATGAACACAGTCTTCTGAAAATCATTTGAGATCCCTGTCACTTCTGTTCCTATTTGTGGGTGTTTTCTGAGGTTCTGCTCCTGGCTCTTCATCTGTGAACACAGAACAAAAATATTTGTTAAGCAATTTCGCTTTATCCTCATCAATTTCTACATATTCCTCCCCTTCACCCTTGAGTCTGACAATACCACTTTTGCCCTTCCTCCTTTCACTAACATATCTGAAAAATGTCTTATCCCCCCTACATTTTATTGCATTGGCTATTTCTTTTTTTTTCTCTCTTTGCTTTCCTGACTACTTTGCTAGCTTTTCTAAGTTTTTCCAAATATAGATTCTTGTCTTCCACTCTCTATGATCTCTTGTATTCCATGAAGGCCTGCCTCTTTTTCTTCATCTTTTCAGCTACTTCTTTTGAGAACCATAGTGTCCTCCTTTTTCTTCTACACTTATTTACCTTTCTAACAAAAAGGTTTCTTGCCCTTAACATATTCAGTTTTGCCCATTGTTTTTCTACATCCCCCTAGCTGTTCCCATCCCGCTACAAATCAATGAGGTATTGTCCCATCTTTGCAAAGTTAGTTTTCCTAAAGTCTAAGACCCTTTTGAATGGATTTTATCAGCCCTAGTCCTAATGTGATCAAGTGATCACTGGATGCGAGATGATCTCTCACTGTAACATCAGAAACACTTTCCGCATTGGTAAGCACTAAGTCCAGTATGGCCCCGTCACATGTGGACTCTGTTACCAGTTGCCTGAATAGTTCTTCCTGTAGAGAATCCAGGATCTCCTTACTTCTAGGTGACACAGCATCAGGGATGTGCCAATCCACATCCGGCATATTGAAATCACCTACCAGTAGCACTTCTCCTTTCGTGGTAATACTGCATATGTCTTCTATTAAATCTTCGTCCACTTCTACTCCCCATGAGGGGAATCTGTATCTAACTCCAATGCAAATGGATTTTCCTTTCCCTCTTTCTAGTTTAACCCACAGTGCCTCCTCTCTTCCTTTTAAGCCCTGCAATTTTATAGCTTTAATATTATTTTTTATATATAGTGCCACTCAATCTCCCCTTCTTCCTACCCTGTCCTTTCTGAATAAAGTATAGCCCAGTATAATTACATCCCAGTTATTATTATTATTATTAAAGACTTATAAAGCACCACAAAATACAAAGCGCTGTACAGACATAGAAGAGAGACAGTCCCTGCTCATCAGAACTCACAATCTAATAAGACAGAAAACAAAATAAGTTACATAATACAAATAACAAAAATTTACAGGACAAAGTAAGCAAATGTTGATAGAGAGATCAAGATAGGGTAAGACAGGAACGGAAAGCAATAGTGAAGAGATGGGATTTTAGTCTGGACTTGAAAATGGCCAGGGAGAACGCCTGGCGCACAGAGATAGGAAGACTATTCCAAGCAAAGGGTGCTGCCAGTTGGAAGGAGCGAAGTCTGGAATTGGCAGTACGAGTAAAGGGCACAGATAAACGAAAACTGTTAGAAGAGCGAAGCAACCGAGACGGGGTGTAAGGAGAGATGAGAGATGAAAGGTACTGGGGGGCAGAAGAGTGAAAACATTTATAGGTCAGGAGGAGAAGTTTAAATTGGATATGGAGATGGATGGGAAGCCAATGAAGTGACATGAGGAGAGGAGTGATGTGGGAAAAACGAGACTGGTGGATAATGAACCATGTCTCCGTAACCACCACTAAATCCAAGTCAGCCTCTTCCATTAAAGCCTCAACATTTGGGATCTTATTTCCCATGCTACGAGCATTTATACACACCGCCTTCCAGATGTTGCCCCTTTTGCCCATTTCTACGGACGCATTTAATGTTTCACTTACCTGGGAGTTTTCACCTCCCATCCCCAATGAATCTAGTTTAAAGCCTTTTTCAGTAGCTTTTCAGCTGCTGAAGACACTTTGACCCTTCTTTGGCAGATAGGCATCATCTCTGTTCTGCAGCCCTTGGAACATCATTCCATGGTCCAGGAAACCAAGATGCTCTTGATGACACCATCCACGCAGCCATGCATTCATCTCCAGGATTCAAACTTCTCTGCCTCAGCCTTTACCTTCAACAGGGAGAACTAAAGAGAATACTACCTATGTACCTATATGCTTCACTCTCTGTCCTAGAGCAATGAAGTCACTTTTGTTACGCTTGGAGGGATACCTAGCAGTATCATTTGTGCCGACATGGATGAGCAACATCAGATAATAGTCAGTAGGCTTGATGAGTCTTGACAAACTCTCCCTAACATCTCCTATTCTAGATCTGTTAATAAAAATGAGTCTAGACTATTTTTTAAAGATATTGTTGGATTGCCATCTAGTCGCTCATAAAATGTGTGGTCATTCAGCTGTCTATTACTTTTCTGTGTATATTCCTTTCTATTCATGACAACCAATGCTCCTCCCTTGTCAGCTGGCTTGATAATAATGTTTGGGTTCTTTTTCAAGGAATCTAAAGCTATTTCTTCTGCTCTTGTGACATTATAGATTGTGCGACTCCTTTGCTTCTCTAGTTGTGAAATACATTTATGAACTTCCTTTTCAAATGCAGTGATAATAGGATTGGTTGTTTCTGATAGAATCCATTTTGACTTCCTGTGAATAACAGAAAAACTCCTATAAACATTTTCCAAGAAAAAATCTATGATATTTAATCTCCTAAAACATTTATAGAGATTAATACATGTTTCAAAAGGGTCATACTGCTTCGTGGGGACGAAGGTCAATCCTCTATTAAGAACCTTTATTTCTGTTTCCTTCAGTTGAATGTCAGATAAGTTGATGACACCCCCATCATTTGTAGTAAGACAACTGCTGCATGAACATCGAGGTTTCTCCCCCTCTCATCCTTCCTCTCCTTCTGCCCCTAGGTGAGAAGTGAGATCTGTGAAACTCTAGGGGTTACTGCTGAGGCTGGTGGTGATAGTCTCTGCCCCTTCATAGTCAGCCCATTTGAAAAATAGAGTTGGAGGCTTCTTTATTTGAGGTGAAGAGTGGGGCTGAGGGGTCTAACTGTTCCCCCTGTTATGTTCCTGCTCCTTTTCCAAACGTGTTCTACTAGAGGTTTTCCTTGCTTTTATAGTCTCTCTTCCTGTAATACTCATTTTTTATTAGTATCTAAGCCATCAGGCCTTTCTTATTCCAAACATAAATGGACCCTCTTTTATAGTCATCCTTGTCCCTTCTGAATTTAATTAACTTATTGTTCTTAATCTCTTTTTTTTATAGATCTCAAGATTCTTATTGTAATCCACAATTAAGATGTCAAAATGATGATCTTTTTCTTTTAAGATATTGAGTTTCTTGTCAGCTTCAGTCTTTGTATGCTCTGTTTCTTTCTGGAGGTGTTGATAAGCAGGATCATAATATCCAGTGAACATTTATTAAATATAGTGTTCCAGTTTTTTGCAAATTCTTCTTTTTCTTGGAACATACCCGGGGCTTTGTTTATACAGTTGACCTGCCAGCACGAGCTCTCTCCTAGCGACAGGGCGAGCTGCTGGAGAGATGGAGCCAAGTGGGGCTGGCGATCTACCTCTGACCCCTTCGCAATCTACAGGTAGATCGTGATCTACCTGTTGGACATGCCTGCAATACTGTATGTGTTACACAATCTTCAGACCTACACATATGTGAATCCATGACTTTTTATGCCCCCTTCCATTTGCACATCCTCATATACAGTATAGAATGGTAGGATTAATAATAGATGTTATGTCCTTTGTCATGTCTAAAACTGTAAATGCCATACTTGGTTTCTTTATCTTTTATCTTTATTAAAACATTTGATAAACCGCCCAGGCCAAAGCATCAGGGCGGTGTACAATCATAAAAAAGTGACAGCTGCTGTGAAAGGAAGAGAAGAAAAGAACGCCAAATAATAATAGGACAGTAAAAGAAACAGCAGAAGATAAAGAGGGGCAACAGAAAGCAGCAGAGCAACGGAATTTAAAACCATAATACTAATAATAAAACTTAAAAACTTAAAAACAATAAAAATTAAAGGAGTGAGGAGAGGAGAAGGAGACTCGAACCAGATATAGGCGGAGCGAGAGGCGAGACTAGGGGAACATGACACCAGCGGAGAGGGGAAAATAGAGAAATAAGAGGGAGGGAGGGAATAAAAGGCTAAGTGGGAAGGACATCATCAGTGGGGGGAGGGAGATTGAATGCTTGACAGAAAAGATGAGTCTTGAGAATAGTTTTAAAACGAGTATAGGAAGGTTCTAAACGGAGAGATAAGGGAAGAGAATTCCAGAGGGCAGGGCATAGAAAGAAGAAGGCAGAATGTCGGGTGGATTCGAGACGGGCCTGAGTGGGTGAGGGAAGAAAAAGACGATTACCATGGGCGGACCGGAGAAGGCGGGGAGAGGGCTGGAGATGGATAATATTGGCTAAATATTGGGGGGAGTCAGAGAAGAGGGCCTTGTGTGCAAGGATAAGTAGTTTAAACACAAACCGAAACTTAATAGGGAGCCAGTGTAGAGAAGAGAGACAGGGGGAAACATGAGAGCGGAGAGGGGATAGAGTAATAAGACGGGCGGCAGCATTTTGAACGATTTGAAGGCGGTGAAGTTGGTGAGAGGGAAGACCAGCATAAACAACGTTGCAGTAATCGAGTCGCGAAATAACTAGGGATATGACCAAAGTGATAATAGAAGAGTGTGAAAAGTAGGAACGAACAGCTTTGATGCGACGTAGGTGAAAAAAGGAGGAGCGGACAACAGAAGAGATGTGATCGTGAAAAGAAAGAGATGGGTCTAGAGTAACACCTAAATAGCGGAGAGTGGAGGTGGAAGGGATAGAATGAGAACCCATGACAGGAAACACTGAAGGAGAAGGACGACCAAAAGTAACCCAAAGAGCTGCAGATTTAATGGGATTAACATGCATGAAGTTTGACTCAAACCAGGATGTGATGGAGGAGAGACAGAGGTTAAGTGGAGTGAGATCAGGGGCAGATGGAGAGGTATGGTGAACCAGAAGGATATCATCAGCATAGATGTAGAAAGAAAGAGCGGATTGCTGGATTAGCAGAGCTAGGGGGGCCAGAAAAATGTTAAAGAGGAGAGGGGCAAGAATAGAGCCCTGAGGGACACCACAAGTGACAGACGCAGGAGAAGAGACTGAAGAACCAGCGTGAACTGAAAAAGTACGACAAGATAAAAAAGAGTGAAACCATTGAAGAACAGTGCCATGAATACCAACATCAGACAAACGAGAAAGAAGGGTGCGGTGATCGACTACATCAAAAGCAGAAGACAGATCCAGAGAGACCACTAGGGAAATATCACCACGATCGTGAGAACGGTGAAGTTCAGAGAGCAGAGCCGTGAGAACAGTTTCGGTACTGTGACCAGGACGAAAGCCAGATTGCCGGGGGTGAAGGGCGTGGGTGGAGTCAAGATGAGAGGTCAGCTGGGAAAAAAACACAATTCGTTCAAGAATTTTGGACAGAAAAGGAAGGTTGGAAACGGGGCGCCAGTTGGCAGAAAGCGTGGGGTCGAGGGTGGGCTTCTTCAAAAGGGGGCGGACAATAGCGTGCTTCCATAAAGAGGGAAAAAGACCAGAAGAGAGACTAGTGTTAAAGATAGAAAGGATGAAAGGCACCAAAGCAATATGCGAGTCAAGTAGCCAGGGAGATGGCAGAGGATCAAGAGGACAGGTAGTTTGGTGAGCGGAAGAAATAGCCTTAATAAGTTCGGGCGAAGAAATAGGAGAAAAGGAACACCAAGTGTGGGAGAGAGTGTGAATGGGTGAGGAGGGGGAAGTGGGCAAAGGGTGAAAAGAGGGAGAAGAAGGGAAGGGAGGGAGAAGAGGGGAGAGGGGGGAAGGACATGAAGGAAAGGAGGAACGAATAGCAAGAATCTTATTAGTAAAGAAAACAGCAAGAGAAGAAGGGCTGGGAGGGGGGGGGGCTGGGAAAGGGCAGAAGGGAGAGAAGAAGGGGAGGAAATAGATTTGAGGACCAGAAAGAGACGCCTAGCAGAGTTAGAAGATGTAGAGATGAGACGAGAGTAGTATGAATGTTTAGCAGAAGTGATAGCAGAGCGGTAGGAAAGGTGAGCAAGCTGATAGTTGGAATGAGAGTCGGATGAGCGGGACTTCCTCCAGAACCGTTCAGCACGTCGGAGATTGGAGCGGAGGAGAAGGAGACTGGGGTGGTACCAGGGGTGATGGGAAGATGAACGGGGGGCTGAAGAGTGGAGAGGTGCCACAGAATCAAAAGCAACCGAAAGAGAAGAGGAAAAGAGATCAACCTGACGGTCAATGGAGAAGGAAGAAAAATCTGGAGGGAATAGCGTGAGGGCAGAAGGAAAAGAGGACCGAGAGTTTGGAGTGAAACGTCGCCTGAGGGAAGGGATATGAACTGAAGAAGGGCTAGTGGAGTCTAAAGAAGGAAAAGGGAAAGTAAATAAAAGACAATAATGGTCAGACCAAGGAATGGGGACAGATCGGATATTGGAGGGAGAAAAAGGAGAGGAATCAAGAGTAAGAATAAGATCAAGGGAGTGACCAGAGGCATGGGTAGAGCAAAGTACGTGTTGAGTGAGAGATAGATCAGAGAACAAAGAGGAAAGGGCCTTGTCACGGGGACGGGACGGGGGAGTAAGGTAGGCATTGAGGTCGCCTAAGACGACTAAATGTGGAGATAGAATGGCGGAGTCAGAAAATGTGTGAAATAGGGAATCCCAGAGATCTGGGCGCAGAGAAGGGGGAACATATAAGAGGAGAAAGAAAAGAGAAGGGGCGGAATCGGACCGAACCAAAAGGGACTCAGGATAAGCAGGTGAGGGCGAGACCAAAGAAAAAGACAGAGGGGACTTAAAGATAAGTGCCACCCCACCACCAGAGCGACGAAGGCGGGGGGTGTGAAGGGCTGAGTAACCGGGGGGCAGACACTGGTGAAGGAGAGCGTCCTCCCCCTCACGGAGCCAGGATTCAGTGATAAAAAGGGCGTCTAGGGAGTGTTGGATAAGAAGGTCGTGGACTAAGTGAGTTTTTGAGCGAATTGAACGGCAGTTAAGGAGAGCCATGGAAAGTGTAAGGAGAGGGACAGCTGAAGGCGGGGGTAAGATAGGGGGTTGAGAGGAAGGCGGAAAAGCAGGGGACGTCATGTTAGAAGAACAGGGAAGGAGATTAAAGGGATTCCGGGCCAAAGGACCGGGAAGGACAGGATGCAAACGTAGGGGGCGGTAGCCCCAAGATACAGGGATAGCAGACATGACCGGGACAAGGGAAACAAGTGACACAGAAGAAGACACAGTTAACGCGGTAGGAGGAAAGAGACTGGCTAGGCAAGCAATTAACAGCACAAAGGAATCAAGAGAGAAACGAAAGTGTCCGAAGGACAGAGGGAACAATGTTGGGTAAAGCTGGTGAGACCTACGAGTAGGGAGGCTAGAACTAGGGAGATGGTGGCTTGAAACGCCCCAGTCGTCGCCCCAAGGAGCTCGCCCAAGGAGCACAACCTGCTCCTTGTGCGCGCTCCTTCGGCGCGCGCCGCCGCGGCGCGGAACGCCGCTCTAGGAAGACCTATATCTGGTCGGGTACCTCGTGAGAGACACGGGTGCGTCGCTTCCGGGAGGCGGGGCTTCACCGGAGAGATGGCAGAGCTCCAGGCAAGCTGCAGAAGGAGAAAAAGTGTAGTAGGCAGCATATGATAGCAACAACAGCGCAAGCAGATTAGCAGGCAGGCAGCAGCAGCAGCAGTGAAGAACGCCGCTCTAGGAAGACCTATATCTGGTCGGGTACCTCGTGAGAGACACGGGTGCGTCGCTTCCGGGAGGCGGGGCTTCACCGGAGAGATGGCAGAGCTCCAGGCAAGCTCGTGAGAGACACGGGTGCGTCGCTTCCGGGAGGCGGGGCTTCACCGGAGAGATGGCAGAGCTCCAGGCAAGCTCGTGAGAGACACGGGTGCGTCGCTTCCGGGAGGCGGGGCTTCACCGGAGAGATGGCAGAGCTCCAGGCAAGCTCGTGAGAGACACGGGTGCGTCGCTTCCGGGAGGCGGGGCTTCACCGGAGAGATGGCAGAGCTCCAGGCAAGCTCGTGAGAGACACGGGTGCGTCGCTTCCGGGAGGCGGGGCTTCACCGGAGAGATGGCAGAGCTCCAGGCAAGCTGCAGAAGGAGAAAGAGTGTAGTAGGCAGCATATGATAGCAACAACAGCGCAAGCAGATTAGCAGGCAGGCAGCAGCAGCAGCCTGGGGTTTTTGTAAATGCCATACTTGTTTTGCCCGAATTGTAATTGCCATACTTTATTTTCTCCAGGACCAAGCAGGAAGTCAGTCCTCACATATGGGTGACGTCAGCACCGATGAAGCCCTCGTGCGGAGCATTTCCCCGGCTTTCAAAGAAAGCCTTTGGGAATGCAACGCGCATGCGCGGTCCCCTTCCCGCCCAAGGGTGCCATCTTGCTCAATCTTCTTTTTTCCGCAAAGCCCGATGGACGTGTGTCTTAGTCACCTGGTTAAAAATTGTTTTTTCCTTCAAAGATTTGTGTTTTTTTGCCGGTTCGATGCCGGTTCCCCTTCCCGCCTGGGCACGGTACACCGATATCAAGCCCGGAATTACTTTTTTGGTTTTTGTCCTTTGAGACTAGCATTCGCGCTTTTTTTCTTTTTCACTGGCAGCCCGGTCTTTTGACCTTGCAGGGGCCCCTTTTCCCCCGATGGCTGCCAGCGGGTTCAAGAAGTGTGATCGATCATGACCCGATGATCTGTGGCCCATGTGGCAAATGTCCTCTAAGGCGCTGAGGAGCCGTCAACATCAACGAGAAAGGATCTTCTCTGACTCTGTGTCCGGCCAGGCCTGGACTTTGTCAGAGGCCTCGATGTCTCGAGAGTCCGACCCTGAGCATCATCAGGGCTCCTCTGAGCGGTGGTCTCCCTCATGGGAACAAAAAAAGGAGAAGAAACCCATGAGGGCAGTGTCGGTGGACCCTCTTGGTCCCTCGAGGGCCAGGTCGCATAGCCCTGACCGCCGTCCTGAGTCCTCGGAGTTGGAGAGGCCTGCCAAATTGCCTTGTGTGGAGCCGGAGTCCCCGAGTCACATGAGTGCTGTTGTCCTCGTGGACTCTCCTCCGGGGGAGCCGACGTCGGCCCCGACGCTGTCGGGGGCCGAATCGGGGACTGCTGAGTCTCCTGAGCTCGGACTCAGTTTGATGGCCTTGGAGAGCAGCTTGTTTGCCTTCTTCGAGCAGCAGCGGGTGCTGATCGCCGGTCTGACTGATACATCTGCCCAACCACCGGGACCTCGACGTCCAAGTTGACCCCAGAGGCCGAGCCGATCCTTGAGTCAATGCGGTCTCGAGTCGATCCTCGGCCAAGGTCTCCCTCGGCCTCCCGTATGGGGCCGAGGTCATCGACGCCGGTACCCTCGGCGTCAGGGCGGATGGCATTGGTCCCCGCCCAATTGGAGCCGCTCGATTCCTCCTCGGAGGGGTCAGGGTGGGAGACGGAGGACGAGGAGTCCCCGGACACTTTCCGGACCCAGTGTGTCCCATCGGACTCACCTTAGTCCGAGCCTCGGAGAAGGTCTGCCCCGGAGGATACCTGGTTCTCGGACTTCGTGAGGGACATGGCCAAGGCCTTGGCCTTCCCCGCGGATCCCGAGGAGGAGCCTCGAGCCGAGGAGCTCAAGGCCCTCCAGTATGACTCTCCACCGAAGGAGGCCTTTACTGTACTGGTTCCTCCGATGCTGGAACGGCTGCTCTTCCGCATGTGGGAGGCACCGGCCTTGGCGCCGGTTCTCAGCAAATGGGTCAATTCCATTTATTGAGTCCGTAAGAGCCCTGGGTTCCAGAAGGCACAGCTACCGCACCATTCTATGGTTGTGGAATCGGCCATGCATTGTCTGAAGAGTCAGAAGATGCACTCCTTGGTGCCCTCCAGCCGGGAGGCCTGGAACCTGGATGCACTTGGTAGAAAGTGCTTCCAGGGCTCTATGCTGGCTTGCCATGTCCAGACTTACCAGCTGTACATGGGCATGTACCTCCGAGACCTGGCAAAGGAGATTGCCACGTTCTCTGCTGGCCTCTCCGAGGAACCTTTGCAGAGGTTCAAAGCTTTGTCATCGGGGATTCGAGAGTGCTCAAAGTTTATATCTCGAGCAGCCTATGTTGGCTTCGAGACTTCGGCCCGAGTTGCAGCGGCCGGCATCGGTGCACGCCATCAGGCCTGGCTACAGTCATCTGACCTCAAGCTATGGGTCCAGGACAGTTGGTCAATGTCCCTTGCCGGGGTGAGAACCTCTTTGGCAAACCCATGGCTGAAAAGGCTGCAGAAATCGAGACTGAGACTCTCACCAGGACAAGGCTGTCCAGGAAGACTTCTGCCCCTTCTCAGAAGAAGGGCTTGTGGAAAAAGCCCTTTTACCCGAGGAAGGCTTCTGCCTACAAATCCTACCCTCAATTCCAGGCCTCTACAGCTCCCCAACAGGGTCAGCAGGCCAAGGGGCAGGGACATGGGCCCCGTAGGCAGAAAACCCCCAAGCCGCCAGCTCCGGCTCCTGCACAGCAGGGAGCGGGGTTTTGACTCCCACTGCATAGCCTTTCCCCAGCAGCTGGCTCCACTCAGCACAGGAGGCCGGCTGACACTGTACGCCCATAGATGTCAGCTATAACAGGGGATACCTGGGTACTGAGCATAGTCCAAAAGGGCTACTTGCTCCACTTCAACCAGTTACCTCCCTCCTATTTTCCAGGGGAGCCTCCAAGACTCCCTCTTCACAGAAACCTCCTCCTTCAGGAGTTGGCAAGTCTTCTACAGGATCAGGTGGTGGAACCGGTGCCTCACCACCTGATAGGACGAGGCTTCTATTCCAGGTACTTTCTGGTACCAAAAAGGACAGGAGGCCTCAGGCCCATCCTAGACTTGCAAAATCTCAACAAGTTCCTGGAGAGGGAAAAGTTCAAGATGCTTACCCTTGGACTATTGCTGCCCTACCTCCAGCAGGGAGATTGGCTATGCTCCTTAGACCTAAAGGATGCTTATACTCACATCCTCATTCATCCAGACCACAGACAATATCTCAGATTTGTAGTGGGAGAAAATAGTTTTCAGTACAGAGTACTTCCATTTGGCCTAACCTCCGCACCCAGGGTTTTCAGCAAATGCCTGGCGGTAGTGGCGGCCTATCTCAGAAACCAGGGCATCTTTGTCTTTCTATACCTAGACGACTGGCTCATCAGGGGTCAGTCTCCACCGGAGGCCAGACAAGCCACTCTTCGCACTGTCTCTCTTCTCCTGCACCTGAGCTTCATCATAAACTTCCAAAGTCCACTTTGCTCCTCTCACAGGACGTAGAGTTCATAGGGGCAATGTTGGATACCTTACAAGCAATGGCTTATTTGCCCAGGAACAGGGCTCACAGCAGTTTCGCAGTGGATCTCTGGTCTCTGACAGACATTTCCTGAGGCTTTTGGGCCACATGGCATCCACGGTCCATCTAACTCCAAATGCTCGTCTGCATATGTGGCCTGCTCAATGGTGCCTCAGAGCTCAGTGGACACAGGCCACAGGGGACTTACGAGACAGAGTAAGAGTGTCCAAACTACTAGCGGCCTCCCTGTAGTGGTGGCTGCATCTCCTGAACCTGATAAAAGGGGTGCCTTTCCAGGCACCACCACACACACAGGTGCTGACGACCGATGCTTCTCTTCAAGGTTGGGGTGCACATTGCCAGGGGACATGCACTTAGGGCCTCTGGTCCTCTTGGAAGGCTACACAGCAGATCAATCTGTTGGAGTTGCGAGCTATTCGATTAGCTCTACAAACTTTCTCTCATGCCCTCTCTCACCAGTCTGTCTTGATTCAGACGGAAACCAAGTAGCAATGTTCTATGTGAACAAACAAGGAGGCACAGGATTCAGGCTTCTGTGTCAGGAAGTGCAGGCCCTGTGCGCTTTTGCAGTCCAGCACGGCATGTTTCTCAAGGCAGTTTATGTTTCTCAAGGAAGTCCTCCCGCTCAGAAGCTCCTGCCCAATCGGGGCAGTGGGAGCAACTCAACAGCCAGCCCCGAACAGCATTAAAGTGGCGCCCCAGCACAAAGGGAACCGCTTTAACACTGCACCAGCCCGCAGCGCTCAGCAGCTCCCCCGATCGGGGTAGAGCGCCTGAGCGGGAAGTCCTCCCGCTCAGTAGCTCCTGCCCAATCGGGGCAGTGGGAGCAACTCAACAGCCAGCCCCGGACAGCATTAAAGTGGCGCCACAGCAAGGCGCGCCCACGCCTTGGGGCCTCGCCAGAGGGCCCTTTGGTGTGGCCCTTAGGCACGGCATGGAGGCGCACTCAGGCGCACACAAGTAGAACCAAAATAAAGACGGACAGACCCCGCAACAGAATCCACCGGAACCACATAGCAACTCCAGAAGGCAACGAAAAGCAACAAAAAACCCAAAAAACACAGAAGTCACCTCAGCGAACAACACATCAAGAAACCAGGCACACCTAAAAACCACATCTCGGTACGCCTACAAACCATGCCACCATTCCTAGCTCCCATATACCTCCTATCACCCCTCCTGACCATCTACCCCCCCCCTGCAGTCACACTGACCAACCTACCCAGACCAAACACCACAACCATCCAAACCACCAACATCTACAACCCCCCTCACACGGAACAACACCCAAACAACACACACAACAACCTACATCCCCAACCCCCCAAACAGCACCCCCCTATCCATTTCACTAATCAATGCTCGATCGGTCAGAAACAAATACCACATGCTACACGACCTGATCGAAACCCAAAAGATTGACATCCTATGCATAACAGAAACTTGGCTAACAGACACAGATGCAGTGATCATGAACCAACTGACATCAACAGGATACAGCCTTCAACATTGCTCCCGAACACACGCCAGAGGAGGCGGCGTAGCTATCATAGCAAAAACCAACCTTCACCTCAGGCACCACGCATCAGAAACAACCAATGAAGCGGACATACTCACCCTCACCAATAAGCACCTCTCACTCTGCCTAGTCTACCGAGCACCCACCCAAAGCACCGATCTAACAAGGATACTTCAACACATATTTGAGAGCACCATCTCCACAAAAGAGCAAATAATCCTAGGAGACTTTAATCTCCCATCTCTCCAAGACAAACAAGCAGAAACCTTCATCAATGCTTTGGAAGCAATGAACCTATCACAGATCATACATGAACCGACACATGAAAAAGGAAATACATTGGACCTTATATTCCTAAATTCACAAACCGCCATCTCAGACAAGAACCCAGAGATCACACACGTACCATGGTCTGACCACCACCTTATCAGCATAACTCACACCTACCGCCACATGATCAGCAAGGAGAACAAACACACAAGAAGATTTAAAACATTCATCAAAGAAGATTTCCTCGCACAAACCCTACCTGAACTCCAAACAAGTTCCAGCAATATTGACGACCTGGTCCGCAACTGGAACACCACAATCTCTGCTGCGGCCAGCACAATAAACAAGACTAAAACCAGACACACCTCTGCAAAAACCCAATGGTACACACCCAACCTCCGGAAGCTAAAGACCAAACTCAGAAGAGCAGAAAGAAAATGGAGAAAAACCAAAAAAGAGGATGACAAAATGAATTACATATATGAATTGGACGCATACCACACAGAAACAGACAAAGCAAAAAAGGCCTTCTATACAAAGATCACAAACAACTGACAAAGGCACCCAACCACTCCAACCAACTACCAAACATCCCACCTGAACTACTAGCACGACATTACAAGCAGCTTCAACAACCACAGAATCCACAACTGAATGCAGAGACAACAACAGCAAACCACCCCATTACCACAGACAGAGACTGGAACACATTCGAAACAGTCACAAAAGAGGAAGTATCATCCCACCATCTCTCAACTAAATACCACCACCTCCCCACTAGACCCCTGTCCTACAGAATGGATAAAGAAAACAAAAGATTACCTGAGCACACCATTAACCCACATTGTTAATGAGTCCCTCAGCCAAGGACGCATGCCAGATCTCCTTAAAACCTCAGTCATCTGACCAACCCTAAAAAAACACAACCTGGATCCCCTCGAAACCACCTCCTACAGACCTATAGCAAGCCTCCCGTTTACCGCCAAACTCATTGAGAAGGTAGTCCAGAAACAGCTCCAAGAACATTTAGATGCAAACAACATATTGGACCCACAACAACATGGCTTTCATCCACTCCACGGAGTCGAGACCCTCATGACGTCGCTAATGAACACCCTTGTCATGGGAACTCAAGCCAAGCACTTTGGATATGCCATGATCTTCCTAGACATATCAGCTGCCTTCGACACCATCTCCCACAACATCCTCATACACAGACTACAAGCAGTCGGCATCAAAGTTAACGTATTCCAATGGTTCTGGTCATACCTGACCAATAGACAATTGATCCACACAAACATATCAACCTCCCCCCCTTTCCAGCAACACCAAGGAGTACCCCAAGGATCCACATTATCTGCCATGCTCTTCAACATCTATCTGCAACCACTTTGCTCAATCATACGCACATACAACATTAACTACCATATCTATGCGGACGACATAATGCTCTATGCTCCAATCACAACATCCAACCCAACCAATAAACTCTTATCAGAATGCTTCACCAAAGTATCCAGCTGGCTACAAAAGAACAACCTATCCATCAACATAAAGAAAACTAAAGCCCTCATAGTAACAAAGGACCCTGACTTCACACCACCTACGCACCTCGACATTGGCACCACAAAAATACATATACAGCCACAAATAAGATACCTAGGAATCATCATAGACCAAGCACTCACACTCAATCAACAGATCAAAAAAACCACCGCAACAATCTACCACAAGGCTAAAACAGTACAACGCCTCAGACCTCTCCTTGAACCACAGGACTTCAGAACAGTAATGCAAGCCTTGACACTCCCCCACCTGGACTACTGCAATATAATATACAATGGACTTCCAGCCACTCATACAAACCCACTTCGAACTGTCTTAAACACCACAGTAAGAATTATCAAGAATGCAGAAAAACAGGACCACATAACCCCAGTCCTGAGGGAGCTACACATACTCCCTTTAGAAGCAAGAATCAAATACAAATCCGCCCTACTCACCCACAAAGCTCTCTACCAAACTCAAACTTCCCAGCTCCGCACTCTACTGCCTCAACCAGCCCACAACAGAACAACCAGACAAACCACCAACAACTCCCTCACTATCCCTCACAAAAGAACGAAATACATTCAACGGACCTGCAACAGAGCCTTTGAACTATATGCACCATCCCTCTGGAACTCTCTACCCAATCACATCAGAAGCAAACAGACCCATCATCTTTCAGGAAACAACTTAAATCTGCACTATTCCAAGAATTCCTCGGACCAGGAACAAGCACCCACCACTGACTCCCTCCCAACCACCATGCCTCATCCCCTGAACATATGTCCTATGTAACCATAACACAATGTCTATGTCTATGTCCCAACTAACTGTCAAAAAAATCATTATTGTTGGCCACCTGGTGACTGCCCCAAACCCTTCTAATTGATTATTGTATGTTCCACCGCTTTGACCCGGTGAAAAGCGGGATATAAATACAGCTAAATAAAATAAATAAATAAATCTACCTGGCCAAGAAAATTACCTGGCAGACAGGTTGAGCAGGATTCTACAGCCTCACGAATGGCATTTGAATCCCCTAGTGGTCCAACAGATTTTCCTAAAATGGGGTCTTCCAACCATCGATCTCTTTGCCAGTCCACTGAACCGTCAGCTGCCCAGGTTCTGTTCCAAACAACCGCATCCTCTGCGAATGGAAGCAGATGCCTTCCTAATCTCTTGGTCTACGGGCCCGCTGTATGCATTTCCTCCGACACCAATAGTGGCCCGAACCCTATTCAAGGTTCTTTGGGACAGAGCCTTGCTGATCCTGGTAGCCCCCAGATGGCCAAGGCAACCGTGGTTTCCACTCCCTCTGCAATTGGCGGTGGACACTCCACTCCCTCTGGGGATGCAACCCGATCTCCTGTCTCAGGATCAGGGATCTCTCCTGTATCCAAACCTCCAGTCTCTCCATTTGATGGCCTGGCTGCTGAAAGGGTAGTTCTAGCCTCCTTACTTCTACCTAGGGAAGTGGAGGAGGTGGTTTTGGCCTCTAGGAGACAATCCACCCGGAAATCTTATGCCCTCAAGTGGCGTAGGTTCTCCACCTGGTGTGCTCAGCGCCAAGAGGATCCGTTTTCGTGCCTGGTACCCGTGGTGCTGCAGTATCTGCTTCACCTGTCGGACCTAGGCCTTAAATCCAACTCTGTTCGGGTCCACCTCAGTGCTCTGTCAGCGCACCACTCGCTGGTGGATGGCCAGTCTCTGTCAGTCCACCCATTAGTGGCCCGCTTCCTCAGAGGCCTGCTTTTGCTCAAGCCTCCGATTCGTCCACCAGCCCCTGAGTGGGATTTGAATGTGGTCTTGCAACAACTTACTCGCCCACCATTTGAGCCGATGGCTACCTGCCATTTACGCTTCCTTTCCTGGAAGGCGTTGTTCTTGGTGGCTCTTACCTCGGCCAGGCATGTGAGTGAACGACAGGCTCTGGTTTCTGATAGACCATACACACGGTTCTATAGGAACAGGGTGGTCTTATGGACTCATCCTAAGTTCCTTCCAAAGGTTGTCTCCTCCTTCTACCTCAATCAGGGGGTGGTTCTTCCGACCTTTTTTCCCAGGCTGCATGCCAGCCGGGCTGAGATGGTCTTGCATACCCTGGACTGTAGGAGGGCGTTGTCTTTCTACATTGACCATACGCAGGGGCATCGAAGGGCTGTTCAGCTCTTCGTATCTTTTGACCCTAATAAGCTGGGGTTACCTGTGTCCAAGCGTACCCTGTCCATTTGGGTAGCAGACTGTATCGCTTGGGCGTATAGCGCAGCCGGCCTCTCTTTGCAGGGTCGAGTTATGGCCCACCGTGTCAGGGCGAAGGCTGCGTCAGTAGCTCATTTCCGCTCTGTTCCGTTGGCAGACATCTTCCAGACCGCAACTTGGTCTTCAAGACAGACTTTTGCAGCCCATTACTGCCTTGAGAGAGAGTCCCAAAGGGACAGTGCTTTCGGACAGGCGGTACTCCGTAATCTCTTTGAGGTTTAGGCAATGCCTACCTTCCGGCCCTTGTGTTGGGCTACCGTTCAGGGGTGTTCTCAGAGAAGATTCTTATCACGCATGCTGAGGATCTAGAGGGAGCTTATTTTTCAGCTTTGGGTTCTCGGTAGCCTAGAGCTGGGGAGTCCCATATGTGAGGACTGACTTCCTGCTTGGTCCTGGAGAAAGAGTAGTTACTCACCTGTAACAGGTGTTCTCCAGGAGCAGCAGGAATCAGTCCTCACGACCCTCCCTCCTCCCCTTGGAGTTGCAGTCATATGATTCATTTTGTTATTTTTGCTGTCTTTTATCTATATCATCATACTGAGCAAGATGGCACCCTTGATCGGGAAGGGGATCGCACATGCGCGCTGCATTCCCAAAGGCTTTCTTTGAAAGCTGGGGAAATGCTCCGCATGAGGGCTCCGTCGGCGCCGATGTCACCCATATGTGAGGACTGATTCCTGCTTCTCCTGGAGAACACCTGTTACAGATGAGTAACTACTCTTTACCCCATACTTTGCTTTATCCCGAATTAACTATTGCTCTGTGTCACCATAATTGTTTTCCCGATCTGTCTATTGTTCTATGCTGTATTGACTAGATTGTAAGCTCTGACGAGCAGGGGCTGTCTCTTTGCTTATATTTCTGTACAGCGCTGTGTGCATAGCGCTATATAAATGCTAAATAGTAGTAGTAGTAGTAGCAGTAATAGGGCGGTTTTTGTCCCTCACGCTTATGATTTAATCACAATGTATATTATTTCATGTTCTGCTTGTTGCAGTTAATCAACACTTTATTTTATGTTCATTTCATTTAACCAACCATGATTATAGCTCTCAGATTCTTCAATTTGCCTTATAGCATAATATAATGAGTTTGCAGGAGGAGGGGGGCGTGCCTTGCTTCTTTTCCCTCTGGGTTTCAGTAGAGATCACAGCCCCGGTATGGTGGAAAGGGCTTTCCCTTCAGTGCACTGGCTTTTATAGCAGATCTGTTTTGCAGCCAGTCTTGTAGTTTCGTGGGTGGAGCTTTACAGACAACGTGCAGCTGGAGGGAGTCCCCCCCAGGCAGAGCAAAGAAACATGAGCAGGAAAGGTACAGATTAAAGTCTCACCTCCCCCATGATTATAGCTCTCAGATTCTTCAATTTGCCTTATAGCATTAATATGACTTTATAATATGAAGGATTTTAAATGCACTTATTTATCTAAGTTATCCTATAACAGTTTATAGTTCATCAATAAGAAAAAATGCAATGTGTCTTTTCATTGATGTCATGAATTTTTATGATTTACATTCATTTTAACTCCCCTTCTTTATGCATTTCTCTCTCGAGATGTTCACTATAGACTATTGGTGTTTATGTTTTTATTTTAGCTTATTTGAAAGATTGTATTATGATGTTTCTTTTACTATATGTATATATATATATATATTTTAATTTTTATGTCTGTCTATTGAAAGATCCCCACACCCTTGACTATGGTTAGTTCTGAAACACTGCAAATGTAGGATGGACCTACGAATACAACACAATAATATTTTGATTTTATGAACACTAGTCCTCTGTGGAGTACTTTGCCTCACTCTTCTACTGACTACCTGTTCTATGTGAGTGTATTTGCTTTTTTTTTTGGACCTTATCATACTATCAAGCCATGGACCTGATTAAAAGGAATTTGCAGTCACATTTTGGCAAGTTGCTTACGTGTGCTACATCTTATGAACTCCAGAAGGAAGCTCTCTTTGGCACAATGCAAGCACTATGGTTACTGTAGCATTAGCAGTAAATTTGAGACCGATATCATACTCCACATACCCTGGCTTAGAAGTTCATTACTGTGCAAAACTAACCCATTTGGAGAAACTGCCCCCAAGAGTGCTGTATTAACGGAAGTTATTCAATTGATGACTCTTTCAGCCCATTATAAAGGACACTGAGTTAATCCAGGAATTAAGAATTAATGAGTAAACTAACAGTTGAAGACTTTTGTTTTATTACAAGTTCCCAATAGATCAACTTTTTCACAGGGCATTGAAAGATAACTTTACTATAGTTGAAATTACGGATTCAAATGTCAGAAGAGAGTCAAATTTAATTCTTAGGGTAACTATGATATATTTCAGAGAGGATGAAGTTTGGAGAATGATTTGTGAGAGAGAAGGAAAACTCTTTGTAAACCAGATAACCCACAGAAACCAGAATCCAGAAGCTAAGTTTCTGCCTGTAAATAATGGCCATTGGGCAAGTGCATCCAAACAAGCATTCAAAGTGCAAATATCTGCAAGGTGAAGATCAGTGCAGGTCACCAGCTGGATGTTAGCATAAAAGAACCTACTTATCCCAAATCCCCGAATGTTGCAAGGAAGGATAAGAATAGAATCTTGAGGAGCTAAAAAGAAACCATGAAGAACACTACATTGAAATTTAAAAAATCCCAAAATGAAGAACTTTCAGTCAAATCTAAATTATCCAAACATTTAGGATGGATATGAACCTGTGGAGAATGACACACCCTATGCTAAATTCTTCAAGCTGAGAAATTAGTATGGTGTTATCTACAAAATCTAAAGCTGCATCTAAATCTAGTAAAACAAGAAGTACATGTTTTTACTAGGTTGTTACAAATTTCTACAACCAGAACAACCCAAGCTGATTTGATGATATGGCCAGGACAGAAACTAGACTGTTTAGAGTAGAAAACATCAGTTTTATCCAGGTGGTTGGAAGGATGTCCAAATACAACTTTCTCAAGGCAAGTTAGAGACAGAACCTAAGTGAGACAGACTAGAGGAGTTCAGATTAAATTTCTTGAGGAATGGGTGAATCTTTGGTACTTTCCAAGAAACAAGATCTTAGGGTTTACCATCGATAGAATGTATGGAAGAAGCTGAAGTTGAGGGCCCTTTACTATACATACAGGAATGGGACTGGCCAAAGAAATGAAAGGCTTCACTGAGGAGAGAACTTTCTCCAGACTAAATTGAGAGGCAGGGTTAAAAGCTCCTCAACTGTTTATGTGGCTACAGCCTGGACTTGTGCCATACAGCTCCTTAATAGTGGTAAAAGCCCTGAAACACAATCAAATGGCAGCAGTATCTCAATATCATGAGCATAAATGCAAAAGAACAGCCATATGAATAACACAGAAGATAATGCAGATCCCTACCAGATCACTGAAAAAAAGGAGAGTCATGAACATTCATGGTCATCCAAAAAATTCTTTGGATATCTACTTCATAAATTTAGATTAAAACTATATTAGCGCTGGTGGCTGGCTGCTTTAGCAGTGCTAGCCATTGGTGTTGAGTATCCAGCCCTTTATTTTTTGTACTTTTGTTGTTGTTAAGTGCCGTTGAGTCAGTGTCGACTCCTGGTGACCCTCTGGATATTTTTTTTTATTAGTTTTCAGAATAACATTAAAGTTAAAACACTTGCAAGAGAAAAGGGGGGGGGGGCACTTCTAGAAATATAATACAAAAGAATAATAAATGGATATGATTCAGAAAATCAAAACAATCTTAAAAGCCATTCTCGGTCAGAAACTAAAGTTACTAAACAGGTTGCAGGCCTTACACTGGAGGTATCTGATGTTTCTAACAACTTTGAAACATTTAACTCATCAAATTGCCCAAGCCCAGTAACCTCAGCATTAGCTGAGAACTCCCAAAATTTCCACCAAATATTGTTTAAACATTTCCTTAGCTGAAATAACAGGGGAGCAAGGAAAATTAACCAAACGAAGATTAGCTTGCTCAGTATAATTGTCCAACAGCTCCAACCTAATTTTCAAATGATTAGAGTCTTTAATAAACATGTTAGATAAAGTCTCCAAATGCAGAGTCCTTACAGTTACATCTTCCACCCTATTTTTCATCAAACCCAAATCCTGCACTGATTGTGCCAAACCTTCAGTGTTAGAAGTAACCTGTCCTTGAATCCCCACAATCTGAGTCATAAGAGCCTCTCCAAGATGGTTAATGGCTAACCAGATAGTCTCCAGGGTGAACCCTCCTGCTAGCCTTGCTGGACAACCTACTTAAGGGTCTGGAGATCAAGAACAAGATGTATATGCTTATCTTCATTGATATCTCAGCTGCCTTCGACTCGGTGCATCACCCAACACTATTAGAACGACTTGAGTCCATAGGCATTGCAGGGACCCCACTAAAATGGTTCTCCTCCTATATAACAAACAGAATGCAGCAGGTCAATTTCAACAATGCCAAAGCAACCCCCTTCCCGCAAACCCAAGGCATTCCGCAAGGTTCCGCCCTCTCCTCCCTACTATTCAACCTATACCTGCAACCAGTGTGCAAGATCTTCCAGGCCCACGACATCAACTACCATATCTACGCTGATGACTTAATGCTCTATACACAACTAGACGCAAACAACCCGAACATCAGCAAGCTTGAAAAATGCCTACACGAGCTATAAATCTGGCTCCAATGAAATAATATGTTCATTAACCACAAGAAAACAGAAGCAATGTGTATCTCCAGGAAACCGGGATTCGAGCCCCCTAAAACTGTCACCATGAACAACAATAATTACAACATAAAGTCAGAGATAAAATATTTAGGAGTGATGCTTGACAGCAACCTAAATATGGACAGGCACCTTCGAAATACCAATCGGGCCATTTTCCACAAATTAAGAGTCATGCAGCCTTTACGTAGCATCCTCGATCATGATGACTTCAGATCTGTCGCTCAGGCCCTCTCATTCCACACCTAGACTACTGCAATGCCATACTGCAAGGCCTGCCAAAGAAAACTACAAATATTCTGCAAATGGCACAAAATGTTGCAGCCAGAATCATCATGCAAAAAGGACTCTCTGACCACATTACACCCACCCTAATTAAGCTTCATTGGCTCCCCATCACGGCCCGCATTCAATACAAAATGCTAGTCACTACTTTCAAACTTATCCATAATGTAGTGCCCTCTCACCTCAACAGCTTGATTTCCAATCCACCCAACAACAGAAGTAGGAGAGCAGCGAACCTCAACACACTCTGCCTCCCAAAGTCATTCACAAAGGTTAATGCTTGTACCAGTAACAGAGCCTTCTCATTTATAGCTCCTGCACTCTGGAACTGGTTGCCAAGTGATCTGCGTGAAATCTGTGATCTAAAGGACTTTAGAAAAGAACTTAAGACGCACCTCTTCCAATCTCATTACAACCTAACCTCATGAACTACACGCGGCCGCGTGTAAATATGTAGATACGGATCACTTGTAAAGTTTTAACAGTCTTGTCAATTGTAAATATGTATATAAGTACCCTGTGTGAACCCCAACAACAATCAACTGTAAGCCTGTAACCCGTGTTTTTGCTGTGCTTTCCCTCCCCCCTCCCTAATCAGATTGTATACATCCTTAATTCTGGCCGGTACAGCCAACCTTACCATGTGTAACAGCCGCTGCTGATCACTGGAAGCAGCGGGATATAAATGTACGCTAAATAAATAAATAAAATAAATTGTTCTGGACTCTGTAAAGGAAAAAGTACTCCAGCCCCACGCTGCACAATTGGTATCGCGCACTGGTCTGTGGGTCCAAAGGGGGTTTCCTGACATCATCTCCAGATGCCGCAGCAGAGCCCCCATTCTTGAAAGCCAGACCAGACTGATGCTCCTGCAGATGAACACCACCATCTGCCATGCTCCATGAGGGTGACCCCAGCAAGGACAAAGGAACCCCCAACACCGGAGAGTCCAGTGCCTCCGCTACTCCACGAGCCAGATCCGGGCACAGCTGTTTCTGAGACCGCTGTGCTTCTGGGGGTGTGAGGTTGCTGCTCGAGGGAGATGCTGAGCTACCTAGCCCCTAGCGTCCTCCAACCGAGCTTCCGTTCCCCAATACTGGCTGCAGCTCCTGGCTTTGAAGAAAGGAATCTAAAGGACCGGAAACTGGAGTCGAGGTCAGCGCGGTGGCCTGGAGTAGCACACAGTGCTTCGCCTTCCTCTTACGACCCATCAAAAACAGAGCTCAGGAGCCTAGATGCTGCCTGCCGCCATCTTGGATCCTCAAAAGAGCCCCACCCCCCCCTCTGGATAGTTGACCTAAACTTTGTTCGGTCTTCAGCCAAGCTGAAAACTTTCTATTTTAAGGATTGGAAGCCAAGTTATCTTTCTCATATTTAATATTGTTTCCAAGTGTTGCTTTTTTAAAAGTACAAAGTAATCTAATGTTCCTAATGATCCATGATCATTTAAGGATATGTCATCTCATGAAGCCAAAAGGTCATCTCCAAGTGTTGACTGAACTAACTGAATTATCCTAGGGCTTTATTTTACGTACCTGAAACTTATGTTAGCGTTCTAAATATAAAACTGGCATCATGGAACATACAGAAGCATTCGAGATGCTCTATCTCATCTGAAGTCTATTTAGGATCCCATCTATCTTGTGAATAAATGCTGGCCTGTCACAAAGGTACTACTGATTTACTTATTTAGAGAGTAGAGTCATTTCAGGTTTTCGCAACATTACTTTATGTACACTCTGCCAAAAAACATATGCGGCCCAATATTTGATGCGATTTATGCAGTTAGCAGCCCTACTAACCATGTTTAATCATGGTGACCGGATATTCAGTGATGCTAATATGGTTAGTGCTGCTGAATATCCCCACGTGCTTTCGCTGAACACCTCGATGCTAGCCAGCTAACATTAGGGCATTCTGTGTACAAGCAGGAATGAGTCCTTATGTGTGGGTGACATCCCTGATGGAGCCTCATGAGGGAACGTTTCCCAGCTTCTATTGGGAGCTTTTGGTAGACTCCACCGTGCCTGCATGGCTCCTTTCCCCCTACTGGCACAGCACCATCTTGATTCAGTCTTTTGTTTTCTGCAGAGCCCCATCGACACATTCCAGACACCTCTATTGGTAAGCCTCTATTTCTCCCCTCACGAAGTGTTTTCATCTTGGGTATTTCATCCCAGTCATCTACCATTGCGGTTCTCTCTTCCTTTTTACCTTTTTTCTCCTTCAATCATTAATTTTATTCTTGCTGTGGCACCTTGGCCCTTCCGGTGCTGGTGCTCTGGCGAGCCTCGGTCTTCGTCATTGAGCCATTCGACTTTGTTATGGCTATTTTTCCAGACAACATGTTCTAGAAACCTGCCAGCAGGTTAAAAAAGTGTTACAAGTGCTCTAGGATCATATCGGTCACAGATACCCATAATTGGTACTTAAAGTGACTGGCACCCAATCATCAGCCCTCTTCTTGTTATTTGTATTCACAGATAACAAAAAGAGGACTCAAGGGTCATGAGAAGCAACACAAATCACTTTTTGATGCTCAGACGTCTGATCCATCATCATCAGCATTGGTCTCTGTGGCTTCCAAGGCTGCATTGGACACTGGTGGTAAATTGATGCTGAGAGGCTCTCGAGCTCAATTGGAGCCGAACACATGTAGCATCAACCTTCAATCGATTTCCACCTGAAGATGAGTAAGGATTCAACAGCGCCTTCTTCGACGTTGAGGGGTGACCATGCTGAACATTGGGTGAAGACTCTGGTGCATCGGCATTGGAGCTCATTGAGGCATGGCATCAAAAATGATGGGGGTCCATGTGAGTGCCTCTTGAAGGTTTCCTGAAGAGAGGAGAACTCATCCTCCAGGATATCGGAGGGGCACTGACAGTCTACCAACGGCTGAGACTCAGCTGCCAATATCCCTGTACACCTTTTGAAGTTGCTCAGGCCCTCCACCCTTTGGAAGCAGCAGCAACTATGGAGAAGTGCCTTCTACAAGTGCTTGAATGCATTGCAGCACTGCTAGCGAAGCACCAGGCCTGTTCCTGGATGCGCATGCACAGTCTGTGGGAGATCAAAATTAGAAAAATTACTCTATTATTATCAGCACTTAATAGGAGGACAAGTAAACTGTTTGGCGCATCTCCTGAAAAGGGCACGGGGACGTCTCAGACAAATAGGCACTAAACCATGATACCAAGTATCTCATTGTGCCCCGATAGCATCAATGACAGTCCACCGTCCCTCCCAGTCTTTTTTTTTGCTTTTGTACAATGTTGGTGATGCACCCCCAGCTTATAACAGAATAGTCATTGCACTTAACTTCTCTTCAGGTACCTCCAAAGGGTGGATTTGTCTGAGACGTCCCCGTGCCCTTTTCAGGAGATGCGCCAAAGAGTTTACTTATCCTCATATTAAGTGCTGATAATAATAGAGTAATTTTTCTAATTTTGATCATTCTTATTACTCTGAAAACCGACCGATTGATATCTTGTAACAGTCTGTGGGAGAGGCATCGACATTGGGGCATCGAAGGACAGACACCAGTGCCTGCCTGGCAAATATCCCTATCTAGCATCTTGGAGTTCAATGCACCTTCAAGGTCTAGAAGGGTATCAGTGCATCATCGCTACCAAAGGAGCTCCTGATTGCCTCAAAGCAGGAGAGTAATCCAGGCAGACACTTGGAAATACTTTGACTTTCTCTTTGAGTCTGACTCAGAGGGCTGGGTCACCAACGTGGAATTTGTCAGAGGGCAGGTCACCTTTGCTCCTTTCAGACCCTTCTCCATGTAATGAATGGTGCAAGTCCCCTCCTGAGGACATGACATTCCAAGAATTTGTAAGGGATATGGCCAGGGCCATTCCATTTTCTTTGGACATTAAGGATGAACCCAGGGCAGAAGAGTTGGAGATTCTATAGTACTCCCTGGCCCCTAAGGAGGCAGTGATAATACCTGTACACCATATTCTCCAGAGAGTACAGATGAGAATGTGGGAGAACCCCCTCACTATACCTCCGGTTAGTAGAAGGCTTGACTCCATGTAGAAAGTTCAGAAGGCTCCCGGATTCGAGAAGCCTCAGCTTCCACACCATTCCTTGGTGGTTGAATCTGCCCTAAAGACAATAAAGAGTACCAAGACTCATTCCTTGGCAACCCCAAGGAGAGAGGTTCGGACATTGGACTCTAGGGAGAAGATGTTTCCAGATTTTCATGTTTGGATGTTCAAATGGCAGATGAAATTTAATGTGGACAAGTGCAAACTTATGCACCTAGGAAAGAACAACCCAAACTATGGTTACACAATGCAAGGTTCCACATTAGGAGCCACCATCCAGGAAAGAGATTTAGGCATCATCGTGGATAACATGTTGAAACCCTCTTCTCAGTGTGCAGCGGCAGCCAAGAAAGCAAATAGAATGCTAGGAATCATAAGGAAATGAATAAAGAATAAAACAAAGGATATTATAATGCTTCTGTATCGTTCCATGGTGTGACCGCACCTTGAATATTGTGTCGCCGTATCTTAAAAAGGATATAGCGTTATTAGAAAAGGTACAGAGAAGAGCCACCAAAATGGTAAAGGGGATGGAAGGATATCTCTATGAGGTGAGGCTGAAAGATTAGGGTTCTTCAACCTGGAAAAGAGACGGCTGAGGGGAGATATAGAAACATAGAAACAAGAAACATGATGACAGAAAAAGACCACATGGCCTATCTAGTCTGTTCTTCCATATCAACAACTACAACAGTCCACTTTTTACCTTTAGAGATCCTCTGTGTTGGTCCCATGCCTTTTTGAATTCAGTTACTGTCCTCATCTCTACCACTTCCACTGGGAGACTATTCTATGGATCCACTACTCTTTCCGTAAAGAAATATTTCCGCATATCACTCCTGAATCTATCTCCCTTCACCCTCATCCCATGTCCCCTCGTAGCAGAACTTGCTTTCAATTGAAAGAGGCTCTCTCCCTGAACATTTATGCCATGGAGGTATTTAAACATCTCAATCATATCACTTCTATCCCGCCTTTCCTCTAAGGTGTACATATTAAGATCCTTAAGTCTGTCCTCATATGCTTTATAATGAAGTCCACTAATCATTTTAGTAGCCACCCTCTGCACCGACGCCATCCTGTTCACATCCTTTTGAAGGTGCGGTCTCCAGAATTGCACACTATAATCCAAATGAGGTCGCACCAAAGACTTATACAGAGGCATTATCACCTCCTTTTTTCTGCTAGCCATTCCTCTCCGTATGCACCCAAGCATCCTTCTAGCTTTTGCCGTCGCCTTTTCTACCTGTTTAGCTACTTTAAGATCATCAGACACAACCACGCCTAGGTCCCGCTCTTCTTTAGTGGACAAAAGTACTTCACCTCCTATACTGTATAGCTCCCTTGGATTGCTGCAGCCCAAATGCATGACCTTACATTTTTTAACATTAAATCCCAGCTGCCAAATTCTAGACCATTCTTCAAGCTTAACTAGATCCCTCCTCATGTTATCTACACCTTCCTGGGTGTCTACTCTATTGCAGATTTTGGTATCATCTGCAAAGAGGCAAACCTTACCCGACAGCCCTTCCGCTATATCACTAACAAAGATATTAAAAAGAATCGGACCAAGGACAGATCCCTGGGGCACACCACTGGTAACATCCTTCTCCTCAGAGTGAGCTCCATTTACTTGTACTCTTTGTCGCCTCCCACCCAACCAATTTCTAACCCAAGCAGTAACTTTAGGGTCCATCCCTAGGGTGCTCAGTTTGTTTATAAGTCGCCTGTGAGGAACAGTGTCAAAGGCTTTACTGATATCTAAATACACCACATCTAGGGCTCTCCCTCAGTCCAACTCCCTGGTCACCCAGTCAAAGAAATCAATCAGATTTGTCTGACAAGACCTGCCTCTGGTGAATCCATGCTGCCTCGGATCCTGTAATCCGCTGGACTACAGAAACCTCACTATTTTCTCTTTCAGCAGCGTTTCCAATAATTTACTCATCACCGAAGTTAAACTAACCGGCCTGAAGTTTTCAACCACATCCTTACTTCCGCTTTTGTGTAAAGGCACCACATGAGCCTTTCTCCAGTCCTTTGGCACCACTCCCGACTCCAACGAGGCATTGAAAAGGTCAGTCAGTGGAGCTGCTAGAACGTCCCCAAGTTCCCTCAGTATTCTAGGGTGTATCCCATCCGGTCCCATCGCTTTGTCTACTTTAAGTTGAGCTAGTTTCTCACGAACACAGTCTTCTGAAAATTGTTCAAGATGTCCCTCGCTTCTGTTCCTATTTGTGGGTGTTTTCTGAGGTCCTGCTCCTGGTTCTTCATCTGTGAACACAGAACAAAAATATTTGTTAAGCAATTCCGCTTTATCCTTATCAGCTTCTACATATTCCCCCCCTGCACCCTTGAGTCTGACAATACCACTTTTGCCCTTCCTCTTCTCACTAATATATCTGAAAAATGTCTTATCCCCCCATTTTATTGCATTGGTTATTTCCTCCTCCTTTTGAATCTTTGCCTTCTTGACTACTTTGTTAGCTTCTCTAAGTTTTTCCAAATACAGATGCCTGTCTTCCTCTCTCTGTGATCTCTTGTAGTTCATGAAGGCCTCCCTCTTTTTCTTCACTTTTCCAGCTACTTCCTTCAAAAACCATAGCGGTCTCCTTTTCCTTTTGCCTTTATTTACCATTTTAACAAAAAGGTTGGTTGCCCTTAAAATACCCCCTTTCAGTTTTGCCCACTGTTTTTCTACATCTCCCAGCTGTTCCCATCCTGCTAACGACTCCCTGAGGTATTGGCCCATCTTCGCAAAGTTAGTCTTCCTAAAGTCTAAGATCCTCACCTTGAAATGGATTCTAACAGCCCTAGTCCTAATACTGAACCACACCATCTGGTGATCACTGGATGCAAAATGATCTCCCACTACAATCTCAGAAACACTTCCACCATTGGTAAGCACCAAGTCCAGTATGGCCCCTTCACGTGTGGGGTCTGTTACCAATTGCCTGAATAGTTCTCCCTGTAGAGAATCCAGGATCTCCTTACTTCTAGATGATACTGCAGCAGGAATGTGCCAATCAACATCTGGCATATTGAAATCTCCTATCAGTAGCACTTCCCCTTTCCTAGCAATGCTGCGTATGTCTTCAGTTAACTCTCTATCCACCTCTTCCTCTTGTGAGGGAGGTCTGTATATCACACCAATGCAAATAGATTTCTATTTCCCTCTTTCTAGTTTAACCCACAATGCCTCCTCTCTCCCTTTTAAGCTCTGTAATTCCAAAGCTTTAATAGTAGTTTTTACATATAGTGCCACTCCACCTCCCCTTCTTCCTACCCTGTCCTTTCTGAATAAAGTATAGCCAGGTATAGTTACATCCCAATCATGGTTTTCTGTGAACCATGTTTCTGTAACTGCCACTAAATCCAAGTCAGCCACTCCCACCAAAGCTTCAACATCAGGGATCTTATTTCCCATGCTACGGGCATTTATACACACTGCTTTCCATATGTTACCCCTGTTACCCATTTCCATAAAGTATTTAATGTATCACCTACCTGGGGGCTTTCACTTACCTGGGGGCTTTCTTCACCCATCCCCAACGAATCTAGTTTAAAGCCCTCTTCAGTAGATTAACCAGTCTACTACCGAAGATGCGTTGACCATTCTTGGACAGATGGATGCCATCTCTGCTCTGCAACCCTTGGAACAGCATCCCATGGTCTAGGAAACCAAAACGCTCTCGATGACACCATCCACGCAGCCATGCATTCATCTCCAGGATGCGAGCCTCTCTGCCTTGGCCTTTACCCTCAACAGGGAGGATTTAAGAGAACACCACCTGTGCACCTAACTGCTTCACCCTCTGTCCCAGAGCCATGAAGTCACTTTTGATACGTTCCAAGGTATACCTGGCAGTATCATTTGTTCCAACATGGATTAGCAACATTGGGTAATAGTCAGTGGGCTTGATGAGTCTCGGCAAACTCTCCGTAACATCTTGGATTTTGGCACCAGGCAGACAGCATACCTCTCTGGACATCAAGTCTGGTCGGCAGATGGACGCCTCAGTACCCCTCAGAAGAGAGTCTCCAACCACCAATACCCTTCGCTTCCTTCTGGTCACTGATTCTGCAACTTTGGGGTACTTGAACTCTGGTTCTTCCCTTTCCAGGGCTGCATAATGGTTCTTCAATTCAAGGGCTGGAGAAGTTGGATTGGTGATTCTGCAGGCCCTGGTGACTTGTGTACAACCATCGACATTCTGTTGACACCCATCTTCTCCTGTGCTGGAGTGCTTGGTTGCTGCAAGAAGCATCTCATCAATGTACTTCTCACTGTCTTGAATGCTCCTCAGCCTCGCCACCTCCTCTCTGAGTTCCTCCACTTGTTTCCTCAGAGCTTCAGCATGCAGGCACCCTGCACATGGAAATGGTCCTTCAACTGGCATTAGGACCTCTGTCTGGACCGAGGTAGAAGCTGTAATGGGGGCAACAGCTTTAGCAATACGATTTTTCCCAGCCATTGTTCTGTTCATGGAGCTTAGGTATCTATTAAAGCAAAAGAGAGAGATCTACCAAGTACCAGCCGGTCTCCCAGCTGTCCTTTCAGAGAAAAAGCAGTGAAATCTCTTTAATTATATTCAAAATGTGCTGGTCCAATTCTCTGTGATTTGTTAAAGGGGGAGGTGCCCTATAAAGCAAGACTGCTCACTAGGGGTGGGGGGGAGTCGGGGTGGGTAGGGAGGGAACTAACACCTGATTAGGTGTTAGCAGTTTCCAAACCTGAGGAGGTTACTAGAGTTCAGCAACCTACTGTGCTCAAGGAAAGTTCCCCTAAAGCACCAAAAAGAAAGTAACCTTACTTTAAAAAATATACAAAAAACCCTTTTAAGAGCTCCCAGTCAGAGAGCTAGCAATGTAATATAATAAAAGCAAACAAACAAACCCTCAAATCCTTACTGTTTGTTGATCTGATGATAGAGGTCTATAAATTAATGAATGGAGTGGAACGGGTAAACATAGATTAATTGTTTACAAAATATAAAAAGACTAGGGGACATACAATGAAGCTACGGTGTAACCTATTTAAGACTAATAAGAGGAAATATTTTTTCTCTCAATGCATAATCAAACTCTGGAATTTGTTACCAGAGGAAGTAGTAAAAACTGTTAATGCAGCTGGGTTTAAAAAAGGTCTGGACAAGTTCCTGGAGGAAAGGTCCATAAACCATTATTAAAGGGGACCCAGGAAATCCACTGCTTGCCCCAATACAACCATTGTAGAACCTGTGTCTTTTGGGGAAACTGCTAGGTGCTTTTGACCTAGATTGGCTACTGTTGGAAACAGGATACTGGGCTTCATGGACCTTGGTCTGATCCAGTATGGCATATCTTATATTCTTGTTGCCCATGTGGCCTCTTACGATCTCTACATAGGCATGTTCTTGAAGAACATCATATGCAACTTGGCTAATCTGACCCAGTTCCTCCTTCCAGAGCAATTGGATCAGTATCATTCCCTAGTGGCCCACAGCAAGGACTGCTCAAAGTTTATGGTCTGAGTGACCTATGATATCTTCAAGACTGCATCCAGGAATGCTGCCATTGGTACTGGGCCTAGAGACTCACTTGACTGCAGTCTTCAGACTGGTACAGTCAGTGCAAAACAAGCTGGCAGATGTCCTGTGCTGTGGAAAGAATCTCTTTTGGGAACTGGTCGAAGAGAAAGCTGGCCATATCAAAAAGTTGCATGTTATTCTTACCAGGCACACATCTGAGCATGCCTCCTATCATAGGAGGTACCAAGATGGACACCAGAAAAATACCTATTACCCTCGCAGGCATAGGTACTTTCCTGGGCCCCAGACCTCCCCATCCAAGCAGGCTTCTTGACTGCAGTAATGCCATGAGAGGCCTCAAGAGGCCCAGCCAGCTCCTCAGCCAAAACCTGGAGTGGTCCTTTGACTGGTTCCTCTGAACATAGCCAATCTTCCAATAATTGCTGTAGAAAACCCTCCAATTGAGAGAAGACTCGTTTTTTTTGCACAAATGTGGCCCCTCGTAACCTCAGACTCATGGGTTCTACAGATCGAAAGCAGTTATCAACTACATTTATTGGAACTACCACCAAATTGCCCCCTGAGGGTGCATCATCTCGATCCTCTGTATCAGGAGCTGCTTCAGAGAGAAATAACTGCCCTCTTGTCAGTTCTCGTGATCAAACTCATGCCACCAGAGCAAAGAGGTTGGGGGTTTTATGCCATGTACTTCCTGATTCCTAAGAAAATGAGGGAATACCGCCCCATCATAGACAATTCAGAAAGAGTCTCAAACACCACCTCTTCCTAAGCTATTTCCCAATCTAACCTTCGCACATGAAAATATCACAGACACTTTTCTGACCAAGACATTTCCCCAACTGATATCCAAATTTGACTAATGTATTTCAATAATCTGTATATAGTTAACTAGCCTTATATAGTTGTACCTTGTTATTCCCAAGTTCAAAATCCCTGTTACTTGTAAAATGCATTACAGTTCTTTGTATGTATATGTTTGTTACATGTAAACCGCGCTGGTGACAATAGTGCGGTATATAAAAGATGTTAAATAAATAAATAAATAAATATGATCCTGTACTTGGTGAGAGAAAGTGATTTCTCTTGGCATCCTGCTTCCTTACCTTCAAAAAGGAGATTGGCTATGCTCCCTGGATCTCAAGGATGCCTACACCCACATACAGATATATCTTGCTCAGAGAAAGTATTTCTGATTCGTCCTGGGGGGACAACATTTCCAGTACAGAGTGTTTTCATTTGGTCTGGCCTCAGCACCTTGAGCTTCACAGAGAGTCTTACAGTAGTAGCTGCCCACCTCCAGATTTCAGGAGTGCTTGTCTTCCCATATCTGGACGATTGGCTGATTAAAAGTGCTACTCTGGAAAGAGACTAAGAATCAACACGATTGACCATTCGGATGTTGGACCTACTAGGGTTCATGGCAAATTATCCAAAATCCTACCTTTATCCCACCCAGCATTTGGAATTCATTGGAGCCCTGCTCGACATGACTCAGATGAGAGCCTTTCTTCCGCATGACAAACTGCACAGGCTGACAGCATTGGTGCAGGAAACTCAAGTGAGTCAGCAGGTAACAGTTTGCAAGATGTTGACTGTACTAGGCCACATGGCCTCTAGAGTGCATGTCACACCCTTGGCACACTTTCAGATGAGGCAAGTTCAGTGGACTCTGAGGACTCAATGGACCCAGGCCATGGGTCGACCCAGGGATCATCTGTGTGTCACCACCCCTCTCGTTCAGTCATTACAATGGTTAACAGTTGTGGTGGAGAAGCAGGCTCAGAAAGCAGTGAGAGAAAGAAAAAACAGACTTTTTTTCCTTTCCACAAAGAAACTGCAGGCAAAGGAAGGGTTAACTCTCAAACTAAGGACAGAGATTCCCTGCAGAGAAGTGCAGACCTAAGAACACACCCTGTTCCCATGGAGATAGAGGGAGGAGAAGGGAGTGGTTTGGAGGCGGAGTCAAGAGCCATAGGACAGCCCCAAACATTTAGGCAGGGAAGTTGCACTCACAAACAGATTCAGATTGGGACGGAGGTTGAGAGTCAGAAACAGATCGAGGTGGAGATTGAGAAGCAGCAGAAACAGACACGAGGGAACAAGCAAGGAAGCACAAGAGAGAAACAGTCTCGGGTAGAGAAACAGAATTGGAAGGAAACACGGAAGCCACTTGCACAGAAGCAATTGAGAAGTAGGAGCAGAGAGCTGACAAGGCCAGTGGAGAGCTCAGGGGAGGAGTCCTCAGAGGAGGAAATATTCTCCCGAAGTTCTTGGCTTAACTTTATCTTTATCTTTATTAGCACTTGATAGACCGCTGTTGTACAAACATTAAGCGGTGTACAATAAAAACTGGTTACACACTGCAAACCTAGAAAATGAACGCCAAAAAATAGACAGGAAAGAGGGGAGCAAAGTGAGACAGGGCACTGCACACAAATATCAGATCATAAACAAAGTGTAAGGAGTCTACAGGGAGGAAAAACACTACAAGCAAGGTGGGCCCTTTACAACTCTTAAAAGAGCTACTAAACAAAGAGGGTTTTTTCTGCCCTTCCCCCACAAGCTCACATAATGCTAAGGGTACCTGGGAGAAGCTCTTGAAGGCTGTACAAGACAGAAAGGCTTCTCAGGAAGATACCAGAGAAAGCATTTATCAGAGAGAGTCTAGTGTGGAGGAGATGGACTGGGGGGACAGTGTGGATTCATGCAGTGTTTCAGATATGGAGATAGACTGTGCAATTTGTGCTAAAGAGGAGTAAAGGAACCAAATAGCGTTTGAAGAGCTGAAGGAATCTCAGCTGCTCTTAATCAGTGAATGTGTCTGTGTTACCTTGTGCTGGAGTAAAAGAACTGAATGAAGTTTGTTATCTGGAAGAAACCAGAAGTTCTTTTACAAGGATATTTTAAAAAGCCCATTTCTTTTAGCTGTGCTTTTAAAAGTAGCTGGCCTGATTAAAGCTGCTTGGAAGGAAAGCTAGGCAGAAGCTAAAAGCTTGTAATATAAATTGAAGAAAATTCTATTGCTGTGAAAAAGTATCTGGGTGGACCAGGAAGCCTTGTTAGACCTGCTGTGAAAGCAACAGGGGTTTATAGCGCCTCCTGGAGACCAGGAACAGAATACTGATGTAAATAGAGTTTTATGTGAAAGAAAGATTTAAAGCTGTACCAAGCCAAGGACTGTACAATAGGCTTGTGTTGTATTCTATGGAGAAGTATCCTGAACTTTAATTTTGTATGCTTCAATCAATTCTTGCCAAAGAATTGAATCCGGTTAGGAACTCCTTATTTCTAAAATAAAGAAATATTCCTGTGACCTTTGGCACTTGGCTCCAATCCTTTCGGGGACGCAACTACACGCTATTGGGCTGATTCAAACAAAGGACGATCGGGCGCTCCCCATACCACTAGGCAACCGCCTGGCCACATGGGCGGTGTCCGACAGGTGGCGTAGTTATTGGATTGAGGAAAAAACCTACCAATTGAAGTTACTGAAAACATCAGGATATACAAGATGGCCAGGGTGACATCCTGAAAGCCTTCCTCAGAATTTCTGCAAAGAGAACCGGACCGGAGACTCAGCAGAGCGGACTAGGAGTTGGAGAGCCCAGCTGGTACCGACAGTGCTGAGAGGCCTGATTCACCACTTGCAGCAGGTAAAGCCATATTTAAAAGGGTTGAGCCAGGATTGCTGTAAGGGGGAGGTTCTGCAGGTGGAGGAGAGAGAGGGTGCTGTGATAAGGGCCGCACTTGGTGTGTCTTTTTTCTGTTTCTTTCCAGCATCGCAGTATGGAGCGCACCGAGCTGCTTAACTGGATGGCAGACTGCTTCCAGCAGCAACAGGAGCTAGCGGTGAAGTCGCAGGAAAGGATGGCTGCCATGATAAAGGAACAGCAACAGCCGCTTCTGGACATGATGGCTGGGTGGATGGCTCAACAGAAGAAGACTTCAGATGAGATAAGGACTGTGTCTAGTTCCTCAGGAACATTATTGGGACTGGGACATAATAGCAAAGGACCTTTTTCATTTGGGCCTTTGACCCCAGGAGACGATGTAGATGATTATTTTGAGGTTTTCGAGCGTGTGGCAGTCCTAAGTGGATGGCCAGCAGAGCAGTGGGCCATACGAATAGCAGCCTCCCTTACAGGGGAAGCTCTTGCAGCATATAGGGACGTGCCTGCTGAGCTAGCCTCCACTTATGATGAGGTAAAAAGGGCCGTGAGAGACCGATTGGGACTAACTCCAATGGTCTACCGCCGTCTTTTCAGGGCTTGTAAACTGAGGCCAGATGAGACGCCTCGGGCTTTATGTCAGCGTCTCAAAGCATTATTACACAAGTGGTTATTGCCAGAAGGGAAAACTGTTGATGCTATTGTAGATATAATGGCTCTAGAACAGTTTATTGAGGCTGTGCCACAGGAAATGCGATCTTTCTTGGTCTTACAAGATTGCAAGAGCACAAAAGAAGCAACTTCTTTGGCAGAGCGGTTCCTGGAAGCTCGGGTAGTAGGCCAAATGAAGGGTGCAGGGTTGAGCCAAGCAAATGTAAGGGAACCAGAAAGAATAAGCAGGACCATGCTAGGAGAAGTTACCCAAGGAAAACCCCTAGGAAGGTCAAGGTATGAGCAGCGCAAATGTTACAGTTGCGGAAATAAGGGCCATATCAAAAGAAACTGTCACAGTAGGACAGTGTTAATGACAAACCCCTCTAAGGAAAGAGGTGAGGGCTTTCTGCTATCAGTGGAGGTGGAGGACATCCCAGTGCAGGCGCTCTTGGATTCAGGCGCCGACCATTCAATGGTCTCCCAGCAGCTATGGGCAGAGATACAAGCCAGGAGAGGGGGTCACACAGAAAAACATTCAGAAGGGAACATAAAGATTCGATGTGTGCATGGCGCAGCATCAGTTTACCCCTTACAGACAGTACAAGTGAAAGGCCTAGGTTTAAAAAGAACTATCACTGTAGCCGTAGTCCCAAAACTTCCATTTCCAATAGTTTTGGGGAGGGACTGGCCACAGTTCAAACATGGGCTAGCCCAGGGGTTGGAGTCCAAGACAGGGTTAGTCTCTAATAGGGCAAAACCCAAGGCTAGGGAAGAAGAGGAAGATTTGAGCGGAGTGCTAACACCCTCTAGAGAAAGGGATAAGGTTGGACAGGGGAGAGGCTTCACATCTTCTTGGAAGCCCAAGGCCAGATCCCAAGTAATGCCTGCTCCATTGTTCGAGACCACTCACAAGAAGCAGGATAGGAGGGTGACTCTAAGACGAGATCAGGATAGTAAGCCCAAGTTCGTGCTAAAATGCTGTCGTGCTAAAATGCTGTCGTACTACTCCTAATGCACGAATACCCAAACGAGCGACAGAGCATGCCGCTGGGTTCGATCTCCACAGTGCTGAAGACATTAGTATCCCTAGGCTAGGGAGGGCTTTGGTGGAGACGGGATTGCAAGTAGAGATACCGCCCGGATGCTATGGCCGGATTGCTCCACGCTCCGGCCTAGCGGTAAAAAGCTGCATTGATGTAGGAGCAGGGGTAGTAGACCCGGATTACCGGGGACCCATTAAGGTCTTGTTACTCAACTTTGGGAAAACAGACTTTAGGGTGAACACCGGGGACCGTATAGCCCAGCTAATCATGGAGAGGGTAGGATTTCCTCCTGTGGAAGAAGTACCGGAGTTAAACCCTACGGTACGGGGATCAGCGGGGTTTGGATCTACGGGACGGGCGGAGATAAAAGGTTTAGCAGCAACTAGAGAGGAGGATAAGGCCGATGTTGACCTCGGGCCTCGGGCCTCAATTGGCTGACTGTAAAACGAAGCCTACTCCGAGAATGGGGGAGGAACTGGCGTGGAACCAGCAACAGGACCTGTTTAGGTTGTTGCAGAGATTCCCAGACGTCTTAACCCCTGTACCAGGGGAGACGAGACTCGTGGCCCACGAGGTGATAACCCCTCAGGGTGAGGTGATACGGCAAAGGCCGTATAGGCTTCCAGAAGCAAAGCAGCAAGAAGTTATCAGGCAGGTACGGGAAATGTTGGACATGGGCATAATCGAGGAGTTGGTTAGCCCATGGAATAGTCCAATAGTAATGGTCCCGAAGCCTGACGGAACGATACGGTTTTGTATCGACTTCCGAAAGGTCAACGCCATTTCTAGATTTGATACCTATCCCATTCCCAGGATAGAGGAGTTATTAGACCAGCTGGGGCAAGCAGCTTACCTTACCACGCTGGACATGTCTAAGGGGTACTGGCAGATTCCCCTTACGCGGGAATCTCACCAGAAAACTGCCTTCAGTACCCCTATAGGACTTTACCAGTTCCGTCGCATGCCCTTCGGGCTACACGGAGCGGCGGCCACGTGTCAGAGGCCACGTGTCAGAGGCCACGTGTCAATATGCCATAGCGTACATGGACGACGTGGTAATTTATAGCAAAAGCTGGGACCAACATCTAGTTCATATTGCGGCAATTCTAGAAGCAATGAAGAAGGCAGGCATCACCTTAAACCCTTCCAAGTGCATGTTTGGGGGGAGGGAGGTGAAATATCTCGGGCACATAGTAGGACGGGGCGTAGTAAAACCCCTTATTGACAAAGTAAAGAGTGTGAGGGACTTTCCTAAGCCAATTAATAAGAAGCAGATACGGAGCTTTTTAGGATTAATCGGCTACTATCGCAGATTCTTGCCCCATTTCGTGATGGAAAGCTCCCCTCTCACTGATATGTTGAGAAAAAATGCGCCAACTCAGGTAAAGTGGTCACCAGTAGCAGAACAGGCTTTCGCACAACTGAAGGAACAATTATGTTCAGCACCCGTTTTAAGAGGGGTAGACTTTAATAAGTCTTTTGTATTGCAAACCGATGCGTCAGAAACGGGGTTAGGTGCTGTCTTAGCGCAAAAACATGAAGGGGTAGAGCACCCGGTTATGTTTTTAAGCAGAAAACTTGCACCTGCAGAACAAAAGTACTCCACGGTCGAGAGGGAATGCCTCGCCATACGTTGGGCAGTGGAGGCACTTTGTTTTTACCTAACTGGCCGTAGGTTCCTTTTAATAACCGACCATGCGCCATTAAAATGGTTGACCAGCATGAAGGACCACAACCCTCGCCTCACAAGGTGGTACAGGGCCCTCCAGGCCTATGATTTCCAAGTTGAGCACAGGGCGGGACGGCTACACACAAACGCTGATGCCCTTTCACGGATTCCGTGCTGTGCGCTAGAGACGCCAGCCCGGAATATCTTAAGGGGGGGGGGGGGTTATGTGGTGGAGAAGCAGGCTCAGAAAGCAGTGAGAGAAAGAAAAAACAGACTTTTTTTCCTTTCCACAAAGAAACTGCAGGCAAAGGAAGGGTTAATTCTCAAACTAAGGACAGAGATTCCCTGCAGAGAAGTGCAGACCTAAGAACACACCCTGTTCCCATGGAGATAGAGGGAGGAGAAGGGAGTGGTTTGGAGGCGGAGTCAAGAGCCATAGGACAGCCCCAAACATTTAGGCAGGGAAGTTGCACTCACAAACAGATTCAGATTGGGACGGAGGTTGAGAGTCAGAAACAGATCGAGGTGGAGATTGAGAAGCAGCAGAAACAGACACGAGGGAACAAGCAAGGAAGCACAAGAGAGAAACAGTCTCGGGCAGAGAAACAGAATTGGAAGGAAACACGGAAGCCACTTGCACAGAAGCAATTGAGAAGTAGGAGCAGAGAGCTGACAAGGCCAGTGGAGAGCTCAGGGGAGGAGTCCTCAGAGGAAGAAATATTCTCCCGAAGTTCTTGGCTTAACTCTTCTCCTAGTAAGGAGTCTACAGGGAGGAAAAACACTACAAGCAAGGTGGGCCCTTTACAACTCTTAAAAGAGCTACTAAACAAAGAGGGTTTTTTATGCCCTTCCCCCACAAGCTCACATAATGCTAAGGGTACCTGGGAGAAGCTCTTGAAGGCTGTACAAGACAGAAAGGCTTCTCAGGAAGATACCAGAGAAAGCATTTATCAGAGAGAGTCTAGTGTGGAGGAGATGGACTTGGGGGACAGTGTGGATTCATGCAGTGTTTCAGATATGGAGATAGACTGTGCAATTTGTGCTAAAGAGGAGTAAAGGAACCAAATAGTGTTTGAAGAGCTGAAGGAATCTCAGCTGCTCTTAATCAGTGAATGTGTCTGTGTTACCTTGTGCTGGAGTAAAAGAACTGAATGAAGTTTGTTATCTGGAAGAAACCAGAAGTTCTTTTACAAGGATATTTTAAAAAGCCCATTTCTTTTAGCTGTGCTTTTAAAAGTAGCTGGCCTGATTAAAGCTGCTTGGAAGGAAAGCTAGGCAGAAGCTAAAAGCTTGTAATATAAATTGAAGAAAATTCTATTGCTGTGAAAAAGTATCTGGGTGGACCAGGAAGCCTTGTTAGACCTGCTGTGAAAGCAACAGGGGTTTATAGCGCCTCCTGGAGACCAGGAACAGAATACTGATGTAAATAGAGTTTTATGTGAAAGAAAGATTTAAAGCTGTACCAAGCCAAGGACTGTACAATAGGCTTGTGTTGTATTCTATGGAGAAGTATCCTGAACTTTAATTTTGTATGCTTCAATCAATTCTTGCCAAAGAATTGAATCCGGTTAGGAACTCCTTATTTCTAAAATAAAGAAATATTCCTGTGACCTTTGGCACTTGGCTCCAATCCTTTCGGGGACGCAACTACACGCTATTGGGCTGATTCAAACAAAGGACGATCGGGTGCTCCCCATACCACTAGGCAACCGCCTGGCCACACGGGGGGTGTCCGACACAGTCCACCAAAATTTGCTCAAGGACCTTCCTTTCCAAGTTGCTCCACCACAAAACGTTCTGACAACAGATACATTCAAGCTGGGGTGGGGAGCTCATCTTGATGGATGGCACACCCAGGGTAATTGGTCCATCCAAGAAAGTCTCCATCGGATGAACTTCTTGGAACTAAGAGCAGTGGTGAATGCTCTAAGGGCTTTCCGGGATCAACTGGCCAACCAAATTGTTCTGATTCAGACCAACATTCAGGTCACCATGTTCTTCATCAACAAGCAGGGAGAAACGGGTTTGTAGCTCCTGTGTTGGGAAGCAGTTAGGTTGTGGAAGTTCGCTATCATGGATGGGATGAACATGAGAGTCATGTACCTGTCAGGTGAGCACAACACTCTGGCAGACAGGCTGAGTCGAGTCCTCCAGCCATATGAGTGGATGCTGGACAGGGAGGTTGCGACTCACATCTTTTGAAAGTGAAGCACCCCCTCAATAGATCTGTTCGACACTCCAAAGAATGCCCAGGTGGATTAGTTCTGCTCCAGAATAAGATCCTACAACAGACTAGCATCAGATGCTTTCTTCCTTCACTGGTGGGAGTGTCTTCTGTATGCTTATCCTCCAATACCTCTCATTGCAAAGACCCTCCTGAAGCTCAAAACAGACAGTGGCATGATGATTCTCATCGCTCCCTATTGGCCCAGACAGTCATGGTTTTCTCTCCTGCTACACCTCTCCAGTCAGGAGCAGCTATGTCTCATAATGCAGGAAGACAGGATGATGTTGCAGTCCAACATCCGGTCCTTGGTCCTCACTGTGTGGATATTGAGAGGCTAATGTTGTCTGAGCTCAACCTACCAGAGGGTGTAACTGACATCCATTTGGCCTTCTGGAGGGCCTCTATGAGAAAATGTTACTCTTGCAAGTGGAAGAGGTTTGCTGTCTAGTGTGAGGGCTTTTCATCTGTTCCACACAAAAACTGCTTGAATATCTTCAATACCTCTCCAAGTCTGGATTTAAGTCCGACTCCATTAGGGTCCACCTCAGTGCAATTGGAGCATATCATCGATTGAAGTGTGGAAGGCAAGTCCATCACAGTACAGCGTTTAGTTGTTCACTTTATGCGGGGCTTGCATCTCTTGAAGTCTCCCTGTAAGCCTTCTGTAGTGTCTTGGGACCTCAATGTGGTTCTTGTGCAGCTAATGAAAGCTCCCTTTGAGTTACTCAATTCCTGTCCTCTGAGGTGCTATTTCTGGTGGCATTCACTTCAGCACACAGAGTGAGTGAGCTTCAGGATCTAGTAGTTCATCCTCTTTACACCAAATTCCACCATAATAGAGTGGTTCCTTCCAAAAGTGGTATCAGATTTGCACCTTAATCAGTCAATTGTTCTTCCAACATTTTTCCCAAGACCTCATGTACATAAAGGGGAAGCATATGTTGAACTGCAAGCAAGTCTTAGCCTTCTACTTGGCGTGCACCCAAGCCCATAAAAAGTCCATCCAACCTTTTGTTTCTTTTGACCCCAGCAAGCTAGGGGCTGCCATTTCCAAACACTCTCTTTCAATTTGGCTAGCAGACTACATCTGTTTTCCTTACGTCCAGGCAGGCCTGAGTCTTGATAGTCATGAGTTCATAATGTCAGAGCTATGGCTGCATCAGTGGCCAACTAGCACTCAGTCTCCATGGAAGAGATCTGCAGGGCTGCGTCGTGGTCTTCAGTCCATACATTCACACCTCACTACTGCCTAGACAGGGATTAGTGACGCGACAGCCGCTTTGGCCAATCTGTCTTTAGGAATCTGTTTGGGAATTAGAATCCAACTCCATCTCCTCTAGACCTATTCTATTCTGTCCAGGCTACAAAAAAAAATTAAATAAATAAGGGGGGAAGAAAGGAACACTGCTATTGTATATAGTTGGCCATCCAGTCGGTTGCCATACTGAAATTGAGTTTTGCCTCTGCTGGGCTTCTCGGTGGTCTCTCAGTTTTCGGTAGCATGTAGCTTGGGAGTCCCATACATGAGGACTTATTCCTGGTGAGTAACTACCTTTTCTCCATGGACAAGAGGAATGAGTTCTCATAATCCTCCCACCTCTCTGAGGAGTTGTCTTCTGCTACAGTTATGTTATCAGACTGAATCAAGATTGTGCTGCAGTGGCAGGAGGGAAGGAGGCATGCAGTCATGGTGGAGCCTCCCAAAAGCTTCCAATAGAAGCTGGGGAGTGTGCCCATATGTAGTTCCATCTGGGGTGTACGCAATAGGGGGCGAGAGGTTGGTGTGCATGGTTCAGGAGAAAGACCTTTGTGTGATTATATCTGATGAACTCAAGGTGGCAAAACAATGCAACAAGACGGTGGCAAAAGTCAGGAGGATGTTGGGGTGCATACAAAGAAGGATTGCCAGCAGAAAGGAAGAGGTACTTATGCCACTGTACAGGTCGCTGGTGAGGCCTCACTTGGAATACTGTGTTCAGTTTTGGAGACCATATCTTGCAAAAGATGTAAAAAGACTTGAAACTGTTCAGAGGAAGGCGACCAAAATGATTTAGAGTCTGCATAAGAAACCCTATGAGAAGAGACTTGAAGACCTAAATATGTACTGTCGCGCCCACTGAGGGCTAGGTGGTTGCCTATAGGCAGTGGGTGTACCTCCTATTGTCCCTTGGTATTATGGGTTCCCAGAGCCAAGGCTTCTGGGGGTTGTAGTTGTGAAAAAATGAGTAGCCGAGGGTTGAAGGCAAGTACAGGAAAAATTTATTCTTTTCTTCTTTTGTCCTTTCAAACATACAGCAACAAAAGTAGGATATTTCTCCAAATAAAGAAAAAGGAACTTTCACAGTAACACCGGTAGCACTTTCTTCAGTCAGCTTATCATACCAGTAGTTTATCTTTTTCCACCGTTCAAGAATACAGCTTAAGGGTTCCTTGCTCAGTTCAGCCCAAATAACTGCTCTTCCAAACTGAGCACTATGCAAAGTACAACCCACTTTACTTCTGACTGTTTATATGTTTAGGTAAGGACTTCTTAAGCATTCAAATCAGCACTTCTGAACATTCTCTGCCAGCTTTAAAATGTTAGCACTTCATTCCAAATATTTCTAGCAGAACAGGCAAGTACAAAGCTTCTGGGTTTTCTCAGTTTTAAACCTTACAGCTTCTTCACCTTTGCTTTACACACAAAGAACAGTCCATTTGAGAGTCGGCAGAACTATTATCAGAATCATAGTTATCTGCATGCTCTCATACTCAGGGTCAGTTAGCATCTGGCTGGAATCAGCTTCTGGGATTTCAGGTTTTATTTCTTCTAGTAACTTTAAAATCTTCTCCCAATGAGACCTCTTTCTATGCTGAGGAATATTTGAAGGGCTGAGGGAATTCTTATCCTTCAATAAACTATTCAAGGTTTCAAATGGGCTCACCTTACTTCTAGTAACAGAGCTCTTTACAGACCTTCCTCGAGGTGAAACTCTTCCCCAGGTTCTGGCAGGACCACGCCCGTGCTCTGCTCAAAGACAGCACTTTCCTCAGGATAAACTCTCCTGTCTTCAGGGCCTGCTGTAATGCTCCTACAACATGGGCTTCCTTCAGAGCTGTAGTTTCCTGTGTGCTGGCTGCAACAAGAACCTTTCCTGAGGCTGTTTCTAGAACACCTCTCTCTCTCAGCTTTCTTGCAAGAACCTTTCCCTTCTCTTCCTGGTTCCTCGGGTATTCCTTCTCTTCCTGGTTCCTCGGTTGTCCCCTCTCTCCCAGGTTCCTAGGTTGCTCCTTCTCTTCCTGACTCCTCAGTTGCTCTTTCTCTCCCAGGTTCCTCCGTTGCTCTCCCTCTCCCTGATTCCTCAGGCTTAAATAACTGGGGCTGCCCTATGGCTTCAAACTCCGCCCCCGGTTGTTCCCCATTACCTACCCTGGTTGCCTTGGAGCTAGGGCGTGGTTTGCACTCAGCAACTCTATGTGTGTGTTTTTTTCCCTTGGCTGGAGTATCAAAGCCAAAACTCCCTGAACTATTCTTCTGCTTTGAGGTAAATGTCTGTTTTCTATCCATTTCCCCGGGCTCCACTACAGTCTCGCCACCACAGTACACTTTGGAGGAGAGGAGGGATAGGGGAGATATGATTCAGACCTTTAAATACTTAAAGTGGAACGATGAACAAACAAACCTCGTCCAAAGATGGGGAAGCTGCAAAACTAGAGGGCATAACATGAAGCTGCAAGGTGGAAAATTGAAAGGCAATGTCAGGAAATATTTTTTCACTGAAAGGTTGGTGGATGCTTGGAATGCTCTCCTGATGGAAGTGGTGGGGGCAAACACGGTGACGGAATTCAAAACAGCATGGGACAAGCACTGCGGATCCTTTTATAGCAACAGGATAAAACCAAAATAAACTGAACCATCTAACTTCTCAACAAATAGGGGTGTCCTACATGGAGTGGTGGGTCCACCCCTAAACAAAGACATGGGGAGGAGTGGCCTGCACGGAGCGACGGGTGCACCTCCTCTTGCCGTATATTTGTTGGGCAGACTGGATGGACCATGCTGGTCTTTATCTGTTGTCATTTACTATGTTACTATGTGTCACCTATATGTGAGGACTTATTCCTGCTGTCTATGGAGAACACCTGCTACAGGTGAGTAATTACCTTCTCCGGGGGCATAGTAGAGTTATCACCCATTGATAACTGGCAGTGGCAATATTCAGCCGCTGCCAAGTTATCACTAAATTAGACACCTTAAAGGGTGGCCTAACTTTCACTGCAGAAGCTAAGTGGGCAGTGGCTGAATATCACTGCTACCTGGTTAGCTTTCGTGCTGTCTGGCTGACCTGGATATGTAATGCTTCTGCCCAAGTATGCCCCCAGCATTGAATTCCTAGTCTTTGGTTCAGTGGCGACAGCTAGCTATTTTATAACAACTAGCCACTGCTGCGGAATATCAGGTCCATGAGTTATAGTCATATATAGTGAATATATACTGCCTAAACAAGTGGCATTTGTCTCTATTTCTTAATAGAGACAAGTGGGCCAGGTTTTCAGGATATGGCCAATGAATATGCAAATCTGTCTCATGCATATTCTTTACCAAACACTACAGATACACTCCCATACCTAATAACCCTCCAATAATAGTCTTTACCTTTACATTATGCAGTTACTCCGGCCCAAAAGCCCTAATTTTCTCCAATGACCTTATATAGAACGAGCCAGCCAACCTTACAAAAAATGTTACCACATTAAACTTGGGAAGAAAAGGCCTCAGGATGTTATTATATCCTTCTATGTGGCAAAACACAGCCATAGAAAAGATATAGAAATATACATCATTGGCCTAAAAAACTCCCCCTATAATCACATTTAATATAATTGAATATTAGAAAAGTACTCTCTCAATATTCAACATTCACCAATCTCTCTTTTAATTTTTTTTATACTTTTAGTATTTTATTATTATTAAAAGCAATCTGAAACAACCAACCTCTTTGCCATACAGCAATGGGGAGTGGGGGAGGGAAGGGGGTATACTGTAATGCTAATACTGTATAGCAATCACTGGACCTCAGATGGTGTAGATGTAGACCACTGAGCATACCATCACATAGGCAGACTCCTGCAAATAAAGTGAAGTAGTTAGAAAATCTTAAAACTGCTTCAGCAAGGTCCCGACCAGTTTAGTTATCTTTTCAACCGCCGATGGCCAAGGTAAAGAGATGTTTCTAAGAGAATACCAACAGCTGCAGATGTAGGTTCCAGTGAAAATATGACATACTAGTTGTCTGTTTGCTCTCATCTCCACACAAGAGAAAAAGAAAGCAGAGGCAATGCAGGATGAGGGGACAGGAGACCAGCATTTGGTAAAGCCAACAGAGCACATGTTGCATCATAAAAATGATTGCCCTGGAGGACCAGCCCATGCAGGTTGTTGAGAATTTGGGATTTTCATTGACTGACCTGACCCTTAGCCCCCAGTTACCACATGCCCTCCAGGACAGTGTTTAGTAGGTGGGTGATCCCCACCTGTATACTCAGTACCCTACACGGTTATAGGATCAGATGGCATCTAGACCAGTCAGCATATGCCTACTTGTTCCTGATGGCACACTAGTGACTGCTGGGTGAGGTTAAATATAATGGGAGTGGGCCAGAAGCAGAGTTGCTGTATAGCCTTTTGATGAATGATAGCCATACATAGGCCCATATCGTAGCAGAATAAAGGCAATGATAGAGGGCTAGCAGCTAGGCCAGGAAGAGGCAACCATGTTTCCTTGATATTTTGTAACAGATGTTGCTAAGAACATGGTTAAGGCAGTGAAGGAGAGGGCTTTTATAATATCTGATGGTTTACACTCTTAGAGGTATGTTTACTAAACTGCACTAACAGGTAGTGCAGGGTTTATCATGTACTAAGCATGCTGTGCTAAATGTTAGCACACAGCTCAGCGCTCAAAATTCTGTGCTAACAGGTTAGCGCTTTATTGGATGGAGCAGGGTGGGTTGGAGGCAAAATGTGTGCATTGACACCACATCATGGTTAGTGCCGACATCATAGGTGCATTAACTAATTGTTGCTGTTAGTATGGGTGTACTTAATTTCACCAGCAGGGAGATGGACACACATGCCTCCTGAAGTTGGTGTGGCCTCCGTGCTGGTTTCATGGCCCAATTGCACACTACCAGTGTGCATTTTAGTAAACATGCCCATTAGAGTAAGTGACTCTCTGGGCCTGGGAGTCAAGGGAAATGGTAGTCTTGTATGGAAGCAATCGAGAACATAAGAGAAGCCCTTAACCAGAGAGCCTCCGGTACTGTGGCACCCCATTCCCTATGCACCAATAATACTTACATTTTCCAAGGAAGCATCCAGTGACATTTTATTTATTTATTTATTTTCTGTTTAACTCACACCTCCTAGTGGTACATTGAGATATTCTGCTAGGAAGTCAGTCTGCCAAATAAGGGAAGCGCTCCCTTATTTGGGGTCTCTCCTAGATATAGGAAGCACTCCATTATTTGTCACTTTTACCCCTAGTGATGAATCCCAATGTATTTCTAGGAATCAGATTCTGCGATATTACAAAATGGTAGCAGGGGGAGCAGGATGCTGCTAGATATTTCCCTGGACTAGGTATTATTGGTCTATGAATGGTGAGGTGCTGCAGCTCTCTGAATGAGGACTGTCCTATGCCAGGTGCTGGGATAAGGATGTCCTGGGCTAGAGGTGTTCTGGACCAGATAGTGAGAGGGCTTGGAGCCTACTGGTTAATTAGGAAATGTTAGGGGGTGGTGGAGCTCAGGGGTTAGGGGCCCAGTACAGTATTAGAAAAGGTTAATGGTTGAGGGGTGGGACAGGGGCTGCTCTACCATTAGGCAAAGTGAGGCAGCCGCCTCAGGCAGCAAAGCTTTAGGAGTCGCAAAAATGCCCCCAAAACAGCGCAGCAATGGCCACCTCACTCTGCCTTTTCTTTAAAAAAATTAAGAAGACTGGCTGCTGCCTCTGCTGCTGCTTCTGATGGATTTGTAACAGCGGCGGCAACACTCCCACCCCTACTGCCGCTGCTGACTTAGACCAGATGAGAAGCAGCGGCGGCAGCAGGCTGAGAGTTCGTGCAAAAAACAAACAAACCCCAAATCAAAAGCACGGGTCTTCCTGACTTCAGCGCATATGGAAAGCCCTTCCGGTCATGCTCGCTTCTGACATAAGCTTACATCAGAAGGGGGGCGGGATAGGAAGGGCCTTCCACATGCACTAAAATCAGGAAGAGCCCGTGCTGTTGATTTGTGCAGAGTTGAATGAGAGAGAGGAGACAGTGGGCACAGAAGGATGGCAGAATGGGGAGAGGCAGGAGACAGATGCTGGATACCGCAGGGGAGGTGGAGAGCATGGTCCCGCTCTCGAACAGGCCCCGCACCTGGCCAGAGAACACGGGCAGGAACTGACTGGAAATGGCTGATGGGGGGGGGGGGGGGTCTTGGGCTGGAAATGGGCTGATGAGGGGGGTGTCGGATAGGACTGCAAATGGACGGGAAATGGGCTGATGGGGGGCTAGGATCGGAATGAAAATGGGCTGATAGAAGGGCTAGGATAGGACTGCAAATGGACTGGAAATGGGCTGATTGGGGGGGCTTAGACTGGAAATGGGCTAATGGGGGGGCTAGGATAATACTGGAAATGGACTAATTGGGGGGGCTTAGACTGGAAATGGATTGATGGGGGGCTAGGATAGGACTGAAAATGGGCTGATGGGCAAGGGATGTAAGAATAGGACTAGAAGGGAGCTGATGCTGTGTGGGCTGGTACTAGAAGGGAGCTGATGGGGGAGGACTAGAAGGGGCTGGGGCTGGTGGGGGAGGGGGGTGAGGATGGAGAGACCTGTGCTATGTAACATAACAACCCTCACTCCCCTACAAGAAGAGTGATGGGCTGGCTTAGCATAGAAGGAAATCCATTTTTGTTTCTAGTTCTCAAATTTTGCACTGTGTATGAAGTGGTTTCTTGAGGTTTCAGTTCAGTTTTTGTCTGCACATCGTGTGATTATGTTCTATGTGTAACTGAAGTGAGGTATTTTGCAAGTGCAGGCTTGGAGAACCTCCAGCTCTGCACTCTATTTGCCCCCAGCAGCCCATGGGCTTTCTCGCTGCTGCACTAATAGCCTTGTTTTCTCCAGGATTATACAGTTTTCTTTTCTGATCATTCTTTTGCAGGAGGTCTTTGTTTTTGGAAATGTGCATCTGATATTTTTTGGATTTTATACAGTACAGAAGGAAGTGCATTATATTTACTCTTTCTTTGGGATACTGTCTGGTTCCACGGGGTTTAGCGTTTCTCTACGTATTTCTATTTTTCAATTGTGATCCCTTGTTCTATGTTTGGTGATGATCTATGTATTGCATATGTGACCGAGCTGCGGTATTCTGTTCATGTAACTTCTCTGTTAACAGTCTCACTTGTTCTCTTTTCCCAGTATGAGACGTGTTGGTATTCTCTGAGATGTATTAGTTTAAGATTTGCAGTGTTGCCTTTTGATAGGTAGGGTTTGGTGCTGTGTGAGTCCTGGTAGTGCTGTTATGATAAGGAAGGTTTGCTAGAAGCATGTGCCCCTCCATTTTGGCTGAGGGAGGGAGGCACCAGCTCATCTTTCACCTCAAGCAGCAGATTGTTTTGAACTGCCCTTGGGGTGGAGGTTAGGGGGCTTGGGGAGTTCCTGGGTCTATTGGGCCACCAGACTTTTTAATGTTTTTTGTTTATTTAGCTCCCTTCTTGTCAGTGCATAAATCAATCCTAAATCAAACACTAGCAGGAAGGGAGGCAAAGATGCCTGATGCAGAATATTTTGGCAGATTATTGTGAGTCACTGTGCAGTGAAGTTCAGTGCTCCATTCTAATGCATGACTTATTACATCGTCCCAACAGTCTGAGCAAGAGAAATGAGAGGTTGCCACACTAATTTTCCTGAGCAGTGTTCCTTAGATTTGCATATTAATAACAAATTCCCATTGAGTTGAGTCTAGGGAGGGTCAATATGTAGGGTAAAATCCTAGCATATGCATTGTATATTAATGTTCTCTAGGTATAGTATGCAGAAGAAAGTAGTTCAAGATGAAGCGTATTTACAAAACCGCATGTGCTTAATTAAACAATATCTTCCTTGGCACTTTCCTGATTCATGTAGGGCTTTCTGAAGAATCACCTGTCTTTCACGTTCAGCATTCTTATTGCCAGAGTTCACTTGAAGAAAATGATAAATTCATAACTGCTAAAACTGTGTTTTACTGTCCTGGGAACGTGTACAGAACATGCATTACTAGTATGATTTATAATAAAGAATCAAGGCAGTTCATAATATATAATGAATGCATCAACATTACTTTAATAAATCATATGGTGTATTAAATCATAGCTAATGGTACATCTTGCAGTTATTTACAATCAACATTTAGGTGCTATCATGTTTCTAATAGACTGAAATGTTCTCAAACAGTTGTCAGAGTACAAATGAGTCTGGATAGGAAAGTATTTTCGGCATTAAACTACAAATCTGGTTATGTGCTCTGAAGGTAAAGTCACATGCTAAGATGTTTTAGATTTGGTGACTGAAAGTCAAACAGCTAATGGATTAGTTAATTAAAATTATGCTTTGCCTGAAATACAGAAAGGAGGCTTTTCGTACTAGAGCTTTATTTGAATTTACGGTTGCATAGTTGCAGTTTGCAGAGGACCTCTGCTAGGATTCACTGCTTAAATTAAGAAGAGATGGAGCAAAGTTAACGTTCTAGTTTCTCCCCAATATATAATTTAAAGTCTGATTTTCAAAATTAGTGTTAGTACATCTTTCAATGCACATTTTAAATGCATGCTATTTATTTTTTTATTAGGATTTTACAATTACAGACTCATAGAATAATAAGAACATAAGAAGATAAGATATGCCATACTGGGTCAGACCAAGGTCCATCAAGCCCAGTATTCTGTTTCCAACAGTGGCCAATCTAGGTCATACGTACCTAGCAGTTTCCCCAAAAGACACAGGTTCCACAATGCTTGTATTGGGTCAAGCATTGATATCTTGGGTCCCTTCTTAATAATGGTTTATGGACCATTCCTCCAGGAACTTGTCCAAACCTTTTTTAAACCCAGCTACACTAACAGCCTTTACTACATCCCCCAGTAACAAATTCCAGAGTTCGATTACACGTTGAGTGAAGAAATATTTTCTTTTGTTGTTGTTGTTGTTAAGTGCCGTCGAGTCGGAGTCGACTCATGGCGACCCTCTGGATAGCTATCCTAAATTGTGTTCGGTCTTCAGTCAGGCGGCTCATTGTTGACAGACTGGTACCCGTAGCTGCTGTTATTGTAGCAATCCAGCTCATTGCTGGCCTTCCTCTTTTGCGTTGACCTTCTATCTTGCCAAACATGATGTCTTTCTCTAATGATCTCTCTCTTCGCATGATGTGTCCGAAGTATGAAAGTCGAAGTCTTGTCATCTGAGCTTCTAAAGAAAGCTTAGGTTTGATCTCTTCTAGTACCGACTGGTTTGTTCTTCGGGCAGTCCATGGTATACACAGTATTCGCCGCCAGCACCATAATTCAAAGGCATCAATTTTCTTCCTGTCTGTCTTTTTCACTGTCCAGCTTTCACATCCATATGATGTTATTGAAAATACCATGGCTTGAACAAGTCGAATCATTGTATGGAGAGAGACATCTCTGCTCTTGAGAATCTTATCTAGATCTTTCATAGCCATTCTGCCAAGAGCAATGCGTCGTCTGATTTCTTGACTGCTTGTTGCTTCTTTATTGATAGTTGATCCAAGTAGGTTAAAGTTGTTCACGATTTCAATTTCTTCTCCTTCAACGATGAACCTGTTGATTATGCCAGTTGTCATGATCTTTGTCTTCTTTACATTAAGGTGCAGGCCCATTTTGAGACTATGGTCTTTGATTGTGAGAAGCAAATGTTTCAGATCATCTTCACTTTCAGCCAGTAATGTGGTATCATCAGCATAGCGAAGGTTGTTGATGAGTCTTCCACCAATCTTCACACCTCTGTTGTCTTCATACAGTCCTGCTTCTCTGATGATTTGTTCTGCATATAAATTAAACAGGTAGGGGGAAAGTATGCAGCCTTGTCTTACACCTTTGCTTATTTTAAACCATTCTGTTTCTCCTTGTTCCGTTCGAACTGTTGCTTCTTGATCAATGTACAGATTACGCAAGAGAACGATCAGGTGTTCTGGTATACCCATGCTTCTTAATGTGGCCCAGAGTTTCTCATGGTTTACACAGTCAAAAGCCTTGCTATAGTCGATAAAGCACAAATAGATATCCTTTTGGTATTCTTTAGTCTTTTCAAGGATCCATCTCACATCCGCAATGATGTCTCTCGTTCCTCGCCCTTTCCTGAACCCTGCTTGCACTTCAGGTAGTCCTTGTTCTAGGTATGGCTGTAGTCTCTTTTGAATAATCTTCAGTAGAATCTTGCTGGCATGTGGGATCAGAGCGATTGTGCGATAATTTCCACAGTCAGTTGGATCACCTTTCTTTAGTATTGGTATAAACACAGATCTTTTCCAGTCAGTTGGCCATGATGTTGTCTTCCATATTTCTTGGCAGAGCCTTGTAAGTACGGTAACAGCTGCATCAGATTGCTGCAATACTTCTATGGGAATGCTATCAATGCCTGGTGCTTTGTTCTTTGATAAGGCTTTCAATGCTGCTTCAACTTCTTCTTTCATCACCAATGGTTCCTGATCATAAGGTATAGGTTGAAACGGCTGTTGGTCCACTTGATCTTTATCATATAAAAACTCTGTATATTCCTTCCACCTTTTCTTGATCTTCTCAGCATCATTCAACATAGAACCTTGAGCATCTTGTAACATTCCAATTCGAGGCTGGAACTTTTTCTTTAACTCTCGCAGCTCTAGGAAAGCCGATCTTGTTCTTCCTCTAATAGTTTCTGCGTCTATTTCCTTGCAAGTGTCATTGTAGTACTTTTCCTTGTCCTGTCTTGCTGCACGTTGGAAATCTCTGTTGAGTTCTGCGATTGTCTTTCTGTCTCCTTTGGCTTTAGCTTCTCTGCGTTTCTGGGCAATTTTCAGAGTTTCTTCCGTCATCCATTTTGGCCGTTTTTGCTTTTTCACCTTCTGTAGAGACTTCTCACTTTCTTCCAGCACAACCTTCTTGATGTCATTCCATAACTCTTCCGGAGCTCTGTCATTTGTATCTAAGGCAGCAAATCGATTTTGCAGGCAGTCTTTAAATTCCAGTGGTATATTCTCAAGGTCATATTTTGGTGCATTCATGAGTGGTTTGCTCTTTTTCAACTTTAGCTTGAGTTTGCATACTAGTAGTTGATGATCTGTACCACAGTCAGCTCCAGGTTTTGTCTTTGTTGATGTTACAGAGCTTTTCCATCGTTGACTTCCACAGATGTAGTCAATTTGATTTTTATACAATTTTCTTTTATTAGTCTTAAATAGTTTACCCTGTAGCTTCATTGCATGTCCCCTAGTCTTTCTATATTCTGATAACGTAAACAATCGATCTATGTTTACCCGTTCCACTCCGTTCATTAATTTATAGACTTCTATCATATCTCCCCTCAGCCGTCTCTTTTCCAGGTTAAAGAGCCTTAACCTTTTTATCCTTTCTTCAAAGGAGTATCCTTCCATCCCCTTTACCATTTTCGTGGCTCTTCTCTGAACCTTTTCTAATAACGCTATATCCTTTTTAAGATGCGGCGACCAGAATTGCACACAATATTCAAGGTGCGGTCTCACCATGGAACGATATAGAGGCATTATAATATCTTTTGTTTTATTTTCCATTCCTTTCCTTATGATACCTAGCATTCTATTTGCTCTCTTGGCTGCCGCTGCACACTGGGCGAAGGGTTTTAACATGTTATCCACAATGATGCCTAAATCTTTTTCGTGGGTGGTGGTTCATAATGTGGAACCTTGTATCGTGTAACCATAGTTTGGGTTGTTCTTCCCTAGGTGCATAACTTTGTACTTGTCCACATTAAATTTCATCTGCCATTTTGATGCCCAGTCTTCCAATTTATCAAGATCCTCTTGCAATTTTCCACAATCCTCTTGGGTTTTAACAACTTTAAATAGTTTTGTGCCATCTGCAAATTTGATGACCTCACTCATTATTCCCTTTTCCAGGTCATTTATGAATATGTCAAAAAGCAGCGGACCCAGCACAGATCCCTGGGGTACACCACTATTCACCTTTCTCCATTGGGAAAATTGGCCATTTAGCCCTACCCTCTGCTTTCTATCTTTTAACCAGTTCCTGATCCACACTAGTAACTGCCTCCTATCCCATGACTCTTTAATTTTGCCAAAAGTCTCTGATGAGGGACCTTGTCAAAGGCTTTCTGAAAGTCCAGATACACTATATCAACCGACTCACCTTTGTCCACCTATTTATTCACACCTTCAAAAAAACATAACAGATTAGTAAGACAAGATCTTCCTTGTCTAAAGCCATGTTGGCTGTCTCCCATTAGGCCATGACTATCTACATGCTGAGTAATTTTGTTCTTTATGATGGTTTCTACCATTTTTCCCGGTACTGACGTCAGGTTCGCCGGTCTGTAGTTTTCCCGGATCACCACAGGAAAAGGCAAATACACTGTCTCACATAACAAAGAGGAAACAATCAGATCAAACAAACAATAATACGAGTTTCACCAACAGTCCACATCATGCTGGTTAGGGGAACCGTCATCAAGGAATTACATTAAATCAAGAAATATAAGTCAATTTAGCTACCAATTAATGCAAAAACAAAAGTTCCCATTGATTCCAATCCCATAGGCTGATGGTGTAATAGAAAAAAAGAAATAAAAATTATTACAAAGAGATTTTACTTGGAAGAAAAGATTGTAAATAAGCTGGGTCAGTGAAATGATACTGATTCACTTGGTAAGAGACAAGGCATCTGCAAGAGAATCTCAAAAATCCCCTACAGCTATCATCTGAGGCTTTGGTTATAGAAAATGTGCTTTTGTGGCCTTAGCTATGCCTAGGAATGGTATCACTCTGGCCAGAAAAGGAAACATCCTTAACACTAGAAGCCCCAAAAGGAATTTTACCTATAAACTCCAAAGTGCGTCAATTGATGCATTATCACGATGACTGCGTTTAGCATGAAATGCAGATGTGAATTAATGTGAAGTTACTTATTTGTTAAATACGTGCAGTATGTGACATCATTACATGAGGTCATCATGTGTTTATTGTTTGTAATGTCAGAGTAAAACTGTAAACAGTGATTGAGATGCGCCACCTAGTGGGAACATGAATTTATATCTAGAAGCCCCAAAGTACGTCAATTGATGTACTTTGGGGCTTCTAGGTATAAATTCATTTTCCCGTTAGGTGGTGCATCTGTCATTAATTTTTGATGCACATATTTGAACACTTGACCTTGCTAACAAAGTCATGGATCATGACTGACATGGTTCTAGCAGTGGCGCTGGTATACAACTTCGAAGATGCATTTGTGTCAATTGACGCACTTTGGGGCTTCTATTGTTAAAAAGCATACTATTTAATGTTGTTAGGCACTTTTTGCTAATGTGATAACGCCTATTATGGAGATTCCAAATGTCTGTCAGTTCACATAGGTTTGTGTGTGCTTGTGCAGATAAACCTATGCTAAGGGCAGGCAGAAGGAGGGGCTGAAACTGAACAGGATAGTGGGGAAGTCAAGCCCAGCTACCTGAAGATCAGTGACTGTCACCCAGAAACTGATTCCCAGGGCAGAAAGAGAATCGAGCCACAGCCTGTGCTGGGGATGAGGCCTGATCGCTTCCAGGGACCCAACCCCACCCCCTACTCCTCTCCATTGTATATAATACATTGTATATAGCTCAAACTGTATATAGTACAGCTCATAATCAAGATACACATATATTACACATACACAAATGCTGCTATACTCCCACTGCATGCCTACACCTCAGCACTATGCAACTTGATTCTTTGAAGTGGAAACCGCTTTGATTTTAGGATAAAGTGGGATATAAATCTTTTTAAATAAATAAATAAAATAAACTCCCGTGCCACCTAGGCAAGGTTTTAGATAGCACTGTGGAGGAATCTGCTATCTTGATACATGTTGGTACCAATGACATAGGAAAATGTGGTAGGGAGCTTCTGGAGCCCAAGTTTAGGCTTTTAGGTAGGAAATTGAACTTCCAGGGTAGCATTCTTAGAAATGCTTCCCGTTCCACATGCAGGACCCAAAAGGCAGGCAGAGCTCCGGAGTCTTAATGCGTGGATGAGACGATGGTGCATGGAAGAAGGTTTTGGATTTGTTAGAAACTGGGTAACATTCAGGGGAAAGGAGGGGCTTTTCCGAAGGGATGGGCTCCACCTTAACCGGGATGGAATCAGGCTGCTGGCATTAACCTTTAAAAAGGAAATAGAGCAACTTTTAAACTAGATAATAGAGGAAAGCCGACAGTCGCCCAAGAGCGCATGGTTGGGAATGATGTATCTTTGAAGGATATTAGCAAAAGATTGAAGTTTATTTATTTATTTATTTAACTTCTCTTATATACCGCGCTATTACATATCAGTGCGGTGTGCATTGAACAGAACAATATACTGTGCGGATGGGCCGCATAGAGTTTACATTGAACAGGGATTAAAACTTGGATTTAAGTGGGGTAACATTTCTACAGTTTATTTACAACGTTGTTCATGTTTTAGGGCATATCGACAGAGTTAGGGCATATCGACAGAGAGGATCCAATAAAGACAAAAGTAACCCAATTGCCCTTAAGTACAGAGCAGACAGAGCTTAAAGATTCCAAATTACCCCTGCCTACCAATAACCAGATTAATATGAATAAAATACAACCTCTACATGCTTGTATGTAAATGCTAAAAGTCTAAAAAATAAGATGAGAGAGTTAGAATATATAGCATGAAATGAGAAGTTAAATATGATTGGTATCTCAGAGACCTGATGGAAGGAGGACAACCAGTGGGACACTGTGATACCTGGGTACAAATTATATCTCAATGATAGAGTAGATTAAATTGGTGGAGGAGTTGCGCTCTATGTTAGAAAGGGCATTGAGTCACACAGGATTAAAGTTTTGCAGGAAACAAAATAATCTGTAGAAGCTTTATGGATTAAAATTCCATGTAAAAATGAGAAGACGATGGCAGTGGGAGTATACTACCGACCACCTGGTCATAATGAACAAATGGATGATGAAATGCTCAAAGAAATCAGGGAAGCTAACAAACGTTACAGCACAGTAATAATAATGGATGATTTCAATTACCCCGGTATTGACTGGGTCAGTGTCACAGCAGGACATGCTAGGGATATAAAGTTTCTAGATGAAATAAATGACTGCTTCTTGGAGCAACTGGTTCATGAACCAACAAGAGGGGAAGCCATTTTGGACCTAGTCCTTAGTAGAACAAAAGATCTGGTGCAAGAGATAAGGGTGTTGGTGCCACTTGGCAATAGTGATCATAGCATGATCACGTTTGATCTAATAAATGGAGGAAGGATGGCAAGGAAATCCATAGTACTACCTTTTAACTTTCAAAAGGGACACTATGGGGTATGTTTACTAAACTGCGTTAACATAGCAGCGGCAACATTAAAGCGCGTTAGTTAACGCGCATTAAGGGCACCTAACGTGCGTTAAGGACACCTAACGCGCGTTAACGTCACTGTCCGTGGTAAGTCCCTCAGGGGGCGGAGAGAAGGGGTCAATGGGGGGGAGTGGGTGGGGAGAAGCTCCTGCAACACTAACGCGGGGTTCTGAAGGGCTGAACATTACCGGGACTGAAAACCTGTCATTAGCCGCAGATATGCAGGAGGGTGAAACCATTTCAGCGTCAGCAATGTACAACATAGGCAGGGAGCCCAAGAAGAGTGATAGTAGTGATCCATATGCAGCAACAGCATAGTGCCCAAGTATGAAAGGCCACTATTTTGATAGTGCAAATGGGGCATAGGGGACTGCAGGCGGGACATGTAGTGGGGGCAGCTGGGGCACAGGGTGGACTAGGCTATCGCCTAGGTGGCACATAGGAACATGGAAACTGGAAATCTGCAAGACAGCAGCTGACCAAGGCCAAACACAACCCACCTACATCTACCTGGTGCACCCTAGCCAATAGTTGTTAGGGCACTGACCTGACATCCCCCCAGCCATCCCTCCCCCATGTGGAAGGGACATAATATTGGTAGGCGGTGATGGGGGGGATGTGGGAATGTCCATGTATGCTTCCCCACCCCCAGATCCCGCTCCCTAGGCGACTGCCTACCTGCACAGTGGATGGCCTGGGACTTCGCACTACCAGCACTGACAGCATATGGCCAGGCAGCATGGCAGGGGGGCATGTGCTGGTGCTGGAGGGGGCAGTGGCACCTGTCTGCAGTGCACCCAGGCCATGCCCTGTACCAGTACATGGTGTGCAGTGCAAGAGAAAAGGTCTGGCCGAGGAGAAGTAAAGGTAGCCCCAGGGACTGTTGTGCTTCTGTGGCAACAGTGTGGTGCAGTGCACACAGCCAGTGTGTCTTGGGGCAGAGGGTCACAGGTTCAGGTGCCAGCTGTGGATCCTGCAGAGCATGTCCTTATATTTTACCCTACAATGCAGATACAACATCAACATGTGCAATCCCCAAAGCAGCGGCCAAAAGGGGTACAAACACCCACTCACACAGGCTCCACTATCCAAAGCTCCATGCAGAGTCAGGCTGTTGGCCCCAGCACGGAGCCGCAGTCACCACCGGAGCACTACTACTACCTCCTGCACAGTCTGGCAATGTCGGCACTGTGATCAGGGCCAGTGTGGCGGGCAGGGTTGCCAACCACCCCTATCTTTGCACAATGCTGCAATAGGTATGTATGTGTGTATGTCTATCCATTGTTTCATGGCTGCCTACACCTCACTGGGCCAACAATGTCCCACTATTACCAGCATTAGCCTGAAAATGTGCATAATGAGAAGCAAGGTATTGTGGGTATGGCCCGGGCAGGGCAGACTGGGCAGGATGCATCTGCGGAGGGTGTAGGGCAATGGCTGGGGCATTGTAGTGCCCAACCACCACCTGCATGGACAAGGTGGCCACAGCACATCTTGCTGTTAGGGCATTCTCGCACTGACCAAACAATGACCATGGTGCGGCTATGTTCCCACATAGTATCTGTCTCAGGTGATATATGTGTGCCCCCCTGTTCTGGGGGCCAGTCACTGGGGCACCTGCCGGGTGCCTAAGACATACAACCCAGGTCTGGGTGCGCATAGTTCCACTGCGAACATGCAGGATAGACTGGCTAGCAGAGTGTCCGCAGTTAGGTGGTGCATGGCTGGGACACCTGGCGTGGTGCAGCAGGTACAGTCTGACTGTGCCTGTTGCTGGTGAATGTCAGACCATGGTTGGGGGCTGGGGTACAGCTGTAGTCCTAGAACTGGTGGGAGCACAGGGGACAGGCAATGGACAGGTAGTCTACTGTATTGTAGCGATGCCTGTTGCATCTTACACGCGTTATGGTGAAGTGCATTGCAGCATGCACAATAGCACATGTGACGTCTGTTTGGGACATGTGTTGTTATGCGCCATAATCTGCCACATATGCTAAGGTGCCTAGACATATCTCATAAGGCACGTAGAAAGCTCTGTAACGTCACGCACATTATTGTGTGCGCTGCACATCAGATGCCCTGCTACGCGCGTTCTCCGCAACGCGCTTAGGATGCAGTACACATAGGACGCACTACTGCATGATAATCTAGCAGACACAATGGCCACATGCTGGAACATATTTGCATTGTGCTTGTTGTGGTTGTTTGGGATAGTGGTTGCAGATGTGCATGGAGTCAACATAGGTTGTGTGTTTGATTCCCACAAGTTCCTTTCCATTCTTTTCTTGTGTTCTGCTAACCTTACCATAGAATGGCCCAGGCTTCATCACCTCTCCACACACCCTTCCCTCTCTTCACTGTACACTGCGGTGTCCCCTCCATGCAGCCTATCGGTCACATGCTAGCTGCTACATATGCTCCCTTTCTTTGGTTTGTCTGGGTAGGCAGGTGACTCAGTGGTTTGGTATTGGTGTCAGTGAGCTGTGTTGGTGTCAGTATACCGGTATTGGTATTGGTGTCAGTGTACCAGTTCAATTCCCTCTTACTCCTTTTAGTATTCCCTGCCCATTTTGCCCATATACACACACCATCCACACAGCTGGCCCTTCAGACCGATCCCTGGCACTCTTTCCGTTACCGTTGTTTACTCCTCTGCATGCTGGGTTCACTGCACACCATTTCATGGTGTGTGTGCATGTGTTACCTGTGGCTCACGTCCCCATTACAGACTCCAATATCAGCTGCCTGTGGTCTATGGCCTTACACCTACAGCTCTGTTTATCATGTGGCACCATGTCTGCACCTCTCCCTGTGCATCTTCTATTGTCAGCGCGCCTTAGATTGCAACCCATTCGGATGCGCTGCTTCTTCCCATTGGCTGTGATGTTCATGAACGGTGGGTCCATGGCACACTGTACTGTACATTAAGCGCCTTGTAATGCGCGTTACCTGACACGGCTTGCTTTAACGATGCACCGCCCACCCATTTATATGGGCATCCGTAACATTACCAGGGAACTTAACACGGGTAACATTACCGGGGTTTAGTAAACATACCCCTATGAAACAATAAGTAAGATGAGGAAAATAGTTAAGAAAAAACTAAAAGGAGCAACTGCAAATGTTAAAGATTTACATCAAGCATGGGTGTTGTTTAAAAATACTATCTTGGAAGCCAAAACCAGTTTGTGGAAGGAAGTCCAAAAAACTGCCAGCACGGTTTAAAGGTGAGGTCAGAGAAGCTGTTGTAACCGAAAATGTATCTTTCAGGAAATGGAAAAATGGAGCCAAATAATGAAAATTGAAAACATAAGCACTGGCAAGTTAGATACAAGGCATTGATAAGGCAGGCAAAGAGAGAATTTGAAAAAAAACTTATGGAAGCAAAAACCCATGATAAAAAACTTTTTCAAGTACATTCATAGCAAAAAGCCTGTGAGAGAGTCAGTTGGACCATTAGATGATAGAGGGGTAAAAGGGGCACTAAGAGAGGACAAGGCCATAGTGGAGATACTGAATGAATTGTTTACTTCAGTCTTTACTGAAGATGTAGGGAAGTTACCCATGACTGAAATGCTATTTAAAGGTGATAAATCAGAAGAAATATTGAGACACCAGCAAGATGTATTGTAACTATTTGATAAACTGAAGTGTAATAAATCACCTGGACCAAATGGTATACATCCAGAGGTGTTGAAAGAACTGAAATATGAGATTACATACCTATTATTAGTAATCTGTGAACCATCACTGAAATTGTCTGTAGTACCTGAAGAGTGGAGAATGGCCAATATAATACCAATATTTTAAAAGGGTTCCAGGGGTGATCCGGGAAACTACAGACCGGTGAGCCTGACATCAGTACCAGGCAAAATGGTAGAAACCATTATAAAGAACAAAATAATTGAACATGTAGATAGTCATAGTTTATTAGGAGAAAGCCAACATGGCTTTAGCCAAGAAAGGTCTTGTCTTACTAATCTATTTTATTTTTTTGAAGGTGTCAATAAATTAATAGACAAAGGTGAGCTAGTTGATATAGTGTATCTGGATTTTCCGAAAGTCTTTGTCAAGGTTCCTCATGAGAGACTCTTAGCGAAATTAAAAAGTAATGGGATAGGAAGCAGTGTACTATTGTGGATCAGGAACTTGGTAAAAGATAGAAAGCAGAGAGTAGGACTAAATGGCCAATTTTCCCACTGGAGAAACCGCAGGGATCTGTGCTGGTCCCACTGCTTTTTGACATTCGTAAATGACCAAATGACCTGGAAATGGGAATAACGAGTGAGGTAATCAAATTTGCATGTTATTCAAAATTGTTAAGAGGATTGTGAAAAATTGCAAGAGGACCTCGATAAAATTGAAGACTGGATGTTGAAATGGCAGATGAAATTAAATGTGGACAAATGCAAAGTTATGCACCTAGGAAAGAACAACCCAAATTATGGTTGCACGATGCAAAGTTCCAAATTAGGAACCATCATCCAGGGAAACATTTTAGTCGTCAACATGGATAACATATTGAAACCATCCACCCAGTGTGCAGCGGCGGCCAAGAAGGCAAAAAGAATGCTAGAAATCATAAGGAAAGGAATTGAGAAGAAAACAAAGGATATTTTAATACCTCTGTATCATTCCATGGTGCGACTGCACCTTGAATAGTGTGTGCAATTCTGGTTGCTCTGTCTTAAAAAGGATATAGCAGGTTTAGAAAAGGTACAGAGAAGAGTCACCAAAATGGTAAAGGGGATGGAAGGATAACCCTATGAGGAGAGGCTTAAAAGGTTGGGGCTCGTCAACCTTGAAAAGAGATGGCTGAGGGAAGACATGATAGAGGTTTATAAATTAATGAATGGAGTGGAATAGGTAAATGTAGATCGATTGTTTACGCCATCAAAAAGTAGAAAGACCAGGGGACATGCAATGAAGCTACAGTGAAACCCGTTTAAGACTAATAAGAGAAAACATTTTTTCACTGAACGTGTAATCAAACTCTGGAATTTGTTACCAGAGGACGTACTAAAAGCTGTTAGTGTAGCTGGGGTTAAAAAAGGTTTGGACAAGTTCCTGGAGCAAAGGTCCATTAATCATTATTAAAGAGGACCCGGGAAATCCACTGCTTGCCCCAAAACAAGCATTTTGGAATGTGTGTTTTTTTGGGAAACTGCCAAGTATTTGTTACCTGGATTGACCACTGTTGGAAACAGGATACTGGACTTGACCTTGGTCTGACCCAGTATGGTATTTCTTATGTTCTGAACTCTCGGCGGCAGAAGGAGGGAGGAACTGCAGCCTTTGCTGAGGATGAGGCCTGCCTGCCACCAGGGACCTGATTCCTGGCAGAAGGAAAGAAACGATAGACATCAGGAATTAAAAGCAGAGGGAAGGAGAGATGCAGTATAGGAAGGAGTAATGGAAAGAGGATAGTGCAAGGAGAGAAGGGAGGGGACTATGGAAGGGTGATCCCAGAAGAGGAAGAGTGGAAAGGGGAGCAGGGATGGGAGGGTGAGTTGTAGGAATGAGCGTGCAAGGGGGAGGGGAGGAAGGAAGGATGAACAGTGTGTGCAAAGTGTGACTGCAAGGGGGACATTAGGGATGGAGGGAAGCACCACAGCTACATGTGCACACACATGCATGCACAAAGAAACACACATGCTCATACACACATGTGCATGCTCCCACAGGCACCACATGCATACACACATAGACACATGCATGCACGCACACATCCCCGCCTTAGCACTCACACATATGGACACACACTGACATGCACATACACAGACAAGTGCATGCACACACACATTTACACAGAATCCCCCTCCCCCAATATGCCAGACACAAACAGAGCCCCAAAGACAGACAGAAAGACAGCCCCCATACATATACAGTTGCCTGAGATAGACAGACTCCCTCACACACATTTGTCTGAAATAGAAAAACAGACAAATGCAGTCACCCACACACAATCACTCGAGACAGACACAGATATACATGCACACACTCCCATACACAGTTACCTGAGATAAACAGACAGACATCCCTACACACACACACACACATATACACTAAGCCCCTCGACATACACTGCCAACATTCATACCTCCTGGCACAGTCATGATACACACCCCCCTCGCCAATGCTCATACCCCTTGACATACACAGTCATGATGTATACACACACATGTGCATACTGTCAACATTCATACCTTCTGGCACACACACAGACATACACACACAGCACCAACATTCATATCCCCTGACACATACACATACTGCCAACACTCATATTCTGTGACACACATACACACACACAGCACCAACACCTCCCCTTGCCAACACTCGTACCTCCAACAAACAGTCATGATACACACACAATTTTTGACATCCCAACCTCCACAGACAAACAGCAAAACTCTCCTCATAGCACTCGCCCAGACAACCACTGATATATCCCTTGCAACCCTTTTGACATGTCTGAGTCTGTAAATGGAGGAAAGGGGAAATACACCATTATTTAATGCTGATTTTAGGGGCAATTTTCAGTTTGTATTGGGACAAAGACCATTTGTACTTTTTATCTCTGAGCTTTGTACCAATTTAAAAAGTGAAAGTTTGTGTATGTATTTTTGCTTTGAAACTTGCCAAGGGTACACCTGCATCTGCTTATCCTGTGGGTAGATTTTTTCTGGAAATGTACAAATTAAGATTTGATCCCAAAATCTGAAACTGCAGCTATATGACTGTGTGCAACAAAATTTGCAAAATTTGTCTTCTTATGTCCACGTGAGTGTAGTAAGGGGGGGGGGGGGTAACATGGTCTTATCTGCTTGCATTGTAAAAAAAACTTAATTACAGTATTTTGAATGATCTGTAGCCTTTATAGCTGATACCTGGCTGCTAATAAATAGTTGCAATAGTCTAATAATTGATTACTAAGGCAAGGCATACGGTCTTTAAAGTGTTGGTATCTAAGTATGGTTGTAGGGATTTAATGCTCCTTAAAGAATAGAAGCAGTTCTGAACTGTCTAGATGCAAGGGGTAAAGGTCAAGTTGTTGGGATTAAGGTCATTGCTTGACTGGTGGCCAGAACCAATAATATTAATACCAAATACGAGTTTGCATTTGTTAGTGCATATTTGGTTCATTAAGGTACCTTAAAAATTTAGGGCCATGCTAACTAAAGATTAGTGTGCACTATCTGCCACTGTGCCTACAGGAATAAGATGGGGTCTGCAGCAGATAGTGCATGCTAACATGGCCCTTAGTGTGCACTAAATTGATTTAACATGTGCTAATCAACTTAGTATGCCCCAGTTCATCGGATAATGCATGTTAAATCAATTTAGCATGCAGTAAAAATTCCCTATTGAAGCAAATGTGTGAAACCAACCAGAATAATTGAAATTTGGGAAAAATGTGATAAAATTGAAAACTAACCACATTTTATTTGCCTGTGCATATCCTTAAAGCCAAATATCATTGTGCTCATATCAATCAAATGTTTTGCTTCAAATACATAAAACCATTATCTTTTATATGCACAAAAAATCAGTGAATAAATCTTAAACTGTGCTCATTGAGTAACTGGAAGCCAACATGGATGTCTCAGTAATGAAATTGACAACGTGAATTTAGAGCAGCTAAAATGCCTATCTTGCTATGGCACTCTAAAATACAGTCAAACCTCGGTTTTCATATGCCCCGGTTTTCATACGCTTCGGTTTTCAACGTCTTTTCTGACTGAGATTTTGTCCCGGTTTTCATGCATTGCTTCGGTTTTCAACGTCTTTTGACTGAGATTTTGTCCCGGTAGCAGGGAAGAAAAGCTCTCAACGTAAGCAGGAGATGTTGCATGAATGTGGGAGGCAGTTCTTTCTCTTGCAGGGTACGTCTGAAGCTATATCATTAAGATTTTCTGCCATTCTGAAGCATTGAGCAGATAATGTAAAGGTATTTTAATGGACTGAATTCAATGTGATTCCGAAGAGAGCTGGGCACAGCAGCTTGTCAGGGGTGGCTAAGGCCAGATGTTAACATACTGTACTGTACAGTACTGTACTTAGCTTGCTTTCAGTGATGTTAAATGTTCATTTATCCATTTCATTAGTCATTTATATTTATTTCTCATTGTTTTCTGTATGTAAAAATATAGTTATTCTCTATAAAATGTATTTTTTGTGAATATTTTTGGGTGTCTGGAACGGATTAATTGGATTTACATTATTTCTTATGGGAAATATTGCTTCAGTTTTCATACGTTTCGGTTTTAGTCAGACTTTTTCGAACGGATTAATCATGAAAACCGAGGTTTGACTGTACTTTGTTATAAACCATAGTGAGCGTTTGAAGTGGCAGTAAATATATCTAAATAAATAGCTCACGAAGGAGATCATATTAGCTCTATTGCACATACCCATTAATGTCTTGGTTGTATCTATGTGTTCCTGAATTTAAATGTGCGCACACACAAATTTTAGCTTGCACATGCTTTTCAGACTATTTTTGTGTGTGCTTTAAGGCCTTCATACTTAGCCCACAGTTTGTTTTTGTGCACATTAAACAACCTTAGCTGCATGCCTGTTCTGTTTTATTGCATCAGTCCCAAAATGTGCTGCTATGCTTATGAAAAGGTTTAGCTGAAATTAAGTGATAACTCTGTATGGACTGCTGGGATCATTTGAAAACTCCCTAGGATTGATTTGTTTTAATTTGAAGCCTGATAATTGACTGTGTAGTATTTGTAGATTTTTTTTTCTTAAGAAGAAGCATATGTATTGAAATGTTGTATCTGTGATTTAAATTCTGCTGGGGCACTCATTTATGCCATTCTCCATAAATGATAAACATAATGTAATCTGACACTTATTCCAGCTTGCATGTACTTTGCAGTAAATTATTTCCTAAGCTATTATCATCTCAGATGATTAAATTTGCTGTGCATATTTAGGAAAGTATATATATATCTTTGTGCACACATAACGGCTAGACAGTAAAATGCAATAAAATCCAGAAATTGGACCAACAATCTTAAGTAGATCTTTAAAATGTCAAATCTTGAGACCTATCAATGCACTGTCATCAAAAGTATATGGTTTGCTATAATAGAATAGATAGAAAATTAACTTAAAAGGAACAAACAGTAGAGGTCTTATTGAACTTTTTCTCAACCATATTTACTCAGACATATTTCAAACTTGACTGCATAACCATCTCAAGTAAAGTTAAATAAGGAAGATATATTAGTAAACACTGGGCCACCAGTGCTCTATATGTCTTGACTTTTAAAACACTATCTACTGAAAAATCCCACTTTTTTATTACTCTTCTTATAGTTCATGCTTTCCTCAAAGCTTGGCTTTCTCCTCTTCCTTACTTGCTAGTCCATGAAACATATGATGAACTTGCTCAAGGCTACAAGAATCCTTAGTGGAATATAAACTCTGGCATCCCAGCCCGCTATTCAGTCAATTAGGCAACTCCACTTCCTTCAGGCAGGAGAAAGCAGGGCTGGTGCAAAGATCGGAGGTGCCCAAGATGGGCCATCCATTCCAGCGCTGGAGAGTTTAGGTAGGTACTATGTCACGGTTTCCATGCCATTGCCACCGCTGCAGGCCCTGGAGAAGGGCAGCAGCAATGGATGTCCCTGGAAAACCAGCACTCTAGGTGACCACCTAGTTCCCCTAATGGTAGCACCGACCCTGGGTGGAAGTCATAGGAGTGAAAGTACATGCAGAGAATTTCAAATCCCTATTTGTATGAAGAGGCCCAAAGGGGAAAAGTACAAGAAGTAGGGTCAAATTCCACAAGTAGTTTTGGACTTGAGGACTTTGCTAGTTGCACTTTCAAAGGGAAACTCCTATGGAGAAGAAGAAAGCATACATTCAATTTTTAAGTGAAAAATTTCCTAAAATGAAAACATATGGAGGGTAATTTAAAAAAATGCAAACATAAAGAGGGCACTTATGCTTTCAAGGCACATTATCATGTGTCCCGCTATATAAAGGTAATGTAAACACCTGTGTACCTTTATAAATCAGAATACGTGAAAGGTCTTGCACAAAGTTATACCAGTTCTGAAGCAAGAATAACTTTTTGCATGTATGTGCTAGTAGAGACTGGCACACATACATGTTTATTATAAAACAGGATCCAAGATGGCGCTAAGAGTGGCTGCACCTGGAGACGCTCTAATCTGCTCCTGAGCTTTTTCAGCATTTCGGCAAACCTCTGCCTGAGTTATGGGTAAGAGGAAAGTGAAAGGGAAAGCCTGTTTCCTGGAGGGCTCCATTTCTCTGCCATTGCATCAGTTGAAGTTGCAGGCGTTCGGGGTTGCTCCGGTCCCCTCGTCGGCTTCTTCCCAGGGTCAGCCCGGCAGGTGGATGATGGACAGCAGTGAGGAAGGGGCTTCATTAAGCACTGTTGTGAGAATGCTGCCCCCGTGGCCCACAAATTTTGGAGCCACGGATTTTCCGGAGGACCCACTATCTGGAGTGGTGGCGGGGGTTTCTCTGACAGGAGGCATTCCAATGGCTGAGTCCTCCCCACTTGCAGATGGGTTGGCTGGAGTTTCCTTGGAGAGGCAACAGCAGACCATGGAAGCCATCGTGCAGGGAAGGTTGAAGGCATCTGCTGGGTTGCTGTTTCGGGAGGTACAGAGACCAGCCTCCGTGATGTTGGAATCAATGTGGGATGCAATTCAAGGGCTCTACCACCTCTCCCAGTGGAGGTGGTAGAGATGAGGACAGTAACTGAATTCAAAAAAGCATGGGACCAACACAGAGGATCTCTAAAGGTAAAAAGTGGACTGTTGTAGTTGTTGTTATGGAAGGACAGACTAGATAGGCCATGTGGTCTTTTTCTGTCATCATGTTTCTATGTTTCTATGTTAAACTCTTCTATGCAAAGTTTCTCTTCAGGACTGCTGGGTGATTTTCTTACGGTATCGAGTCTGTGGTTTCTCAAGCTCAAGCATTGGAGCAATATTCAAGCAAGTTGGAACTATTTGGGTCCAGAGTGAGTAAAATGTAAACTTTGGAGGAGGCTCTGGTTAAGGATAAGAATATTCTTGGCAGGCACATGGAACCAGCCGCTGGAATAACTTACAACTGCTGAACTTTCCCAGGTCACCTATCATATCAGATTTTGATATGCTAAAGAAATATATGACTGAGAATTTAGGAATTGACTCTGGCTCCCTTCCTCCTCTTGTTAGGGCTTAATATCTGGCTCCGGGGGGCTTTTGTCCTTCTGGAGGTCAGGGGGACTCTGGAGGTTTAAACCTCATAGAGTTTCTTGAGTCCTCTCTAGAGGTGGTAATGCAGAGAGATACTTTAGTACTTAGAGTTAGACCACAATGCTGTGTTTAAGTTGTATTTCTGCACAATGAATAAGTTGTTTCTAGGCTCTAAAGTTCATATTTTTCTTGATTTGTCTAGATTTACTCAGAAGCGGCACCAGGAATTTCTGGCCTTAAGACCCAGGGCTTTGGCCTTTGCTTCATGTTGAGGTTTTCTTGTGTGTGTATGACTGAGAGTGATTCAAAACATTTTGTGTTCTATGAGCCTAGGCAGATAAAATATTTTATAGTGGCTAGGGAGGAGGTAGGGGTCCAAGTTTGCATCACTCAGGAATCGCTATAGGTCCACTGGTTGAGGTTGGTTGAGGGGGGCGCCCTCAGGGTTGTTATTTTCTTTTGTATTATATACAATGTTTAATTTAGTTTCCTTATTTGGATCCTTTTTCTTCTTTTTGTGGGCTAAAATATGTTAATACTTTGAAGCAACAGTTTTGTTGCTTATATTTCCTTGTATTATTAAGTTTCTTTTCACTTTTGTCTGTACTGAAGTGTGTATTTAAAAGTGGTATAAATAAGAAATTTAAAAAGAAATTTAAAACACGGCACTTAGACTTTCAAGGCACATTGTCATGTGTCCCACTTTATAAAGGTAATGTAAACACCTGTGTACCTTTATAAAACAGAATACGTGAAAGGTCTTGCACAAAATTATACCAGCTCTGAGGCAAGAATAACTTTTTGCGTGCATGTGCTAGTAGAGACTGCACACATACATGCATATTATAAACCAGATACATTCAAAGTACTAATGCATTCTGCAGACTTGCAAACTACGTTAATCACGCAGAGTGGGATATTCAGTGGCACATACCCAGTTTATGCTGCTTAATATCCCCTCTTATGTCAAGTGGAGGAGTGGCCTAGTGGTTGGGGCAAGGTACTGCAGGCCAGAAGGTCATGGGTTCAAATCCCACTAGAGGACAGCAACCTTGGGCCGGAAGGACTGGGGTTTCTAGTCCCACAGGTGCTCCTTGTGGTCTTGGGCAAGGCACTTAACCCTCCATAGCCCATGTTCCCTGTAAAATAGTTATCTCCAAGTTATAATGCCTTGTTCAATGTAAACCACCTTGATGTCATGAAAGGCAATATATAAGAAATGTTAAAAAAAAAGAAAATAAATCTAATGCCCTGAGGTGGGGACAGCACCCAAGGATAACCATTAGTGGCAATATTGAACTGCAAACTGGCTAAAGTTAGGTAGAAAAAAATCCGGCCTAACTTAGCTGATTTAGCTATCCAGCCAGTGGCTGAATATTGCTGCTTACCGGATGGCTAAATCACTATCCGAGCAAACCAGATATTCAGTGCTGCTGGCTGGATATGGCCCTGGCACTGAATATCTGGGCATTAATTAAAGCGGCAATGACCAGCTACTTTAATCACGCTGGCTGCTGCCGTTGAATACGCTTTCCCATAAGTTCCCATCTCATCCCTGCTCTGTCTAATAGCTACTCTTCGGAATGCCTACATTTATATCCCATAAAGTAGGTGCTTTGTTTTCTGAGCATACTTGAGCACATAAAATGCTGTTCTACATGCTCAAATGCCTTATAAAACTTCCACTCTTAGTGTGCTAATGTGTGGACTATTTAAGAATTACCCACATGGTTAATCATTCAGTCTATCTGATGCTGCAAAAGATTGCATTAATACTATTCTTAGATTTATAACCTGCCTTTCTAGTCAAAAGACTGCACAAAGGCGGCTAACAGCTATGCATTAAAACAAACAAAAAAAAATTACAGTTCAATTAATAAGTTGACTGCTTTGAAATAGGCTAGTAAATACTTAGGGATTTAAATTTCAATCTGTTTAAGATCTCTTTTTCAATTGATTTACCTTCTTCTTTTAAGCACTTTAAGCAAGGACATTGGTTGGTTGAAGAATTAGTGTGCTAACTAGTTTGGCAACTTAATGCACTAAAAATGGTTTGCCTATCTAGATTTTTATCTCTATTCCGTATATTATCAATATTGATTCTTAATGGCCTTTCTAAAAAAAAAAAAAAAGATTTGGCTGGAAAAGCAGCCGAGAATTAGATTCTCTATGCTAGCTCTTCTAGTGGATGTATGCGGGCTTACTTTCTTTGATTTCCTGGCAATATTATACTGGAGGCTGAGCCCCAAGCATTTCACTAGGCAGAGCTGGTCCAAGGGGTTCCAACTCCCTAGACAAACCTTTATATGTGCATTCCTCTCTAGGGGTGGCTCAAGGCCCTGCCCTCCCACCTCACACTTATATCACAGCATCTCACTTTCCCTTCTCTAGGCCACAGAGAGGACCACTATTTCCCATTTCTTTCTCCCCATTGTCCAGCATTTTTCCTTTCCTACCTCTTCCCGATCCATGCCCAGCATCACCTTAGTTACCCTGTTTTTGTCCAGACTCTAGGTTGTGGGAAACTCAACTTGTTGGGGGGGGGGGGGCTTTTACCACATACCCACACAGCTGTGCTCAAGGCTCTGCCATTTTCCACCACCTCTGATGTAAACTTTCTATTGGATGGGAGGGTAGGGGATGGAATGTGTCAGGGCTTTGAGCGCAGTCACCTGGGCATATGCTGAAAGGCACAATGCCACACTCATAGTATCTTTTAAGTGCTGCTGTCCTGTCATGCCACCACTCCCCAAATTCTGCCACCCTAGCCACCTGACTGAAGGCCAAATAGAATTTAAGATGACTATCCACAGGGTCACCATTAGTCAAGATTGACTTGATGACACTCAACAACAGGTGAATACCTAATCTACCTAGTGGTAGGGCTGGTCCTGCCACTAGGTGGAGATAAGAGTAACTTACTTAAATTTAGCTCATGCCTTTCCACAAGTATTTGTACCAGAAGCAATGGGGGGTTAAATGATTTGTTCATGGCTACAAGCAGCATTAGTGAGTTTTGAACCCTGGCTTCCTAACCCTTTGCTCTAACCACTAGGCTACTCCTCCACTCCTAGTTGGGTGTGCATAATAATCCAGTTTTGCCTATTTGCTTAAATGTCATTTAAAATAATAGTGCATATGCCTTCAATATTGCCTAACCTTAAAGCCGGGATAAACTTACATCTTTTTATTCTATAAATGACATTTGAACTTTTCACCTTTCACTCATATTTTGGCATACTATAAATGGCCAATTGATGATATGAACGTTATAAAATTGTTTGATGTCTTATGGGTACTCGTATATATTTGTATGATTTAGTTGTAATTAACTTTCAACCCTGTTTACAGTCCCATCAGCGTCTGGGTCTTTCCTGGGGATAAAGGAGGGAAATCCCATCCGCAATAGATTTTTTCCCCAGGCACAAGATACCCTGGAAAGGATCTGTGGAGTACACCAGAGGAAAAACTCCTGCCATGTTGATCCAGGTTGCATATATGGGGGCATTACATAGGCAGAATGGAAACTGTAGCTTATTATGAGTTGAACAACCATAGATATAAGAGGGCTGTCAACTGAGGGAACATATTGAATACATTTCTTACCCAAACAGGTGGTCAGCTGAGATGGTTTCAAAAGATATATCTCCCAAACTGATATTTTGTAATATATTTGCACGAATATTTTGAAGAAAAATAACACACCTAGTTACAAAACCCTAAATTTGAATAATAAAAACTTTGATGATACTTTTAAAATCTCCAATTTAAACATCATCAGTTGAGACCAAAAGAACTTTCAGAAAATGTGTTGGGTTTATTATGGTGCCTCACCATATTCTCCAGTTTCAGGTTTATTGTGCAATAACGCATTATCTAAGCAATAAGCTTTCATTCTCATGGAATTTCTCCATTATAACTTCAAGTCTATTAGTACTCTTTGTGAGATCAAAACATTTTCTGGACTTTATATTTGGACTATGGAATCTTGAAATTGTTTTGATAGGTTTAAAATATATCCAGAAAAGGGCTAGTCAGTCCGTGCAATAGTTTCCACTGGTCAACACTGAAATCGTTACTGACTTTAAAAGGCCCTAATCTGTAGTATCTTGGTGAGCTGAACACGAATATAACATTAAAAAAATTTATTGGCTCTCATTTTGAAGATATTGCATGTAGTTCATTTTTGACGTTTCACCGTGTAAATTTATCCAATAGGACATCAACAACATCCCAAATAAGCCTTGAATGATGTAATATAGCATCACATTGCATAATACCAGCATGCACACATCATCCAGAGTTGATTGTATCATTTTCTGATGCAATGCAATACTACTGCCAGACGGCTGCTGAAGCCATCTGATGTCAGCAGTGTACTATACGCAAGGAAAGGAAAGTAATCTGGTATTCTGTTCCGATATTGAAAGCCTCATGAATGCCTTAAAAATCACTCATGACCCACAAGACTGGAGACTATTTATAGACTCTTCGAAACTGAGTCTGAAGGCTGTGCTTTTGAACAATGGAAACCGTCTTCCATCTATTCCAGTAGCGCATGCCATCCACATGAAAGAGACATACGATAACTTAAAGCATCTACTGATTTCCATTAACTATAACAAGTACAGCTGGCACCTCTGTGGTGACTTGAAGGTAGTTGCCCTTTTAATGGGACTGCAGCAGGGATATATAAAATACATGTATTTCTTATGTGAGTGGGATAGCCGAGCAAGGTATTGGCACTACTTGCAGAAGGAATGGAATCGCACACAAAATGTAACAGTTGGAGAGAAGAATATCCAGCACCCAGCTCTGGTTGAGGCTCCCAAAATCCTCCTACCACCCCTCCACATTAAACTAGGTCTGATGAAAAACTTCGTGAAAGCCATGGACCGCACTTCGCCAGCTTTCCGATACCTGCATGAAAAATTCCCTTGACTCAGCAAAGCAAAGATTAAAGAGGGAGTTTTTGTGGGTCCTCAGATTCGAGAGTTCTTCAAAGATGACCAGTTCAACAATTTGCTGCAGGGTGATGCGAAACAAGCATGGAATGCTTTTCGCCTAGTGTCAACAAACTTTCTCAGGAATGTTAGGGCAGAAAACTACAAGGAACTAGTAGAAGACATGCTGATGCAGTATCAGAAACTTGGCTGCAATATGTCTCTAAAGATCCATTTCCTTGATTCCCATCTCGATTTCTTTCCTGACAACTGTGGTATGGTTAGTGATGAACAGGGCAAACGTTTTCACCAGGATATCGCAATGATGGAGCAAAGATACCAGGGAAAATGGTCCACTACAATGCTGGCTGACTACTGCTGGACACTCCCCAGAGAAGCTCCCGAACAGCTGTACAAGAGACAGGCGAAAAAAATCTAAGAAGTAGTCTATGGCTTGGTTTTTTATAGGTATTAACTGAAGGCCTATTATATTTACTATTGACATGCATTTCGTGATGTAAACATTAATTCTTGTAGATTACAGAAAAACTAGAGCCAACTTTGCAATTTCACTGTCATAGTCATGTTCAGCATATAAAAATTGATAAGAAATGACTATTTTTATTTCTCTTAGCCATTCTGCACGATTTGGTCTCTATATCCAGTGATGCAGGTTTTATGAATAACAAGCGGGATTATTGCGCGTTCCTGACCACTTGATACAGGGCTTGATGGCCCGAAACGTGCGCGTCGTGGGGTGTAAAAGCTGCTTGTGACCGCTCAACATCTTTATGAACTGAAAAGATTTTGTTACTGCAAAACTTCACTGGGACACACTTTGATAAGTACTATTTTAGCTTGGTTTAATTAAAACGGACCTGGCTGTCTGGAGCGACTGTGTGGCTCTTTCAGCCGCCTCCAGCCAGTTCTTTAGCTGAGGTCACCCCTGTTGTAGGGATATTACCATATACTACCTTAAGTCCGGCTATTGCAGCTATTCTTCGATGGCATTGGTCTATTTTAGAACTGCACCAATGTTTTCAGAAACCATTAAGAATTGCTTATTCCAGAGGACCTAATTTACAGGATAAACTAATGCATACAGCTACTGTAATTGATCGCCCTTTACCCCCTGACTATAACACACGGGGGCATTCTATTTGTTCTACCTGCACGTTTTGTGAGTCTTCTATTACGGGAGTGGAATGGGTCCATCCAAATACTGGCCAGTCCTTTATGAGACGATGGACAACTACTTGTGATTCCACTTATGTGGTGTATGTATTACAATGCACTTGCCCGCTTATTTATATTGGCCGAACGTCTAGAAAAATAAAAACTCAATTAAGTGAACATGCGTCGAGGATACGTCAACAGGTGTTGTCAGCCCCGATTGTGGAACATTGCATTGAGAAACATCATCAATTTGGTAAAGATATTCTTTGGACTGTTTTAGATCATGTCCCGAGTAATCCTCGGGGGGTAACCGATTAATACGACTTCAACATCGTGAACAACAATTGATTTTTACTATGGATGCGGTACATCCCAAAGGCTTGAATAAAGAAATTGATTGGCCAAGCTTGTTCTGATGTCACCTCTACTCGCCAAGGGATTCCCCGCTGTTCATGGGGTCTCCCACCTGGTGATTGGTGCTCCTTGAATGATTGACGTTTCTCTTAGCCATTCTGCACGATTTGGTCTCTATATCCGGTGATGCAGGTTTTATGAATAACAAGGATTATTGCGCGTTCCTGACCACTTGATACAGGGCTTGATGGCCCGAAACGTGCGCGTCGTGGGGTGTAAAAGCTGCTTGTGACCGCTCAACATCTTTATGAACTGAAAAGATTTTGTTACTGCAAAACTTCACTGGGACACACTTTGATAAGTACTATTTTAGCTTGGTTTAATTAAAACGGACCTGGCTGTCTGGAGCGACTGTGTGACTCTTTCAGTCGCCTCCAGCCAGTTCCAACAAAAAGATATTATAATTAAGGGACTGCTTTCATTTGGTTTGGTATTATTCTAGTATGTGATTGCAATTACTGAACCAGGGGATTTTTTGGTTTGGTATTTTTATTTCAGTAGCATGACTTTTGTAAAAATTTGTTGACCAGTGTTGTTTTAAAGTTGAACTTGTAATTCTCCGGGACCAAGCAGGAATGAAGTCCTCACATATGGGTGATGTCACTGATAGAGCCCACACAGGAACACTCCCGAGCTTCCATAGGAAGCTTTTGGGAGCTCTGCCACGCTTGCGTGCCTGCCTTCCTGTCCAAAGGAGCCATCTTACCTCAGTCTTTTTTGTTCTGTGGAGTCCTTTAGATCTGCCCCTGGAAAATTCTGACAACCCTTGTGGTTATTTTCCTTGTTTTTGCTAGTTTTTTGGTATTGTTACTTGGTTCTCGTCTTCCTGCCTATCTTCAGGAGTGTTGGTGCCTCAGCACTGTGTTTTTTCTGGTACTTTTTTCCCTTCAGGATTTTCAGCATGGGGTTTTTCTCTCGTGTGTCTCCCTGGTTGGCTAGAATATTAGCGTCCTTTGACTTGGTGGAAGCCATCTTCCCTAAATGTAAAAGTCGATCAGTGGCTTTAAAAAATGCACCCAGTGTGCCCGCACAATTTCAGTGCATCCAGTGCTCTCCATAATTGGTGCATCCAGTGCCTTGGGCCTGACGATGAGTCCTCCACCTGCACAGTATGCCTGCAGATGACCCGTAAAAGACTTAAGAATTGAGAAAAACAATGATAATCTCTATTTGATTCATCGGAGTCGGTGGCGTCGATACCCTAGAGGGCCTGTGCTGAGACATCAGCTCAATGCAGTGCTTGAGCTCACTCAGAGCTGAGGGGGCGTGGTAGTCTGGACTGGAGGCTGTCCTTCGAGGAGGCTAGCCCTTAGAAGGATCAGTCTTCGGCCCCATCAACATTAAAGGGCAATGCTGAGAGCCATGGGAAAACCCGTGGGCACTGGCATTGGTTCCCCCTTGGTGAGACTCCAGGGATGAGGGCCAGGAGCAGCCTTCCAAGCCGCCCCAGCATGAAGAGTTGCCTCCAAAAGCCCCGGAGGGCCATCAGCAGTCTCCCAATGTGATAACCATTGAAGAGTCCCTGGCGAGGGAGTCTGAATCAGAAGCTGTGTCTACTGCCCCAGCTCTGGCTTTATCGGAGACAGCACTCTTGGCCAAGCACATGCAAGCCTTGGAGAAGAGCCTGGCCACATTTCTGACTTCGCAGGCTGCGAGGACCCCGATGACTTCTGGTGCCTTGATGCCAGTGATGGCCTCGCTGACTGTGGTAGCCCCACTGATGGTGGTGTAACCTATTCTTGAGACCCATGTCCTCCCCAATAGGGGAGAGGTCTTGGGTAGGCACTCAGACTCGCTGTTAGCACTGATGGTCATCTCCCCCATCAGTGCCTCCACGTCTAAGGGCGCTGATCAAAGGTATCGGGAGTGTCAGACTTCATCCACCACTTCAGTGCTGACAGCATTGGGAGGAGGTGCATTGGTATTTTGACTTTCAACGGGAAAAAGCAGGAAGTCAGTCCTCATAGAAGGGTGACATCCTTGCCGACGGAGCCCACGTGGATCCACTTCCCAGTTTTCACAGAAAGCCTTTGGGAGTTACACTGCACGTGCGTGGTCACCTTCCTGCCTAAGGGTGCCATATTACCTCAGTCTTCTTTTTTCCGCAGAGCCCTGCAAACGTCTCAACTGCCCCCTGTTAAAGTCAAATTTTTTCACCTATTTTTCTTTGCTCTTTTCACTGGGATCAATTCTGATCACCTTTTCGCCACCCGAGTCCACCGCCTCAGTGTTGTATTTTTTCTCCGGTCCTCTTTTTACTTTATTTTTTCTTGGTGCTTGAGTCTTTGCTCGTGGCTAGATGATCGAGATGTCAGAGTTTGACCTTGCAGGTGCTGTCTTTCCTGCTATGGCCTTGATCAGCTATCTTTGTCCGGCCTTCATTTCCCACCATTAGTAGCTCCTCCATTTTAGAGCTAACGAGGCTATGGAGAGCATGTTGGGGTAGACTCTTTACATACCTCCAGACTTGCATATATGGGAAAAGGTCCCCTTTTCCCAAAGTGTAACATTTCCTCAGATTAGAGAAAAGCCCCACCCGACCATCCTCGGTGACCAGTTTTTCAACTGCTTCGATCCCAATTCACGCCCATTTGGCAAAGGCCTGAGTCGTCATTCCGGGCTGAAAGTTTACATTGCCCTGTAGAGGTAAGTATGTAATGTATCAGTAAGGCCATTGTAACTGCTGGCATATCATACGCCAGCATTGACACACAGATGACAGTAGCAGGTTCTTACCAGTGACATCCACAGTCTTCAAAGATCCCATATGTGATATGTATCGTAGGGACACTGGAGCCACTGGGGCTCGCTTCAACTCTAATGGCGAGTAGTCAGATGTGTCATATACCCCGTCTTGAAGATGTCATCCTACATATGCTAGATTATATTGATGTATGTCTGGAAGGCCCATTCCTTCCCTCCCCCATGGTCTCCGTAATTCTGCAAGCTTAATCCGCACCCTTTTCCCTTTCCAAAGGAACTCTTGCTGTTGATCAAGTTGTCTGTGTTCCTTGTATGTTAAGAGAATGGGTAGCACCTGAAGAATGTATATTTAGGGAATAGAGTCATCTTGAACAAGTTTATATGCCCATTTAAAGACAGAGGTAGCTCTTGCCAATGCTGCGAACATTGGTTTAGATTCCTAAATAATGCCGTAACATTGAGGGTAGATATTTGATTAGGATCACTCTGGAGTCAAAAACCTAATTATTTCTGCCCACCGCAGCAGAAAGGGCTCCCGCCAGAGCACATGTAGTCCATTTTGTAGACGGAGAGCCTCCGACTTTTCTAAATTCAACTTTAATCCCATGAACGTACTGTAGATATGAAACTCATGCAGCAATATTTCTAAGGATTTTATATATGGTGTATATCATCTGCGAATGCTGAAATCCGAAAGTCCTCCTTGCAAATCTGTACTCCATGTGGTTCTGGGTGGGTTCGTATGCGCTCTATTAAAGGCTCTAACTGCAGCAGAAAAAGAAGGGGGGATAGTGGGCACCCCTGCCGTGTGCCTCATTCTAAAGAGAAGGCAGAGGTTGGTATCCAATTTACCAATATCGAACCCCATGGATTAGTATATAAGTTTAGAAAAGCCATCAAACATCACCTTTTCCTCATGCACTTTACACAGCCTGGTGATCCCCCCCACCCACACACTCACTCACATATGGCAATTGAAATTACATTCACAATAAAACTACAATCTAATTCTACCCCATACGATATTACAGCTCTCTAACTTTTCTTTACCAACAGAGTACAAACACGCTGTAAGCTAAACTTGACAGCAAAACCTTCTTACAAGCCCAACCTGTTAACTACCTGTAGCTAAATCTCAAATGTATATAGTTTCCCCAGTTAATCCATGTTCAAATTCCTGTTTTATGTAAATGTAGGACTATTTGTATGTCCAAGTGTTTATTGTTTCGATGTAAACCGCACTGATGAGAAATAGCGTGGTATATAAGAATTGTTAAATAAATAAATAAATAAATAAATAAATAAGAGGCAGATGATGTCCACAAAATATCCTTTAATGCCCATCCTGTCCAACACCAAGTATATATACTCCCACTGTACTCTATCAAACTCTTTCTCAGCGTCAAAGTTGATAAGCATTGTCAGGAGCTTCTTCTATATACTCATGTATTGGGCTGTGGGCAATATTCCAGCCTTGTACAAATCCCACCTGCAAATCTCCCACCAAGAGCGGCATTAGTGGTGCAAGCCTCTCAGCCATCACTTTTGCCAGTATTTTTATATCTACTGTACGTTTAACAGAGAGATAGGTCTGTAAGACCCCAGCCGCAGTGGGTCTTTGCCATGTTTTGGCAGGACAGTAATCAGGACTTTATTAGGTTCATACAGAAAGTCCCTTCCCTATATGAGGCCCACAAAGTAATTCATCATGGGAACTGCAACCTTATCCTGAAGTAGTCATTTATTTAATCTAGAAACTTTATCTCCATAGCATGTCCTGCCATGACACTGACCCAGTCAATACATGTCCTGCTCCCTATGGGACACCGACGGCCAGCCCTAAGTGCAGCATGCAGGGGCTGGGAAAGGATCAGGACCACCCTAGTGCAGTAAGTAGGACAAAGCAGGAAAGGGAGGAGGCAGGGGAAATGTATGTTGTGGGATAAGAACAGTGGAAAGAGCCAGGAAGTAGCTGCAAAGTAAAAGGGCAAAAAGAGAAGGGGTTAGCTGGGCCCACCACACAACCAAGTGACAGTAAACACACAAAACAGGGCCAACACAGGAAACAGGCAAACAGAAACACAATGGCCAAGAGGAAAGCATGATGGCAAGAAATGCAGAATGGACAAAAGGGAAAGCACATATGGAAAGGAAACATGAACACAGTGAAAAAAACCTACAGTGTGTAAAAGTGCAGCGACATGTCCCAATACTGTCAGCCAAAACACAGCACAGTAGAAACATACGTAGATACATGATGCCAGTAAACAAAAAAATACATGGCTGAACTAGGCCACCTTCTACTTCCCACTACCAATGTCTACACCAGTCCCTTGAGAGAATCCTGTGTCTGCCCCATGCCCCATGAAGTCAGATACTGACCACAACAGCACCATCTCCAATGGGAAATGACCCCATGCAGCCACCACTCTGTCTGCAAAGAAACATCCCTGCATACGACACCTGAGTATATCACCTACCATCCCCATCCAATGACACTGTGCAGCAGAGCATGCTGATAGTCAAAGGAGGCACCCAGCCTGTGCATACAAATGTTGTATCACAGCACTGCCAACCTGCCAGCCTGCCAATGTATACCTAAAAGATCCATAGGTCCATCTGCAGATGGCCAAGATCCAGATCACCAACCATATTCGTAGCCACCCTCTCTAGCATCCCGTACCTGTGATCATTTGTCTGGAGGGGCGGGCACTGGAATTGCACAGAAAACCACAATTGTGGATGCAGGGAAGACCCACAGTGGCCTGCAGAAGTATCTATCCCCTCTGTGTCAGTACTGGTCTCTAGCAGGATGTACAACTTGGAAAGAAGATGGAGGGGGGGGGTGTTATGTGGACATTAGGTAAGTGACCTAATAGTATAATGAAAACTGGTGATGTGAAAGGACAATACAATTTATTTTATTTATTTAAACGCTTTTCTATACCCGCTCTTTAAAATAAGTGTGGTTTACAATTAACATTTCTTTGTACAATGCAGGGTGGACTTGCATTGTACTTACATTGAACAGGTAACGTAACTTGGATTTATAACTATGGCAACTATATACAGGCTGAGCCCTCTGTCGCTAAGCTGTTTAACGACATGGCGGGCTCTCATAAATATGTACAGATATTGTCCTTATTTACAATTATTTACAATCTTTATTTATTTACCTTTGTCAGTGAGGACATAACTGCTTAGAGACTGTTTACTAGGGTTGTTGTTGTTGTTGTTAAGTGTCGTCGAGTCGGAGTCGACTCATGGCGACCCTCTGGATAGCTATCCGAAATTGTGTTCGGTCTTCAGTCAGGCGGCTCATTGTTGACAGACTGGTACCCGTAGCTGCTGTTATTGTATCGATCCATCTCATTGCTGGCCTTCCTCCTTTGTGTTGACTTTCTATCTTGCCAAGCATAATGTCTTTCTCTAATGATCTCTCTCTTCGCATGATGTGTCCAAAGTACTAGGGTTATCTAATGCTATTGTTTGCAGTTTGTGCAGTTGTGCCAGAGGTGGAGCTGCATCATTGTGAGATGGGTGTGCTGGAGGTGTAGTCTTGATGGTGGCTGCTTATGATCTGTCGTTAGAGTAGTGCAGAAAGAAGAGATGGTGTTTCAGTGCCTTTCTAAATTGGGCGAGGTCAGTGATGGACCGGATGGTGGTAGGAAGGGCGTTCCAACATCTGGGTGCATAGAACAGAAAGGCCCTGTTTACTGTTGCCTGAGAACATTTTGTTATTGTACTTGGGATTACCAGTGTGTTTGGTGGCTGCAGATCTTCTGGATCTGTTGGAGGGAGTGGGGTGGACTAGCTCCATAAGGGAGGTGGAGGAGCACTTGTTGATGGCCTTGAAGGTCATTAATAGTATCTTGAAGGCGTGTCTGCAAGGATCGGCAGCCAGTGGAGTTGTTTCAAGATTGGTGTTATGTGATCCATCCTGGAGGCTCCATGTAGTATTCTGGCGGCAGCGTTCATTGCGAGCTGGAGTGGGTTCAGGGTGTTCTTCTGGAGTCCCTGTAGGACTGAATTGGCATAGTCGAAGTGGGGGATTACAAGTGCTTGGTAAATTATCCGGAAATCATCTGTGGCCAGAAGGGGTCGTAGATGCCGGATAGTCCGTATCTTGTGGTAGACTGCCTTGATGGTATTGTTTATATGGGCTTTCATGTCTAGCTGTTGGTCCAATGTGACCCCTAGATATCGGATAGTGGGCTTGCTTAGTAGCTCGGCACATTTTACCTTTAATGAGGCAGGAGGGGTAAATGCTTGGTTCCTGGTAATGAATAGGACGTCTGTCTTGTTGTGGTTTATTCGGAGGTTCTGAGTATGGAGCCAGTCAGTGACAGTGTCAAAGCAGGTTGTTAGTGGGGAGAGGTCTGGCTGGTTGGTTGAGAACGGCATGTAGAGCAGTACATCGTCAGCGTATACCAAGCAGGCGACTTTTAAAGAGCGGATAAGGGCGCAGATGGGCTGCATATATATGTTGAAAAGCAGGGCTGAGAGAGAGGATCCTTGTGGTACTCCTTGTTTTTGATGGAAAGGTTCGGAGGTTGTGGTGCCGATTTGTACATGTTGCCATCTGTCTGTCAGGTATGATTTGCACCAACTTAGGGCTGTGTCATGGATCCCCTTCTCCTTGAGGTGCGCCAAGAGCAGGTCATGGCCCACGGAGTCGAAAGCTGCGGCGATATCCATGAAGATTAGGGCGAACCCTTGTCGGATGTTGTTGGTTCCCGTGATTAAGGTGCTGAAGAGGGTGGTCAGGAGGGTTTAGACACCATGTGATTCCCTGAATCCATGCTGACATGGGTCGAGAGGAGCGGTGGCCTCGATGTGGTATTGGATTTGGCGTTGGATGACCTTTTCAATTATTTTGGCCAGTAACTGGCCTCTACGAAGAACCCTTGCAGAGGTTCAAAGCCTTGTCGACAGGGATCCGAGAGTGCTCGAAATTTATCTCTCGAACAGCCTAGGATGGCTTTGAGGCTTCGGCCCGGGTAGCCGCAGCTGGCATCGTTGCACGCCGTCACGCCTGGCTACAGTCATCGGACATGGAGTCATGGGTGCAGGACAAGTTGGTCGATGTCCCGTGCCGAGGTGACAACCTATTCGGTAAGCCCATGACTGAAAAGGCTGCAGAAATCGAGACTGAGACTCTCACCAGGACAAGGCTGTCCAGTAAGACTTCTGCCCCTTCTCAGAAAAAGAAGGGCTTGGGAAAAAAGCCCTTTTTCCCGAGGAAGGGTGCTGCCTACAAATCCTACCCTCAGTATCAGGCCTCTCTATTTCCCCAACAGGGCCAGCAGGCCAAGGGGCAGGGGCATGGGCATGGGCCCCATAGGCAGAAGACCCCCAAAGTTCTATGCCCTCTAGTGGCGTAGGTTTATGGTATGGTGTGCTCAGCGCAATGAAGATCCTTTCTCTTGCCTTGTGCCAGTAGTACTGCAGTATCTACTTCACCTGTCAGACCTAGGCCCTTAAGTCTAACTCTGTTCGGGTCCACCTCAGTGATCTGTCAGCGTACCACTCACCGGTGGAAGGACAATCTCTGTCGGTTCACCCCTTGGTGTTCCGATTTCTCAGAGGTCTGCTTCTTCTCAAGCCTCCGGTTCATCCACCGGCGACTGAGTGGGATTTGAACGTGGTCTTGCAGCAACTTAGTCGTCCACTGTTTGAGCCGATGGCTACTTGCCATTTGTGCTTCCTCTCTTGTAAAACACTCTTCCTGTTGGCTCTTACCTCGGCCAGACGTGTGAGTGAACTATAAGCTCTGGTTTCTGATAGACCGTACACACGGTTCTATAGGAACAGGGTGGTCCTACGGCCCCATCCCAAGTTCCTTCCAAAAGTGGTCTCCTCTTTCCACCTCAACCAGGAGGTGGTTCTTTCAACCCTTTTTCCCAGGCCAGATACCAGCTGGGCTGAAACAGTCTTGCATACCCTGGACTGTAAGAGGGCGTTGTCTTTTTACATAGAACGTACGAGGGGGCATCGAAGGGCTACTCAGCTTTTTGTCTCCTTTGACCCTAATAAGATGGGGTTATGTGTCTCCAAGCGTACATTGTCCACTTGGGTAGCAGATTGTATCATTTGGGCGTATAAGGCAGCCGATCTCCCCTTGCAGGGTCGAGTCACGGCCCACCGTGTCAGGGCGAAAGCCGCGTCAATAGCTCATCTCCGCTCTGTTCCGTTGGCAGACATCTGCCGGGCCACAACTTGGTCTTCAAGCCAGACCTTTGCAGCCTATTACTGCCTGGAGAGAGAGTCCCGAAGGGACAGTGCTTTCGGACAGGCGGTACTCCATAATATCTTTGAGGTTTAGGCAACTCCTACCCTCTGGACCTTGTGTTGGGCTACCATATGGGGGCGATCTCAGAAGATATTCTTATCATGAATGCTGAGCTCTTGAGAGGGAGCCATTTTTTCAGCTTAGGGTTCCCGGTAGCCTAGAGCTGGGGAGTCCCATATGTGAGGACTGACTTCCTGCTTGGTCCTGGAGAAAGAGTAGTTACTAGACATACATGGGTCATGACAGAATACAGTTTGGATGTTTTCGGGGCCGGCCACACTCATGCTCCTCCCATCCACGCCCACATTCTGCCTCTACCCGCCCGTCCACATCCAGAGATACACGCATACCTGTTTGATATGTGTATTTCGGGTTGTGCCTGGAATATCGTCTAGATGTCTTCGCTAGATGCATGTCCATAGAGTATATGCAAATGGCTTATTCACAGCTCAGAATGACCCTGAATACGTTTAATGGACTTTGTTCACCTCAAGCTTAATTAATCTCAGGTCCTTAATGTATGTCTGATGAGGATAAACAGCTGTACCTGAGAGTGAATATGGCACCTCCTTTCCTTTCAGATGTTTAAGCACCTATAAAGCTACAATTATCCCAGGGATTGGTGGGAGTTGGGAGGGAGGGAGGGAGGGAAAGAAGACCTATTAAAAGCTGGCTGCTACACAGTACCCTCTCCTGTGCTTCTAAGACCAATTTCCTGGGTGATTCACACAGCCCTGCTTGGATAGAGGGAGTCTTTCATAATGCCCCTTTGATTTGTCACTTGGTTTAACACCTATTTAAAACAATTTCACAGGTCTCTTGCCACCTGTCTAGAAGGCCTCTTTGTAAAGGTCTCTAGAAACAATTTATTGCTCAAAGAATACTGACCCTGTTTTTCCTTTTATGCTAAGTTATACTCAGATTTGATTTAAATTAAAGCTCATTGCTGATACTAGGCCTTGACTGAGTATTGCATTTAAACTAGAAGCTCTCTGCTGGGTTTTCAATTTAATTGAAAGCTCTCTGCTGGATTTTGAATTTAAAGTGAAAGCTCCCTGCTGTGTTCTGAATTTAAACTGAAAGCCCTCTGCTGGGTTTTAAACTTAACTGAAAGCTATCTATTGAGTTTTTAATTTAACTAAAAGCTTTTTGCTGATACTAGGCCCAGACTGATTTAACAAATACACTGGGTTTTAATTTACACAGATTAATCAGCTTTAATCTAAAGAATTCCTTTTTCCCCAAGATTTAGAAAATTCCCAGAAGTAAATACTTACAACTGAAGATCTCTCTCCAGAAGTAGCAGTCCCTTTTTGTAGTCCTTCAAGACTTCAATCCCCAAGGATAAACATTTACATTCTCCGGGAATAAGCAGGAAGTCAATCCTCACATATGGGTGACGTTGGCTCCTATAGAGCTCTCATGGAAGCATCCCTCCAGCTTTCAAATAAAGTCCTTGGGAGATGCTACCAGGCATGCTGGGTCCCCTTCCTGCCCAAAGGTGCCATTTTGCTCAGTCTCCTTTTTTCCACACAGCCCTTCAGACGTTCGTCTGGCTTGTCCCCGGAAAAAGTTGATTTTTTCTCTTTGAGTTTCATACTCACCTCCGGGAGGTGGAGGAGCACTTGTTGATAGCCTTGAAGGTCATTAATAGTATCTTGAAGGCGAGTCTGCAAGGATCGGCAGCCAGTGGAGGTGTTTCAAGATTGGTGTTATGTGATCCGTCCTGGAGGCTCCGTGTAGTATTCTGGCGGCAGCGTTCATTGCGAGCTGGAGTGGGTTCAGGGTGTTCTTCTGGAGTCCCTGTAGGACTGAATTGGCATAGTCGAAGTGGGGGATTACAAGTGCTTGGTAAATTGTCCGGTATACTCTTCCCGCCACATGACCTCACTGCCTCAGTGTCGAGTTTGAGTCTCTTTTTGTAGTTTTCATTTTTCCCTAATTTTATGGCATCTTCACGCATTTTTTCCCAACTGGCAACCCGATGAGCCTTCGACCTCGCGGGGTACTTTTTTCCCTCATGGCTACCAGTGGCTTTAAGAAGTGTGATCAGTGCTGAAAAATTATGTCTTTAACCGACACACAGGACTGTTGTCTTCGCTGCCTCGGGCCTGACCACGACCCAGCAGCATGCGATCTTTTCAAGAGGATGTCCAGCAAGGCCCTCAAGAGCCTCCAGCAGCAGCATGATACGTTTTTCCCTGAATCCCCGGTGCCTCTGAAGGCTAGGGCCTTGTCTGAAGTCTCAACCTCGCCTTGGGTCTTCAGAAAGGAGGACCCTCAGACGGATGAGTTGGAAATCCTCGAGTACGAGACTCCTCCAAGAGAACTGCTCACCGTGCCCATTCCTCCCATCCTGAAACAGTTGATGTTCTATATGTGGGTGACACCGGTGTTTGTGCCATTGATGAGCAAGCGGCTCGACTCAATGTATTTAGTCTGCCAGAGCCAAGGCTTCCAGAAATCACAGCTGCTGCATAACTCCATGGTGGCGGAGTCAGCCATGTGTTAGCTGAAAAGCCAGAAGACGCACTCCTTGGTGCCCCCTGGCAGGGAGAACTACACCTTGGACACCCTCAGCAGAAAGTGTTAACAGTGCTCGATGCTCATTGGACACATCCAGGCCTACCAGCTGTACATGGGCATGTACCTGAGAGACCTGGCGAAAGAACTTGCTGGGTTCTCAGCTGGTCTCTCCGAGGAATCACTGCAATGGTTCAAGAACCTGGCCAAGAACATCTGTGAGTGCTCTAAGTTCATGTCTCGGGCAGCCTATGACAGGTTCGAGTCGATGGCTCGAGTAGTGGTGGTGGGCATCGATGCACGACGCCAAGCTTGGCTACAGTCATACAACTTTGAGCAGTGGGTTCAGGACAAATTGTTTGATGTTCCATGCCAAGGAGAGAACCTCTTTGGCAAACCTATGACCAACAAGGCTGCCGAGCCCGAGACCAAGTTCATGACCAGGCTCTCAAAAAAGACTGCTGCCCCTTCCCGATGGAAGGGTTTGGGTAAAAAGTCCTTCTACCTGAGGAAAGGGGCTGCTTTCAGAAACTACCCAACTTTTCAGGCCTCCCCCGGCTCCCCAACAGGGTCATCAGGCCAAGCAATATGGGCTTGGCCCTTGTAAGCAGAAGTCTCCAAAACCCCAGGCACCAACTCCAGCCCAGCCCAGACAGAGGTGCATTTTTGACTCCTTGAGTATAGCCTCTCTACTCCAAGAAGAACAGCAGCTCACAGGGGGACATCTGATCCACTATTCCCAAAGGTGGTTGACCATCACCATCGACTCCTGGGCACTTCAGGTGGTCAAGGAGGTTACCTCCTCCACCTGACTCAGACACCTCCCCCTTATTTTCCGGGAGTCCCCCTCCACTGGGACCTTCTACTGAAGGAGTTGGCAGGTCTTCTCAAGGACAAAGCAGTGGAAGCAGTGCACCACCATCTCAAGGCACCATCACGTGCCAAAAAGAACAGGGGGCCTAAGGCCCATCCTTGACCTATGCAACCTCAACAAATTCCTGGTGAGGGAGAAGTTCAAGATGCTCTCCCTTGGAGTGTTGCTGTCCTACCTCCAGCAGGGAGATTGGCTATGCGGTTCATAGTGGGGGGGGGGGGGCGGGCACTATCAGTACAGAGTGCTCCCTTTCAGCTTGGCTTCTGCCCTAAGGGTCTTCACAAAATGCCTGGCAGTTGTAGCCACTTTCCTCCGCCTCCAGGGGGTCTTTGTCTTCCCCTACCTGGACTACTGGCTCATAAAGGGAGGCACGGCCTAAGAGGTGCAGCAGGCCATCGCTCACACCATCCAGGTTCTGCAGCACTTGGGCTTCATAATAAACTACCCCAAGTCTCACCTCTTCCCAACACAATGTCTGGAGTTCATCAGTGCAAAATTGGACACTCTCCAGTCAAAGGCCTTTTTTCACAGGGACCAAGCCGACCACCTCAGAACTTTGGCAAGGGATATACAGCACCGTCCCTCTGTGCCTGCTCAGCTCCTTCTATGCCTCCTCGGGCATATGGCCGTGAAGCCCCCAGTTCGCCCTATGTCACCCCAGATGCTCACCTCCACATGAGGGCAGCGCAGTGGTTTCTCTGAGACCAGTGGACTCAGGCCACGGAGCGCCTCTGAGAGTCTCCGTGACCCGTCAACTGGTGGACTCTGTTCTGTTGGTAGTCTCCCCAGTATCTCGAGATGGACATGCCTTTTCAGGCCCCTGAGGCCCTCAAAGGCACCCAGGGCAGCTGATCACCAGACGAGAGCACTCTTCAGATCAACCTCCTGAAGCTGCGGGCAATATTCTTAGCCCTGAGAGCTTTTTGCCACCCCCTGCATCACCAGCTAGTGCTGGTCCAGATGGACAACCAGGTGGCGATGTTCTATGTGAACAAATGGGGGCATGGGGTCTCGTGCCCTCTGTCGGGAGGCAGTGGTCCTCTGCTCGTATGCAATCTAATAGGGTATTCTTCTGTTGGCAGTATACAAAACTGTCTAAATAAATAAATAAAATACCCACCAAGCCAGAACATCCTGCTGGCCGACAGGCTGAGCAGAGTCCTCCAACCGCACGAGTGACGGCTGGACCCCAGTGTGGCCGACTGGCTCTTCCAGATCTGGGGGAAATCCATGATGGACCTGTTCACCAGCCCGGACAACTTCCAGTTGCCCCGCTTCTGTTCCCAGCAAGCCCACCCTTCCAGGGTGGCAGCAAATGCTATCCTCATCTTGTGGTTGGAGGGCCTCATGTACACCTTCCCTCCCACACTGCTGATTGCCAAAACCTTGTTCAGGACCCTCCGCGACAGGCCTTACTCATCTTGATAGCCCCTCAGTGGCCCAGGCAACCATGGTTCCCGCTGCTCCTCCGATTACTGGTGGAGACCCCCATCCCATTGGGGAACTCTCCTGGACTCCTGTCTCAGGAGAGGGCTCTCTTCTGCACCCCAACCTGGGGACCCTGTCGCTGACAGCGTGGCTGCTGAAAGGGTGACCATAGCCCCTTTCAACCTCTCAGGGGAGGTAGAGGAGATCCTGCTGGCCTCTCGCATGGCCTCTACTAAAAAAGCTTATGGTTTTCAGCCTGGTGTGCCGAGCACGGGACTGACCTGTTCTCCTGCCCGGTGGGTCTGGTGTTACGGTACCTTCTCCACTTTTGCAATCCGGGCTTAAGTCTAACTCCATCCGGGTGCACCTCAGTGCCCTGGCGGTGCACCACCACCCGGTGAATGGCAAGTCCCTCTCAGACCAACCACTGGCAATCTGCTTTCTTAGGGGTCTGCTCTTATCGAAGCCCCTGGTTCGCCCTCCGGCAACCGAATGGGACCTTAACGTGGTATTGGGGCAGCTCACTCACCCACCCTTTGAACCTTGCTACTTGCTACCCACGATACCTCTCATGGAAGGTGGTGTTCCTGGTTGCTCTCACCTCTACTTGCAGAGTTAGCGAGCTTCAGGCCTTAGTGGCGGAGGCGCCTTATACCAGGTTCTACAGGAACAGAGTGGTGCTCTGCACGCGCCCTAAATTTCTTCTGAAGGTATCGTACTTTCATCTCAACCAGGAAGTGGTGCTTCCTACCTTCTTTCCAAGACCTCACTCCAGTAGTGCAGAAACAGTCTTTCACACCTTGGACTGTAAGAGAACTTTGTCCTTCTATATCCAACACACTTAGGACCCTCGCAAAGCCAATCAACTTTTTGTCTCCTACAACTCCAGTAGGCTTGGGAGGCACTGACCAAGCATACACTGTCCACATGGGTGGCGGAATGTATCGCCCTTGCCTATGAGCAGGCAGGGATCCTGCTGAAAGGCTGTGTCACGGCGCACCATGTCAGGGCCATGGCAGCCTCGGTGGCCAACCTACGCTCTGTCCCGATGGTAACCACGCTTTACCATCCCATGTCCCATTTGTCAGTTGTGCATTAGCAGGCCCCCCATGGTTTACTCCCTAACCCGTCCTCCCCCTACATTTAGCCAGCCTACTGCAGTTCCCTTAAACCATTTAAAAGTACAGCTAAACTAAGATTGAAACATGATGGTAATCTTTGCACGTTTCTAAGCATAGAAAAGTTAAGTATTTATATAAAGCACACATCAGTTGAACTGCAGTAGTGCTAGTTCAACCCAAATCTTCACCCATTTACTGCATGCGGCACTGGACCTCAGTCTAAGGTCCTTTTGCTGGGTCTAACATAGCTAGTGCCAGAGTTTAAAGTTGTCTAGCTTAGGTGGGTATTAAACTCTATTTTAGGAGTGAGCTGTATGGGTACAGGCAGCCCAGAAACAATGAAGTCACAGTAAGACTCAGGATCTTGACCTGTCAGAGCCACATTTCCATCTGAATTGCTGACCGCTGCCCAATATTGCATATTCTTAAAATCTGATCATCCGATTGTCCCAATATGTCCATGTGCCCACACTGGGCACTTAGCCCTTTTTGTCCATAATCATTGGTTTGCCTGTGAGTCTCAATTTTTGAGGGTTCCCCCCCATCCCGTCAAGTCCTCAGATAAGTCAGACGATCACGTCCCCTTACCATTCTTACAATAGGCTGGATGAGTCTATTGCTGGATCTCGTTCTAAAGTAGTTACTGGCTACAGAATCACTTTGTGCATATTATCTTCAACACGCTGCCAAAGTGTTTATAAAGTTTGTTGCCTTATTTGGAATTATAAAGTAGACTGGTTTACCTTGATGTATTACCCTTAGTCAGGCCGGGTATAGCAACGTGAATCGAATCCCATGTTAAACCAGGTGCCCGCATGCCTCTGCATAATCGTTTTGCTGTTTTGTGACTGTTTGTGAGTAGTCTTGAAATAGCAAGATTTTGTTCCCATCCATCTCAATATTACGGTGGTTCCGGGCAGCTCTTAATATCTCTTCTTTATGGGTATAATTGTGGAAAGAGGTTATGACTGCTGTCTGCCTGCGTTCCCCTTCCTGCCTCGGCCCCAGTCTGTGTGCCCACTCAGTTTTGATCTTGCCAGTTAGAGTTTCTAAATATAAACTGAGTGGAAGCCATGTTTCGCAAAAATCCCCATAGTTCAGCATCAAGCACCGACTCGGCAAGTCCCACAATCCAGATGTTTTTATAGTGACCCCGATTTTCTAAATCATTCTAGCTTTTCCTCATAGGTGGCTAATTGCTGTTCAAGCTTTTGGATAGTAGCAGCTTGGCTCTGGTTTAGGTCTTCCAGGTTTGCTATTCTTTGTTTGGCTGTACCCATCCATTGAGTAAACTCATTCATGGAGGTTGAGATTTTCTCCATGTGTTCGGCCAGATGTTGAAAGTGGGTATCCAGAGCTTTGACCACCACATCTGAGACATTCTCTATGAGATTTGCCTGCTGTTCCATTGTCGGGCTGGATGGTGCCCCTTTGACCATTTTGTTTTCTGCCATTTACGATTTCTCTCTCTGTGGCTGTTTAGATTTCATTAGTGCTCCATTGTGCAATCTGTAGCTCAGAATACAGCCAAGTAGGGTTCCGGTAGATGTTCCCATTATTTTGTGGGGTATAGAGATTCTAATCGCAAGATAGTGGGTTTTAGCAAGGCGAGGAACCTCGGAGCTGAACAAGACATGTCTTGCTCAGTTCATCACATTATGTGATCCCTTAGTGCTCCAGTGTGCAGTCCGTAGCCCAGAATGCGGCCAAGTAGGGTTCCGGTAGATGTTCCCATTATTTTGTGGGATATAGCAATTTTTATTCACAAGATAGTGCGTATGATTTTAAATGGTGCAGTTTCTCTGTCTGATGCACGGACAGTGATCTTAACACCTTCTCCTGCTTGGTGCAAGACATCTTGAGATATCTCTTGCATCTCTCTGGGGCCGGCCTAAAGTCCAACATGGTCAGGATGCACTTTAGTGCCATTTCGACAGCTTTGGTGCAATAGTGGGCCATTTCATGAGAGGACTCCTCCTGACCCGGCCCCCGATCCACCCACTGCCGTTGGCATGGGACTAAAATATGGTGCTGGGGAAGCTCGTGGCTCCCCCATTTGAGCCCTTGGCAACATGCCATCTTAAATATTTATCTTGATTGTATTTATCCTTTTGTTAATTTGTATTTATTCTTTTGTTAATACTGAAGTAACATTATTTTTCCAACATTCTTGTTTTGTACTGGAATGGTTTTTCAAAATCAATAAAAAATTTAAATTAAAAAAAAATTGTCTTGGAAGGTTGTTTTCCTGGTGGCTCTCACCTCAGACCGATGGTTCCCTAAACCAGGTTCCACAAAAACAGAGTGGTCCTTAGGACCTACCCCAAGTTGAAGGTGGTCTCTGCTTTCCACCTGAATCAAGAGGTGGTGCTCCCTACCTTCTTTCTCAGTCCTCACACCTCCAGGGTGGAAGCCTCCCTGCACACTCTTGATTGCAAGAGGGCATTGTCCTTTTCAGGGGCGGCCCAAGGGGGGTGCGGGGCCATGTGCGGAGACTCGGTGCGGGGCCTCATTTGCATAAGGGGCCTCATTTGCATAATTATTTGCATAAGGTTACCATATACTAACTTTTAGTAAACGCGCCTCTTAATGAGTGTATGGATAAAGAAAGACTAAAAGATTTCTACATTACTATAATCCAGTGCCAACCGCCAGACACATTTGGAACTACTACAAACACTGCCCATTTAGAACCCATAGCAAACCCGCCATATCCTGACAGCATTACCAGGACTCACAAAGCACCATACCCTACCTATCAAAAGGAAACATGCAAATATTAAACCAATACATTTCAGAGAACAACAATACATGACCTACTGGGGAAAGAGAACAAGTGGCAATGTCAAATAGGAATTATATAAACAGAACACCTCAGCTCAGTTACACATGCAGAACATAGACCATCACCAAACAAGGAATCACAATTTAGAAACAGGAAGACAATAATTAAACTGGGAATCCCAAAAGCCAAACTTGGAATGTACAACACTTTAGAAATAAAACTATACATTAATTTGCTCTTGTACTAAACAAAGTGCAGACGTTAATGATGCACATTTACCACAGCTGACATATTCCAATTAATAAATTCAAAATAAAGAGATATTTTTCTACCTTTTGTGCATTTTTTTTTCAGCTGCAATTGCTCCAGCCACTTTCTTCTGGTTTCTTCGTATCTTCTGCTAACTCTCCATCGTCTGCTGTCCATTTGTCCTTTCTTCTCTCTTCTAGTTTTTTTCCATTCTCTCTCTACATCTGCTTTAACATACTAATCTTTCTCCTTTTGCTCTTTCCTCATTCCTATTTCATCCACTCAAATTTTACCCCTCCATCCTTAATCCCCACTTACTCTCCCAATACCCGGCCAATTGTAGATTTTTTATCCCTCCCACACAAAATATTTTCCCCTCTCCATTTTACTCTCCCAGCCCCATCCCATTCTAATCCTCCCCCAACATCAGCTCCCTTCTAGTTCCAGCCTCACCCAGCATCCATTCCCTTCTAGTCCCTGCATCAGCCCATTTCCAGTCCTAGCCCCCCCATCAGCCCATTTCCAGTCTAGCAACCCCCAACCCAATACCAGTCCTAGCCCCCCATCAACCCACTCTTCCAGTCCTAACCCCCATCACCCCATTTTCAGTTTAAGCCCCCCCTATAACCCATTACCAGTCCTAACCCCCCATCAACCCACTTCCAGTCCTAACCCCATCAACCCATTTCCAGTCAGCCCCCCATAGCCCATTGCCAGTCCTTACCCCCCTATCAGCCCACAGCCCATTACCAGTCCTAACCCCATCAGCCCACCTCAAGTCCTAACCCCTCCCCATCAGCCCATTTCCTGTCCTAGCCCCCCCATAGCCCATTATCAGTCCTAACCCCCCCCCATAGCCCATTACCAGTCCTAACCCCATCAGCCCACCTCCAGTGTTAACCCCCCCATCAGCCCATTTCCAGTCCTAGCCCCCCCCATAACCCATTACCAGTCCTACATAAGAACATAAGATATGCCATACTGGGTAAGACCAAGGTCCATCAAGCCCAGTATTCTGTTTCCAACAGTGGCCAATCTAGGTCATATGTACCTAGCAGTTTCCCCAACAGACGCAGGTTCCACAATGCTTGTACTGGGTCAAGCATGGATATCCTTGGCCCCTTCTTAATAATGGTTTATGGACCTTTCCTCCAGGAACTTGTCCAAACCCTTTTTAAACCCAGCTACACTAACAGCCTTTACTACATCCTCCGGTAACAAATTCCAGAGTTTGATTACACGTTGAGTGAAAAAATATTTTCTTTTATTAGTCTCAAATAGTTTACCCTGTAGCTTCATTGCATGTCCCCTAGTCTTTCTATATTCTGATAAGGTAAACAATCAATCTACGTTTACCTGTTCAACTCCGTTCATTAATTTATAGACTTCTATCATATCTCCCCTCAGCCGTCTCTTTTCCAGGTTAAAGAGCCCTAACCTTTTCAGCCTTTCTTCATAGGAGTATCCTTCCATCCCCTTTACCATTTTGGTGGCTCTTCTCTGAACCTTTTCTAAAATCGCTATATCCTTTTTAAGATACGGCGACCAGAATTGCACACAATATTCAAGGTGTGGTCTCACCATGGAACAGATAGAGGCATTATAATATCTTTTGTTCTATTTTCCATTCCTTTCCTTATCATACCTAGCATTCTATTTGCTCTCTTGGCTGCCGCTGCACACTGGGCCGTGGGTTTTTACCATGGTATCCACAATGACGCCTAAATCTTTTTCCTGGGTGGTGGGTTCCTAATGTGGAACCTTGCATCGTGTAACCATAGTTTGGGTTGTTCTTCCCTAGGTGCATAACCTTGCACTTGTCCACATTAAATTTCATCTGCCATTTTGATGCCCAGTCTTCCAATTTATCAAGATCCTCTTGCAATTTTCCACAATCCTCTTGGGTTTTAACAACTTTAAATAGTTTTGTGTCATCTGAAAATTTGATAACCTCACTCGTTATTCCCTTTTCCAGGGCCTCACAGGCTCATCTGTTAAGCCGGCTCCGGAAGCTAATACATATGTATGTTACATTATTTTTCTATAGGAATGTACGCACATCCTTAACTTCCAAGAATTATCCCAAGGAAAATGCAAGCACCTTTACTCCTGCTATTTAATACACACAAATGATGCTCAAATCTTTATGGGCATACTTTGGAAAACTGAGGTGTATGTGCGTGTCCAAATCCCCTGCTAGCTCTACCTCTAGGAATGCTCTGCTCATTGTGGTTAAAAGTATGACTGAAATGGCATCATGCACTCACTTTTATCCACATGTAAGCCAGATAGCATTTAAAGAAGACATTTCTGTGCACCTAAAGAGCTTTTAAATTTGCCCCTCTATGGATGCCATAGTTATGTCACCACATCTCGTCTCCACCGCTAGTAGTGCTGTGTCCTGATTGATGTTGACTCTGAGAAGCTAATCCATTTTGGCTTTTGTGACTGTGCATCTATAGGCTTCTAGTCCCAGTTTCATTAATAATAAGTTTGGAAGGTAGGAATGCCATCACTGAGGTTTGCAATCCTCAACCCCGGCAATATTACCCTTTCCCCACTGGATACTAGAACAGCAGCAAGTACAATTTCATAGATGCAATGGGGCAAATCCAGAACTGCAGAACTGGATCAGACAAGCAATCGGGAGTTTGAGGAATGTGCCTTTCTCCTTCTAGTCCTGCCAGTCTTGTTCAAATTCATCTTCTTCCTTCCCATCTCGCGCACTGCTAATTTTTTAAAAGCCTTTGGCCCGGACCTCCCCCTCTACCTCTACCTGACTGTCTTCTGCAGCGCTGCCTGGGGGCCGGACGCTTTATATGGCACGATCCTTGGCTCCCAGCTCTGCGCGCTGTCCGTCCCCAAACCCACTGGGACCGAGTTGGGTTTTCGGGCCGCGTTGAGGGGGCCCTGCTGCCGCGACACCTCCTCAGCTCCCGGGCTCCGCACCCTGCGCCCCGCATGGCTCTTCCACCCAGGTGACGCTCAACAGGCTGAGAGTGAAGCCCAGGGAGATGCCGACCACCACCGGCCCCACAGGGCGCACGAAGGACAGCACCATGGAGAGGCGCATGGCTGCCATGGGGCTCGGCAAGCCCCTCCGTGCCGGCTTTGAGATTCGCGTCTCTGTTAAGCCTGCAGGGGCAGATGGGAAATTTCCCATCAGCCCCTGTGGGCTTAACAGAGACATGAGGGAGACACTCTCCCTTCGCGAATCTCAAAGCCGGCACAGAGTGAGGAAGGGAAGGACTCAGCCGGGCAGAGGAGGCCCCGCGGGACACTCCATTCTGCTGCTGCCGCGGCTGCAGCGGCCAGCTTTTTTTTTTTTATTCAATGTTGAAAAAAAGCAGAATGTTCTTTATGCGGGGCCCTGTGCAAAAAACATTCTTGCTCAATGGACGGGCCGGCCCTGGTCCTTTTACATACAGAGGACGCAGTCCCATCGCTGCTCAGTGCAACTCTTTGTCGCCTTTGACCCCAGCCGCCTTGGGGTGGCTGTCTTTCTCTCATGGTGGGTGGTCAACTGCATTTCCTTTGCTTACAACCAGGCTGGGCTTTTTCTGCAACATCATGTCACTGGGTACAATGTGTGCGCCATGGCAGCCTCTTTGGCCATCCTGTGCTCGGTGTCCTGGCTGGACATCTGCCAGGCTGCCATCTGGGCTATCCTGATTCCTGGGAATGACTCTTCAATTACATAGTTATCCAAGTCCAAGAGGGAGATTTCAGGCCAGTCCTGGATTTCTGACAACCCTGTCCTGATGCATTATGAGGGCAATTTTATAACCAAGCGTCTAGTTTTAGGCACCCAGAATATACCTATCTTAAGCCTATTTTATAAAAAAAACGGGCACCTACTATTCTTTATAAAATAGGGGCATAAGTGTCCAAAAAAGCACATTAAATCTGCCCTTGCCTAGATTTCTAAAGAGTGCATGTAAGATATAATATTTTACAACTTATGTGTGTAAATTTACATTCTGCCCATGTGCATGCCCACAGTGAAAGTATGCACATGCTTACAGAAGAGCGACTGACTGAAGTATGTGTGTAAGTGCCCATTCAGACACATATCTTTATGCAGCTCCTTATAAAATTACCCCCCATGCCATCTGATTTCAATGGCTAGCATCAGGAACTACAGATAATCACACTACCTTCGAATGTAAGTTCAAAACCAAGACTGGTCAAACAGCCTTCCTTCTCAGATTGGGTAACTTGGCAGCTCTGCAATTAGCAGAAACACACATAAATAGATTGTACTCAAGAACGTTTGTCCACATATTTGATGGGGAGTTTTGTAAGAGGCCATTTCGGTGTATAAAGTACTATTTTATCTATGGAAATACCTTTGAAACTTACCATCCTCATCTGAAAGCTATTGATAATATTAAAGTTCCTGCCTCAGACACAGTTTACATAATTGAGAATTATAAGCCAGTAGGATCAAAGAAGATACAAATTGTCTGTTTAGAATTCAGATAATAATGCCTAAACTGTAGTTCAGATAGTTCATAGATAAGAGATACATTGCTTGTGGAAAAAGCAATAAAAATTGTAGAAGTCTGCATCTTAAGACGTTTATTATCCTAACAAATGCATCATCTCAACGGACAACTGTTGCTTTTGTTTTTGGAAAATATACAACGCTGCAGTCCCTTTCTGGGAGAAATATCAAACCCTAAACATTTGAATTAGCTGTTTATGTGCATTGTTCATCTGTCTTATATTGGAGAGCATTAGTTGGCATTCTTCTGTACCCCAAGAGCCGAACACAACCAAGAGTTAACTTTCTCTAATTTACCTGATGGATTTCTTTAACAACAAGTGGCCTCAACTTATTCATGAAGCTGGGGTGATGGCATCAGACACTACCAATCAAAGCAGCCTCCCAAATTGACAGTTTTAGAAAATTGGTACTTTAGAACTAGTTGCCAAGCAACCTGGCAATCACACTAACAACTACCACTCAGAGCCCCAGGTTAAACGTGGACAAGCATTCTGATGAGTTGAAGGAATGAGTGAGAATCCATCTGTATAGACAGGGAAAGAAGCAACAAAATCTGTAAAACATGAGAAAAGAGTGCTTTAAAGAAGTAGATCAGCAAATGAGTGACAATTGCACTAATACAGTAGGAAATATAAAGTGTTACTCCAGGAACCATATATTGATCAAAACGAGACATGTGAAGGTTAAGAAGAGGTGAAACTGAAACCTAAGGAGGAGAGATTGATAATTAAAGCCTAGGATAGTAGATTACAGGCTAAATAGTTCACTGTAAGCATAGAAAATCCTGGGAAAACTGATATAACTAGATTCTGTAAGGAAGAACTAGAAATGGTTACTCATCTTGTAGCTAGCTGAAAAAAGTTTGATGGGAAAAGAATTTCTAGACAGGGACAATAAGATGGCATGCCTCCTGAATTGGAAACTTTGTGAAAATTATAACATTGCTATATCAGAAAAGCTTTGGGATCCTGACTCTTAGAGAAATATGGAAAATGAAGAGACTATGGGACATTCCCATTCCAACTGATAAAAAGCTTGATGCAAGAAAATTAGTCATCAGAGTAAAGGAGAAAAACACGAGGACAGCATTGATAATAGAGGTGTCCATGCCAAATGATTTTTCTGGGCATTGGATGGAGAAAGAGACTGTCTTCAAGTACTAAGTAATACAGTCAGTGACCAAAAAATATACAGAAATATTTTCCATTGTATCTGGGTGTCACAGGCTTGATTAAAGGGAATTTTTCAAGAGGATTTAAATGGTGCAGGGGCAGGAGTGCTAGCTCAGAACTCTGTACCATGCTCTGAATAGTCAGGGTAATTAATCATGGGAAGCATAAGAGTCACTAAGAATTACCCCACTGATCCCTTGCAGAAATCTGCTTTTGTTCAATTCAAGTTGAGCCATTTTGTAGACTTTTTGATAGTCATGAATGATTACTTGTCTGGAGTTTGGCTTGGTGTGGGAGTTACTGTTCTGTCGGGGCGGGACCCTGAGCCCCAGCAATCCTATTATTTCATTGTAGTCTTAGTGGTAGGGAACACTAGAGCAGTTGCTGCCAGTAGGGTAGTCAGGACTAAGTGGGCACAAGGTAGCGTGAATGTCGACACCATCTTTAGTTCTCCTGTCATTCAGGGCTGCTCCATCCACTAGGCGGGCTTGGTTGCCACCTTGGGCAGCAGACCATGTGCTTTGGCACACATGGTCTGGCGCCCTCCCTCCCTTTGCGCTGAGTTGTGCCACCCTCCCACCCCTCCGTGCTGAGTTGCGCCACCATTGCCCCCTTACTGCTGCTGATTCCGGCATCGAGGGAGGCTAGGCTCTGAGGCAGGCCATGTGCTTCACCGTACATGGCCTGCTGCTTCTGACCCCCTGAAGTTGTGTCAGAGGGGGATCAGAAGTAGCAGGCCATGTGTGCCGAAATACATGGCCTGCTTCTGCCACCAAGCCTACTCCACTGCTGGAATCAGCGGCAAAGGAGAGGGACGGCCCTGCTCTTATTTAACTATGCTGCTGCTATTGACTGGGTGGGCCTGATGCCAAAGTGGAGGGGCCATGGCTACCCCCATGTTGCTGCTCTCGTAGGGGTTAGAGGTCATTGTTTCCTGAGCAGCCACTGAGGGAAGCTTCTCTGAAGCTGTGCAGACTTCACTAAGCCATTTGTTGCCGAGGGACAGACCAGAGCCATGAGGATGGCAAGTACCCCTCTGGATGCCCCATTTGGAGGCTCAGCTACATCGAAGGACTCTGTGAGAAGGGTTGTGGAAACCTACAAGGACTTGAAAGGACATAAGAAATAGGTGAGTGTTGCTTAATAGACCCTCAACTGTCATCCTTGACTATCGATGTTTATTGCAAATATGGAACAATCCTTGACTTTATGTATGTATGTCTTTTCACAACAAGTTTCGGAGTTTCCAAATTAAACTTGACACTCATGGCCAGAAATTTAAAGAAATGGATGAACAGGTGACCCAGGTAAATCAACAGCTCTGCAATTTGCAAATACACACTACTGCTTTAGTAAAGGATAACAAGATGATTCAGTGTAAGTTGGGAGTATTTTGAAAACCTTACTACAAGACCGAATTTGAGATTTTTGAATTTCCCTAAATCCTTTTTAGTTTCCCCATTCAAAATGTTCAAGAAAAAATACAGGGAGGCCATTTAGGTTCCAGCAGAGTCTCTTCCTCCATCACAAGAACTTTTTATCTACCAGTAGGAAGAATTGGAGTGGAGGATGAGGTTTTTGGTGGAAGATCAACTGGTGCAGCTAAAGTTGATCCAGATGGTCCAAGTTCCTGAAATTATTTCAATAAGTGCTTTTAAGAGAAACTTTACTTGTGACTTTTGCTCTTGAACCTGATAAGTTGTACATTGAAGATGTTCTTTAGTTAAAGAGAAGTGAGTTTTATGGGCCAGAAAATATATATATTTCCTGGTGTGAATAAGTCAGCTCAACTGATGTGTGTGGAGGGTAATTTTATAAAACAAGGCACCATTGATAGGTGCCTACAGAAGCTGTATTTTTTAAAGACAAGTAGGTGCCTTTTTGTCTTTGTAAAATTGTAATGCATTTGGCATAACACATTGCAACTATATTTTTAAGTATACCTGTAGATTATAGAATTCCATAATTTGTGTGCAGTAGTCTACTCCGCCTATGCTCTGCCTATGTGCACACCCACCAGCAAAGTACACACCTTGATGCCAAAGTCATCAGTCAGAACTCTATGAGAGGCAATTTATGCATATATTTGGCCACATACACATGGGAATTATATTATAAAATTACCTTAACATTGTTTTTGGCTAAGAGGTAATCAGTGACTTCCTTTGGGGCCACCTTTAGCTTAAGGATTCCATGTGTATATCAGATTGTTTATCAGATAATAAGCCTTCCTTTTCTGACCCTAATCACTTGCAAAATTTTTAGGAGTAGGTCTCATGATTTGGTCTGTGAGACAGCTGAGTGATTGGTAGGGCCTGTTGAGACCAGAGGTTAATTAGTTTATTTTTTCCCTTCCTGATTCCCTGTTCCTAATTTCTTGGATTATTTCCTACTATTTGATAATTTTGTTAAGGTCATGCTCCTTTAGTGAAATGGATTGTATTTCTTTTGTTGTGGTTTTTGAAAATGCATGCAATTGTATAACCTTTTGTGACTTTTGTATTTTTTTTCTTTTGAATGACATTTAAAGTTTCTTGTAAAAGTATGCATTTGTAAAAATTGAAAATTCAATAACCATAAAATTTCAAAGGAATTTCAAAACACATCTTGATAAGTTGCCTATATATGTTGAGCCCAATATTTAAAGTTTTTAGCTAGCCAGTCAGCTGAAGGGGTAGAACACAGTATCCAGCAGGACTATCCAAATAGTGCCACTGAATATCACCACAAACTGCCCCAGCACTATCTGGTTAGTGCAGGGGTGGTCTGTGAGTGGAGCGGCAGGCAGTGTCGGCTCTATCCAGATAAGTGCTAACTTATCCAGACAGTGGCAGTTTTCAATCGGCACTTCTCCGTGGAGAAGCAGGAATGCAGTCCTCACATATGGGTGATGTCACCGATGGAGCCCTGTGCGGGAATGCTCCCCAGTTTCTATTGGAAGCTTTTGGGATACTCCACCGTGTGTGTGCACGTCTTCCTCCCTACTGTGGTGCCATCTTCTCCAATATTTGTTTTCTACAGACATGAATAGATCGTCCATCAGTAAACATTTCATCTTTTTCCCCACTGGGGTTCTTTTGTGTGCTTGTTTTAAACTTTTCTGCCTACCGTTGGTAACACTGGGACCATAAATCACAGTTCTGCCTTCAGTTCTGGCATTTTTTTGGTAAGTTTTATTTTCTCATTATTTTTCCCCCGTCCTGACTGGGCCTCTGGTCACCCTCGAGCCATTAGATTTTGCAACAACCATCTCCTAGACATGTCACTCATGGGGCGAAGAGGTGGACGGAGAGTTAATTGAAGACATATGCAGCATTGCCAGGAAAGGGGAAGTGCTACTGATAGGGGATTTCAATATACCAGATGTGGATTGGCACATCCCTGCTGCCAGAGCTGGCTCGTCCATTGAGCGATAATGTTGTTCGCATAGGGCCCCGTGCAAACTCCATTATAGCACAGTGGACGGCTTCAGAGGGAGCCTGAGAAGCCCGTGCGAGGCCCCGGCTCCCTCTGCACAGCAGCCAGCATGAAGAGCCTTTTCCTTCACGCTGGCGGCTGTTTCAGTGAAGTCGCAAATGCTTTTAACCTTTCCCGGCATTCGCGGCTTCACTAAAACAGCCACCAGCATGAAGGAAAAGGCTCTTCACGCTGGCGGCTATGCAGAGGGAGTCGGGGCCTCACATGGGCTTCCTCAGCTCCCTGTGAAGCCCCTTAGTCATCTGTGGGGCTGTTCAGAGGAAGGGGGTGGCTAGGACTGGATGGGCTGTGATCAGGGGGGAACTTGGACTGGAAATGGGCTGTGATGGTGGGGGGGGGGAAACAGACTGCAAATGGGCTGTGATGGTGGGGGGAGAAATGGACTGCAAATTGGCTGTGATGGTGGGGGGCAACGGACTGGAAATTGGCTGTGATGTGGGGGGGGGAAACAGATTAGAAATGGGCTGTGATGGTGGGGGGAAGGGACTGGAAATGGGCTGTAATGGTGGGGGGCTAGGGCTACAAATGGGCTGTGTTGGGGGATGATTGGACTGCAAATAGGCTGTGATGGTGGTGGGAGGGGGCTAGGACCGCAAATGGGCTGTGATGGTGGGGGGAAATGGACTGGAAATGGGTTGTGATGGTGGGTGGGGTCTAGGACTGGAAAGGGGCTGTGATGGGAGGGCTAAAATTGGAAATGGGCTGATGAAGAGCTGGATTAGGACTGAAAATGGGCTGATGGGGGCTGGAATAGGACTGGAAGTGGGCTGTTGGGAGCTCGAATAGGGCTGGAAATGGGTTGACAAGGGGCTAGGATTGGAAATTGGCTGATGGGGGAGCTTGGAGTGGAAATGGGCTGATGGGAGACTGGAATGGAACTGGAAAAGAACATATGGGGCTAGGACTGGAAATGGGCTGATGAGGAGCTGGAATAGGACTAGAAATGGGCTGATGGGGGCTGGAATAGGACTGGAAATAGGCTGATGAGGAGCTGGAATAGGACTAGAAATGGGCTGATGGGGGGAACCTGGACTGCAAATGGGTGATGGGCTGGAATAGGATTGGAAATGGGCTGATGGTGGCTCTAATAGGGCTGGAAATGGGCTGATGGGGGAGCTTGGAGTGGAAATGGGCTGATGGGGGGCTGGAATGGAAATGGAAAAGAGCATATGGGGGGCTAGGACTAGAAATGGGCTGATGTGGAGGCTTGAGAGAATGGGACTAGAAGGGGGCGGGTGCTGGGTGGGTCTAGAACTATAAGGGATCTGATTTTGGGGGAGGACTAGAAAGGGATGGGGATGGAGAATGAGAATGGAGAGGGGAAAAGATATTTTGTGTGGGAGGGAAGAAAAGTCTACGATGGGCTGGGTATTGGGAAAGTAAGTGGGGACTGAGAATGGAAGGGTGAAATATGAGTGGATGATAAAGGAATAAGGAAAGAGCAAAAGGGGAAAGATCAGTATGTTAAAACAGATAAAGAGAAAGAAAATGGAAAAAAATCTAAAAGAGAAGAAAGGACAAATGGATAGCTCGCAGAAGACACGAAGAAACCAGAAGAAAGTGACTGGAGCAATTGCAACTGAAAAAGAAAATGCACAAACAACAAAAGGTAGAAAAATACTTTTTTATTTTGAATTTATTAACTGGAATATATCAGCTCTAGTAAATGTGCATCGTTAACATCTTTTGTGTTTTGTTAAGTACAAGAGGAAATTAATTTATAGTTTTATTTCTCCAGTGTTGTTGTACATCCCAAGTTTGGCTTTTGGGGTTCCCAGTTTAATTATTGTCTTCCTGCTTCTAAATTGTGGTCCCTTGTTCTTTGGTGACGGTCTATGTTCTGCATTTTAACCAAGCTGAGGTGTTCTGTTCATGTAGTTTCTATTTTGACCATGTCACTTGTTCTCTTTCCCCAGTAGGAGCTGCATTGGTATTCTCTGAGATGTATTGGTTTAATATTTGCAGTGTTGCCTTTTGATAGGTAGGGTTTGGTGCTTTGTGAGTCCTGGCAGTGCTGTTATGATATGGTGGATTTGCTATGAGTTCTAAATGGTCAGTGTTTATAGTACTTCCTAATGGGCCTGGCAGTTGGCACTGGAATATAGTAATGTAGAAATCTGTTAGTCTTTCTTTATCCAGACACTCATTAAGAGGCATGTTTGCTAAAAATGCATGTTAACATTATGCAAATATTTATGCAAATGAGGCCCCACAATTAATCTCTGCACATGGCCCCGCACCCCCCTTGAGCCGCCCCTGCCTGCTGCAGTATCATCTAGAAGTAAGGAGATCCTGGATTCTCTACAGGGAGTACTATTAAGTCAACTGGTAACAGAACCCACATCTGAAGGGGCCATACTAGACTTGGTGCTTACCAATGGTGAAAGTGTTTCTGATGTTATAGTAGGCGATCATTTCTCATCCAGTGATCAACAGATGGTGTGGTTCAGTATTAGGACTCGGGCTGATAAAATCCATTCAAAAGTGAGGGTCTTAGACTTTAGGAAAGCTAACTTTGCCAAGATCGGCCAATACCTTAAGGAGTCATTAGTGGGATGGGAACAGCTGGGAGATATAGGAAACAGTGGGCAAAACTGAAAGGGGATGTTTTAAGGGTAACCAACCTTTTTGTTAAAATGGTAAACAAAGGTAAAAGGAAAAGGAGACCGCTATGGTTTTCGAAAGAAGTAGCTGAAAAGGTGAAGAAAAAGAGGGGGCCTTCATGAAATACAAGAATTCACAGCAAGAGGAAGACAGGCATCTATATTTGGAATAACTTGGAGAAGCTAGCAAAGTAGTCAGGAAAGCAAAGATTCAAAAAGAGGACGAAATAGCAATGCAATAAAATGGGAGATAAGACATTTTTCAGATATGTTAGTGAGAAGAGGAATGACAAAAGTGGTATTGTCAGACTAAAGGGTGAAGGGGAGGAATATGTAGAAGCTGATGAGGTTAAAGCAGAATTGCTTAACAAATATTTCTGTTCTGTGTTTACAGTCGAAGAACCAGGACCTCAGAAAACACCCACAAAAAGGAACAGAAGTGAGGGGCATCTTGAACAATTTTCAGAAGACTGTGTTCGTGAGAAACTAGGAAAACTTAAAGTAGACAAAGCGATGGGACCAGATGGGATACACCCGGGAATACTGAGGGAACTTGGGGACGTTCTAGCAGCTCCACTGACTTACCTTTTCAATGCCTTGTTGGAGTCAGGAATGGTGCTAGAGGACTGGAGAGAGGCACATGTGGTCCCTTTACACAAAAGCAGAAGTAAGGATGTGGTTGAAAACTACAGGCCGGTTAGTTTAACCTCGGTGGTGAGTAAATTATTGGAAGTGCTGCTGAAAGAGAAAATAGAGAGATTTCTGGAGTCCAACGGATTACTGGATCCGAGGCAGCATGGGTTCACCAGAGGCAGGTTGTTGGACAAATCTGATTGATTTCTTTGACTGGGTGACCAGGGAGTTGGACCGAGGGAGAGCCCTAGATGTGGTGTATTTAGATTTCAGTAAAGCCTCTGACACCGTTCCACACAGGTATCATAAACAAACTCAGCACCCTAGGGATGGACCGTAAAGTTACTGCTTGGGTTAGAAATTAGTTGAGTGGGAGGCGACAAAGAGTACAGGTAAATGGAGTTCACTCTGAGGAGAAAGAGATTACCAGTGGGGTGCCCCAGGGATCTGTCCTCGGTCCGATTCTTTTTAACATCTTTGTTAGTGATATTGTGGAAGGGCTGTTGGGTAAGATTTGCTTGTTTGCGGATGATACCAAAATTTGCAATAGAGTAGACACCCAGGAAGGTATAGATAACATGAGGAGGGTTCTAGCTAAGCTTGAAGGATGGTCTAGAATTTGGCAACTGAGATTTAATGATAAAAAATTCAAGGTCATGCATTTGGACTGCAGCAATCCTAGGGAGCAATATAGTATAGGAGGTGAAGTATTTCTGTCCATAAAAGAAGAGTGGGACCTAGGCGTGATTGTGTCTCATGTTCTTAAAGTAACTTAACAGATAGAAATGGTGACAGCTAAAGCTATAATGATGCTTGGGTGCATAGGGAGAGGAATGGCCAGCAGAAGAAGGTGATGGTGCCTCTGTATGAGTCTTTGGTGCAACCTCATTTGGAGTATTGTGTGCAATTCTGGAGACCACACCTTCAAAAGGATATAAACAGGTTGGAGTCTGTACAGAGGGTGACTACTAAAATGATTAGTGGTCTTCATTATAAGGCATATGAGGACAGACTTAAGGATCTTAATATGTATACTTTAGAGGAAAGGCATAATAGAGGTAATATGATTGAGAAGTTTAAATACTTCCATGGCATAAATGCACAGGAGGAGAGCCTCTTTCGATTGAAAGCAAGTTCTGCTAATAGGGGACATAGGATGAGGGTGAAAGGGGATAGACTCAGAAGTAATGTGCGGAAATATTTCTTTACGGAAAGAGTGGTAGATGCATGGAAAAGTCTCCCAGTGGAGGTGGTAGAGGTGAGGATAGTATCTGAATTTAAAAAAGCATGGGACAAATACAGAGGATCTCTAAAGGCAAAAACGGGTCTGTTGTAGGGTTGATATGGGAGGGCAGACTAGATAGGCTATGTGGTCTTTTTCTATTGTCATGTTGCTATGTTTCTTTGTCCCAGAAACCAGCAGCGGGTTCAAGAAATGCACCAAATGTGCCAAGACCATTTTGATTACTGACAAGCAAAATTGGTGCCTCCAGTGTCTGGGTCCTGAGAGGCCTGAAGAGTCTAGAGAAGCAGAGAGCATCCCTCTTGATCAGAGGTCTGATTAAGTGTCTTCAGCACCTGTATTGGTCTCGATGGCTCCCTTAGTATTCACCAAAGGTGCATCGAGATTGAGAGGTTCCTAAGCTCAATCGGAGCTGAAGGCCCGTGGTGCCCTGGAGCATCGACCATCGGGCAGCTTCTGCCTTGAAATGAAGGACTCAACCTCAACTCCATCGACATTCAAGCACCAGACTGTCCGATATGCATCAGCATCAGAGCCCTTCCCAATACAATGTCGAGAACGATGGCCGTGAATGGCCCGCTAAGGTGCCCCAGAGAGAGGAATCAACCTCCACAGCTTTGGAGGGGCACCAACCTACTCTTGACCAATGAGGTCCCGATACCTGTGCAGGGATGCCGGAGACATTGGTCGAAGCTGCTCAGGCCCAAGGCCTTCAGAATCGGCAGCCATTGTGGAACGCCTTCAGGTGCTCGAGGCCCACATTGCATCGATGCTTTAGTTGCCTCCCCTCTCGACTATTGCAATCTCCTCCTTGCTGGTCTCCCTCTGAGTCATCTTTCTCTCCTTCAATCTGTTCAGAACTCTGCTGTGTGGCTAATCTTCCACCAGCCCCGGTATTCTCATATAACCCCTCTTCTCAAATCACTTCATTGGCTCTACTTCCACTTCCGTATCAATTTCAAACTTGTCCTTCTGACCTATAATGCATTCATTTTACTGCTCCCCACTACTTTTCTTCTCTCCTCTCTCCCTACATCCTTCCTCGTGAACTCCGCTCTTTCACTGGCTTGCTTCTCTCTATGCCCTTTTCTTCCACTGCCATCTCCAGATTCGATCCTTTCACATCGCTGCTCTTTATGCCAGGGACAAACTGTCTCTATCTATATATCAGGTTTCTTCTCTCCCCCTTTTTAAATCCATGCTAAGGGCTCACCTCTTTGAGGTTGCTTTTGGATCCTGTTCCCTTGTTCTCCTTGTCTCTCCTAACCTTTCCCTATTTGTATCCTTGTTCTCACCTATTGTAATGTCTGTCCTAATTAGATTGTAAGTTCTGATGTGCAGGGACAGTCTTTTATATGTATCTGTACAGTGCCGCATTCGCCTTGTAGCACTATATAAATGATTAATAGTAGTAGTAGTAGTAGCTGTGCAGCTAATCCTTGAAATGCATCATCTGCCTGTGAGGCATCGACATCAGGGCATCAAAGAGATATGATTTTGGTTCCCGGCACGGCCATATCTCTCTCAAGCATATCGAGATTTGATGTCCCGACGAAAGCCCAAAGCTCTTGAAGCATCATTGATTCTGTCGATGCTCCACTCCACTTGAGGCTGGAGGGAATTCTGGGCAGAGTCTCAGAGGTACTTTGACTTCCTCTCGGAGTTTAACTTTTATGGCTGGGTGACCGATGTGCATTTGGAGAACCTGTCAGAGGTCAGGTCTCTTGAGCTTTCATCAGACCCGACCCCCCTACATGAATGGTGGAAGTCTCCTCCAGAGGATATGTCCTTCCAGGACCTCATGAGGGATAAGGCAAAGGCCACCCCTTTTTCACTGGAGATGGAGGATGAGCCCAGGGCGGAGGAGTTGGAGATCATACCGTACCTCTCAGCTTCTAAGGAAGCAGTGGTAGTGCCTGTACACCAAATCCTACAAATGCTGCAAATGAGGATGTGGGAGAGCCCCCTCACTGTACCCTTGGTCAATAGGAGGCTGGACTTGATGTATCAGGTTCAAAGGCCCAGGATTTGGGAAGTCTCAGCTTCCATACCACTCCTTAGGGATAGAGTTGACCCTAAAAGGTTTAAGAGTACCATGACTCATTCCTCAACGCTCCTGGGTATGAAGGCTCATTCACTGGACTCCTTCAGAAGGAGTTGCTTCCAGAGCTCCATGCTTGCATCTAGAGTACACTCTTATTAGCTCTACATAAGCATGTCTTTGAAGGACATCATGCGTGATCTTGCCAACAGTCTAACCTTTTCAATGCCTCTTTGGAGTCTGGAGTGGTACCAGAGGACTGGATAAAGGCACATGTGGTCCCTTTACAAACAAGCAGATGTAAGGATGACATTGAGAAATACAGGCCGGTTGGTCTAACCTCTGTGGGTAGTAAATTATTGGAAACATAAGAACATAAAATATGCCATACTGGGTCAGATCAAGGTCCATGAAGCCCAGTATCCTCTTTCCGACAGTGGCCAATCTAGGTCATATGTACCTAGCAGTTTCCCCAAAAGACACAGGTTCCACAATGCTTGTTATTGGGTCAAGCATTGATATCCTGGGTCCCTTCTTAATAATGGTTTATGGACCTTTCCTCCAGGAACTTGTCCAAACCTTTTTTAAACCCAGCTACACTAACAGCCTATACTACATCCTCCGGTAACAAATTCCAGAGTTTGATTACACGTTGAGTGAAAAAATATTTTCTTTTATTAGTCTTAAATAGTTTACCCTGTAGCTTCATTGCATGTCCCCTAGTCTTTCTATATTTTGATAACGTAAACAATTGATCTACATTTACCCGTTCCACTCCGTTCATTAATTTATAGTCTTCTATCATATCTCCCTTCAGCTGTCTCTTTTCCAGGTTAAAGAGCCCTAACCTTTTTAGCCTTTCTTCATAGGGGTATCCTTCTATCTCCTTTACCATTTTGGTGGCTCTTCTCTAAACCTTTTCTAATAACGCTATATCCTTTTTAAGATACGGCGACTAGAATTGCACACAATATTCAAGGTGCGGTTTCACCATGGAACAATATAGAGGCATTATAATATACTTTGTTTTATTTTCCATTCCTTTCCTTATGATACCTAGCATCCTATTTGCTCTCTTGGCCGCGCTGTACACTGGGCGGAGGGTTTTAATAAGCTATCCACAATGACGCCTAAATCTTTTTCGTGGGTGGTGGTTCCTAATGTGGAACCTTGCATCGTGTAACCATAGTTTGGGTTGTTCTTCCCTAGGTGCATAACTTTGCACTTGTCCACATTAAATTTCATCTGCCATTTTGATGCCCAGTCTTCCAATTTATCAAGATCCTCTTGCAATTTTCCATAATCCTCTTGGGTTTTAACAACTTTAAAAAGTTTTGTGTCATCTGCAAATTTGATAACCTCACTCGTTATTCCCTTTTCCACGTCATTTATGAATATGTCAAAAAGCAGCGGACCCGGGGGCGGAGCCTGATGTACAGCGGGATGGTCGCATAACGCTGAGGCTCCCGAGAGGCCTACTCAGAATCCTGAATTAACACCGTACATACTTGGAACTTCTACTCTGATCTTGCCGGGGCACATTGGTGAGATGGCGGGGACCAAACCCACGCGCTTGGAATTTGGATCTCCAGCGGCTTCTCACGGCAAACGTTCCAAAACTGAACCTCCGTCCCCGCAGAAGGGGCTGGCCTTGCGCGAAGGCCCCGAAATGCAGCAGGAAATCCTCGCAGAGATTAGAGGGGTCAAAAACCTCGTGCAGTCAAACGGTGAAGCACTCCGAGCGCTGCGGGAAGATTTTGGTGTGCTGCAAAGCAAGCTAGAAGGGCTTTCTTCGCGTCAGGACAAAATGGAGAGCATATTGGACTCCCATGCGGCCCGGTTGTCCAAACTCGACAAAGTTGAACGTCAGGTGCGGGCCTTGCAGAAAGAAGTGGAAGATGGCAATAATAGAGCGCGCCGCAACAACATACGACTCGTGGGCATACCGGAGGGAGCGGAATCGGGAGACATGAAAGAGTTTTTATGCAAAATCCTCCCTTCCCTGCTCCAAATCACCTTTACCAAAGATTTGGAGATCGATCGCGCTCATCGTGTACCCACAAGCATAACGCTCAACAGGAAGACCCCGCGGCCTATCATTTTTCGACTTTTGAGATATCAACACGTTGAGCAAATTCTAAATGCCTCTCGGGCAAAGGGCCATATGGAGTTTGAGAGCCACAAGATCTCCTTCTATCCCGACTTGGCTAAACCCACGGTCGACCGCCGAAAGCGCTTTTTGGAATTCCGGCCGAGGCTTCAACAACTACAAGCACGCTATGGCCTGATGTAACCGGCCAAGCTCCGAGTCACGCTTCACAATCAGACAAGAACATTTGAGGACCCTGATCTACTAGCGGAGTTTTTGGATTCCAAAGAAGCCGACTTGATGCGCTGACTTCCAGAATATTCCTGCAAGTATTCTCATATCCGCTGTACCTGCCATATTGGATCTGCCGCAGCCCAGCAAAGAGTCTGGCGAGGGCGGTTTGTTGCCTTACTTTTGATGATATTTGTGACCCGACTCCATCTACCCACAGTAGCCTCGATGAGTATCAGAGACAGTGTTAATTATGGACTCTGGTGTTTTCTTTTCTTTTTTTTTTATGTCTTTCTATTTCCTCTCTAGGGCCTCCTCCCGCAGACATATGGTCGCCATATTCTTTGGGGGTTTTGCTTCTTCTCTAAGATACTTTGGTACATACTTTTCAATATGGGGTGTATTAGCCAGAATACTCGGTGATTATGTCATTGTTGCACAGATTCTGATTATGTTGTATGTTTTCAAGCACCCTCACTTAAAATGTCTATTACTGATTGATGGCACCATGTAAGATTTTCTCATTGAACGTAAAAGGAATCAATAATCCGATAAAACGGAAGAAAATCCTAAGCTACCTAAGTCAGGAAGCTGCGGATCTGATTTTTCTCCAAGAAACGCATTTAAATTCGAAGGAAACTCTTAAACTCAATATTAAACCTTACATGGTGGCCGCCTATTCCCCAGCCGTTTCTAAGAAATGTGGGGTTGCCATACTGGTTAGGAAATCTTTGCATGCTACTATTATTGCGACTAGTTCAGATACAGAAGGTAGATGGTCCAGAGTTCACCTCAAGATAGGTAGCCTTGAAGTTACATGTATATGCCTTTACGCTCCTAATGTGGATGACCCTGCCTTTTTTGCTACCATTGCTCAGGTTGCGCAGGCCTCTGCTAATACTTCATTGATAATTGGGGGGGATTTCAATCTAGTCCTTGATCCCCTGATTGACAAACAGCCGCCTAGGACAAGTGGTCCCCCCAAGAGTCACACCACACTTACCTCCCTGATCAAAGATCTTGCTTTAGTTGATCTATGGAGGTTACTACACCCCAATGAGCTTGACTTCACCTTCTTCTCTTCCCCTCATAAATCCCAGTCTCGCATAGACTTCTTTCTAATATCAAAACTGTTAGTTCCTCAGGTGGACACTGCAAAGATTCACTCCCAACATATTTCAGATCATGCTGCCATTTCCTTTCAATTACACACTACTGCACCCCAAGGGAATTCGGGGGCCTGGTTCTTTGATAGAGCCCTGTTAACTCAGCCAGAGTTCCAGTTAGAAATTCGAGCAGCCATACAGGATTACTTCCATTTTAATCTACCCCAGGATACTGCGAATTGGGCTTGGTGGGAGGGCTTCAAAGCGGCCATTCGAGCAACGATCACTAGCTATCAAATCCGCCTGCGAAAACAACGCAAACAGCAGCTACTCATACTAGACCAACAAATAAAAGCAGGCGAACGAGTTCTAACTTCACGTACTGATCCATGTGTATTAATTCGATTACAGCGTCTCCGTTTTCAATATAATTCAATCCTCTCAACTGCAGCTTCTAAGAGTATTGAGCTTCAGCGAGGGACATATTATCGTGAAAATAACCGAGCCGGTCGACTCTTAGCCAACGCCTTGAAAGGTCAAAAAGAAGCCAAACGCGTAGCGGCCATTCGAGCTCCACAGGGAGGGGGCATAGTGACCACAGACTCCGACATTGTAGAGCTCTTTCGGGATTTCTATACCCGCCTATATCAATCTGAATGTGAGTTCTCGTCAGAGACATTCGAGCGATTGCTTTCTGGCATTCAGCGGCCGACCCTCTCTGAAGATGATAGGGATGCGATGGATGAACCCTTCTCTACTTCAGAGATCCAATCTGCCCTAAAACGAACAGCCTCGGGCCGTGACGCAGGGCCCGATGGTCTCCCGACCGAATTCTACAGAACGTTCAGTGCAGATTTAGTTCCCTATTTAAAACTCTATTTTACTGCCCTAGCGGTAGATACATCCTCTTTGGGATCCTTTTCTGCAGCTAATGTGGTAGTATTTGAGAAAGAAGGCAGAGACCCGCTACTAACCGCCAACTACCGTCCAATCTCCCTACTTAATGCCGATTATAAGATCTTCGCAACGATCTTGGCCACCCGGCTATCTGACAGGATGGCCACCCTAATTCACCCCGACCAATGCGGTTTTATACCCGGCAGATCAACTGCTGACAATGCTCGGACCTTGTGCCATGTGCTATCCAGTGCTGCCAATCTAGATCATCCATGGGTGGGTCTTTCCCTGGATGCCGAAAAAGCCTTTGACCGCCTAGAATGGCCCTTCTTATTTGCAGTTCTCTGATGGTATGGCTTTGGGGAGGGCTTCCTCCGATATCTCCAAGTCATGTATACTCAACCCGTCGCCAGTATTTGTGTAAATGCCATCAAGTCTCAGCCATTTAATCTCCAAAGAGGCACGCGTCAAGGTTGCCCCCTATCACCAATGCTCTTTGATCTAGCTCTTGAACCCCTAGCCCTCCTTATTAGACAGTCCGCACGTATTCGAGGTGTCCCCTTCAGTCATAGGGAGATTAAACTCTCTGCATATGCAGATGACCTTATGCTTTTCGTATCCCTCGATTCGGTTCCAGCTGTCTTGGATCTGATTGACGGATACTCACAATTATCGGGCTATAAAATTAACTGGACCAAATCTGTAGCATTCCCACTGAACCGCTGGGTACATGAGGCTGACATGCAGGCCTTTCCCTTCCTTTGGCAATCCCGCATGGTGAAGTATCTCGGGGTCCATTACTGTTCTCCTTTAGAAGACACTATCAGTTTTAATGCCAAAGAGGTAGTCTCCAAAGTCCGTGAGCTCACGAATCGTTGGTCTCCCTTATCTCTTACATGGTGGGGCCGCTTAGAAACTGTGAAAATGATGATAGTCCCCAAAGTGAACTACATTTTAGAAATGCTGCCATGTTTACTCCCGCTACATACTTATAAAGATATTGAGGGCCTTCTCGTCCGTTATCTCTGGCAGGGCAAGCCACCAAGGATAGCTAAACAAAAACTACAGTCTGCAAAGGAAAGAGGGGGTACCAGATTTCCTGATTTTCTTAGATATCATCAAGCCTTCCTACTTAAGCAAGGTGCCCGATGGCTAGATGCCTCAACAGACAGCAGACCAGTTTGGCTTGACATAGAAGAGGAGCTTAGTAGCCCAATTCCGTTGACCCATCTCCCCGGTATGTCCTATCAAGTAGACACCCGCCATCCACCAATGATTGTCGATACTCTTGCGGCCTTTAACACTCTCATTCTATCACTGGGCCCGAACGTATGTCCTCAGGACGGACTCCCGCTATGGAATAACCCCAGAATTCAAGTCCTAAATAGAACGATAGCATGGAAACCCTGGTACTCAAGGGGGATCTGGACACCCCAACAGCTTTTCTCTGCAGCTCGTTGGAAAACCTTCTCTGATTTACAAAAGGAATTTGCGTTACCAGCGAAACACTACTTTCAATTGATGCAGCTTCAACACTGCCTCAAAAGTGCTTGAATCATGCCGCCCTCTGCCCCTACTGAGGACGGGCTATTAGAGATAGTTCACTCTATTAGTAGTACACATGGGGTAGCCTCTAACTTTTATAAAATATTATGTCAGGGTACAGACACGGCCACTTTTAGAGCCCAACAAGCCTGGGAGCGCGAACTGCAAACCACTTTAACCCCTGTGCAATGGAGCGTTTTCTGGAGCAAAGTAGTGCGGGTTTCCCGGTCTGCCTCTGTTACCCAAACTCTCTTCTTTTTTGCACACAGATGCTTTTATACCCCAGAAAAAATAGCCAAATGGAACACGAATGCTAGGGACCAGTGTTGGTCTTGCCATACTGCTGTGGGAACCTTCGCTCATGTTATTTATGAATGTCCTCAACTACAGGTTTATTGGGGGCGGGTCTGGGGTTGTATTCAATTTATCTTACACCTTCACGAACCTCTCTCTTGGAAGATCGTGGGACTCCGCTCTGTGGCGGAGGTCCCCTCTCTTCCTAAGAAGGGTCGCTTTCTCCTTGATTTCATGCTGGGTATAGCCATATGCTTAATCACGAGGAATTGGAAGGATAGCTCTCGACTTACTGTCAATGAATGGTGGAACCTCGTCTGCTTATATAGTAAATATGAGCAGATACCTCGGAGAGCTATTCCCCATGCCCAACCTCACTCTCGCTTGTCTAAATGGCAGATGCTTAATGATTATGTACAATCTGCTCATTGCTCCAACATGCCTGTATAATGTGCACTCATCATGTTTCAGATCACCGTTAGGTTTTGTAACACAATAATGTAAGTACACGCCCGCTTCGGGAATGATTATTTTTCTAGAGAAGACGCAGGGGGGCGGGGGGTGGCAGGGGTTTACTTTGGTGTATGTATTACACTTTATGTATTTGTCTTTTAGCTGTATGTCTTCCTTTTCCTTTGTTGTTATAAAACGAAAATAAAGAATTAAAAAAAAAAAAAAAAAGCAGCGGACCCAGCACAGATCCCTGGGGTACACCACTATTCACCTTTCTCCATTGGGAAAATTAGCCATTTAGCCCTACCCTCTGCTTTCTATCTTTTAATCAGTTCCTGATCCACAATAGTACACTGCTTCCTATCCCATGACTCTTTAGTTTTGCCAAAAGTCTCTGATGAGGGACCTTGTCAAAGGCTTTCTGAAAGTCCAAATACACCAAATCAGCCGACTCACCTTTGTCTACCTGTTTGTTTACACCTTCAAAAAAACATAACAGATTAGTAAGACAAGATCTTCCTTGTCTAAAGCCATGTTGGCTGTCTCCTATTAAGCCATGGCTATCTACATGTTCAGCAATTTTGTTCTTTATGATGGTTTCTACCATTTTTCCCGGTACTGACGTCAGGCTCACCGGTCTGTAGTTTCCCGGATCACCCCTGAAACCCTTTTTAAAAATTGGTGTTACGTTCGCCATCCTCCAATCTTCAGATATTACAGATGATTTTAATGATAGTTCACAGATTACTAATAGCAGGTCTGCAATCTCGTATTTCAGTTCTTTCAACACTCTTGGATGTATATCATCTGGCCCAGGTGATTTGCTACTCTTCAGTTTATCTAATAGTTGTAATACATCTTCCCAGTGTATCGATATTTCCTTCAATACTTCCGCACCTTTAAATACCACTTCAGTCATGGGTAACATCCCTACATCTTCCTTAGTAAAGACCGAAGCAAAGAATTCATTCAGTCTCATTCGCCTCTTAGTGCCCCTTTAACCCCTCTATCATCTAATGGACCAACTGACTCTCTCACAGAATGTACTTTGCTATGAATGTACTTGAAAAAGTCTGTATTATGCTTTTTTGCTTCCGGAACAAGCTTCTCAAATTCTCCCTTTGCCTGCCTTATCAATGCCCTGCATTTAACTTGAAGTAGCAGTCCCCTTTTCTAGTCCTTCAAAACTGAGGATCACAGAACTCTGGTTGAACTATTTATGCCTGTGCTGCTGAGGTAAGCTGTCAACGGATTGCAGGATCCGAGGCAGCATGGATTCACCAAAGGCAGGTCTTTTCAGACAAATATGATTGATTTCTTTTACTGGATGACCAGGGAGTTGGACCGAGGGAGAACCTAGATGTGGTGTATTTAGTTTTCAGTAAAGCCTCTGACACCGTTCCGCACAGGTGATTTATAAACAAACTGAGCACCCTAGGGATGGACCCTAAAGTTACTAATTGGGTTAGAAATTGATTGAGTGGGAGGCAACAAAGCATATAAGTAAATGGAGCTCACTCTGAGGAGAAGGAGGATACCAGTGGTGTGCTGCAGGGATCTATCCTTGGTCCGATTCTTTTTAACATCTTTGTTAGTGATATTGTGGAAGAGCTGTCAGGTAAGGTTTGCTTGTTTGTGGATGATACCAAAATCTGCAATAGAGTAGACACTCAGGAAGGAGTAGATAACATGAGGAGGGAATCTAGATAAGGCTGAAGAATGGTCTAGAATTTGGCAGCTGAAATTTACTGTTAAAAAATGCAGTGTCATGCATTTGGGCTGCAAAAATCCAAAGGAGCGGTACAGTGTAGGGGTGAGGTACGTCTGTCCACAAAGGAAGAGCAGGACCTGGGCATAATTTATTTATTTAACATTTTTTATATACTGCCTTTCATGATATCAAGGTAGTTTACATTGAACAGGGTGTTATAACTTGGAGATAACTATTTTACAGGGAATGTGGGCAATGGAGGGTTAAGTGGCTTGCCCAAGGCCACAAGGAGCACCTGTGGGACTAGAAACCCCAGTCCTTCTGGCCCAAGGTTGCTGTTCTCTAGTGGGATTTGAACCCCCACCTTCTTGCTAGAGATAACTTGCCCCAACCACTAAGCCACTCCTCCCTCCTTTAAGATTGTTAGATTGTGTCTAACAATCTTAAAGTAGCTAAACAGGTAAAAAAGGCAACTACAAGAGTGAGAAGGATGCTTGGGTGTATAGTGAGAGGAATGGCCAGCTTAAAAAAGGAGGTGATAATGCCTCTGTATAAGTCTTTGGTGCCACCTCATTTGGAGTATTGTGTGCAATTCTGGAGACTGCAGCTTCAAAAGGATATAAGAAGGTTGGAGTCTATGCAGAGGGTGGTTACTAAAATGGTTAGTAGTCTTTGTTATGAAGCATATGAAGACAGACTTAAAAATCTTCATATGTATACTTTAGAGGAAAGGGGGGATGGGGCAATATGATAGAGACATTTAAATACCTCCATGACATAAATGAAGAGGAGGAGAACCTCTTTCGAATGAAAGCAAGCTCTGCTATGAGGGGATATAGGATCAGAGTGAAAGGGGATAGACTCAGGAGTAATATGTGGAAAATCTCTTTACAGAAAGAGTGGTAGATACGTGGAATCGTCTCCCAGTGGATGTGGTGGGCATGAGGACAGTATCTGAATTCAAAAAAGCATGGGACAAGCACAGAGGATCGCTAAAGGTGAAAAGGGGACTATTGTAGTTGATATGGAAGGGCAGACTAGATAGGCCATGTGGTCTTATTCTGCCATCATGTTCCTATGTTTCTATACATATGTAAGTCTTCACGTCTCTTCTCATATTTTATTATTTATTTTATTTATTAGCTTTTATATATCACACTATTTAGTATCAGAGCAGTTTACAATGAACATTAACAGACAAGCAGCTTTACAGAGATAGAATAAAGAACAGGTATAAAAACATCAGACCTGGTATCTTAACTTTAACAGGCAAAAATAACAATTCTTGGTAACAAGTCAGGGCGGTAGATAACAAGTAAGTGGGTAAAACTAACAAAGGGAAAGGGTGGAGGGAGAAGAGGGGTGGGGGGAGGGGAAGAGAGGTAGGGGGGAGAACAAAGAGCAGCATCAAGTTCTTTGGTCGGCGTTAAGAGAGACCTTAAAGTATTATGTAGAGAGCATTATGGGAGACCTTCATTATGTTATGTGGTCATAAGCCAGCTGGAAAAGATAGGTCTTTAAAGCCTTCCTGAAAGTAGAGATGTCACTGATGATTCGGACTGAGGCAGGAAGAGCATTCCAAAGTGTTGGAGCGTATAAGGAAAAGGCTCGGTTCTTGGCATCTTTAGAGCAAGTCCTTATGATAGAAGGAGAGACCATGGTATTTTTCATGTTAGATCTTCGTGTTCGATTGTCTGGGGTTAGTTGAACAATTGATGACAAGGAGGAAGCGGGTAACTTGTAGATAATCTTGAATATAAGCAGAAGAGCTTTATAAGTCAGACGGCTGGAAATGGGGAGCCCGTGTAGTTTCATCAGGATGGGTGAGATGTGCTCATTCCTAGAGACACCCTGGAGTGATCGGGCAGTAGTATTTATGGACAGTTGGAGTGGTTGGAGGATGTATTTAGGGGTGCCATGGAGAATAATATTTGCATAGTTGAAATGCGGGAGGATGAGAGCTTGGAAGACTGAACGAAAATCTGAGGGGTCGAGTAATAGGCGTAAGTGATGAAGGGTCCTTATCTTCTGATAGACAGCCTTGATAAGGTTATGTATATGGGTAGTCACGGACAATTGTTGGTCAAGGGTTACCCCCAGGTAGTGAACCTCAGTGAGGAGATCAATGTCTCTCACCTGTAGGGAGGATGGTGGGGTAAAAGATTGCACAGGCTCCGAATCATTTTGGTTGCCTTCCTCTGAACCGTTTGAATTTTTTTTATGTCCTTTGTGAGATATGGTCTCCAAAACTGAACGCAATATTCCAAGTGAGGCCTTATCAATGACTTGTGCAGGGGCAATAATACCTCCTTCTGTCTGCTGGTTATTTCTCTCTGTATGCACCACAGCATCTTTCTGGCTTTGGCTACCTCCTTGTCGCATTGTTTTGCTACCTTGAGATCCTCTGACACTAGCACTCCGAGGTCCTCTCCTGGTCCGTCCATACAACCTCTCTCCCCTGTCACATACAATTCCTTTGGATTTCTGCATCCCAAGTGCATAGTCTGCATTTCTTCACATTAAATTGTAACTGCTAAGCATTAGACCTCTATTGTTTCTCCCCTCAGTTGTCTTTTTTCCAAGTTGAAGAGCCCTAACCTTTTAAACCTTTGCTCATAGGGATATCCTTCCATCCTCTTTACCATTTTGGTGGGTCTTCTCTGTACCTTTTCTAATTCTGCTATATCCTTTTTAAGATATGGTGACCAGAGTTGCACACAATATTCAAGGTGCATGGAACAATACAGAGGCATTATAATATCCTTAGTTTTATTCTCCATTCCTTTCCTAATGATTCCTAGCATTCTATTTGCTTTCTTGGATGCTGTTGCACAGTGGGCAGAGAGTTTCAATGTATTATCCATGATGATGCCTAAATCCTTTTCCTGGGTGGTGGTTTCTAATGTGGAACCTTTCATCTTGTATCCATAGTTTGGGTTGTCTTTCCCTAGGTGCATAACTTTGCACTTGTCCACTTTTCAGTTCACCACCATTGTTTCCCTCCTTTGCTTCCTATGTCCCCCATTTATTTTTTCTGTCTCTGGCTTCTCCTCCCCATCCTTAGCCCTTCCTTCTGCAGACCGATTTCCCCTCCTCTCTACCCCTTACCGCCCTTCTTTCCTATCTCCTCTGCCTTCTCATCCTCTTCATTCTTCTAAGCTCTTGAGTTGTACTGCTCCCTCCTTTACTCTCACCCCTCTCTTTCACGGCCACATGCTTATGTCCGCTGTGCTCCTTCCTCCCTCCCTCCCTCGCCTTCTCCTCCTTCGTCTGCTCTTTTCCTCATGATATCAATCCAAATCCTGGCCCCCTTTCATCTCCCTCCCTAATGTACCGTTCTCTTATCCGTATTCCTCTCCACTCCCCCCCCCCTTCACTGCCTTTCACCTACGCCCTTTGGAATGCGCATTCAATTTCTAATAAGCTTCCCTTCTTACACAATCATTTCCTTTCCCATCCTTTTCAGCTTTTGGCCCTAACAGAAACCTGTCTCTACCCTGATGATACTGCATCTGTCACGGCCCGCACTCATTCTCTCACTTTTCTCGCGCCATTGGCAGTGGGGGAGGGGGAGGTTTCATATTCTCCCCATCTTGCCAGTTTCAATCCTTCACTCCCCTTGTTTCTAGATTCATCATCCCCATCTATTATCCTTGGTGATTTCATTCTCCATGTTGATTGCTCCTCGGATTCTTACACGTCAAAACTTCTTCCCCTCACTTCTTCTTATAACCTTCACCTTTGCTCCACTGCCCCCACACATTGGCCCGACCACTGCCTGGATCTTGTTTTCTATTCTAATTGCTTGCTTTCTAATTTCCTTAATTCTAATCTGCCTCTATTTGACCATCACCTCCTTAGTTTCTCTTTTCAACACACATTCTGCACCTTCCCATCCTGCCACCTCCTATTCATTCAGGAATCTGCTTGCTATAGATCCTCTTTCCCTATCTTCTTCTGTCGTTCCTCTTCTCTCTGCCAATTCTGTCGATGATGCTGTGGCTGGCTATATCTCTACTCCTTCCTCTACTCTCAATGCTCTTGCTCCCCTAACTTCACGCCCAGTAAGGCATTCTTTGCCTTGTCCTTGGCCCACTCTATTATCAGCTACCTATGCTCCTGTGCTCATTCCACCAAACGTGCCTGGCTTAAATCCCATTCGCACTCCAATTTTCTTCACTTTACGTTCATGCTCGTCTCCTTCAACTCTGCTATTTCCCTTGCTAAACAAGACTATTTCATTCACCTTACCATCTCTCTAGCTTCCAACCCCTGCCGTCTTCTCTGTACTCTTAACTCTCTACTTTTGGCTCCTCCCCCTCCAGTTCCCACTTCCCTTTCTGCCTTTTCTCTCACAGCTTTCTTCTGCGATAAAATCAATAAAATTACCATTCAATTCCCTCCCATTTCTATAACACCTCCCCCACCTGTTTTTCAGCCATTCTCCTCAAAGATTCCCATCCTTTCCTCATTCTCTATTGTCTCTGATGATGAGACCTCCTCCCTCATCTCTACTGCTAATCCTACCACCTGTCCCTCTGACCCCATTCCCACTTATCTTCTTAACTCCATTATCTCTTCTGTTATCCCAGCCATTTCCCATATCATTAACCTGCCTCTTTCTACTGCCACCTTCCCTTCTGCCTACAAGCATGCTCTGATCACTCCTCTTCTCAAGAAACCATCTCTTGACCCTTCCGCTCTCTCTAGCTATCATCCCATCTCCCTTCTTCCTTTTATCTCCAAACTTATTGAGCGTACCATTCTTTCACGTTGCCTCAATTTTCTTTCAACTCACTCCCTCTTGGATCCCTTTCATTCTGGCTTCCGTCCCCCCCATTCAACTGAGATGGCCCTTGCTAAGATTTCTTGTGATTTATTCTCAGCTAGGTCAAAGGGCCTTTACTCTATCCTTATTCTCCTTGACCTCTCCGCTGCCTTCAGTACTGTTGATCACTGTTCTCCTCTCCACTCAATTATCCCTTGGCTTTAAGGATTCTGTTCTCTCCTGGTTCTTTTCTTACCTCTCTAATCATTCCTTTAGTGTCTGCACTCAAGGTTCGTCTTCTTCTGCTATCCCTTTCTCAGGTGGCATTCCCCAAGAATCAGTCTTCAGCCCTCTCCTTTTCTCGCTTTATACTCAATCCCTTGTTTCCCTTAACTCTTCCGTTAACATCCAATATCATTTCTATGTAGATGATTCACAAATTTATATCTCCTAACCTGACCTTTCTCCTTCTCTTAAGGCCCGTATCTCCTCCTGCTTATCAGATATTGCTGTCTGGATGTCTCAGCACTGTCTGAAATTGAGCATGGCCAAAACTGAGCTTCTGATTTTTTCCCCTAACCACTCCTCCCCCCTTTCTCCAGGGGAGGTCATTTTGGAAGCCCTATTCATGCTTTGATGCCTAAAAATGGGCATAGAGACATCTAAAGCACAGAGACATCTCCAGAGCCATTTTAGAAGCCAGTTTGTCCTGTTTGTCCTGTTTCTTCAGTTCTCAATCTTGGGGTTGTTTTTGATTCCACCTTATCATTCTCTTCCCATATCCAACAAATTGCTAAATCCTGTCATTTTTTTTCTCTTTAATATTAACAAAATTCATCCTTTCATCTCTTTATGTGCCACTAAGATTCTAGTACATTCCCTTATTATCCCCAATCTTGATTATTGCAACCTCCTCCTCGCTGGTCTCCCACAATCTCATCTTTTCCCACTTCATTCTATTCAAAACTCAGCTGTGTGTCTAATCTTCCGCCAAGCTCATTACTGTCACATTATTCCTCTTTTAAAGTCCCTTTACTGGCTCCCTATCCATTGCTGTATTCAGTTCAAACGACTTACCCTCACACATAAGTGCAATCACTTTGCTGCTCCTCTTTATTTCTCCTCTCTCCCTACACCCCCTCCCGTAATCTTCGTTCATCTTCTGCTTTTCTTCTCTCCATGCCACATTCTACTTCTGCTCTCAGCTTTGCTCCTTTGACTTTGCTGCCCCTTTTGCTTGGAATAACCTACCCCCTTCCCTGCATCAAATCCCTTCCCTCACCCTCTTCAGGTCTAGGCTCAAAACGCACCTCTTTGAGACTGCCTTTGGCTCATAATCCCTGTTTCATGTCCTTATTGCCCCTTTTGTCCTTCTCCTTTTGTACTACTGTATGTCCGTCCTTTTAGATTGTAAGCTCAATGGACAGGGACTGTCTTTTCGGTGTCTGTAAAGCGCTGCATATGCCTCGCAGCGCTTTATAAATGCTCATTAATAATAATAATAATAATAATAATATTTCCTCTACCATTTCCAATTTATCAGGGTCATTTTGCAATTTTTCTCAGTCCTCTTGTGTTTTAATAACTTTGAATATTTTTGTGTCATCTTCAAATTTGATCACCTCACTCAGTCTTCTCATTTCCAGGTCATTTATGAATATGTTAAAAAGCTCTCTCAAAACTACCTGGTTGATAATTTGTTATGGATTCTTTCTCCAGGAACTTGTTCCAATCTCTTTTAAATCTCACTATCTTAATCATCTTGACCACATCCACCAGCAACAGACTCCAGAGCTTATGTGTTGTGTGAAAAAAAAATCTATAGTTTGTTGTCAGTCTGTTGGTCATTAGTTTCATGGAGTGTCCTCTTGCTTTTGTGTTGTTTGATAAATTAAACATTCATTCCCTATTTAACCATTCCATCCCACTCATGATCTTATAAACTTCTGTCATATCCCCTCTCATATCGCCTTCTGTCATATCCTCAAAGAAGTAATTCCACAACTACAACATGAACGCACTGAATTAGATAATGCCATAGAAAATTGGAACACCATCATATCCAATGCCACTTTAGCTCCAAAGAAGGACAAGATACACGTATGCAGGAAAACCAATGCACCATGGTATTCAAATGAAATTAGAGAAGCAAAGCATGCACTCAGAAGACTTGAGTGTAGATGGAGACAAACAACTAGAATACAATAACATGATCAATGATCATAAACAATGTCACCACACTAATTTAATCATGAAATCAGCCATTAAACCAAGGGAACTATTCAGCATTATACAACAGCTCACTAAAAGCACCCCTCTCCACAATGCCTTTCAAATAGACCCCCAAGAATTTGCTAACTACTTAATAAACAAGAACACAAATCCAACAAACATCATACTTACTACAGAATACAATCAAATAATGCTAGAACCCCATCAAACCTGCACTGAATCTTTCCAAACCTGGAGTGATTTCTCCATACCTACAAAGCAACAGATAGAAAATATAATAGACACCCTTAACACAACAACTTCACCAGCTGACCCATGTCCAGTGGAATGGATCAAAAATTCCAAGAACCAATTGAGTCATCACCTTATCAAATTTGTGAAAGATTCCCTTAAACAAGGACACCTACCTCAAATACTAAAGCAAGCTATAATACGGCCAATTCTTAAAGGCAAACGAGCACTTCAGACCCAAAATCATACCGCCCTATTTCGAGCCTACCTTTTATTACAAAAATTATAGAAAAAATTGTACAAAGACAATTACAAGATCACATTGATCTACATGCTCCACTGGATGTGCACCAGCATGGTTTCAAACCACGTCATAATGTAGAAACACTGCTCATCTCCCTCTTTAACAATCTCATAATGGGTCTAGACAGTAAATATAAAGGATTTTTATTAATTTTCATTGATATCTCAGCTGCATTTGACACAGAGTCACACTCAGTACTGCTGCAATGCCTACAAGATATTGGTTTGCATGATAGCACTTTAAATTGGTTCACCTCCTACTTTGGCAATTGTACACAGTTAGTAAAATGTGGAGAGAAGAAATCCTCTCAATTCCCAATCACACAAGGAATACCTCAAGGCTCAGCTCTATCCTCAATCCTTGTCAACCTTTACATTCAGCCCATTTGTAAAATCATTAAACAACATGGAGTAAATTACCACTTATATGCCGATGATATCATGGTTTATACCTCAATTGACCAGAATGCACCTGATACAACAGTAATTACCAAGTGCCTTGATAATATGAATACTTGGCTTGCTAATAACAACTTAAAGGTAAATTCTGATAAAACAGAAGCGATGTTCATTTCTAAAAGTCAGACTTTCAAACCATCCCAAGAAATTAACATCTTAAATAGATCAATAAAAATTAAGGATGAGGTAAAATACCTCGGTATAACCCTAGATAAGTACCTGAATTTACAGTCTCACATAAATAAGACCGCAGATAAAGCATATCAACGATTAAAGGTTTTTAGGAGACTCAAACCAATCTTAAGCAAAGACCATTACCGTACGGTATGTGAAGCAGTCATCATCCCTTTGCTGGACTATGGAAACGTCCCAAGCACTCCATCCATCCACTCCAGTTAGTGCAGAATACTGCTGCATGCATCATCACAGGCACTGCAAAATATGAGCATATTACTCCCGTACTCCAACAACTACATTGGCTTCCTATTAGTGCAAGAACAAAATTCAGAAATCTAATGATCATTTTTAGAACTTTCCATCACTCTTCAGCAGACATTCTACAGTCCATAATATCTAAGGACATGAACTGTAGGCCTAGACGAACTCAAAGTGTTAATAGACTCAGCACTCCCTCAAGTTTCAATAGATCAAAACAAATGACATCCAAGAGAGCTTTTTCACTCTTGGCACCAGATTTGTGGCATTCTCCCCCTGAAGGTTTAAGAGAACAGAATGACTTTTAGGACGTCCGTAAGTCCCTCAAAACTTACCTGTTTATAGAAACATATGGACAAATAATTTGATTTTAATAGCATTGTATGCCATAGTATGTAATGTTTCTCTTATTAGATTCTATTGTATGGTATTGTATTGTAATGTATTGCATTTCTGTCCTACCTCACATAATATGTAAACCCTATGCTGTCTTGTCAACCACTTTGATTGAAGGATAAGGTGGTATACAAAACTGGTTAAATAAATAAATATCCCTGTGGATTACCAGTTAGCAGCACCTGCTAACTTGATAAGCTCCGCTGATATGATATTCAGTGGTACAAACCAGATAGTGCTGCTGAGTATCACTACAGTCTGCCTCAATACTATCTGGATTGCACTGGAATGGTCGGGGGGGGGGGGGCAGAGTCAGGGCGAAGTAGGAACTTGTCTGGATGGTGCTGATTTTCAATACTACATAACTGAGGACAGCTTTTTTCCTGTCCTGTGTTTTGTGGTTAGTTAGCAGACTAGCAGGCTGAAAATTGCCGCTATCTGGATAGTGCTGGGTGACCAGTGCTGAATTTGGATAGTCAGTGCTGGTCACTGTCTGAATACTGGCACTGAATATCCAGTTTCTGTTTAAACACCACAACCGATGTTTGTTTGTTTATTTTAAAACATTTCTATACCACCATATGGGACAGAATTCATGGCGGTGTAGAATCATTTAAAAAAACCAAACCAAGTATGGAGTTTAAATATCATGCAGTGAATTTTTAGCATGACCTTTGGCACAGTTCCACATAGACAACTTATAAATAAACTGAGCACTCTAGGTATGGATCCTAAAGTAATTGACTGTTAGAAAAATTTCCGTGTTAATCTGGAGTAGTACAAATGACAGAGGCAGGTGGCACTTTATAATGGGATGTTTTTATTACAAACCGCTCTAATATAGCCAAGAAGGGCGGTATATCAAATTTTAATAAATATAAACCTATAGACTAACCAATTCAATCAGGCATAAGCTTTCAAGGACAAGCTCGTGCCTCAATAAATTGGTTACACTATAAGGTACCACCTGCCTCTGTCATTTGTGTTAGAGGTGACAAAGGGCAATGGTAAATGAAGTTCACTCTGAATAAAGGGATTTTACCTGAAATATGCCATAGGGATTAAACATTTGCCCATTTCTTTTAATATTTTCATAAGAGATATTTTTGGAAAGGTTACCTAAAAAGGTTTTCCTTTATGTGGATGAACCCAAAATCTACAACAGGGTAGACAGGTGGAGGGGAATTTTAGAAGGGATGTCCACATGCAATCTGGGACGTCTAAGCCAGAATGCCTGAAAACAAGCCAGGCACATCCAGATGCAGACATAATTTCACAAATGTAGACATGCCGGATATGAATATCTATGGGGTTGTCTACATAGACATCCCCAGAACCATATTTCAGAACCTGGACATCTAGGATAGCCTAATGGCTAGAAAAGTGGGCTAGGAACAGTTCAGTCAGGATTCGAATCCCACTGCTGCTATCATTGACATTGGGCTGAATACTGGGGATGACAGAGTGCTATCTTCTCTATACCATATGAATGTTTTTCAACCAAAATGAGCATGTTTCAGATGCCTATTCATGCCTGGAGCAGATCTAAACTTAGACATGATGCTAGATGTCCATGACATTTCTGAGATCAGGTGGGGATATCCTGGTTCCTGGGAATGTCTCAACCATGCCCCTGTTCAGACTTGTATGTCCTCATGCTGCAAACATCCCCAGAACTGGCTTCTAAAATGGCTCTGGAGCTGTCTCTGTGCTTTAGATATCTCTATACCCATTTTTAGGCATCAAAGCATGAATATATAAGGACATAAGATATGCCATACTGGGTCAGACCAAGGTCCATCAAGCCCAGTATCCTGTTTCCAACAGTGGCCAATCTAGGTCATACGTACCTAGCAGTTTCCCCAAAAGACACAGGTTCCACAATGCTTGTATTGGGTCAAGCATTGATATCCTGGGTCCCTTTTTAATAATAGTTTATAGATCTTTCCTCCAGGAACTTGTCCAAACCTTTTTTAAACACAGCTACACTAACAGCCTTTACTACATCCTCCGGTAACAAATTTCATAGTTTGATTACACGTTGAGTGAAAACATATTTTCTCTTATTAGTCTTAAATAGTTTACCCTGTAGCTTCATTGCATGTCCCCTAGTCTTTCTATATTCTGATAATGTAAACAATTGATCTATATTTACCTGTTCTACTCTGTTCATTAATTTATAGACTTCTATCATATCTCCCCTCAGCTGTCTCTTTTCCAGGTTAAAGAGCCCTAACATTTTTAGCTTTTCTTCATAGGGGTATCCTTCCATCCCCTTCACCATTTTGGTGGCTGTTCTCTGAACCTTTTCTAATAACGCTATATCCTTTTTAAGATATGGCGACCAGAATTGCACACAATATTCAAGGTGCGGTCGCACCATAGAATGATACAGAGTGGAGGAGTGGCCTAGTGGTTGAGGCAAGGTACCCCAGGCCAGAAGGTCAGTGGTTGAAATCCCACTAGAGAACAGCAAGCTTGGGTCAGAAGCACTGGGGTTTCTAGTCCCGCAGGTGCTCCTTGTGGTCTTGGGCAAGCCACTTAACTCTCCATTGCCCATGTTCCCTGTAAAGTAGTTATTTCCAAGTTATAATGCCCCGTTTAATGTAGACCACCTTGATATCATGAAAGGTAGTATATAAGAAATGTTAAATAAATAAATTTTATAATATCCTTTGTTTTATTTTCCATTCCTTTCCTTGTGATACCTAGCATTCTATTTGCTTTCTTGGCCGCCACTGCACACTGGGCGGAGGGTTTTAACATGTTATCCACAATGACGCCTAAACGTTTTCCTGGGTGGTGGTTCCTAATGTGGAACCTTGCATCGTGTAACCATAGTTTGGGTTGTTCTTCCCTAGGTGCATAACTTTGCACTTGTTCACATTAAATTTCATCTGCCATTTTGATGCCCAGTCTTCCAATTTATTAAGATCTTCTTGCAATTTTCACAGTCCTTAATGTAGACCACCTTGATATCATGAAAGGCAGTATATAAGAAATGTTAAATAAATAAATTATAATATCCTTTGTTTTATTTTCCATTCCTTTCCTTGTGATACCTAGCATTCTATTTGCTTTCTTGGCCGCCGCTGCACACTGGGCGGAGGGTTTTAACATGTTATCCACAATGACGCCTAAACGTTTTCCTGGGTGGTGGTTCCTAATGTGGAACCTTGCATCGTGTAACCATAGTTTGGGTTGTTCTTCCCTAGGTGCATAACTTTGCACTTGTTCACATTAAATTTCATCTGCCATTTTGATGCCCAGTCTTCCAATTTATCAAGATCTTCTTGCAATTTATCAAGATCTTCTTGCAATTTTTTTATTTATTTATTTAACTGTATTTATATCCCGCTTTTCACCGGGTCAAAGCGGTGTAACATAAAAAGGGGGTTGGACAGGAATCAGTTTTTTGGGGTCGGGGCCATCACCAGGTGACCAACAGTAATGATTTCGACAAACAATTGGGATATAGACATGGACATTGGGATGCAGTCATTTAGAGCAATGAATAGAGCTTCCAAAATGATCTCCCTGGTTTCCCAAGGAGGATGGATCTAGTGAAGCTTGAAGAATGGTTGAGAGTATGGTAGCTAAGATTCAGTGCTAAAAATTGCAGTCATGCATTTGGATTATACAAACCCAAGGAAGCAGTACAGCATGGGGATGAAGTTCTGTGAACAAAACAAGAGTGCAATTATGAAATGATCATAAGATGACAGCAAAATCAGGAGATGCTTGGATATATAGGGAATGGAATGGCCAGGAAAAAAAAACAGGTTATATTGCCTCCTTATAAATCTCTAGTGTAACCTCTATTGGGGTACTCATAGTGGGGTCTATTCTGTCCATCCTGCTATTTGTCTGCCTTTCCCATCCCCGCCAAGTCTCCCCGTATGAACAAGGAGTTTGTATGGGAAGGCTAGATGGGGCAGGAAAGGGGCGGTGCAGAGGCAGAGTTAGGGTGGGCAGTGGGCGGTCCGCGGCCCCAGATGTACAGGGCCGATTCAGATGTCGGCCCTGTATGTCCGGGGCTGGCAGACCAGATGTGGAACTTATTTCACCTCTGAGGTGGAATAAGTTCCCCTAGACAGCGGGGGATGGCAGGCTCGGGCAGCGACAAAGGCTGGAGATTCCACGCAACCCGACCCTGGCCATGGGAGGCCGATTGGGGGTCAGGCTGTGGGGAAAGAATGAAGTCGTTGGTGGCCAGGGATAGTGGCTCTATTCAGGAGCCTTGACTGAGTTAGCCAGGCAGGTGCCTGTAGATGTAGGCCGACTGGAATCGGGTCCGGTCCTGCATGTACAGGCTTAGATGGGATTCTGATCCCACAGGAGCTAGACTGCCCCACGGAATCAAAATCCCATCTACCTCTGTACGTCTGGTTCCGACCAGATGCACAGAGGCCTGGGATGCACATCTTAGAATATTTGTCCACGTGTACGCTTCTGGAGACAACACCTTTGAAAGGATATAAACTGGGAGGAGCTGATCTAGAGGGGTGCTACCAGAATAGCCAATGGTCTTCATCATAAAACATATGGGAACAGATAACTAAACATGCATACACTAGAGAAAAGGTGGGAAAAGGAAGATATGATAAAGATATTGAAATAGCTCTAAGGTATAAATGTACAGGAGGTAGGCTTTTTCAATAGAAAAGAGGTTTTAGAACAAGAGGTCATAGAATGAAGGTGAACAAAGGTAGATTCAGAAGTAATTTAAGGAAATTTTCTTTACAGAAAGGGTGATGGATATATGGAACAGCCT